>CAWUFW010000074.1:1777500-2377500 GCA_963921515.1 Calotriton arnoldi | reverse complement strand
CAGACCTAAATTAGACCTCAGAGAATTAAATCTTTACATACATTCAGATCATTTCCACATGGTAACGCTTCAACAAGTGCACCCGCTTCTACAGCAGGGAAACTTTGTCTACTCAAGACTTAAAGGACATGTATTTCCATATTCCAATACATCCCGCTCATCGCAAATATCTCAGATTTGTGGTAGCGGGGCAGCATTACCAGTTCAAAGTACTCCCATTAGGAGTCACCACTGCTCCCAGAGTATTAACCAAATGTCTGGCAGTAGTCGCTGCTCATCTGCGAAGACAACACATTCATGTCTACCCATACTTGGACGACTGGCTCATCAAAGCCAGTACGTATCTAAAGTGTCTCCAGAACACTCACATAACACTGCAATTACTGCACCAACTGGGGTTTACAGTCAACTTGTTGAAGTCGCATCTTCAACCTTCCAATACTCAAAATTATCTAGGAGCCACTTTAGATACTCAAAGAGCTCTATTTTTCCCCAATGCAGCCAGAATTCGCAATATTCATACTCTAATTCTTCAGTTTCAGCCCACTCACTCACTACCAGCTCGAGTGTATATGCAGCTACTGGGAACGATGGCTTCTTGCATTATGATTGTTCCTCATGCAAGGCTTCACATGCTTCCCCTTCAGGAATGCTTAGCGAGTCAGTGGAACCAGTCGCAGGATCTCTTAACCGATCTAGTGTTGGTAAACGGCCATACTCATCGCTCTCTGCAGTGGTGGAACCCACAAAAATTTTCAAAAGTACGGCCCTTCATAGAACCTGTTCCACATATGGTACTAACAGCAGACGCGTCGCTCACTGGTTGGGGAGCTCATCTCCAGAATCACACAATTCAAGGCTTGTGGAATCAAAAGCAAAAGGCTCTCCACATAAATCATCTAGATCTGCTAGCAGTGTTTCCAGCGCTCAAAGCCTTTCAAATTCACCTGGTGGACAAAGCTGTCCTAGTCCGCACCGACAACATGACAGCTATGTATTGTATACAAAAACAGAGGGACACACACACTCTCTACAACTGTCACACCTAGCTCAAAACATTTGGAAATGGGCCACACACTACAAAATGTATTTCCTAGCAGAACTCCTTCCAGGAGTAAACAATCAGATTGCCGACCTTCTCAGCAGACAAAGTCAGCAAATTCACGAGTGGGAACTTCACCCTCAAGTTCTCCTCCCATACTTTCAAAATTGGGGGTTTCCTCAAATAGATCTTTTCGCCACACACCAAAATGCAAAATGCCCAAGCTTCGCCTCCAGGTATCCACACCCGCTCTCCAAAGGCAATGCACTATGGATGAACTGGTCAGGGATATTTGCCTATGATTTTCTGCCTCTCCCACTCATTCCATCAGTGGATCGGAAACTCAGGCAAACATCACTCACACTGATATTAGTAGCTCCCACATGGGCCCGTCAACCTTGGTTCACAACCCTGCTGGAGCTCTCAATAGTTCCACACCAAAAGCTACATCTCATCCAGTCTCCTCACACAGAGCCATGGAGAAATCAGGCACCCAGATCCCAAAGAACTCAACCTAGCGATCTGGCTCCTGAAGTCCTAGAGTTTGGTTATCTGAATCTTCCACCAGAATGTATGAATATTATCAAAGAGGCCAGAAGACCTACTACAAGAGCTTGTTATGCAGCTAAATGGAAGCGTTTGGTTATCTATTGTAATAATAACAATATCAATCCTCTATACAAAATATCATATGTTATTTATTACACTTGCAGCGCTCAAAATTAGCTTACACATCTATCCGCTTACATCTCGCTGCCATAGCTGCGTATCAACAAAATAGGCAACACTTATCTCTCTTTAGAGTTCCAGTTATCAAAGCATTTATCTAAGGACTAAAAAGGGTTATACCACCAAGACTTCCACCTGCCCCAGTGTGGAATCTTAACATAGTCCTTACACGATTAATGGGCCAGCCTTTTGAACCCATGCATAAATGTGAACTGCAATTTCTGTCATGGAAAATCGCTTTCCTCATTGCAATTACTTCACTGAGGAGAGTGGGTGAGCTACAGGCACTAACTATAGAAGAACCTTTTTTCCAGCTTCACAAATACAAGGTGGTACTTTGTACGAACCCTAAATTTCTACCTAAAGTAGTTTCTGCCTTTCACATCAATCAATCGGTTAAGTTACCTGTGTTTTTTCCTCAACCAGATTCAGTGGCAGAACCAGCTCTACACACTTTAGGTGTTAGAAGAGCCCTCTTATATTACATAGAAAGAACAAAGTCTTTTCGCAAGACTAAACAACTTTTTGTTGCTTTTGCTCCACCTCACAAGGGGAAATCCTATATCCAAATCAGGTATTGCTAGATTGATTGTTAAATGTTTTCAGACTTGTTATGCGAAAGCAAAGAGAACTCTAACCATACCCCCTATAGCGCATTCCACTCGCAAAATAGAGGCTACTATGGCTTTCTTAGGAAACATGCCCATAGGTGACATTTGTAAGGCTGCAACATGGTCTACACCACACACATTCACCAAACATTATTGTGAAGATGTGTTAGCAAGACAACAAGCTAATGTAGGCCAGGCAGTACTTAAAAGATTATTTCAAACAACTGCAACAGCTACAGGTTAGCCACCGCTTTGGGACCATACTGTTGTATAGTCTATGCAAAGCATGTGATCTGAGACGCTAGGGGGCGTGCGGACAAGATGGCTGCACTGTAGTGAGGCTCCGTCAGCCCTGGAGACTCGATCCTTCATTAATCCTTAAATTGCGGGGTAATCCCACTATGCGACACCGCCCGCCCCCCCCCCCACCGAGCTGCGGAAGGTCGGCTGCAGAGGCACAACTCATCTGCGGCGAGCCATCAGTCTAGGCGAACCAGCTGGGCGCCATGCAGATTAGGGGCCTGGAAAACGTGGCGAGGCCGACCGGGCAGCGGGAGGCGAGAGCCCGCTTCTGAACGCGGGGACCGAGCAACCGCATCATCGAGAGATCAGCCCTCACTCAATTACACCCGAAGACTGCTGGCTGAGTTACAGGCGGTTAGGAGGCGGCGCGGGGGAGGACTCTGAACTGTGGGCCCGCTTCCACGTGCAGAAACTGCGAACTGCCCTGGGGGCGCTTTCACCTGGGACACCACTACGCGAGCCCGGGGACTCTGGCCTGCACACGAGATGCTGCGCCACACTAGGTCCTGACTGGGGATTCAACCCGGATACCTACGGCGGTACCGCCACTGTATGAGCTTACCGCTGCCGGCAGGAGTTGCGGGGGTACGCCGGTAGAGAGGCCACGCAACCTGGTGGATTTCGGCCTGCGCCTCACATTAACGCGAGACCGGGGATCCTGGCCTACCCGCCTGAGGCGCGACTCCCCTCTGGGACCCCCTCTGGAACAGCCTCCCCGCCGCCCACAAGGCAGACAGGCACGGAGCAGCCCTATGGGGCAAAGAGACACTGCACACTTCAATGACCGGCTGACGCGCGGCAGAGCACACCACGATACAGGCCTGAGAGGCGGTTGGAGCGAGAACGGGACTCGCGCTTGGCCGGATGATTCGGAATTCAGCCCAATGGGCGCGCCCGGCCTGGCGGGGCCTAGTGCATCCGTGATGCCCGGGGACATCTAGGGCCGCGGCGGCCTGGGCCTGGCCGGAGCTGCTGGGTGGTGGAACTGCGACCCATCCGTGAAGCCTGCTGGACCCCTGCCGCACGCTCGAGACTCAACACGCCCAAGGCGCCCTAACCGGACCATCCTGTTAACGAACCCCTGTGGAGAGGCAGAGGTGTGCGATCTCCGGCCCCCGGCCCGGGGCCTCCGCGGTGCAGAGGGACCACTGACCAGCATAGGCCGTGGGCCTGCTGGGCGCCGAGGGGGACAACCAGTAACGGCATAGCATTGAACGTGTGGCCAGCTTCACGACAGTGTACAGCTACTCTCTCAAAGCCCTAACCTAAGGCGCCTCTGATTTCATCATGTCTGGCGCCTGGCGGCTGCAATATGCGGACGCAGTGCCTGTGACACCAGCGTTCTCCTGGACCTCCAGGATTTGCGGAACAGGCGCCCCTGGGCTTATCTGCAATACAAGCCCTTACTGTGAGTCACCATTCTACGCAGAGACGGACCAGAGGACAAGCACCATTCAATACATAATTCCCCTATTGTTGCCAAGCCAGCAAGACGACGCAAAAGTGAGGCGGAGGGATGCCACCTCGCTTGCCACACCGCGGAGCTGGACAGGTGTCGACCCCGCGCCACTCAGTTCCTACGCCACACTGGTCGCCTCACATTGTCCGGGCGCTGCCACCCGGCTCCGTGTCTACTAAGCCACACAGAGAGCTGTACGAACATCACACCGAAACACCAAAAAACACGCCACGGCTATCCCAGAGCCCCACCACATGCACTGCTCCGCCTGGAAGAACACAGAAACCAATAATCGCCAGAGATAATCTGGGCACTCTCTGCAAACACCGAAGCACCTGGAACGAACCTGGGCTCACCGGAGCAGGGGACATTTGCTGAGTGGCCACTAGTGCTCCTACCGCCTGCCTAGACCGGCACGACCATGGGAAAGCCGGATGGGAAACAACCTAAGATTACGTTCGACGCCCGCAGAACGCCCAGAGGGCAGCCACCCGAAGCGGAGCATGATGGCGTGGGACAAGCGAGCCAGGGCACGGACGAGGTGGACATGAAGACACTGCTTCACACAATGAAAGCGAGTTTTGCCTCCATCGAGGGGAAAATGGATTCCATGTGCCCTAGAATGGACCAGATAACCCAAAAGATTGAAAAGCAAGACGGCAGAATAAGAGAGGCTGAAACACGAATCTCAACACTCAAAGACGAACACGCACAGACGTCAGGGCAACTCACGGACATTGACAAGCTGCTCAAAGTGATCGCGGCTAAAAACGAGGACATCGAAGCCCGCTCGAGGAGGAACAATATCAGCATTACCGGCGTCCCCGAGTCAACTAACACGGGAAGGCTGGAAGATTACGTAGAGAGGCTGCTCACCACATGCTTTGGCCAGGAGGCCTTCTCAAAAATGCTGATTGTGGAAAGGGTACATCGGTCACTGGCACCGAAGCCCCCGCCAGGAGCGTCGCCCCGGCCCATAGTCGCGAGACTACTTAATTATCGCGATCGCGACACGGCTCTACGTAGAGCGAGGGAGATGGGAGACGTTATCTTCGAAAATAATGCCATATCACTGTATCCCGACTTCACCCTCAACGTCCAAGAAGCGCAGAAGAAATATGTCCCAATCAAAAAGAAGCTACAAGAAGGAGGAGTGGAGTATGCAATGCTCTGCCCCGCACGACTGCGGCTCACCTATGACGGCAAGCACCACATCTGCAACACTCCACAGCAGGCGGCAGACTTCTTCAAGAAAACAGTACTAGCTGCCAAGAGAGCGGAGCGTTCCCCATCAAGCGGCAGGGACTGAGAGAACTGGACGCGTAATCGCCGGCCACCACTCGCAGGATAGAAGGTGGTCACTGCCAGCATGGGCATTTGCTCCAAGAAGCAGGTATTGGTGCATGGTGTCCCTGAATGGCCTCCCAAGCTATCACCAGATTGAACACAGACAGTGAGAACCCTGCAGGATACCGAACTTGCATTCCAGGGCCCCCTCCTGCACGATACAATGGTGCAGGAGGCGCTGCCACGCCCCCTGGGATACACGCCTCCTAGGGAGTTCCCCTTTCCTCCATTAGTGGGGACTATATTGTTAGGCTGTTGCCTTTGTTGTTCTGTTGCGGGGTTACTGCAATTATGGTTCCTTAGCAACCCTGAGATTCAAAATATATCCGGTCTGCATAATGTTAGCACCTACATGCTACTATATACATATATCCTTATGGCAATGATGCTTTGCAACCCCATAGCATGGACTGGGCAATGTCAACGCAGGGAAGCTGTGCCACAATTTCTACAGGTTGTTTTAGACACACTGGGTGGGGCTACGTGGGTGGGGATCATACACGGCAAGTTGGGGTCACCGTTGTGGGGGGAATGTTGGGGTAGCTGGATGGGCATTCCTAAGCCTGCTATAGATAGCAGGCTGCGCGGGTACACAACACATTCAGTAACAGGTACAGGACCACAGTGCATGTACACGGGTGGGACTCTGGGCAATGGCGGGTGAGGGACAAAGAACTAACACCACAGCGAACATGGGGCTCCTCACATGGAACGTTAGGGGACTTGGAGACCCTAGAAAAAAAATGGCTCATATTGGCCTATTTAGATAGGCATCACGTCAACATAGCCATGCTGCAGGAAACACACACTCTTTCCACACAACAACCTTTGTTCGCCTCTAGATCGGCCTCTCACAGATACTTTTCCTCATATTCTGCTTTCTCGAGAGGCACAGCAATTCTAATTAAAAAAGCGGTGCCATATACCGAGGAAGGCTCGGCCCTCGACCCACAGGGCAGGTTTTGCATGACATGGGGCAGGTTGGCGTCGGCCTCCATCACATTGGTGTGTAGCTATGGGCCCAATGTGGACGACGAGGACTATTTCATCACCTTATGGGCACGCATAGTGAGCATCGGCTCGACTCCCCTCATATGGGGGGGGAGATTTTAATTTAACGCTATATCCATCACAGGACCGTTCTCACCCGCTACCGCACCACTATTCCAAAGCACAACGCCAGCTCCAGCAACTTATAGCTGACAACCTACTGGTAGACGTGTGGCGCCACCACCACCCCACACAGCACGAGGGAACATTCTACTCGGCAGTACACAACAGCTGGTCCAGGCTGGACCTATGGCTCGCCTCACAAGACATAGCGCTACATGCCCCATCCGCCCGTCACTTAGCGCGCACCTATTCAGACCACTCCCCGGTGCTTATGGTGCTGAACCCACCAGGCTCGTCGCCCCAACCCAGGCTGTGGCGCCTACAACCCACGGCGCTGCTCGATGCGGTGTTTAGGATGGAACTGGGGGAAACACTGGACGAATTCCTGCGACTCAACATAGACTCAGTGCCTTCCTTGGCCACTGTATGGGAGGCGCTGAAGGTTACCGTTAGGGGCCACTGTATAGCAAAAGCGGGGGGCATCCTCAAAGATATTCGCACAACTATAGCGAGCCTGGAATGCCAGATTAAGCAGCAGGAAACAAACACCCATGCGGCACGCGAGGGCCCAACTCTGGCCAAGATACGCAAACTCCTTACAGAGTACCAAGCCGAAGCGGAAAGGGAGTGCCTTTTTCGCAGCAAATACCACACGGCGCGCAGATATGGCGAGGGGGAGCGCCCTGGCAAAGCGCTCGCTGAGATTATCCGGCCACCAAGAACGGCGAACCATGTACTGGCCATCCGCGATGGGGAGGCGTGACACACCGGGATACCCAGGCCATAATGGGGGTGTTCACCACTCACTATCAAACGCTGTACTCGACAAGCGCCACACGCCAAGATGAGACTCCGCTATATTTGCAACAGATAGAACTGGCATGGCTAAGTAACAGGCAGCGAGAATTCTTAGCAGCCGATCTTGAAGAGGATGAAATACGTGAGGCTATAATGCAAATAGGGAGCGGGAAGGCGCCGGGACCCGACGGCCTCGGTATTGAATTTTATAAGACCTACATAGATACGCTGGCCCCCTTTCTGAAAGCAGTATATGAAGACGCGGCCCAAACGGGGATGCTCCCGCCCACCATGCGGGAAGCAATGTTGGTCTCACTACTGAAACCCGGAAAACCACCTGAATCCACGGACTCGTATAGACCCCTGTCCCTAATTAATTGCGATGTTAAGATATTAGCCAAAGTGTTGGCCAATAGACTCACGCTCTTGATGGGCAACTTAATTAGGCCAGATCAAGCAGGTTTCATACCTGGTCGATCAACTTCACACAATTTGAGGACCCTATTCTCCATTCTGCATGGTATCGATCAGGAGGAACAGGCAGTGGCAGTCTTCCTCGACGCCACCAAAGCGTTCGACTCCCTGGAATGGGGTTACCTATTTACAGTCTTAACGCATTTGGGATTTCAGCCGGGGTACCTCAAGTGGATTAAATTGCTATACCATCGCCCCTGTGCCTCATTGCTCCTGAACGGGGAACGCTCCTCTACCTTTAGCATCTCCAGGGGCACGCGGCAGGGGTGCCCCCTCTCACCCCTGCTATTCGCGATTGCAATGGAGCCGTTGGCGGCCATGTTGCGACAGCACCATAAGCAATATGCGCTAGATTACCCCACGAGGCGATCCTGCAGAAGGGTTAAACGCCATGATTCGCGAAATAATAAAATTCGTGGCCTTCTCGGGCATAACCATAAACTGGGGCAAGTCTCCGGTCATGCCGCTTACTAGAGGTACTACACCTTTCCCAATGGAATACCCACTGCAGTGGTGCGAGGACGAGGTCCGTTACCTGGGCATCAGCATAACCAAAGATAAAGAAGAACTCTTGAGAGCGAACTATGGAGTGGCCCTAAACAAGGTAGAAGACTTGATCACCAGATGGATAGCTCTTCCGCTTTCCCTTGCAGGCAGGGTGGCCTTAATGAAAATGGTCATCCTGCCCAAATTTTTATATCTGTTTATAAATATCCCCTTCTCCCCCGGCCGCCCCTTCTTTACCAGACTGAAGAGTCAGCTAATACGCTTGGCATGGGGCGGGAAACAACCTCTGCTCAACTGGTGCACCCTCACACTACCGTTTGCCCAGGGCGGGTTTGAAGCGCCCGATCCCGAACCTTACTATCTCAGCGCTCAGGCGCACTACGCTGCGTATTGGCTCGAGCCTCCGCCCTTCATGACGCACTTGGCGGTAGAGCAGGGGCTCATGGCACCCATACCCCTCACTGGGTTTCTGGGCGCTGACGACAAAGCAGCAGGGGGCAAAAGATCCACAGTAACTTGCACTAATAATGCGTGGCGGGCTATAGCCAAACGGTCCCAAATTCCCATGCTCTATTCCCCGTTACTTCCCGTACGGGATCAGCAAAACCTGCCAGTCACACAAGAAGGCATCTGCAAGCGCATGCTCCTCAAACTTGGCATCAGTACCTGGGGGGATATGTATCACCTAGGGCAATTTAAAGACGCAGCAGAATTCTTTGGCGATACTCCCCCCCCACCACAATGGACCGATTCCTTCTACATCCGCCTGCGACAGGCTGTTAAGGCCGCAACACCTGCGTTCCCAGAGGAACCCCCCACACTGCTCCCACTGCACCAAACGCTACATGCAGTGGCACCACACGCTGTGTCCCGTATATATAAAGCCACCATTGGGGCGGGGACGCATAACACCCTGAAAGCAAAACAGGGGTGGGAAGCAGAACTAGGGCACCCCATCACAGAGGAGGCCTGGGCATATAGCTGTCAACAAACTGAACATATCACTGCCAATAGCAGATTTAGAATCATACATTTTAAATTCCTCCACAGGATGTACTACACCCCTGTAAAACTGCACAAACTTCAATTGCGAGATAGCAACAAGTGTGACCGCTGTAAACAGGAGGGAGCGGGGTTTTTACACGTTGCGTGGGAATGCAGGCCCATAGCGCAATACTGGACCGAGGTGGGGGCGACCTTGGGAGACATGGTTGGCGGGCAGCTAAATCTCACACCTGAAATGGGTCTCCTAGGATACCTTCCCGGGTACAGTGGCCGTATCAAACGCTACCTGGCGATGGGCCTACTCGTAGCCAAGCGTAAAATTGTGTGCAGGTGGGGGAGGGGCAGGGCGCCCAAATTTAAAGACTGGCTAGCAGACCTCGCTTATTGTCGGGAGCAAAGCAATATATACCCCTCCGCTCACGGCCCTGTGATATTTGGGCACCTCTCACCACCTTCCTGCTAAGAATGGCTGCAAGTGACACGGAAGATAGCTCTGCACATGCCGAGGCCGCAGCGCCACACAACAGTGGGGTCGACCTCTAGTAATATTGCTCTGAAATTATGTATACCCTTCCTGCCTATGCCAGATATCATGGATTGGGTCCTGTATACGCGGACTCAGTTTTTGCACTGTACTGACGTATCCACGCACTGTAAATGTAATGCCTACCTTGCACTGTACTTGTTGTGATGTTGTACCAAAAATGCCAATAAACAAAATGTTTAAAAAAAAAAAGCATGTGATCTACAGCTCACATGCCTCGAACGGAAAATGGTACTTACCCAGTAAGCATCTGTTCTTGGCATGTAGAGCTGTAGATTCACATGCGCCCACTCGCCTCCCCGGGTACCTGTACCTGTTGCAGTTTTCTTTCTTATCTTATATACATGCGCATGGACATCTCTATTCTACCTTTACTAACTCCATTGTCACCCTCTGCGGGAAAGCAATCTAACACTGAAGTTGATGCCCATGCGCACTCACCGAAAGGAGTCACCTACCTTGTGACTGGAAAGACTTCTTCGAAGAAAAACAAAGTGCAAACATCCGGACCCAACACTAGATGGCAGGAGTATGCAAAGCATGTGAATCTACAGCTCTACATGCCAAGAACAGATGCTTACTGGGTAAGCAACATTTTTCTTTTGCGTCACAGCCACTGCTCTGTCATTGCTTGATGCCTTCTCCCACCATAGGAATGCTAAGGGAAGCTAAATCTACCGACTATGCAGTAACAAAATGCTGCATTTTGATTGGTGAGTAACCAGGGAGAAATTTAGTTATACTCCTCACCACAGAACAATCCTACATATCCCTCTCCATTGTTTCATATGCCTGTGTTTGCATAACATGTCTGTGAAGACTGAATCTTTTGTAATCAACTGACAACATTCTTGGATGTCTTAGTGTATAAAAAGACTTTTGTCACTTACAAATGCACCCAATACTTGGCCTACATGTTGATAATTTCAAAATGACCTTACACACTTCACTACATGGAACTGGAGCTCTCAGCTTTGTAGAAAGAGAAGTTCCCTCGTTCCCTCTCTTGATTTTTGCCGATTTCCCCTCGCAAAGCTTTGAACTCCCGGCGTTCAAGAAATTCCTCTCCAGCTTCATGCTTCTCTTCGGAGCCCATGTAGAGTCTTGAGCCAGTATGTCTGGAGTTCACCAAGCCATTGTCTTCTTCGGGGCCAATGTCGGCGTTTAAGAGATTGTTACAAATCTTCAACTTGGCTCCGGTTACCTCTGGCATACCTCTCGCCCTACAGAACAGTCAGAACCTCCAGATGCACCTTTGCTGGTGTTTCCTTCATGGTGCTTACAGGCTGCTTTGCCACTAGCACCGGACCACTCTCCCACTCCTCTACCAGAGTCCTTGCTGTTTGATCCGGCAGCTGCACTTTAGGATTCACATATTCTACAGTGTTTGCCCCCATGTTGTGCTGCAAAATCAGTACAGCACAGCTTTCGCCTGCAGCTCCACTAGGTCAACATCAAAGTTTTCAGAGGAAAGAAGCCATTTTTGGCTCGGATTCCAATGCCGTTTAAATGTCTGAAGCGATACAAAAGGGGATGCCACTGGATTCAAGATAGCCTGGCTGATGAGGGTTTTGAACCCGAAACCGGTCCCAGGATGCTTGTTTCCGGTCCAGGGAAGACATGGCTTGGCAGTTCGGGCTGGACTGTTCCCATGAGGCACAGGGTCAGACTGATTTGCATATGGCCATGTCTGAACTGGGGTGGTGGAGTGAGCTAAAGAATGATGATGGATTAAACCCAGATCATTTGACTGGGGGTGAGTGTTTGATTTGCTCTAACGCTCCGTCCATCATCCCCTTTGGTATCGCTTTTTCGCCCTAAGTTGGCAGGGTATGCCCAGACGTGGGTCCCTTGCTCACTTTGCCACTGGATTCAAGATAGCCTGGCTGATGAGGGTTTTGAACCCGAAACTGGTCCCAGGATGCTTGTTTCCGGTCCAGGGAAGACATGGCTTGGCAGTTCGGGCTGGACTGTTCCCATGAGGCACAGGGTCAGACTGATTTGCATATGGCCATGTCTGAACTGGGGTGGTGGAGTGAGCTAAAGAATGATGATGGATTAAACCCAGATCATTTGACTGGGGGTGAGTGTTTGATTTACTCTAACGCTCCGTCCATCATCCCCTTTGGTATCGTTTAAATGTCTGAGGCGGTTATACATGATGAAGATTAAGTTGAGGAGGCAGACAATTTACTTTCTCCACATTGTACTGAGGCTGACCTCTATCTGGACCTACAGCATGTCAGTGACCTTGACACAGCGTTTGATTCAGTTTGTTTTTCTCCTTGGTCATCCTGCTTAAAAGAATGCTTCATTTGCTGTAAGGAGAACTTCATAATTGTTTAAACTGCCTCTTCAAGCTGTGTAAACAAAAGCTGATTTGATTATGGAAATCTTTCATCCTGTGTCCTCTACTTCTGAGACCCTTTTTGCCTTTCATTGATGCTTTGGGTTGACCCTGATTTGAACAGCCTGCTTTAGTCTGTTTTCAGTTCTGGGTGTTAGCCATTCCATTGTTAAGCGCCATAGACAAGCACCTGGTGAACTGAAGTTCTTTATAAAAATCGCTATGCCTGAGAGCCTTGTGGTGCAATCCTCCTCATATAAAGTTAACCCAGACTCTTTCCTTTCTGTTCCTTTGGACAGGGAGTCGTAATGTGTTAATCCAGTTTGCCAGAAATCCTTCTCCTCTGGCACCTTTGCACTGTCCTCTTTAAATGCTTCTTTTTGTCTGTCTTTCTATTATCACGCCATTTGGAAATTGGATGCAAGATTCTACTGGTGTTTCCAGAGGACTTCTTGTGTCCTTAGCACAAACAGTTAAGATGGCCAGGACACAGCCAAGTAGATACTACATTCTGGCCTGGGTTCCATGAATTTGATTGCCCTCACCATGAAAGCCAGTGTGCTCTTTAGCAGTCATACCTGAATGACATCCCACTGGATTTTCTCTAGACTTTTCAGGCTTCATGATTAATATGCCCTTCGATGTATGCCTTTTTTTGTGGCAAGAAAGCTGACTGTGCCTTGGAAAGGTTTAAGAATAGTCATGTGACTGACCATTCTAGTTTAGCTTCCCAAGTGCTCCAGTTTCACCAGCAGTATCGAATGTTAAGAAAGTATTCCAAGGGCCTCGCCTTCCACCAACAACAGCTGTCGCAATTAATCCAGCAACCCCAGCAGAAAGTTTACGCCTTTAGGGTCAGAGGCCATGGTAAGGGTGATGGAACCTGCTGCATCATTATTCTTCCTCTTTTTTGGAAAAGCAATAAAACTGCATAGATTAGTCCTTGGATGAACATGTGCACCTAATGGTGGGGGTGGTAGATAGGATTTAGTGTTTCCTGTCATCCAGGTGTTTGATCTTGTCAGACCAGTGAATTCTGCTTATTGTGCAAATTGGATGTGCCCTATCCGTTCGTGATGCTCTTCTTCACATATCCCTCTTTCTTGCACTTGTTTAGCAGGATCATGCTCACATCCTCTTCACAGAAATGTGGAGGTTGCACAGTGAGGGTGCACTTCAGATAGTGCCAGAGGCAGAGCGGGAGCTTGGGTGTTACACTATTACTTCCTGGTCCACAGGACTGGTGGAGGCCTGCAGCCAATTCTGAACCTCAGAATTTTTAATTCATCCTTCAAAAGGAAGTGCAAAATTATGTTACATGCACAAGTTCTTCTGGTCTTGGAACATGGCGCCAAAATGGTGTTCCTGGACCTGCATGACATGTACTTTCATGTATTCATCCTGAAGTACCACAGCGAATACCTGCATTTTGTAATAGACCTGCTTACTTTCAATTCACTGTTCTACCCTTTATCCTTAAGTTGGTCCCTCAGGTCTTTATTCAAAAGATGATCACTTTCTTGTATGTTGATGACTGACTTTTGAAGGTGACCTCGTCCCGACCACCTGCAGAGCATGATTTCATTGCTGATCATTCTCATATTCTCCATCAACAAGTCCATATCCTATCTACAGCTGTCCCAGAGTGTCTTAGACACAACAGCTTTGAAGAACTTTCTGCCCCCTGCAGCAACTACCATACATTCAGGCTGTTATTCTGAAGTTTAAGTGAAAGCTGCTGTTCGAGCCTTGACAGTTTTAAGCTCCCTAATCCTGTTAGCGTCCTGCATCATGCGGATTCCCTATCCTCAGTAGATTATGCAGGCCCTTCTGTGGAGCTTGTGCCTGCAGTGGGCCTGACATTGGGAGTTGTCTTTAGGGGAAGATCCAAATCTCTGAGACAGCTTCTTGGGAGTTGCTCTATTGGATGACAGAGGCCAGCTTGATATCCGGTGGGTCATTCTGGTGACCAGTGCATTGGCCATAATTTGTGGAGATCACTTCGATTAAGTGGATAATCAGTGCATTTTGGTCTCCTTCAGGGCAGCATCACCACATAAACTTGCTGGTGCTGCATGTCGCATGGAAACAACTACCACCATGTGATACTGCAACAAGCAGAGTGGCATGGGCTCATGATCTGTCTGGAAGCATTGAGGGTGTGGTGCTGGTTCAAGGGGTTTCACTAACATTGATTCACTTAACTGGGGTACTTAACACAAGTAAATAAAAAATCAAAAGGGGGGGAGTGAAGAGGGGTGAAGGTAGAATCGTCCTCCTCTAGATACTATGATTCAGCAAGAAGATTCTACCACTTTACAATATATCCTTCCTTGTTTGGAAATTTATAATGATGGTGGTGGGAAAAACAATGAGCCCTTAGTTTCTATATTGATAGGACTAAAGAGTACAGCATTGCTGATCAGTTGTTCATTAGCTTCGACAGTGCGAAGAAGGGAAAAGGGTCCTGACTTGAACATTTTTCTGATTGTAAGAAAATTGGTTATTAGTTGGGGAAGGTGTAAGTCCTTTCCAAGTATTAAGCCTAAAATCCTGTCGGGTGAAAAACACAGTTTCAGTAAAGGAAACCTGACCCAACCCCAGATATTATGACCCAAAGCAGACAGGCTAAATTTAAGAAAAGTGTAAAGCATATAGCAATACCAAAACAATTTAAATGTTGAAACAACACATTAAAAATTTCACAACCAGTTTCTAAAAATCATGAAATATGTAATAAGAAAGATGATGCCAAAATGTCTAAAATCCAATAAAGTGAACCAGATATGGATTTTTAAGGCAAGGAGCACTATTTGCAGTTGACCAAGGCCTAGGTGCAATTTCAGGCCAGCCACAAACGAGCTGATGTCAGATGCACCAAACAGATCATCATGGTTACATTTTTTACCTCCTGACGTATTCTTTTTTTATGGAAGTTAAAATCCTCCCGTGTTGCAAGGTTGAAGGCTGTATCTGGTGAAGTCATCTTAAAATTTGATAGCCTTTGGACAATGTCCTGTGAAGCCATTGGTTTTGACAGAAAACCTTTGAGCTCAAAAATTCAGATTTCGCTGACATAGTCTATTTTTTGAAGTGTGGAAACCTCCAGCTGGACAAACCTGGAAGCTGCAGATGGGCAGGGCACGCAGAAGCCGGATGCCTTAGCTGCGAGTGTCTGCTCAAGTCTTCTTTTGGGCGGTAAAAAGGTCCAAGAGGGACAAATATAATTTTCTTTCACTCCGAGGTCTCGCCTGGTGCAGATAGCCTTGGGTGGTTAGTTCTAGTCCTCCAGAGGTCAAAAATGTTCCTAATTCATCCTGCCCAAAGCTTTGAAGTTGCTGCTCTTGGTCACTTCTAAGGCTCCCAGGAACTCGGGTATAGCACTTAGAGTCCAGGACTCACTCCAGCAGAGGCCACCAGCACAGTCCAGTCAGGATCCACTTGCCACTGGTTACTTTAGGAAAGGGTGCCTGATAGCTTTTTGTCTGTTTAGCCACTTAGGATGTCAGCCAACTAAACCTTGTGGTCCACTTCAGTCCTGTATAGAAGTTCTTAATTCTCTCCACAGTTCACAGACTGCAGGCTTCTTCCTCTTCTGTACATCCACAATTCCAGAGGTGTTCTGAAGAGCTTGGGATGAGGTGCTACATGTGTTAAATTAACTAGCCTTTTGGGGGGTGGGGGGGTAACTCCTAGACAATCAAAAATCAATGGGTAAAAAGTTCCCGAGGGTAACTCTTCCCCCTTTTCCATCACATCCTGTCTGCCTTACTGCAAACCATCATTCTGATTGAAATCCAAAAAAGGAGAGCATTTCTACCACAGAGGAAACTTGTAGCATACCCAGTGGTTTGTCTAGGTTAATGAGCAGTCCCCTCCCTCTCAACCACACCAAACTGGTTCTGGGGCCAGCTTCCCCCTCCACTTACACTGGAGCAGTGGTGTTAAAATGTATCCTGGGATAAAAAGACCCCTTTTCTCCAGGCCACCCTTCTCGATAAACTATAAAGGAACACATCTATGAATAGTCCCTTTTATGTTAATATTTCTTTTTGACCCTCCTCAACTGCCCGTCTTGGTTTATGCTGTGTCACATACCTCACCCAGACCATCCTGCGAGGACCAGTTGCAGTCACATTAATGCTAATTAGCTTACTAGAGTTTCAGACAGAGAAAGTATAACTTTCTAAAAGCTTCTCTTCCTGTATATTTATCAGAAATGCACATCATTGTATTAGATTTTTAATAAATATTAAGAATAATGGTTGAATGACCTTTTTTGAGCGTGCTCTGTGCCAAAGATAGAAAGAATAGTATTTTAAATGTACTTAAACATTTCTTTTGGAACGAGCCCCATCCTGTACAGTGAAAATACCTTTGTGTGTTAGTCACTGTCAGAACATACTAAACCTAATTTTTACATGTGCCAGTTTAAAATACCGGGCACCCTGCCTTGTGTGTTGCAAGGCCTACCTACGGTGACTTACTTATATTTTTATGGTTTAAATCTTTTATTAGTGATCACATGAATCAAAGGCAGTGGAGTACAATAGTCAAACCATCATATTCTGCTTTCACATACGGTATGGAAGTCTCCATCTCCAGTGACTCCTAGCTTGACATGGGGGTTTTATCAGTTAACCTAACACAACTAAAAAGGAAAACGAAACCCCCTCCCAATCCCCCCTCCCGCCCTTCCAGTACTCAACTTTTGGGTGTGTGTCTTTTTGTTGAAAGGGGGTGGATCTGAGGCCCTCCCCCGTGGTATGTGGCTCGTTCTACTCCTTCTCCAGAAGCTGGAGGGTTCGTAAGTATTTGGGACAGGTAAGCTCTCTGAATTCTGTGGACAGGAGACTGAAAAAGGGGTGCCATATCTCACAAAACGAGGCCTTCGACATTTTGAGGGTAGCGGACATCCTCTCCATCCCCAGTGTATACCATAGCCTGTGGAGCCATCTAAGGTGTGTAGGGGTTGCAGCAGACCCCCAGCGCGAGAGAATATTCTGGAGCACGGCTCCCAGGAGTAACCCCATCTGCCTCCCTCTGCGAGACTTAAGGGGAAAGGTCAATGGGTTTGGTAAGCCCAGGACGGTGTAGGCCGGTAACCGGGGAATTTGAGTGTCGAAATGCGTGTCTATCTCATCCAAAATCTGTATCCAATATGCAGCGATCTGTGGACATTCCCAGAGTATGTGTAGAAGCTTGCCTGGCTGTCCGCAGCCCCGCCAACAGTCTGCGCTCCGTTCAGGATTGCCCTTGTTGAGGCGTACAGGTGTCATGTACCAGTACGTTGCTATTTTAGTGGGCGTCTCCACGCTATTAATGTTCTGCGCTGTGTGTCGAGCTCTGACATATATTTCCCCCCACTCTTTTGAAGATAGATCCCTTCCAAGTTCCTATGCCCATCTAACTTGACTTGGAGTAGGCTGTGTGAGGGTGGGATGGCGAAGTAGAACATATAGCTCCGAGATCAGCCGCTTGTCTGAAGACTTGGTGACCAGCCATTTCTCATATTTGGTTAGGTGTCTGCCAACCATGGCTGTGTTTGTGGGATGCATTAACCAGTAGCGCACCTGGAGGTATCCGAGTCTCTCGGATTCCGGGAGATTGTACTGTTGGCGCATTTGCGTAAAAGAGAGGATGCCCGCCTCGTCAAACATTTGGCCTGCCGCGCGGCATGGTGTTCGGTGCCAGGCCGCAAAAGCCCCCCAGAGAAGACCCAGGGTAAAACTGCCATTCTCAAATTGCGGTGTCATGGGGAATGGGAACGTGGTGATCCCCCGCGACCTGCCACAGAATCCCAGACGTCCAGAGCCGTCTTAGTGATGGGAGAGCCCAAAAGGCTCCGCGGTCTATCTGCTCTTTTGAGAAAGGGCACCTTCCAGAGGGGGAGCCGTGCAAGCGCCCTATCTTGAAACAACCAATGTTTCTCAGACTCCCCTCTATTCCATTCTACTAGGTACCTCAACTGTGCCGCCTGAAAATACTACTTCAAATCTGGAATGCCCAACCCCCCCTCATCTGGCCTCATATAGCTTAGGTTCCTCCTCATGTGTGGCCTTGCCCCAAGCCACACAAATCTGTGAAGCTCACTTTGTATCGTGGGTAGAACTCCCCTGGGGGGGGGGGGGTATACCGGGATCGTCTGAAAGAGATATAAAATCTTCGAAAGTATGGACATTTTAAAGGCTGTGACCCGCCCTAGGAGGGAGAGGCGGTGGTTCTTCCAGCTGTGCAGCTCCCCTTTAATTTGTTGCAGGAGTGTGTTGTAGTGATTGCAACGGTCTGTGCTACTGAAAGGGCAAGCTGGATCCCCAAGTAGGGTGTGGACCCCTTCACCCATTTCACCGGGCAGCTCTCTTTCAATGTAGACAAGTGTGCCCCTGTCCCTGGAAAGCCCAAAGCCTGAGATTTCCCCACGTTTACCTGGAGTCCCAAAGCTAACCCGAAGGCGGACAGTTCCCCAAGAAAGGCCGGAAGGGATGTAGCGGGGTTGTTTAGGGAGGCCAGTATGTTATCGGCATACAGGCTGACTGTGTGTCTCTCGCTTCCAAAGGGGGTGCCTTCAAACTTTTGGGTTATCCCTAATTCGCTGTGCTAGGGCTCTATGTATAAAGCAAATAACAAGGGTGATAGGGGGCACCCCTGTCTGGTTCCTCTCCTGATGGGGAAAGGAAGAGAAGAAACCCTGTTTACCCTGTCCACCGCCATGGGGGAGCCGTAACAGCTTTCCACCCAAGCCCGGAAGCAGTCACTGATTCCGAAGTGGGCTAGGGTCTTCTCCATGCATTGCCAGTGAACACTATCGAATGCCTTCTCAGCATCGACTGTCAGGAGAAGGGATTCCAGTCTTGTGTGGTCCGCCTTATCTATTAGGTACAGAATGCACTTCGTGTTGGCATTGCTCTGCCTACCTTGGATGAAACCGGTATTACTACGATAGCTGCTTCCAACATATTTGAGGGTACCGAGCCAGGGCCCTCAAATGAATTGTGAGGACTGGAGCCAGGACCTGACAGAATGACTTGTAAAAACTAGCAGGGAATCCGTCTGGGCCCTGGGATTTAAATGGCTTGAGACGGGAGATAGCGGGGATGACCTCCTCCACCCCCATCTTGGCACCTAACGTGGTTGCATGGGAATCATCCAAACTTGGAGTATTCGTCCCTTCCAAGTAAGCCTCTATGTGTTGCTAGCGCTCGACTCTTGTATAGCTCTGCATAAAAATTGCAGAACTGGTTTGCCATCTGCTCATCTCCCACTATCTCACCTGGGATTTCAGGGACTGAAAACAAGTCCTTTGTCTCTGGGCCCTTAACTTGTTTGCTAATAAACTCCCAGATTTGTGTCCCCCCACCCCTCCTCCCCCTCCCATGTAAAAATAGTGTTTCAGGCGGAGGGCAGCATACTCCACCCTGTCGATGTCAATGCCTGCCAGTTGAGCCCGCGCCAAGCGTAGTTGGCACCAAACCTTGGGAGCCCCTATGCGACTATGTATGCGTTCCAGTTCCCTGATTTGGGCTGTCAGCTGGTCTGGTTTCTCTCTATGCGCCTTATTGTCGGCTGCTGATATCGCTATGAGTTTCCCCCTAACTACAGCTTTCATGGCCTCCCAGAGTGTGGAGATAGTGATATCGGGGGTATCGTTCGGTGCAAGATAATTGTCGATGGTGTCCGTAAGGTGCTGTACAACTGCGGGCCTTTGCAGCAAGGTCTCCCTTAGTCGCCAGGTCCCATATTGTTGTTTCTGCTGCAGGACCTCCAACGTGAGAATCACCTCATCGTGGTCTGTTAACGCCGCTGGCTCTATCTCTATGCCCTGCGTGATGAGCTGGATCTCCCTGGTCCCTGGTATGTAGTCCAGCCGGGCGTAGGTTTTGTAGGCATGTGAGTAGAATGTGTATTGGGTAGAATGTGGGTATGCTTCCCTCCAGAGGTCTAGTAACCCCATTTCCTGCATCCACTTGCATCCTCCCTTAGAAAGAGCCCCCGCTTGATCAGACCTTGAGCCAGACCTATCTCTGCCAGCGTCGAGGACCAGATTCAAGTCCCCCCACCCCCCACCAGTGTCATGCGGTTGTGTGTGAACATCACCTCTGAGACCGATGTCTTGAGGAACTGCTCTTGACCCGTGTTCGGGACGTAAAAGGATCCCACTACTAGGCTGTGACCCCCAATTTGGACTGAGAATGCTAGAAATCTGCCTTTGACCTCTGCTATTTTGGGGCCCACCTTCCCTTTAAACCTCTGCGCTACTAGCAGAGCAACTCCTGCTTTTTTATCCAGGGTGGAGTAGAAGAACTGGTGTGGGAACGCTCGTGCTTTAAGGCGGTGGCAATCTTTACTCAACAAGTGAGTCTCCTGGAGGAGGCAAATATCCGCCTCTGTGTTTTCGAGGAATGATAACATCGCTCTCCTCTTGATGGGGTTATTTAGGCCCTTAAAATATAGTCAGAGTACCTTAATTACCTGTGGCGCCAAAACTAATGTGGGGTGAATCATCTAAGTGACCACCGCCGTCTTTCATGATACAGGTCTCCTGCTGCCCCCTTGACCAGGGCATTACCCTTGTGTAGGCCATTCGTGCACATGTGACCCTCTTTAAGTGTGTACTGGATCCCCCCTAAACTTGAAGCAAACATTACTGAAAACTTAAAGCAATCATTTTGAGTCCGAGACCCGCGGGTCAAGTCCACAAGTCCCTGGGAAAGATAAACATTGGGGATGTGTGGTGGCCCATGTGTTCCTCGGCAGCCCCCGCCCACCATCATATCAAACCAGTATGTGTAGCTTTACTGGTCCCGGGATTTCATGTTGCGGCGTCGTCTCGTTGTTCCCATGACAGCGACTCCATTACCTCCTGGCGCTCCTTCGCCATAGTGGCCGGATCTGACTTCACGTTGTGCTCCCTTGTTCGTCCCGTTCGGATCCAACAATTCCTCCTTCGATGCGGCCTTGGCCCACCCTTCTCCAAGTCTTTCTCCGAGACGTCCTCTATCCCCAGGATGTCACACGTTTTTTGCAGGGACCGAAGCTGGAGCAGTTTACCCTCCCAACGAAAGATCAAGCGAAAAGGATGGCCCCAGGAGTAGGCAAACCCGAGGTTGCGTAGGTGTGCAGTGGCTGTACGGAACTCCTGTCTTTTCTGAAGTGTGATCATGCCCAGATCCTGATATAGTGTTGGAGTATGACCCCGGAACTCAAGTGACTGCTTTTCCCTTGCTTTTCGCAGAATCGTCTCCTTTAGCTGCAAGTCCGGGAGGTATGGTAGGATGTCCGGAGGTGGAGCCACAGTGCGCCGCGGTAGGCCCACTCTGTGCACCCGCGAAGCTTTTTTGATGTCACTGGAGAGTTCCCCTCGAAGAGTCTGAATGTTGTCTCTCAGTGAGGCAAAAAGGGACTCCAGGAATGCGCGAGTCACTGGCTCCTCCGCTTTTCCCGACTCTTGGTCGGATTGGCTACTCTGGTGCGCTTGTCCATCGCCCTCCGGCCCCGAACGGATCCTGGTCAGCATATCTTTTAGGGTACGGTGCTTCTTCCCCCTTGCGGCTGCCATATTGGGGATATGGTCCGGCAAGTCGTGCAAGCCCCAAATGCTGTTGCCCCTGTTGAGTGGGGGTTCTTTGCCCTAGGGGAAGCTCGCTTGGGTTCAAGATGATCCTCTTCAACTAGAACGGCCTGCACTCCCTTCCTCAGCTCCGAGGGCCCAGGCTCAGCCGTTTTGTCCGCAGCGTTCCTCCTGCCCCTCGGCAGTCCGGGGCCCGAAGCAGTGCAGCCCCTCTGAGGTCCAATACCCCCGACTCAGGTTGCTGGTGCCTGGCCGGGGCTCTCCTGTTTTCCTGGGGGTCTCGGGGTTCCACCGGCCACTCCCCCGGCCATCTCTCAGGGGACTATTGCAGGATACTACTTGGGCCTCCTGTGCGCCGCAGATCGGGATATGTCGTAGGTGGGGCCATGCTGCTGTCCTTCTCCACCCCTGCTTCCTTGTGTCAGTGGCAGGGCTCGCCTGGCTGTCCCCACCTTCCTGCTCGGCCTGGCGAGGTTCCTCTTGGCCTGGAGTGCCCCGCAGTCTCCCTCCGCTAGGTCAATGCGTGCCCCAGTAGCATAGGACCTGTGGTAGGCCTTGTGGGTCAGGCGCGGCTCCCTCTGGTCTCCCCCCTCCTCACACATGGGGACCATCACACTGGTCTGGCAGCTGTTGCTGCCTGCGCTCGTGGGCATGTGGTCGCAATAATTCGATGCTTTTGCCTGAGTGTCGGCCGAGCTCAGTCACAGCCCCTCGCATTGCCGCTCTCACCTCCCATGTAGGCTGTATGCCCCGCAGACTCACTCCGCTATGCCGCGGCGTGTTGAGTATCATGGGACCAACGGTAGGCCTTGCGGCTCAGGTGCGGCGCTCTCCGATCTCGCCATCCGCACCCACTGGGACGATAACCCCGGGTCTGGCTGCTGCTGCTGTCTGCACTCGTGGGCGTGTGGTCGCAGTATCTCTGTGCTTTCAGCTCCCGGAGTGCCGGCCGAACTCAGCCGCTACTCCTCGCAATGCCGCTCTCACCTCCCATGCGGGCTGTGTCGCGCAGGCCTCGGGGGCGTCGCCACTTCGGGGCCCTTTCGCCTCTACGCTCACCTCCGTCAAGGTCAAAGGCTCTGCTTTCCCCCACCGTGAGCCCCCGGTAACCAGCGGCTCCAGCTGGGGACTTCTCTGGTGTGCGCCCGCTGGGACTTTAGCTGTCTTCCTCCGGGTGTGGCCTGAAGCTAGGTGTGGCGGCTGCCATTACATCTCCATCTCGTCTCTCTGAGGCCATTTACGATGCTGCAGCCACGCCAGCCAGCACAATCTCGCTCCAAGTCATGGCGCAAGACGGTGGTCCCCTCTGGGATCAATCAATGAGACCCCCAGAAGTCGGGGGGGGGTCGCCTTATGCAAGTGGCGGGCGGTGGCGAGCCGGGAGACAAGGACAGACACGTCCTATTCGCTCGCCATCTTGGCACGCCCCGTACTTATTTTTAGGTCGAGCCTGAGTCAGCGCGACTTGTTGTAGTGGAGTATGTAAGAGAAGCCCCGCCCACTCTCCGCCCATATTTTTCATTGGCTTGTGTCATTGTCCTTAGTAAACGCTGGCTTGTGAGTTGTTGTGAGGGTTGTTAGTCCCTCCTTGGTACCGCCTTGTCTGCATTTGTAAACACCCATGGCGACTGGCCCCTTTACTTCGGATGCAACACTGCATGTCTTATTTAGTTTGTAAGCACTCTTTTCTTTAATGGGTTTCTCCTACTGCGGGCACGACGTGCTTTTCTCGCCATGCCCGCTTTCACTTTCAAGCAGCCCCGGACAATGGTGGCCGCTTCTTTGAAGTCAAATAGGTCTCGCATTTATAAGCGTTTGAGCTATTGCCATTGTAAATGATAATAGCTTAAACTCTCGTAAATGCGAGATCTATTGTATTGCAAATGCTTGTTTTAAGTGGAGCCTATAGGTTTAAAAGTAGCAGCAGTCAGGCTTTGCATGTAGACCTGAAGCGATGTTTTCCTTGCCTCCCTAGTGGATGGCACATTATGTGCTGTAGTCCACAGGTAACACTTAACTTCCATGCCTTGAGTGTATTTTCTGCATCCTATATACTGTGACTTTAATGGAAAGTTAAATGTGCCAATTTTGGCATTATGATAGGTCGAGCCTGGGCAGCGCATGCGCTGCGGCGAGGCATGCAGTATTGGAGTATGGCTTTGAAGCCCGCCCCACTCTCCGCCTATATTTTTAATTGGCTTGTGTCATTGTCCTTCGTAAACGACGGCTTCCGAGTCGTTATTAGGCTTGTTAGTCCCTCCTTGGTACCGCCTTGTCTGCATTTGTTACCTCCCATGACGACTGGACCTTTTACTTGTCTTGTTACACGGTCTGCTTTATCTTGGCTGTGAGCAATATTTCGTTTAATGATTTGCCCCTATTCCACCTACTACGTCGCAGCACGCCGCCCGCTTTTATTTTATTTACTAATGGCAGTCCGCTTTACCTATAGCGGCCGCGTTTCTTTCTTTCTTTATTTTAGCAGCGCGGTCCGCTATAAGTATAGCAGCCGGGCTTACTTATTATTTTTTTTTGTTTACTAGCGCCCATGCGGCACTTTCACATTCATGGGGGCCAGGCCTCTTTCTTTAAACAAGCCGCGTCTAAAGAAAGGTGCACGGCCGCTATTAATGTGAAAGCGCGGCATAGGCGCTTTTACAAAAATAAAATCTGTTTGTCAACTTGACCAACAGATGCTTTTTTTTGTCAAAGCACCCCATTCCGCGGTTTCACTTGCATTTCGGCCACACCCCTTTCTCTAGACGCGGCTTGTCTAAAGAAAGGGGTGCGGCCTCCATGAATGTGAAAGTGCCGCATGGGCGCTAGTAAACAAACCAGTATTTGCAATGCAATAGGTCTCATTTGCGAGAGTTTAAGCTATTGTATTGCCAATATCTCAAACTCTCGTTGCATTGCAAATGCTTGTTATGGTTTAGGGGTCAGAATACTTGCACTGGGGACTGGACAGCAGTGTTTGACTGTACAGAAACAAACCGCAGTCCACAGAAAATGAGGTGACCATGCAAAAATAGACATTTTATTACATTCCTAAATTGTTCTCTTCATCAGTGTGTTATGCTTTGGCCAAAAATTACCCCCCTAAAGACCTTCAGATCCATGTTACCATTTTTTGACGTCTGCTAAACAAGTGAAATTATATTTAATCTGATGTGCACGTGATCAGGCAGAATGCTATTACTCACAGTGCAAGAGTGGCCCATTGCCCCAGGCTGTATGCTTTGGTGGGCAGAAGCATAAGATGAATTCTAGTTGAACAGACCAATAGTCTTAAAAATAGGGGCTTACATTGAGATTGTAACACTAGTCTGAACGTGATGGGTTTTAACAAATAGTTTACATGACGGATAGGTTTTGTCCCTAATAGATCAAGAGGGTTTACCCCTCCTCCACGTCCTGCTGATATGTATGTATTCATTTATATAGGAATTATTTTGATTACATGAGATTAAATGCTAGCCACTTCATAATTAAAACATCGAAGCTCAGTTAACCATTTATGTAACCTCTAGTACTATTTAAGCCACATCTTATGCCCCAGATCTCAAGGGATTAGTTCTGTAGTGATAATATGCAGAAACGCCAGGTTTCCTGGGTCCCATTGGCAGTTGAGTCATACAGTCCGGCTTTTGTGTTGTCGTAGCAGGATGCTGCTGGACAACGGCGAGACGGCGGCCCTCATCCTCCTGGACCTCTCCGCCGCCTTCAACACTGTCTGCCACCGCACACTACGCACACGCCTCCATGACGCAGGGATCCGAGACAAGGCCCTGGATTGGACCACCTCCTTCCTTTCCGGCAGAACCCAGAGCGTCCGCCTCCCCCCATTCCGATCCGAAGCCTCCGAGATCATCTGCGGCGTACCCCAGGGATCTTCCCTCAGCCCGACACGGTTCAACATCTACATGGCTCCACTCGCACGCATCGCCCGACAGCACGACCTCAACATAATCTCCTACGCCGACGACACTCAACTGATCCTCTCCCTCACCAAGAACCCCCTCACTGCCAAATCCAACCTCCACGAAGGAATGAAAGCCGTCGCCGACTGGATGAAGTGCAGCCGACTTAAGCTGAACACAGACAAGACGGAGATCCTCATCCTCGGCTCCAACCCATCAGCCTGGGACGACTCCTGGTGGCCCTCGTCACTAGGGGCACCCCCGACACCAACCGACCATGCACGCAACCTGGGAGTCATCCTCGACTCAACGCTCACCATGACCAAGCAAGTCAACGCAGTCTCCTCCTCCTGCTTCAACACCCTCCGCATGCTCCGCAAGATCTACAGGTGGATCCCGACAGACACGAGAAGAACAGTCACCCAGGCCCTCGTCAGCAGCAGACTCGACTACGGAAACGCCCTCTACGCAGGAGCCCCGACCAAGCTCATCAAACGACTGCAAAGAATCCAAAACGCCTCTGCACGCCTGATCCTCGACATTCCACCCCACAGCCACATCACCCCCCACCTGAAAAACCTGCACTGGCTCCCCGTCGACAAGAGACTCTCCTTCAAACTCCTGATCCACGTACACAAGGCACTCCACAAAACCGGCCCAGCCTACCTCAACAGTCGACTCTCCTTCTACGTTCCCAACCGTCAGCTCCGCTCCGCCGACCTCCCCCTGGCCACCGTCCCGCGCATCCGGAGAACCACCACCGGAGGCAGATCCTTCTCTCACTGCGCCGCCAAGATCTGGAACACCCTTCCCCTCAACCTACGACAGACCCAAGACCTGCTGACCTTCAGGAGACGACTCAAGACCTGGCTATTCGACCAGTAGCGGCAACACCCCCCCTCCTCTCCCTCAGCGCCTTGAGACCCTCGCGGGTAAGTAGTGCGCTTTACAAATCTTGTGATTGATTGATTGATTGATTGTGGGACTTGCACAGCTGAATTTCTAATGGATAAAGGGCTGCAATCCCAGAATTCGAAGAAAATCCCTGCAGTGCATGAGTTACTCATGCATAAAACTGGTAGACTCCCCAGTTTTATGTTGCTCATTCAGTAGAGTAGGTTTTTTTGGCTTCAACTGATGCCCTCTGACTTCACCTCTGGTCATTAATTACTTGGACTGACTTCACTCGTTGCAAAATATCGCTTAGGTTTGTTGTCATCATGGATGGAGCAACGAAAAGAAATACCAGCAGAGCCATTTACATTTGAAATTCACAAACCCTAAGGTTAATGCATAAACCTCGATCCCTGATCCCCTGTACCTCGCCCAGCTTGTCCTTGTTGTACAACTGTAGGAGTAACAACCCCCAGTCCAAAACATTTAATAACAGTTTTACAATTCCTGGGGCCCGGTTGACACTGAGCTTGTAAACTTGGTCTGAACGTGATGGGATTTAAAGTCAAGTTTACAGGACCGGTTGTGTTAATCCCCAAAGTGTTGGAGAGAATGTTATTAGAAATCCACGCAGTGTTGTGCTCTTTTTATATATTCCTCGCACAGTGCTATTGATTATGATTTTTTCCTATATTATTTTGCTTAGCAGACAATGGACGTTTGTGTAAAAATGAGTTTTGTTAACGTCCACTTCGTACAATGTCCTCCACCTATCCCCTCTGCCAGCTGTGCGGAGATCAAGTGCAAGAGGACGGTGTTATCCTGCATTGTTGTCCGCAGAAGGCGGTTTCCCTGCTCTGGGTCACGATCTGACTTTCCCAAAAGCTTTCAGTCTGCTTGTATGTGCTTCCAGCCAGGATGCTGTAGCTGTGGCTATCTGCAGAGGAGAGGTAGACATGTCCAGTCCACGGAGTAGAAGCAGTTTAGAAATGGAACTGGTTGGATTAATGTAGCAGTTTAAAAAGCCGAGAGTTTGCACACACTGCCCTGCAGTTTCAGAGACAAACATGAATAACCCGACTCTAGGAGGAGGCACTCGGAGCGAAGCTGGTCTGTCTAAGTAAGCTAGTTTTGGTCTGCCTAGGAGCAAACGTTTTGGTCCCAATAGCCAAGTCTTGAATATTTATCCTTGTTAGATTCAGCTTAGGGTCTTTTAATTTCAAATAGTTCAGTTTCCCAGCCGGGCGTAGGAGGACTTTTCCGTGGTGATGGTGATAAATTTGTGGGTATTTTGTTATGGTTGTTCGAGAAGGGCTTTCAGGACGTTTTAAAGGCTTTTGTTTTCAGAGGTTTGTGTTTGCAGAGATATGTGACGGAGGTAGCATTACATAATATTTGTGAACCAAAAATTGAATACAGAATCCCAGCAATGAACCGACTCCTGTGCTTTGGATGAAAAATTAAATCTTACCATTATACGTTAATAAATAAGACCAAATTACCCATGAATATTGCTTCAGTGATTAGAGGTGTGTTCCAGTGGTAAGTCTGAATCAGTTGTTAAAAATCTGGAAGAACTGTGTGAAATAGATGAATCAGTTACGCATGCCTACTCAGTACAGGGTGCTTACATGTGATTATTCAGACAGGCAGTCTCATGATTCATCTTTACAATACTTTTAATGTGAGAATTGAGTCCCAGGCCCATGGCATAAAATGGCTGATACTGATGTTATGTACTTGGAATTAGCTATTGTAGATTACGAGTCAGAAGATATAGTTGGAAGATCTATAAATTCTATAGAGTTGTAATACATCTTCCCTGCAGGTGGCCCAGGGCCCAGGGACCACAGTGCGGGCTCAACATTACCTTGATGAGTGGGAGAAGGACTAGTTGCAGTTAAATGGAGCACAGTATCAGAAAGAATTGCTGGCAAGTGCAGTCACTTTGATACTGGAAGATAAATTTGGTCAGAACAGAGTGGTGGAACCACCTTTGGCAGGCCTAGGTGGCTACGGCTGCTATTTCCAAAGTGGTTATTTGTGTCAAGTTTAGTGTGCTTGTGCTGATGTCACTTTCTGTGGAATGTATGTTGTTTCAGCGTGCTCATGTGAGAGGCCTCTACCTGGCATCAATTGTTTGGTGGAGATCAGCTGAGCTCATGACATAACTCATACTGGTGGCGGCGTTTGTACTTCATTTAACTTGAAGTCTCTACTGAATAAAGCTCTTTTATTGTACCTCATTTGTCATGAACTTTGGACTTCATGTACATGGTTAGGATTTTGGGAACATAAACCAGAAGTAATTTGCTAAACTACAGTCTGGAAAGAACCTGGAGCAGCAGATCTTTACAAGGAACCTCGAGAATATCACTCACCCAGTCAGTGCTTTTATGTATTCATGTGTCCTGGAGATGGAGGCCACATGGTAGTAGCCTGGTGTCTTGTGTACCACATTCAAATTAACTTGTGTATCTACTCAATATACCAGTCTTAATGTAGGTCACCTGGCATGTACATTGGGTTCATATCATTACATATATGCCTATTTGCTCCGGTGTTCATTTAAATAAAGGTACCACCTGACTTATGATGGATGACGATCTCTTGACGGTGCTGATGCTGTGAACAGAATAAATGATACTGTATGTCAGCTGTCTCTCGTTCCCCCAACCTCAATACATTTTGTTGGCTTGCTCTGTGCTCCTCCTCAGGGTTGGTAAGTGTTATATAAATAACCATACCATAGTGTTGCATCGTTGAACTTGGGTAGAACTCCACCATAGTTCTGTTTGAAGTCAGAGAGAACTATTGTGGAGGTTCTGCTGAGTAAGTTATTGTTGGGTTGGCCTAGGGCGCACCACCTTAAAGTTGTGGTTTACAATAAAGCAGAGCTTCTCTTTCTTCAACTGAGTCCTGCGTCTCACACTTCATACACATCTTGCGAGAAAAGACATCTATGGTTAATAAGATCAGGCAAGTGCCCAGCAGTTTAAAAACATATTGTAATCCCTCTCCTTTTTCACTGACTCTAAACTACAGTATGTTTGTGCTAGAGGAAATTTGTTGTTATATAAAGTCCTTTTCAGTCATTTTTATTTTTATTTCGTGAACATTTCCGTTTTTCTTTTTTGCACCATACCAAGCTACGTAAAAAGGTGAGGTATTGAGTAATTGCAATGTTACTGAAGTGCGTAAACAGCATTACATTTTGTGAGGCTGGTACTTGTATCTTTACATGGAATGCCTTCGTAATGGAAACATAATCATCACGTCTAAGACAGGTCCATGCTTTAGGGTTGATCATGCATTTGGATTTATTAGTTGGTGTCAGAGGTCGAGTTGTTTGGGGGCCTTGGGTACACATGACTGAGTTGGGACTGTGACATTATTGCAGTTACTGCAAGATCACATTTCTGTGCCGCCTGTCTTTCGCATATACCAGCACTATTGTGTAATTAGCCCAATAAATCATATTCCAAACACCCAGCCTCAGTTTATTACAAGTGCTTTCCCTCGCAGCCACTTTGACAAGCTAAAAGCTTGGAAGTATTGCTGTTGGCTCTATTACTCCCTGGGAGGAGAGGGAACCACGGGAGACATGTTTGATTATAATGCCTCGTCTGTGCATAGTGCTACTTTTTTGCCATAAATAGTAATAGTAAAAAAATATATATATTTTGTATAGAGACTTTTAGCCGAAGAGCACTCGGTCTACACGGAACAAACTCATTGCACATAAGCACAAGAGGTCGTGTCTGGTACTCTTGGGTGTTTCTTGCCCTTTAACAGGTGTCTTCATTGTTTTCTAGCAGTGTGAGGACATGGACACAGTGTCTGGGCAGTTCTCTTTGGGAAGCCCTCTTTCAACTTGTTTTTGTTATGGCTATTTTGTAGGCACTGTTTTAACAGAGGGAAGCGCTTAACATTCTTTATCGATGTCATCCACTTTGAACAGTTTGTGTTTATCTGTGTCCTCCTCTTCCTTCACACTGGGCAAGTTCACAGCAATTCTGGTGATTTATACAAATTGAATCAGCTGTTCTATGTTTTAAAGGCGCTGCCTGATTATCGTGTTGCCTTTAAAAATGCTCAACACCAGCACACCATTTCATCTAGTCTCCAGCCTACCCTGTAAGTAAGGAATGAGCATCTGTGTTCAAACATTCGACTTTTCGTGCAGGTTTAAGTGCAGTGACCTTGTGTGAAGAGGTTCAACTGCAGTGGCTCTGGTGCCTTTCACAGAGCCCACCACTCGTGGCCACTTTGGTGATAATTGCTATTGTAACTTGATCATTGTTAATGGTTCAATCACTAGTGTGATGTTGCAGAGTTGGTTCATGTTATTTCTCTGACAGGTGGGTCATATAAGATTGCAAGCTTGGATCATGAGCACATGGCTGAGATTCTGGTGGTGCTGATGGGTCTACTTGGGTATAAGACATTGAACCTCGGAAGCTTCTCCAGTCAGTATGCAGGGTGGCATGCTGCCAGCACTGCAGGGGTGTGATACTGAGGGGTCGACACAAAGCATCGTGTTTGACCTGTAGAGGGGGTGCCTTGCTACTAACACTGCAGAGGTGGGATACTGAAGGATCCAGACAAGGGATCGTCTCGTCCACCCCTGGGCTTACCTTGCAGTCCACTAGATAATCACCTCAATATTCCTCTGACCAAGAGACTGATATCCAGATTTTACCAACTCTGGATGTGAACTCATCCACATGTTGAGATCATATACCTACATGTTACAAGGAAATGGTCGCGGCAGTTAGATAATATCGTGCCATTTATTTTAAGTACAATTCACAGCAATTACAGGCTGCAGATAACGCCAACGCCTCTGTCCTGCTCCAACCGTCGTCTGCTCATCACACCTTGCTTCCATGGAACATCGGTATGACCATTCCATGAAAGCTCCGATGCCAAGAAACAACCTGGTACACAGTATATTGGCAGGGTATGCCCAGACGTGGGTCCCTTGCTCACTTTGCCACTGGATTCAAGCTAGCCTGGCTGATGAGGCTGTTAGCCCGAAACCGGTCCCAGGATGCTTGTTTCCGGTCCAGGGAAGACATGGCTTGGCAGTTCGGGCTGGACTGTTCCCATGAGGCACAGGGTCAAGACTGATTTACATATAGCTGTGTCTGAACTGGGGTGGCAAAGTGAGCTAAAGAACGATGATGGATTAAACCCAGATCTGTGACTGGGGGGTGAGTGTCTGAAAAGTTTCAGCGCTCCGTCCATCATCTCCTTGTGTTTGCTTTACACATTAGGATATAACACATCTTTTTTTTCCACCACTCCATTATAACAAAAATACTGTAAAATATAAACATTTGAATAAGCAGCAATTATACATATAAAACTACGAGTTAAAGAAAAAAAATATGTATGATATTATACTATGGAATAGGTAATAACAGTGAAAGCCCCTAGAAGAATCAATAGCCCATGTAATACAGATAACGAAATAGTTTCATATGCAATCCCAGTAAAGGAAAACGGCCCAAATTAAAGAGAGTATAAAATCTTTGAATCTCCCAGGCATTTTACAAATACATTTTCCAAAGGAAGCAAATTCATTTGTTTTATTCCCTACAGGCTCAGTATGTACATTTTCATGCCCCCTCACTTTCCCCAACCGTGCACCATTTCACCATTGCCCATTCAGTAATGTCACCGCACAGCCATCTCTGCCCACCTCCTCCACTAGACAATCTTAACATCTCTTCCCTCCTTATGGTGTATTTTTCATTTGCCCTGTTTTTTATTTTTTTTCTTAGGTGGAATCTACCCCATTGCTCCGATTCAGGTGCAGTATCTTACGCTCTAGTGGTCCCCCATGATTTTGAGGGTGGCCTACAAACTTATATAGGGTAGGGTTTATTCATTCTGGTCCTGATGAAATGCCGAGTGATCCTCCTGGCAACATAGGCATGAAAAATGTCGACCCCACCTTATTCCTCACATTCGTAGCTATCGTGGTACATTGTGACCTGAGGAAAGTGCCACTATTTTTATTGAGTCAAGGGACCACTACCCGATAAATACTTCCTCGGTTCCCTCAGACTCTTTTATTCTATCTTCTGTCACCATCCTAATTGTTTAAATAAACCCTTACATGCACTCATCTAACGGCATCTACGGAACAAAAGATCTCTGATAAAGAGCCCCCAAGCCCGTCAAGCATTTCAGCGCCGGCTTGACGAGGAGCACCCTATGATGAAGCATGACACCCTACTAGGTGTGTGAGGGCATTAAGATCTGACCACTGGATCCCCTGTGATCCCTCCCGTTGGTCCTGTGATTCCACCAGACTTAGGGTCTAATTGTTCCCTAGAGATGAACTACTCCAGTTGAAGTGTTTAGGAACGTGTCTAAATGACCCTCATAACTCATTCTCAGAAGTCTGTATTCTCTCCCCTGGAGGAATCCACTTGTCTGTCCTGAATAATAATCCAGTTTCCATTGATAATTCTAATTGCACCTTGTTATACGCTTGAAGTTCCAAAAGATTGCCTTCTCTTGGCCAACCCTTTCTTACATACTCCTTAACTTTATTCAACACCACATATTGGTTGAGGGCACACTTTCATTCATTCTCAATTACACACTTGGTACATAACCAAAACACATTTGCACCTAAACATTCTATATCTTGTTGGTCATCAATCTCCTCTTTATTATCTTCTCCTGAGACTGGCAATCTATATAGACAGTCAGCTTTCTCATTTCTTCCACCTGGTATATACTCAACAATGAAATCCTATTCAAGTAGTTTCACACTTAGTCTCACAAATCTAGCAGTAGCTTTGGTAAAATTAACATTGCTCCCACTCAAAATGGGTGGTAACGGTTTGTGGTCTGACCGCAATATAAAACTTGTATCCAAACATAAGCTTTAAAGCTTTCCACTGCCCAGACACATGCAAGCATCTCGCATTCAATGACAGAATACTCTCTTTCCAGTGGTCTAAGAGTACGATAGGTGAACGCAATGGTGCATTCATCACCACCTCTGCCTTGGGATAACACATCTCCCAATCCCACACCACTTGCATCTACTGTCACTGTTAGGCATTTACCAGGTGTGTACGAACTAAGCAGGGGTGCATTTGACAATCCCTCCTTGATCTTTTTACCGCCTCCTCATACTCTTCCAGTTCATCTTCCTCTGGTGAATACACAGGGAGATGAGCAGAAATTTCCTGACCCTCAAGGCCCAAAGAATGTTCAAGTAACCATTTTTTTCTATTCGGTTTAAATTTGAAAACATCAATGGCTCCAAGAAATGCATTGAAGGCTGTAAACCATTCCTTCAAGGCAATGGTTTTCTCCCCCGGAGACTGTAAGAATGGTGGAGGATGATTGATACTTTGCATAATCAACGTTAAGTCTAAGCCAACTCAGCATTGTCACAACGTGCAGTAAAAACTGATGGTTCTTCAAGAAAAGAAATACGAACAGTAGTCACCAAAGAACAATTCAACTTCAATGAGGTTCACAAGTCAAACTAGCTTGATCGAAAAATTGTGTTTTACTTTGCTGATGTTTATGTGCACGTTCAATTGCACTAAATCATTAAAACTAATGTCTGACTACTGTAATTGGGGACGCACCAGGCAAATGAAGATGGCCACAAAAGAGACACCAGTTAGCATAAGATGGCCGCCATATGAACTTAGACTTGATAAACTTTCAAAATAAGTGTTAAAATTGCCAAGGATAAAAAGGAAACATTTTCCTGAACTTGTTTGGGTCACGTCGCATTTTCCTGAACTTGTTTGGGTCACGTCGGGCAATGTAAGATGGCTGCCAACACTTTGATCAGCAAATTCCTGACCTTGTTCGGGACGCGTCGGGCAATTTAAGATGTCCACCATGTACAATCGGCAAGATACTCAAAATGGCGGCCGGACCTGTGCACTAGACTTATTCACTCAAGATTTCCAGTCAGGGGGTGGAGCAAATTGCCATGACACATCCGTTGCCAGCAGACACCGCAACAACAGCCACCTGTAAAGACCCCAAAACTGTAACTTGAATAGGAGTCATCAGTCCGGCACTGCACCGCAGCAGGTGCTCTCAGGAAAACTCCACGAAGGTTTAAACGGCTCCTCCTCGTCACCAGTGGTACAAGGCGACGGCAGCGGTAGGTAGATTATAACGTGATATTTATTTTAGGTACAAGTCACAGCAGTTACAGGCAGCCGACCACGCCAGTGCCTTTGTCCCGCTCAAACCGTCGTCTGCTCGTCGCACCTTGCTTCCATGGAACGTCGGCATGAACATTCCATGAAAGCACAGATGCCACGAGCCAGTCCGGTACACATTAGGATATAACACTACATCAACAGCAGACACCATAAACGTGACTCATTGTGATTACGCACAGCGTCAAAAACCACTGAACTTGCGCCAAAGAAACAAGCAGGGATTCAACATTCTTTACCCGAGGACTGATAAAACCTGGACAGCAGAGTTAGACGGCAAGAACAAAAAACATAAGAGCCTGACCGGCCTATTACAACCACAACATCCCGGTCAGAGGCACTCTCAGAAGGTAGAAACTGCTGACAACACGTATATAAGCCTGAAGAGAGGTGAGCGAACTGTCCTCTGGTACTTTTTTCTAATTTATGCCTGATAAAATTCTATTACCTGTGCTCCACATGCACCTCTGCACTTCCTTCTTCTCCTCCGGACACCAAAGTCAATAATGCAAGAGTCCTGAAAAACATGCAACTGCACAATCACTTATAGCTAGGCATTTATTTTGCCTATTTTTGTATACCCTTTTCCATGGGCCATATGTTCTGTACACATCCAGTCTAAATTTTTACAACAGGAAGATGTGAAAAAGGGACTTCCAGAATCGTCTAAGCATCTTGCTCTCAGCCCTTCAAGTGTGTCCCAAAGTGTTATTTGTAAACTCTGCAGATCAGTTAAGCAGGCTTTGACACTTGAGGAGGATTTGACACTGTAATGTCATAATGGATGCTCACTCATCTCTGCCCATTCTGGTCAGCCCATTTGTGGATAACCAGTAAGAGGCCAAGAAACTGGAGTAGTGAAACAAGGAGTTTTATTCAGAGACACCCCATTATTAAATCAGTTGTAACGTGATGAGGTCCCCTTTCCGTCTTGCCGTCAGAGGTAGGGTACAGTCCGTTACTGGATCTTCCTGCTCTCTCTGGGACAGGTGAAGCCAAGAAATCATAGGAAACAAAAAAAAGAAAGAAACGGGTTTCACTCTAGGCTCTTTAGCCACGCGCTGTGCTAGGGAAAGGTGTGAGGGAAGAACACCGTGACCGTCACCAAGTGGTCGCGAGCGCTTGCCGGGACTCTCTTCAGAAGCGGGTCAGCCCTTTAGGTCCCTCCTTCCTCCCCAGGTTTACAAAGCGGTTTGCCGGCGGTCGAGCCCCCTTTCGAGAACCAACCCCGTACGCGGGCACGTACCTCTGGGAACCACGTTCCTCCAGGAGCGTGGATGGCTTGTTCGTAGTACCGGATGGGGTCCGGCTCCCGTTCACGAGGATCCTCACAGCTTCTCCGGTGAAAGTCTGGCGTTCTCTTCCTCTCCGATCCTAAAGGGACGATGGCCGCTTGTCCTGCCGGTCTGAGAGTTTCACGGGACGCTGCCAGGTTTCTTGAGGAGTCTTCACTTCCGTGTTCCGAGGTGACGACACTCCACCCCTCCTGTACATCGGATAAATGGGCCGCCTCCTCACCATACGGACTCCCCATAGGAACATGTGACGGAGTCACATGGGTCGGGTTTTCCTGGACGCGAGTACAGTTAAAGGGGACGTGACAGTCCTGCACAGATGATTCCCACGGCGACTGCAAACAAAGGACAGGAGAAACATAAGGAGGTAACTGGTCAGTAGAGTCCTCTTCCTCCCGGTCCTGGCTAGACACATTGTGACACATCTCCCCTCTAGACAGTTCACGATCGGGGAACTGACACAGGATAGGAAGTCAGAGTTCGCATTGAGCTTGCCCTTCCGGTACCGGACTTCAAAGGTAAAGGGTTGGAGGGATAGGAACCACCTCAAGACCCTGGCGTTGTTCCCCTTGTTGCGACTTATCCATTGAAGGGGAGCATGGCCAGTATACAGGAGAAAAGGGGAACCCTAAAGGTAATATCGCATTTTTTCTACAGCCCATTTGACCGGCAGACATTCTTTTTCGATGACAGGGTAGTGTCTCTCGCGGGGGAACAGCTTGCGACTGATAAAGGCTATAGGTTGTTCAACGCCGTCCTCAGTTAGTTGGGAGAGGACGGCACCCAGACCCGTGTCAGATGCGTCGGTCTGGAGGATGAAAGGCTTTCTGAAGTTAGGGGATATTATAACAGGACTGGATGTAATAGCCTGTTTCAGATTCTGAAAAGCCTTGAGGGCTGGCAAGGGAGGTGATAGGAGGTCTTTTTCCCTAATGCCTTTCTGTAGGAGATCGGTCAGAGGGGAGGCTATCTGGGAGTAATGGGGAATGAATGGGCGGTAGTACCCAAGTAACCCCAAGAATGCTCTGACTCCCCTTTTGGTCGTGGGGAACGAAGTGTTGGCGATGGCTCTTATTTTGTCGTGTTGGGGTTCTATTATGCCATTCCCCAAGAGGTACCCCAAATAGCGGACTTTATGGTAGGCCACCCTGGATTTCTTTGAATTGATATGTAAACCTGCCTCTTGTAGGGCCTGCAATACCTTCTGACAATGGGACAGATGTTGTTCCCAGTCCGGACTGTATATTACGATGTCATCGAGGTACGCAGATGAGTATCCCCAATGTTCTCGCAGTACTACGTCCATGAGGCGTTGAAAAGTAGCCGGTGCGCCATGAAGGCCAAAGGGAAGAACGGTGAATTGGTACAGGCCAGAGGGAGTGGAAAAGGCTGTTTTGGGTTGGTCTTGTGGGGAAAGGGGAACCTGCCAATATCCTTTGATAAGATCCAAGGTGGATATATATTGGGCTTCACCTAGCTGTTCAATTAGCTCGTCTACATGAGGTAGGGGATAGGAATCGAACCGGGTGATAGAATTCACGGCTCTGAAGTCTATGCAAAATCTCACAGACCCGTCTGGTTTTGGTACGAGGACCACAGGTGAGGACCAATCACTTTTGGAGGGTCGTATGATCCCCGAGGCGAGCATACTCTGTATTTCGTCCTCAATGGCTTTTCGACGGGCTGCGGGAATGCGATAAGGACGTTGTCTTATGACCTTTCCCGGTATAGAAGGGATGGTATGCTCTATCAGGGTGGTTCGTCCTGGATTATCAGAGAATATAGAAGAAAAAGAGGAGAGCAAGGCCTCTAATGACTCCCTTTGTATCCCGTGAAGGGTTTTGTTTATGTCCAGTTAGGGAAGTGTAGATGACGTCTTGTCGGGCTCTGTGTTTAACATCCGGGTGGATTTGGGGGGTGGTCCTAACCATTTTTTTAGCAGGTTAATGTGAAAAATCTGTGTTTTATTTTTACTGAGGCGGAGACGGTATGTTGTTAGGCCAATTTTGTCAATCACCTCATAAGGGCCTTTCCACTCTGCTCTGGTTTTGGGAAGGGAGGGTGGTAAAAGGACTACCACCCAATCATGCACCTGGAGATGTCGCCACCTCTTGCCCTTGTCGTAAAACACCTGCTGTCGCCTCTGAGCCTTCTCAAGGTTGTCGCGGGCAAACTCTCGTAACTTGGACAACCGGGATTTTAGTCTCTGAGAATAGTCAAGGAAGGTTCGGTTCTCCTCGGGTTTCTCTTTTTCCCAAGCCTCCTTGGCGGACGCGCGCAGCTGGCCAGGCAAGCTGAGGGTGACTCGTTCCTCTAAGCACTGCTTAGTCGCAACTACTCTGCATTCCCTAACGTGTGTTTTTAAATAGCGCTTTTACTCTTTTTTACTCTTTTACTATATTGCTGCTATTTACCTGCACGTTCTGCCGCACTGCTCCCCGGTCCACCACGGGTTGTCCCGATTGTTGTGGAGGAAGTGCCGGCCGCCTTCATTTCCCTCTTCCGGTCTGGAGACCGGAGGGGGAGGAGTCTCTCACTGTATTTTAATTACATGCCTGTTCTCCCGCGAAGCGGGCGCGCCAAAGGCAAGCCCGTCTGCGCCCGACCGGGGGCCACAAGCCCTGCCTAATTTCACGACATAGTGACCTACAGCCCCCAGCAGCTTCACTCGCTCAACGATGGACCCACGGACACCTGCCGACACTCCCTAAATGTTGCTAACGGAGAATCCCATTGTTACTACTGTAGCTTTTCCCTCCAACCTTCCCTCAAAGAGCCAAACCCCCCAGGCAACTCCACATTACTAAGGATGTCTCTCTTAAACTGTAGATCGCTTCCCAAACATTCTACTGAACTTGCTATCCTGCTACAAGACCTGAAACTTGATGTGCTATTCCTTACTGAAACGTGGCTCCAAAACGACTCGGACCCAATCCTGGTTCAATTCCTCCCCGGCTACCTAATTCACAGGGTAGACCGCAAGAATGGTAGAGGTGGAGGATTAGCAATTATTGTGAAAAATAAACTTACCTGTCATATCACAGCAGACCCTCTGGCGGACTGCGAAAGCCTCAGCTTTTGGATAGATGTATCTCCAACCAGCACCTTCTCTGGCATCCTAATTTACCGCCCCCCAGGCCCTTCCAGCCAATTCCTCAATACTCTCCCCACCACTGTCGCTAATCTAGTGCTTGCACCAGCCAGTTTCACGGTGCTGGGCGACCTTAATCTCCATTTTAATGTTCCATCTGACAAAATGGCCAATGAATTAATTGAGAATCTCCAGGCTCTTCAGTTCAGTGAGAAAGTATCCACTCCAACTCACTGCAAAGGTCACTTACTGGACCCTGTGTTCAGCAACTGTGATGAACTAAGTGTAGGAACCCCCGTTCCCCTCCCATGGACCGATCACTTCCTAATCCCTTAACCTGGGAAATACCCAGACTTTCTCTTCACCAAACTCCAATCCCTGTGCAGGAACGGAACTGGTCTAGCCTCCCCACTGAACAGTGGAAACACGTACTGGAAGCCACTAGACCAGCCAGCGACCCCAATCCCATCCTAGCTACTGAGAAATTTAATCTGTGGATAGAAGGCTCACTAGATGCAGTACTTCCAATAAAACCTAAATATAAAATCAGTAGGCAGAATACTGCCCCCTGGTTCTCCCCCAAACTGAGAGAGCTAAAACAATCCTGCAGAAAGATTGAAAGGAAGTGGAGGAAGGACTTTTCACACTCCTCGAAGTTAGAATATAGGGAAGCAATCAGATCCTATAAACGGGAAATCAAAGCTGCCCAAGCCGCGTTCTATGAAAACAAGATCAATTTGTCTGCAAACTCCCCCAAGGAAATTTTTCGCATCGCTAAAACCCTCACTCAACTGCCAACGAAACCACCCTCACCCGAAGGTGCGCTCACACGTTGTAACAACCTAGCAGACTTTTTTCTGCAGAAAATTCAAAACATCTATCTGTCTTTCCCATCTAGTCAAACCCCTCTATGTCATTTATGCCAGAATCACAACATGGCAGCAAACCCTTACTGAGTCAGTTCCCTCCCCTTGACCTGGCTCTGTTGTCCCCAATCCTGATGGAACTGAAATCCGGCTCTCCAACAGATCCCGCCCCCCCTCACATTTTCACCTCTGCCACTGAGATCATCTGTCCTGCTATCCTCGACCTTGTTAATTCTTCAATCTCATCTGGCATAGTCCCGCCGGCCTGGAAATGTGCTATGATTAAAGCCATCCTAAAGAAAGCTAACCTCAATAAGAACGACCTCTCTAATTATCGCCCAATCTCTCTCCTTCCTCGGGTGAGCAAAATTCTGGAGAAACACATTAACACTACTTTAGTGGATTTTCTAGAATCCAATGACTTACTCCATCCCTCCCAAACTGGCTTTCGTCCCAAATTCGGGACAGAGACCGCCCTCCTCGTAGCAACTGAGGAGGCTAGAAGGATCCTGGACCAAGGAGGTAATGCCGCGATTATTCTCCTTGACCTCAGCGCCGCTTTCGATACTGTTAATCATAACACGATGATCCTCAGACTCAGAAGCCTTGGAGTATCCGGTACAGCACTAACCTGGCTACAATCCTTTCTGAGTGAGCGATTCTTCAAGGTCTTTAAAGGAGAAGTGTTCTCTAAGCAGTTGCCCCTAACATGTGGGGTTCCCCAGGGCTCCTCCCTAAGCCCCACACTATTTAATATCTACATGAGCCCCCTGGCTGAGATCGTCCACCCATTTGGCATCAAAATCATTACCTATGCAGATGATACCCAGCTCGTGGTGGCACTTAACCACCCCGATGAGTCATCGTGCACTCTAGGCCATTGCCTAGAGGAGGTTGTCAGATGGATGGAACTCTCATGCCTTAAACTCAACGGGGACAAAACGGAACTCATGCTCCTGGGCAACTCTCCCTCTTTCAACTCGACTACATTTTGGCCCAACTGTCTTGGACCGGCTCCCGCCCCAAAAGACCAGATAAAGAGCCTTGGTATCTGGCTAGACCGCTCCCTTACCTTCAAGCAGCTAAGCTTGCGGCTACCTGCTTTGGGTTACTCAGACTGCTGCAAAAAATTCTGCCCCTCCTCCCTTTCCAAGCCAGAAGGATCATGGTCCAGGCCCTCATCCTCTCTCGCCTGGACTATGGTAACATCCTCTTTCTGGGAGCCCCTCAATATACCATCAATAAGCTCCAGATCATTCAAAACTGCGCCGCCCGCCTGCTTCTTCAGATCCCCCGCCGACAGTCAGCCAGACCAGCCCTGGTGTCCCTGCATTGGCTGCCAATAAAGCAAAGGATCCAGTTCAAGACACTGTGTACTGCCCACAAAGCGTTTTGGAAGACAGGCCCAGCTGTTATCCAATCCTTGATTACCCCATACCAACCTTCAAGAAATCTCCGCTCATCGTCCGCCTTTCTCACCCTACCCCCAAAAATAATAGGAGCTAGAGGTGGCGGTCGGTCTTTTGCCCACAATGCAGCCATTCTCTGGAATTCCCTTCCACTTCATATTCGAAGTGAACCTAATCTGCTGTCTTTTCGGAAGTGTCTAAAAACGTACCTCTTCAGAAATGGGGTCTAACTCTCACACTTACCCGTCCAATGGCTGTGCCGTTCTGCAGCGCTGGGAGGGCTTAGGGTAGCCATCGCGCTTTACAAATTTCATTTCATCTTCATCTTCATCATCTCCAAGAGTACGCGGTTGTCTCCCGTACAGGAGTTCGAATGGGGAACAACCCAGACTGCTCTGTTTTTGACAGCGGATGACAAACAAGGCCAAGGGTAGTAACGCATCCCAGTCCGCGCCTTCTGCTGTCATCATCTTTTTGAGGGTTAATTTGATCGTGCCGTTATAGCGTTCGCACAACCCGTCCGTTTGGGGGTGGTATACTGATGTTCTTAATTGTGTAATGTCGAAGGACTTACACACCTGACCCATCAGACGTGAAACGAACGGTGTGCCCTGATCCGTGAGGATCTCCCGGGGAAACCCCACACGTGAGAAGAGTTCCATTAGTTTCTCACAGATGGTAAGGGTATTTGGGGTCCGCAAGGGAAAAGCTTCCGTGTATCTAGTGGCATAGTCCATAAGGACAAGGGCGTATTGATTACCTTTTCGGGATCTAGGTAAGGGTCCTATTAGGTCCATACCTACAAGATCAAACGGCTTCCCGATGATTGGTAGGGGTTGTAATGGTACAGCAGGGGGACGGTATGGATTCTTCTTTTGGCACACTTCGCACTCTTGACAGTACTTAGCAATGTGTGCAAGTATACCAGGCCAAAAGAAATGTTTCAGAATAGTCTGGCTGTTTTTTTGGGCCTCAGTATGGCCGGCCAGTAGATGGCTGTGTGCAAAGAACATGACCTGGTCTCTGAAGCTCTGAGGTACAAGTAACTGTTTGGGCCATGTTGGACTTCCCTTCCTATAGAGAAGGTCTTGTTCCGTTATGAAGGAGGGATAAGTGGTAGAAGGAATGGATGCCTGTTGCCATGCTACTTGAAGAGTAGGGTCATTTTTCTGGGCGTACCCGAAGTTCTTATCACCCTGCCAAGGAGCCTGAGTAAGGAAAACGGGAGAGGTGTTTGGATTCCCCTTTATTTTCTCTCTAAGGAGTCTCATGAACTCAGGGTGATCAGTTCCCAGTTTCAGCCTCTCGGGTAGGTTTGTCAATACCCCTACGGTGACCTGTAGGACCCTCCCATCGGGTAATCTTACTCCCACTTGGGCTGCTGGGTATGTCCTGACGTCCCCATGTACGCACCTGATGGGTATTTGTCTGTGTTCTAATATGTCTTCAGGTCTGACTAGGCAACTCTGGATTACCGACTGCCTACAACCAGAATCCAGGAGTGTTTTAACGTAAATCCCATCGATGACTAAACTTACATAAAAACCGGTGCCTAATTCCTCTGTATACAGGACGTGTCTTGTGAGGTAGCTGACATCCATTGGTTCTTCTGTGTTCTTTTTCTGGGGACAAAAGCGGGCTATGTGACCCCAGGTACCACAGTCAAAGCACTGTGGTCCCCTTAACGGTAAGGGTTCGGCTTTTGGAGAGCGTATTTTTGAACTGTCTATCTGGATTCTAGTGAATTTCTTTTAGGGTTTTCCGGGCCCGGGGCGTTGGTTTTTCTCCCCCTTCCAAGTGGACGGTCTTGGTTGAGACCCGGAATAGGTGGTAGCCATCTCTACTGCTTGTTCCACAGAGGCGTGTGTGTTGCTTAAGCCATCTCTGTGTAGGGAAGGGTAGGGCTTCCAAGAACTGTTCGAGATAAATCAACGACATTATCTCTTCTTTTGTATGCTCCTGTGGTTTTAACCACTTATCTGCGGCTGTTTTTAATTTATGAAATAATGTCTTCGGAGAATCCCCGGGGCTTCCTTTCTCTTTCCGAAAGCGTACTCTGTAGGCTTCCGCGTCTAGCCCAAGGTAATCCAAGATGATTTCCTTTACTTCATTATAGGAGGAGGTACCAGTAGGATTGGCTGCCTGATATGCTGCCTGAGCCTCGCCGGTCAGCAGGGGAGCCAGAAAGAAAGGCCACTTGTGTTCCGGCCAACCGGACGCTCTGGCGGCGTGTTCGAAATTGAGAAGGAACGCGTCCGGGTCCTCACCCACGGCATATTTCTGTAGGGAGATGGTAGGAAAGGTGGACTGGCTTCCTTGTCTCATGGGGATCTGTTTTGCGAGGTCATCCTGTCTGTCAGACATTTTATACAGGCTTTACAACTGTTGGTTAATGGAAGTACTAAAAAGTTCTCTATCGGCTTGAGCCGATGACATGTGCCTTTCCACTGCCCACTCGAGTTTTTCTTGGCCATGAATAAGCTGCTGGATGAGGTTCTCCATTTGTGCAATCCAATGGAATAAAATCCCACTTCTGACACCACGTGTGGATAACCAGTAAGAGGCCAAGATACTGGAGTAGTGAAACAAGGAGTTTTATTCAGAGACACCCCATTATTAAATCAGTTGTAACGTGATGAGGTCCCCTTTCCGTCTTGACGTCAGAGGTAGGGTACAGTCTGTTACTGGATCTTCCTGCTCTCTCTCTGGGACAGGTGAGGCAGAGAAATCATAGGAAACAAAAAAAAAGAAAGAAACAGGTTTCCCTCTAGGCTCTTTAGCCACGCGCTGTGCTAGGGAAAGGTGTGAGGGAAGAACACCCTGACCGTCACCAAGTGGTCGCGAGCGCCTGCCAGGACTCTCTTCAGAAGCGGGTCAGCCCTTTAGGTCCCTCCTTCCTCCCCAGGTTTACAAAGCGGTTTGCCGGCGGTCGAGCCCCCTTTCGAGAACCAACCCCGTACGCGGGCACGTACCTCTGGGAGCCACGTTCCTCCAGGAGCGTGGCTGGCTTGTTCGTAGTACCGGATGGGGTCCGGCTCCCGTTCATGAGGATCCTCACAGCTTCTCCGGTGCAAGTCTGGCGTTCTCTTCCTCTCCGATCCTAAAGGGATGATGGCCGCTTGTCCTGCCGGTCTGAGAGTTTCACAGGACGCTGCCAGGTTTCTTGAGGAGTCTTCACTTCCGTGTTCCGAGGTGACGACGCTCCACCCCTCCTGTACGTCGGTTAAATGGGCCGCCTCCTCACCATACGGACTCACCATAGGAACATGTGACGGAGTCACATGGGTCGGGTTTTCCTGGAAGCGAGTACAGTTAAAGGGGACGTTACAGTCCTGCACAGATGATTCCCACGGCGACTGCAAACAAAGGACAGGAGAAACATAAGGAGGTAACTGGTCAGTAGAGTCCTCTTCCTCCCGGTCCCGGATAGACACATTGTGACACCATTGTTTGCTCATTTTCAAATGCTAATTGCTGGCTGACAAAGTGGGAGAGCAAATTTAGCCTCTAGGAACTTCAGTAATGTAAAAGGTAAACTTGTTAAGTCACTTTTCCTTAATATTTATTAAAAATCCAACTCGACCACTACATTGGATTTTTAATAACTATTATAAATCTAGTTGTTAAATTATTTTCTACCTAGTCCCATACTCGAGGTACAGTATTATGATTTAATGTGTACTCCGGTTTTCTACATAGTGCAGCTATCCCTGCCACGGTGAAAAATAGCTTGTGGGTGCTAGCCACTGGAAGGACATGTTAACATAACATTTCTACATGACCTCTTTTTAAATACCATGCACCCTGCCTTGTGGACAACAAGGCCGAATAGGAGTGATTTACTCATAAATTAAAGGGAGGTTTTGATGTGTCAAAAGGTTTTGTTTTTTTGACAGGTCAAATTGCAGCTTTTACACTGCTCCAGTCAGGCTACACAGGATAGGCCTGAAGTCATGTTTGCACTACCACTTTTGTGGATGACACATTAGGTGCTGCAGTCCACTAGAGACATTCCACTACCAGTTCCTGGGTATACCTTGTACAAGCAAACCTATAGGGTTCAGCAAAAGGCAAAAAATACAGGACGACCACGCAAAAAAAGCAGATTTCCTGTACACGCTGATGGTAATTACATTAAACCGTCTAAAGAACTCTGTATCAGAGTTTTTTCATAACAAAATCATTAATCTATCTAACAATTTCTTGAAGAACACAGAAATGTTGCACCCTTACATACTGATTCCACTATCTCACTATATTGTGATTTTGAACCAGTCATGATGGAACAAGTTACAGGTATAATGACTTCTTTAACTGGTTCATCTCTACTAGATGTCTACTCAGTACAGCAATTGAAGAAAGTCATTAACTCAATTACTCTGACTTTTTTTAAGCAATTCTTCACTATCCTCAGGAATAGTACCCACTATATAGCAAGCAGCCATAGTCACTCCCATACTGAAAAAGCCCACACTCGATCCACATATTTTGGTCAATAACTGCCTGATTTCACTATTGCCTTTATTTGCCAAATTGAGATAAGCACTGATCAACAGGCAGCTAACATGCTTTCTGGAAACACACCAGCTTTTCCATACTGCTCAGTTGGGATTTCGAAAAGGCCTTAGCTCAGAAACAGTTCTGGCTCAAGCCTGAAATGATATCCATTCATTCTGGATGGTGGTGGATTGGCTGCCTTGATTTTATTAGTTCTGTTAGTTACTTTCAACACATCTCCTACTCAGTTATGCCGGAACGTTAAACGTTTGTAAGCATTACAGGCACAGTCTATGAATGGTTTGCTTCATTTTTACAGGACAACAGTCAAACGGTATCTTTAACTAATTAAACACCCCCTGCTAATGCAGTTCTTAGAGATGTGCAACAAGGCTCATCTTTGAGTCCCATACTTTTGAACCTGTATGTGGCTTCCTTAGTTTGACTTATTGATTCTCATCGTTTTATGTTCCACACATGCTGATGATGCTCAGATTATTCTAAGGCTAGACAGGAACTCTAGTTTTGTCAGTCAGGATGTACAACAACCCGTTAACAGTAATAAAATGGTAGTTGTCATCTATGGTAACTCCGATGCGTGGAGAAATGAATGGTGGCCTGAAACTCTTGGAGCCCTGCCCTCCCCTTCCCAACATGCCAAAAACTTAGGAGTTATATGACTTATGACTCTAAGTTGTCTTTTGAAGTACACATTAAGACTCTCATTCCATCTGCTTTTGTCTGTTAAATATTATTAGGAAAGTACTTCCTTACCTGCCCTCCTCATCAGGAAAGGATTTGGTGCAAGCTTTGATAGTCTCCATCCATGACTGCTGTAATTCCTTGTTAGTTGGTCTCCCAAAATACCGTTTATAGAGACTGTAAGTAGCTCAAATGCAGCAGCGCACACTATCGTAGGACTGAATAGAGGCTTGTCCTTTTCAAATCACTTGCTATTTCTTCATTTGTTACCTAAAAGATGTCAGTTCAAAGCTTTATGCTTCTGTCATAAATCTACAAGTACGGTCCAGGATTCTATTTGTCCTCCCTCTCTCTTTCCTTGGTGTTTACCTTCCCGTGCTTTAAGATCTTTCCATCTATGTCTGGTAGTGCCCCAAAATGTTTTAAAAACAGAACTGGAGGCTGGTCGCTGTTGGTCATTATGGTGAAAGCCTGGAAATCCCTTGCTTAGTCCCTCCGAGCTCAACTTCTATTTTAAAAATTTCAGGAAACAACTAGAAACTCACCTGTTCGTCACTACAACATAATTGTTATTTCAATTGGTACATAGTAGCTTTTGAAAGCCTACTCGCTTCCTGCACCAGGACACTAATTTCCAAAGTATACGTGTGCTTAACAAAATGTCATTAATTCACAGGGGTGGTTCCTTCTCTAGAGCATAAGGATGTTGACCCTCAGCCCCGTGAGCCCCCACAAACTTTGATTTAAACTTTGTGTTTTGCTGCGTTTCTCAATTGCATCGCAGGCCAGGTAACTTACTGCTTGAGGATGGAGTGGGGTTTGATTGACAGCAGGGAGATTTCAGTCGAGGACTAGAAGTGAAATGCGTATGTCGGGGTGGCTGGTGCTTTACTGGGCCAGCCTTGTCGTGTAGTTCCTATAAACCTATATAGGATCTGCGTGTTTAGACAACATAGATTGTGGGATTGGTGTCCAGACTGATTCCAGACACCCCCACGGGTATGTTCGCCTGTATACCAGCTATCAAACCGTATAAAGGAAACATTCAAAGAAGGCCATATCGGCGCCTCCCTGACTGTGTGGGTCGGTGGAAACAATACTTGCATACAACAAGTAACCCTGGAGCTTATAGTGACAAGATATGCGATGCCCGGAAGCATCCCACAACAACTTTGATCATTCAGCATTAAATAACTCCCATTCGAGAGCAATCTGAACACTGGATTAATCACTGCAGCCGGGGACCCTTTCAAATGACTGGGTAAGTTTGCAACTGAACCGTTACAGGCCCCGTGAAGCATGATATCCTGGCAATATGAGAGATCCAGTTCTCGCAGTCTGTACCGCTGAGAAACACTTCCATGTCCCTATTCCTGCATCGAAATCTATACAACAATTCCCAAGATTCCTTGATGAATTCCTCACCCATTGCTTCATATCTGCCGGCCAATTGTTGTACTAGCCAATATTGAAACTGAAAAGTTGTGACTGGTAACGTTATATGCCCATGAATTAACCATTCTGTGGATGGTGACTCTGCCACAGTGAAAGGTAATTGGTCCAGTTTTTCAATACACAGCATTGTATATTTGCTCTTCTTTGTGCCATTGTTATCTGTTATTTAGTTAGATTGTATGCAGAAAACAGGGATGTACTGTTGATAAATCGCCAAGGCACATAACCAGAGCGTAATGATTGTAGTGTCCAGCTTAACAACACAATATAACATAACTGAGATTGTCCGTGCTGTAGTATGGACAGATTCTGTTCCATTATATCTATAGCAGAAGATACAACCACAGCCAAAGCCTTTTCTAAGTTAATTCTGTCAATTTCACGAAGTCTCTCCGCAGCTTCCTGTTGAGAGACTTTCCAAATTTCATTACAGACAGCGTATAGGAAGGGTTTCTGACGTGGCTCCTGGGGACCCAATAAAAAGCCCCTAAAATCCACGTCTTCTGATAGTAAGGACAAGTGTTGTTTCACCTGGGACAGTGTCGAGGTTTTTAGCCAATCGAGGCATAACTTCCCAACACTGTATGATGTCACCACCCCCGGATGTTCTCGTTGTACATAGTGTTGGTCCGGCCTATCGATACTAAACCCTTTGGTGGTACCCCTGAATCTTGTTTTACACCTATTTGTGTCTATGGACCAAACTAACCATCCCTTCCAATTGGGGTCTGATGAATTGTACGAGACTGTATGTATGATCCCCTCTACCATATCCCCACCATGTGTTTAAAGTTTTCCCACCCCTCAAAGTGTAAAGGTGAGGGAATCCGAGGTGTGTTCAAATCTTTGTTCTTGGCTAGTCCAAAACAGGAAGTCTGTTGCACAGTGTCGTTCAGAAATATTATCTGCTGTGGAATGAGGCACGCTCGAAATAGTGCTTCTGTTCCCTGAACTTGCCATTCCTTTGAACCCCAGACTGATTTTATGTCTATCGTGTCCTTCCATAAGTCGAAGCCTTGCTCAGACAGTTGGGAACTAAAGGATGCAGAGTAAATCTGTTTTGTGTTTGTTAGCATATTTTTCTGTGCAGTTGCAGGTGCAACCTTATAGTAATATGAGGTCGGGTCAGAAGTGTTAAACCCTGAAAAATAAGAAAATTTCTGTGCAAACGTTTGTGAACTACCTTTTGGCGGTGTTGGGCAATGTTCCCATTGGTGGTATGTAAAAACATTACGTGGGCTACTGTATTTATGTAAAAACTGATTACCATAATGTTGGTAACAGTACATTGTGTCATAATCAGTTGTGTCCTCTAACATTTCAATGCTTGAAAATGCAGCAGATTGTTCTAAATCAGACAACATATTTACAATTTTCAAAATCCCAATCGTCAGAAAATGTACTGGAGGTAATATCATTTAAAGAGATTTTAATTACATGAGGTATTTTCAAAAGTTCAGTGGGACCAAATACATCATATGCAACTCTGTCCCAAACTATACCATCAGGAATTGGAACAGCTGTAATGTTCATGAAGGGCAGGTCTCTTTTTTTCATGATGTGATGATGTATGAGGTTTCAGCACCAAGTTCACATTTGATACTGCAGAGCGTTCTGGGAGACAATCTCCATTCATGAGTAAGGAAAAGATAGTCACTAGGCCAATCCAGAATAGGAAAAACAGTATTCCAGTTATTATCCAGAGCTGTAGCCATGGTGAGACTAGGTAAGTCTTTTTCAGAAAAATTTAGAAATCATGAAGTTGTTGTTTACGGGAAACTGGGGCTGGCGTTGTTTCAGGTTCACTGGGATCGAAAGAGAAGGTATCAAAATCGATGAAGTAGCCAGATGCAGTTCGATCTATTTTTGGTAGCTCGTCTGCCAGTTCAACAAAACCTGCTGTCTCTTGTAGAGGCATATTTATGTAGATATCGGTGGTAGGCCGAATTGATATTTGTCTTTCATTTCCATTTTGATGTTCTATTTCAATAGGAACGAGTTCCATTTCACTGTTGGAAAGTCCATTATTTTGTATTGGTGACTCTTCAAATGTTATGAGTCTTTCTGTCTGAACTTCCTGTATGGTAGCGAGAGGAGAGCGTCGGCTACCCAGGAGCCCACAAGGCCTTCTATTCAGTATCGGCCACATAGTGTGGTTTGATCAGATTGATGGAGACAAATCTCTTTTCTTTTTTGCCGGCAAGAGGCGGAAAAAGTACCATTCTTGTTCCTTCGACAGCCAGGACAGGTACAGGCTTTCTGTATGATGGCCCAAATTCTTTCTTGTCCACAATCTTTTCTCTGACCAGATCCCCGACTTTTGGGATCCAGGCAGGTCTTGCCGTGACTGATTTGACTTCCCCAGTGGCAGTGCGTTTTACTTCCACGTTGCTTTGTAGTGCCTGGAATTCATTGGGATCCTGTAAAACAGCCAAACGTTTATTGATGTCAAAAGGTTTTTCATCCGCCACTGTGCTTTTATAGTCGAGATCAGGTACCTACATTCTCGTCCCAAATAGGACTTCGTAAGTAGTTACACCTCATAGGCATATTGTTGAGTGCCCTCTGGACCCCATATAGGTGATTGACCCAACTACCACCCGAACCTAATAACTTTGCTGTTAAAGATTGCTTTAAGTCCCGGTTTTTCCTCTCCATGACCGAATGTCCCTCTGGATGGTACAGAGAGGAGTAACGCAGTGCAACACCCAGACTTCCCATGGCTTCCTTGTAAGCCTAGAGCTAAATGCGGGGCCACGGTCAGAATGTAATGTGCCTACTGCGTATGTCCCTATGAAGACTCACAAATCTTTTATAACAGTTCGAGCGTCAGCCGAGCGCTGAGGCCAAACCCACAGGAATCTGGAGCATGAATCCACTGCCACCAAGATATACTTGTAAGCCCCATTCGATTGTAGGGGGGCACAGTGGTCCAAATAGACACAAGCGAGTGGTCTGTCTGATATAAGTAATGATGTCTGCGGTGGACGTGCCACAGTGGAACCCGTTATCTGCTGACAGATGTCGCACTTTAAGAGTCTGTTTAGTTAAACCTAGCCACCAATAGCGTTGTTTCAGTAAGGAAACCGTCGCGGTAATCCCTGCGTGTGCAGAACCTAGACCCTCGTGTGCAGCTAGAATGCGATCCATGTTTGGTATTACTCTATCCCCCACTCCTTGAATTTGAGCATACGGAATATTTTGTGCATCTAACTTGTAGGAGTACTTGAGTGGAAATGCTTTTGGCACAGCTGAGCTGTTTTTGCTTGAAGCAATGACAGCTACCATTATGTCTCTGTCTATTCTCGTGCTAGAACGAGTGATTACAGCTACGGCAGCAGTTCGTACTGCCCCTTTTGCGGCTTCATCAGTCAATGAATTCCCTTTAACGTGAACTCCATCACGATGACTCAGCGTGTGTATCACGTGAGCTCTTGGTAGTTCGTTTTTCAACTCCGCTACCCAAAGTAATTTATGCTTAATTGTGCAACCTTTTGAGTAAACCCATTCTGACCCCAGTAGTGCAGGTATTCATTGTATGACTGGACACAGTAAAATGAATCGCACACAATCAGTGTGGGGAATTCTCAATCCGTAATTTATTAGTGCCAGTAACAGAACTTTTAATTCTGCCAGCTGCGCCGTGCAGTCTCCTAGAGACTGAGTCTTTGTACTGCTAGAATGTAACCTGCCTTCCTCCATACGACCCTTCACAATCGCACACACAGCACTGTATTGTTGGTTACTTCCTGTGGCCAGCTGAACAGATCTGTTGGTGTAAATAATATATTCATACTGATCTAGAGGCATTATTTAATTCGTAGAGGATATTCTTGTTCGTATTGCAGGAATGCTTGCGTTTTAAGTGTAGAGTCAAATTTGGACTCTACATCTGTTGCAGTGAGAGAATTAGCCCATTGTATCCATCTTGGATGTAAAGCTTTAGCATTTGGAATGCTTGCTTTTGTGACAGCCTCTAAGGCCGGTACTGGAGTCACGACAATTATTCGTTTCCCCTGAGCCAGTGCTCTTTCTCTCACTACAGCAGTCTGTACTGCTGTCAGACTTTTTTTCCGTGGAAGCAAAACGCATTTCCGCGTTTGTATACAAGTGTGGTTTATATGCTATAGGTACTGTTTCGACTTTATTGAAGGTTAGGTAAGTATACCCGCATTGACCCACTATAACACATCACCAAACTTGTGGTGTTTACACGTGTGTGTAGGTGTTTTGAAGCTATCATGTCAGCTTGTAAGAAACGAAGGATCTCTGTGTGTTTCTGTGTCCAATGTCTTACTGAAAAATCAGGTCTTATTAGGTCGTAGAAAGGTTTCACTTTTTCTGCATAATCTTAAATGTAAGTTCTGCCAAAATGTAAGAATCCTAATATGGATTGTAAGTTTGTCAATGATTTAGGTGGTTCTAGCAGCGCACGTTTTTCTTAAAAGTTAGTTGCCAGGCTTCTCCCTTCACCTGAAAGCTCATATCCCAAAAATAGGATATTGAGGTGGGCTATTTTTGATTTTTTTAAATTGAATTTGTAGCCCTCAGAGGCAAACCCCAAAATTATGTTGCTCACCCTGGTCAAATGATCCATTAAATCATCATCCGTCAGATAAATATCACCTCCATCTTGTGAGTTGGCAGCCTACCTGTGCCCCAGATTGCAGTGAGCAGAGTCCAGCAAGTGGTAAGGAGGCAGACTAGTGCTGTCTCTTCCCTCCTCCAAAAAGTTTTTAAAAAAACGATTTTCCCTTTCTGTGCTTACTGTCTTTGCCTGTGGTTGTTACAGTTTAAAAATGTAGTTTTAACCTGCCAGTGATTGCATAATTTATCCCATGTTTTTGTGTTTAAACTTGTGTTTTTTCCTGCATGTGACTGCTTCCATTTAACCTGTTGAATTGTGGGATTTGCAGTCCAAACTCTGTAGTTTGTCCCTCTCATTCCTGGTGACTATTCAGTTTTCCCTCCAAATTTCTCCTTTGCTCTGTGCTAAGACCTGTATGTTAAACAGTGCACCCCCAGCCACCATTTTGTGTTATCAAGCCAGTGAAACCAGCCCCCCCCCCCGCCTCCCCCTCCAGCAACAGGGATTTTCTACATCAGAGGGTGCTTCTGTGAGCTGTTTAAACTGTGTTTAATAGGGACTGTGCACTTCGTTTTTGGCCAGGAGAGGGAGTAAAGTTGTATTCAAACAGTATTGTTAGATTTCAAGTTTGTGAGGCCTTTACCTGCAGAAATCCAAAGTGTGGATTGAGCCTGTCTGTCTCCTAGGAGATTCTGAACAGGAGAAGCAGCCCCCACCCCCACCCCAGCAGGCCTAGGACTGGGGATTGGCTATTCAGCTCCCAGGCAACTCTGAGCCCTCCCCTCACACCTGCCCAGGTCCCTTAAGGCTTTGCTGGGTGCACCCCAAATCATTCTCCTCCATCTTGTGAGTTGGCAGCCTACCTGTGCCCCAGATTGCAGTGAGCAGAGTCCAGCAAGTGGTAAGGAGGCAGACTAGTGCTGTCTCTTCCCTCCTCCAAAAAGTTTTTAAAAAAACGATTTTCCCTTTCTGTGCTAACTGTCTTTGTCTGTGGTTGTTACAGTTTAAAAATGTAGTTTTAACTTGCCTGTGATTGTATATTTTATCACCTGTTTTGTGTGTTAAACTTGTGGTTTTCCTGCCCATGATTGCTTCCATTTAACGTGTTGAATTGTGGGATTTGCAGTCCAAACTCTGTAGTTTGTCCCTCTCATTCCTGGTGACTATTCAGTTTTCCCTCCAAATTTCTCCTTTGCTCTGTGCTAAGACCTGTATGTTAAACAGTGCACCCCCAGCCACCATTTTGTGTTATCAAGCCAGTGAAACCAGCCCCCCCCCTGCCTCCCCCTCCAGCAACCGGGATTTTCTACATCAGAGGGTGCTTCTGTGAGCTGTTTAAACTGTGTTTAATAGGGACTGTGCACTTCGTTTTTTGGCCAGGAGAGGGAGTAAAGTTGTATTCAAACAGTATTGTTAGATTTCAAGTTTGTGAGGCCTTTACCTGCAGAAATCCAAAGTGTGGATTGAGCCTGTCTGTCTCCTAGGAGATTCTGAACAGGAGAAGCAGCCCCCCACCCCCACCCCCACCCCAGCAGGCCTAGGACTGGGGATTGGCTATTCAGCTCCCAGGCAACTCTGAGCCCTCCCCTCACACCTGCCCAGGTCCCTTAAGGCTTTGCTGGGTGCACCCCAAATCATTCTCCTCCATCTTGTGAGTTGGCAGCCTACCTGTGCCCCAGATTGCAGTGAGCAGAGTCCAGCAAGTGGTAAGGAGGCAGACTAGTGCTGTCTCTTCCCTCCTCCAAAAAGTTTTTAAAAAACGATTTTCCCTTTCTGTGCTTACTGTCTTTGCCTGTGGTTGTTACAGTTTAAAAATGTAGTTTTAACCTGCCTGTGATTGTATATTTTATCACCTGTTTTGTGTGTTAAACTTGTGGTTTTCCTGCCCATGATTGCTTCCATTTAACGTGTTGAATTGTGGGATTTGCAGTCCAAACTCTGTAGTTTGTCGCTCTCATTCCTGGTGACTATTCAGTTTTCCCTCCAAATTTCTCCTTTGCTCTGTGCTAAGACCTGTATGTTAAACAGTGCACCCCCAGCCACCATTTTGTGTTATCAAGCCAGTGAAACCAGCCCCCCCCCCCTGCCTCCCCCTCCAGCAACAGGGATTTTCTACATCAGAGGGTGCTTCTGTGAGCTGTTTAAACTGTGTTTAATAGGGACTGTGCACTTCGTTTTTTGGCCAGGAGAGGGAGTAAAGTTGTATTCAAACAGTATTGTTAGATTTCAAGTTTGTGAGGCCTTTACCTGCAGAAATCCAAAGTGTGGATTGAGCCTGTCTGTCTCCTAGGAGATTCTGAACAGGAGAAGCAGCTTCCAACTCCCTGGGCAGCAAACCTTGTCTGAGGTTGCTGGGACCTTATATAGTCTGCTAGTGGCTGCTACATGTATACACTGATTGGTGGTTGTATCTGATGTTTCTATTGGTTTGAGTTAGTGTCCTCATTGGTTGGGTATTTGAGGGTTCTGATTGGTTTCTGGATCTGTGATTCAATCAATGTAGGGTTGGGACTAGGGCTAGGGTTATGATTTCTATTGGAAGCAGGGACTAGGGCTTCCTGTTTTATTGGTTGTTGGGACTAAGGTGGAACTAGGACTAGGGTTAGGCCTTTAATTGGAAGTAGCGATTAGGGCTTCTGGTGTTATTGGTTGCTGGACTAGGTGTGGGACTAAGAGTAGGGTTAGGCTTTCTATTGGAAGTAGGGACTAGGGCTTCCCGTCCCATTGGTTGCTTGGACTAGGGTTGGGACTACTGGTAGGGCTAGGGCCTCTATTGGACGTAGAGATCAGGGTTTTTGAACTGATTGGATGCTTGGAGTAGGGCTAAGATTGGCTGTAAGGTCCTGATCTCCTATTGGTTCTAGCTTTTAGGGCTAGTGTTGTGATTGGATAGTATTAGGGCTAGGGTTCCCATTGGCTGACGGGGTCACCTGATTACTAGGGGTATCAAAGGCCAGGGTTAGGGCGTCTCAGCCCGGGCGTCGAGGCTAAGGGCAGAGAGGACAAGGGTGAGTGCCTGTTTGAGCCTGTTAAGGGCAGAGAGGACAAGGGTGAGTGCCTGTTTGAGCCTGTTAAGGGCAGAGAGGACAAGGGTGAGTGCCTGTTTGAGCCTGTTCGAGGCGGGCCAGGGCCAGGAATGCTGCCCATCTTCCCATTGATTAATGTGTCTATTACTTTTCTCCTGAAAAAGCATATCTAATGCACTACCCTATTTCTCATCCGCTACCTCTATCAATATCTTTAATCTGCATATACTTACCTCCTTTATGCATCTATATACTCTCAATGTACTTATGGATCTATATATTTATCACTTTCTTCTAATTTAGCATTTCCAATGCACTACCCTATTTCTCAGCCTATACTTCTCTCAATATATCTTCTAGCCCAACTTTCTGACTCATCTCAAACTTCTTTCGACTACTCTTTCCAATGCACCACCCTATCTCCCACCCTATACATCTATCACTATATCCTCTACACCCACTCTCTCATTAATCGCAAACCCCATACCACTACTATGTTCCCCAAAATAACCCTTTCTTGACTCTCTCCTACTCTACCCCTCCTTGCATCTTCTGACACCTCCTTTACTGTACCAATGCCCAAGACAAACCTTTCTAAACTCTTCCCTCTGACTCTTCCCCTCCAAAAACCCTTTTTACTCATCAAAAAGCCTCCTCCTACTGCTATGACCTACAAAAAGAAATCCTTCACTCTTCTATCCCACAACTATCCTTTTCAATCAAAATAACAGACTAGCATGTTCACTTCACTAATTCCATATTCCACTATACTAATTCACCACTAATCCTTTATGGGTTCCAGAGTAGCGTGCTACTCGCCAACAAAGCGCTTCAACACCCACCAGGGGTAACAGGCGCTATATGAATGCAAACCTTTCTTCCCCTTCTATCCCTCCACTATTCTTCTCACTCCAAATAACTGACTAATATCCACCACTCAAATTACTTTCATATTTCACCATACTAATTCACCACTAATCCTTTATGGGTTTCCGGAGTAGCGTGCTACTCGCCAAAAAAAAAAAAAAAGCAATTCAACACCCCATCAGGGGTTAGAAGCGCTATATATATGCAAACCTTTTTCCCTCTTCTATACCTCCGCTATCCTTCTGAATCCAAATAACTGACTAACATATCCACCACTTAAAATTTACTTGCATGTTTCACTATACTAATTCAACACTAATCCTCTATGGGTCCCGGAGTAGCGTGCTACTCGCCGAAAAAGCGCTTCGACGCCTCGTCAGGGGTAGTAAGCGCTATACAAATGCAATTACAATACAATACAATACATGGGACAATGCCTCTTCATCCAGATTCTGAAGTAACTCTGTTACCCTAGCTGAAAACAACCCAGGGTTATTCTTATTCCCTTGGGGCAGTCGACTGAATTGACTCTGAGAACCGAGCGCTGAGAATGCTGTCAAATATCTGCTTTCAGGCGCCATATTCTGGCAGAAAAATCCATTTGAGATATCTAATGTTGTTTTGTATTTTTTCCACACAATGTTATTCATTAATGCGGCACTGTGTGCATTCTGTACTGCAAATGTTTTAGTGCATGTATTCAGATGTCTGTAGTCTAAGACTAGACGGTATGAATTATCGGGTTTCATTACAGCAAACAAAGGATTATTCATTGAAGAGGTGCAAGTTTCAATAACACCCTGGTATTCGAGTTGATCTAAGATCTCCCTTACTTGCTTTTTCGCTTCTTGTTTAATAGGGTATTGTCTCTGTGGAGTTGGAGTAGTTTTTACTGGGATTACATGGTGAGGTGACTCAGCATCCCACCCATCATGGTTGCGATATAACGCTGGAGCAAGTGCTACCGCCCACTCCTGCGCGTATGAATGTTTTAAGTATACTGGAACGAGGTCAGAAAAAGCAGGTGAAATTATCGTTTCTCTCTTTGGGCACTCCATAACAATTTCAGGTGGCCAATCTTTTTCAGCCAAAAGGATGTCATATCCATAAGTCAGGTTTTCCCAAAAAAGACCTTTAATTTTCCTGGGTTTATCCCCCTCCATTTGGAGTGTTATTTCATGTAACCTATGTGGGACACTTACCCTCGTATCAGGTGTCTCCACCGTGATATGTTCATTCAACTCCGCTGTCATCAGAAATTCCAACAGTTTCTGGCGAGCTATTGTTACTTCTGCTGCGCTGTCCAGCATCGTCAGAGCCCATTCCCCGTTCAGAAGTTGAGTCCTCAGAATTCTGGCCATGTCTGACTTTAAGACCTGCTACTTTCTTCTTTTTAAATTGAGGTTTTGATTTTGGTTTCTCTTCTTTTTTGGAAGTATAGTCTGAAGCGCGTTACGTGTCTCTGGACTTTGTACGCTCTTCTTGTCTGTGTTCTGACCGTCCTTCCCTCTCTGAGTTTTTTGATGAACCCTGAAAGGAACGAGAGGAACGTTTATCAGTATCCTGATACCTGTCAGGTTTTTTACTGTTATCTCTATTCCTAAGGTTGTACCTCCTTTCGGAGGGCTCCTGTTTAGGAGACCCACCCCTGGATTGTGACCTATTTTCTCTGTTCTTTTGTTTTTTATTATCCCATTTCTTCTTGGAAGAGTCAGGTGCTTGCTTGGTGTTCTCTTTTTCAGGACCACCCATGAGTTGAGGTTTTGTTGCTCTAGGTCGCAAACTACCTCTACCTAATTCAGCATAGGTATCTTCGATAATTTTAGGTAATTCACGCTCCTGTTGTAAAGGAGTGAAATCCCTCATGCATTGGCGCATTGCCACTGCTGCCGCCTCCCCTTTTATGTTTGCTAATATAATAGTTGATACCTGGGCAAAATTTCCTAAAAATTTCATCCCTAAGTTCAGAGCAAGTTCTGCTCCATACTCATTCTGTATTTGTCTTCATACATCTGGTATTACTGCTATTGAAGGGATACCATGAGTTCTGGTATATATGGCAGCGAAAACTGTACCCTAAGAGGTACAATCCTCTATCTGGGGATCTATCCCCATTGGCAAGCAGATTGTTATTTTATTTTATTTATTTAGAAAGTTTTCTATATCGCGAACATGACCATCGAGGGTATCAGAGTGCTTTACAGTTTATACATCAAGAAGGATACAAGCGGTAAAAAACAAAACAAACAAAGAAGAAAGTTAACAGTCTTGTAGAGCCGGGCACCCTCGGGAGCCTTGACTGCTAAGACTCAAACCTGCGAGGGTGACCTCAGTCTCCTTGGAAGCTCCCTTTTCTAAGGCAGAAATTTCTTCATCAATAGCACTTTGACTTCCTTTTTGAAAAGGACAGTAGAAGGATTCAGCCTGACTTCAGGGGGCAAGGAGTTCCAAATCCTCGGGGCAATACCGTAGAAGGCTCGATTGTAGGTTTTTCTTTTCTTTAATCTTTGTGGTTTGAGCAGTAGAGTGCTGGCACTTCTGGAGGCTCTCGATCCACCTGAGAGCTCCAGTTTTTGAGCGAGGTACAGCGGGGTATTGAAATGAATGGCTTTGAGCCACGCATGCAATTTTTAAATGTATCCGAGTTAGCATTCTGTGTTCCTCTTGAGGGCTTGTGTGTGCAAACACTGCCTCTAACTGTGTTATTTTCTGAGCTATCCAGAATGGCATTCGCTCACATCTAGTGGGCTTTTTACCCATAACTGCGTGTAGCGTTTGTGGAGTTATTTTAGTTGTAGATCCCTGAATTTGTCCTGTAGGTGTAGCCCTTGTTGGCTGAAGTGTGTGTTCTCATCACGAACTGTCAGGTTTCTGTAAGGTTTTACTATTTCTTTATGAAGTGGACGTAAGTCTGCTACTGGCATTGTGTCAATGTCTGGATGCAGTGTGTAAGCCGCCAGGACTGGCCAAGTTGCTACATCTCTTCCGAGTGGACCGAGTCTCACTTTTTCTTTTGTATGTGGGAGGGCGCCTTTAAACCAGTTTATGTGCTCCTGGTAGGTGAGCGGAACTTCAATATCCTCATACGGACAGTATTCATTTGGTGTTTCATCTTCAGTGTAAGAATGAAATGTATTTGTGCGTGCATCTGCTGGTGGGAATTTAACCCATGAATAGAATACCTTTGTTCTATATGACTCCTGTGCCTCAATTACGAAAGTTGCTGTCCCACCCCAAGCTGTGACTCCATAGTCTGCTAATTTTAAGGTAAGGGCAGTTCTGTCATTTTCTGAAATGTTAATTTCACCTTCCTGCTCTCTTTGCTCTACTGCGTTCGCACCTTGTGCTGGAGCAGCAGCATCTTTGTCAGCCATTATTGGAGAGAGAGGAAAAAAAATGTTTTCAAGCAAACTGAGAAGGTTTTATGCACAATAGGGAACTGTTTGTCCTTCAAGCTTGAATAAACATAGGATATGCCAACTCGGCTGTGGCGGATTGTTCCCTTCCCACTCCAGACGTCTCTGGATAAAGTGTGAGTAGGGGTCTCTGAGAATAGCACAACTGAACTACTCAGATTTGACCGTTAAATAAGTACCAAACCAACGTTGGCGGTGCCATGTCGTGTAGTTCCTATAAACCTATATAGGATCTGCACGTTTAGACAACATAGACTGTGGGATTGGTGTCCAGACTCATTCAAGACACCCCCACCGGGTATGTTCGCCTGTATACCAGCTAGCTCACAGTGCCACTGTAATCTCCTCTTACCAAGGAGAGAATAGTTCTTGGCAACTATCGAACATGACAACTCTGTCCCATCAGGGATCATGGATACAGTACTTTTCGTGCTCACTTTGTCTCGGAGAGATACACAGAATTATCGGTGGGGACATTTTCAATAAGCATTTATTGAACCAGTGTCATTCTAGTGTAAAATAGGTGTGCTGAAACAACCATAAGACAGAAACAGATCTAAATGATTATTAGCACCAACAGAGTAAACGGATGGTAGATTCCTACCATAGTGCTAAAACAATGAATACAGGCAGGTATATAAATACATGACAGTAATAATGCGTACTCCTACGATGCAACCCTAACTAGATGTACCTACGTGTAACTAGCATGTATGTAGGTGTCGAGCCAAGAATCCCCCTAGGCTGAAGCCAACCCCATTACCTGAAGTGAGAGACTGTGGGACCCCATCTTGGTCTCGAGATGGACACCCCACGAGGGATGTCGGACCACTGCGAGCTGGAGTGTCTGCATGCAGGAACCTCAGCGTCTTGCGTCAGTGTGTTAGCATGGAAGTCCTTTTTCTCCTTTCCTACCTCAGCGGAGATATGGTGTTTATATACCCAAAGTGGTACCCACAAGGGGGATCTACCTTGCTGTGTCATGTCGGACTAGGATGACGGAAGGAATGACCCTTATACATAGTTATTATACAGGAGATGGTAGTCCTGCTGAGATTCCGAAAGTGTATAAATCTTTCTTAGGGCTGTCGGAGACAGAGAAATGTGACAAGAAGGTAGCTAGAGTTACAGAACCGTCTTTTATGACGTTTTCCAACATTTCCCAACAGGACGCCCTGGCAGAAATTGTGAGGTGTAAGTCGGGGGCACCTGATGATCCTTGTCCCCCAACACTATGGAATGTACTGGCTCACTCCCTGTCGCACACTCTGAAGCACATCTGGAACTCCTCCCTGTCGACCGGCACTTTTCCAGATATCTGGAAACACGCTACTCTCCTCCCGCTAAGGAAAAAACCGAATGGGGATCCCGGGGATCTGACCAATTATAGGCCCATCTCTTTGCTGCCAGCTCCAGCTAAGATGTTGGAAAAATTAGTGCAGAGGCAACGGTCTAGCTTTATCGAGAAGGAGCGCATCTTGCATGATACCCAATCTGGTTTCAGGTCGGGATTTAGTACCGAGACAGCCCTCCTGGAGGTGGCTGAACTAGTTAGACAGGCTGCAGGTTCAGGGGCCTCCGCGATGCTGGTGCTCCTGGATCTGTCGGCCGCATTTGATACCGTTGACCATACCTTGCTGTCGGAGAGACTGCAAGAAATTGGCATTGGCGGCTCGGCTCTGGTGTGGCTGAAATCCTACTTGGATAATCGCACACAGAATGTTGCGCTCCAACCATTTCTATCCAAGCCAAAACGGCTCTGGTGTGGAGTCCCCCAGGGGTCAGCATTAAGCCCTCTCCTGTTTAATGTGTACCTGGCTCCTCTGTTTACCCTGATAGCCAATTGGGGGGTAAAAGTGATCTCCTACGCGGATGATACACAGTTGGTCTTTACTTTTAAAGAGCAGACCGAGGTCGCCTTTGAGAGCTTCAAGGGTTGCATGAAAGACATTGCGTTGTGGATGAACAACAACAAACTCAGGCTCAACGCAGGAAAGACAGGTGCTGTTCTTCGGGAAAGAGCCGCCCCCAGCTCCGGATCTCTGGTGGCCTATTGAAATGGGTCCCCCACCCTCACCGGCAGACTGTATAAAAAATCTGGATGTGAAGTGGGAGGCTGACCTTTCATTCTCGGCTCACCTTTCATTCTCGGCTCAGATACGTCCGGTGATAGCCACTTGCTTCTGTCAACTGAGTAATCTGAAGAAATTTTTGCATCTATTGCCAGAGGAGTGTCGGAAAAGCATAGTACATGCCTTAGTGACATCCAGGCTGGACTATGCAAATGGCCTCTACTTGGGTCAGCCTGAGTACCTGATTAAGCGCCTGCAGATAGTGCAAAATGCGGCTGCAAGACTAATCAGGTGAGTGCCTTTCCGCGAGCATGTCTCTCCGCATCTAAAAGCACTTCACTGGCTTCCAGTGACAAAGAGAATTAAATTCAAGACCTTGACGCTGGCGTTCCGTGCCATGCATGGCAACTGCCCCAGCTACCTAAAACACAGACTACGTGGATACAAACAGTCCAGACCCTTGAGGTCCAATTCTCAAAATCTACTGTGCATCCCCCGTTTCAAAAAGGCGCGAATGGGGGGCAGATCTTTTATGCTCGGTGCAGCAAAGCTGTGGAACTCCCTGCCGAGTAATTTCCGCAATATAGAAACAGAGTCCCTCTTCAGGAAAATGGTAAAAACCTGGCTCTTTAGGGCAGACTGAGGGCCCGAGGTTATGTCCTGAGCTGTCCAACGCTGCACTACTGTTCGCTTAGCGCCGGGACACCTCTGTTTGAGGTAGCTGTCGTGCTTTACAAGTGTCTTTATTATTCCAAGAATCCTCATGCATAATGAATGAGGCACATTTTCAGAGACAACCCCACGTCATTTAAGCAGTACCATAACTAGGTAAAAGGTCAGTACTAAGAACCGTTATGTAGTGTAATGGCAGGGGAAAATGTAGGTGAAAGGTTCGGTTACTATCTGAACCTATATCTGGGTACCTGTATGAAACACAACAGCCTGACATGCGCACTTGAGGTTTCTCTAGCCTGTGCAATGTTAGTAATTCGAGGGGGAATAAAGGCCACAGGCCCACTGGTGTCCTTTGGAGTTTTTGTTTTGCCTGCTCCTACCTATCCCGGTGCTGCTTTAATATTGTTTACTAACATGAACAACATGAGAGCAGCGTCCGGATTGCTTTTGAGAACCGGGACTCTTTCCAGCAAGGTTTAGAGTGCCAGCAAAGAGCAGATGCCGAGGCAGTTGCTGTTCGACCTCCGATGCTTCTTCACTCGGTATTAAGGACGGATGGAGTAGGCCGATAGATAGCCCATTTGAGATTGCAGCTGCTATAAAGGCATGATCTGATGAAGTACAGAGAAGCTTCCTTATCAGACCCGGGCTTCACGACCCTGTAACCCTCTCCCTTCCCACTGCTGTTGTCAGGTGTGCAGGTGAAAAGTGCAGCGGGGCAAGGAAGTGTCTGAGGTGAAGAGCCTATCAGTTGTGACAGGTTACAGACCGAGGCAAGCAATTGTTAGCCGGAGGACTGTGCACCGGAAGAGCGACCCCAGACTGGGTTGTCAAGTGTTTACCTAGTCTTGAGCCGCGCCATGCACGTATTGCAATGAATCGTGGTGGACCTCACCCATCTTTACCTCCAGCCTCATGTTATGTTATGTTATGTTATATATATTTGTATCGCGCTCAGCTACTCGACAGAGTGTCCCGGCGCGTGCAGAGATAAAGGAAAAAGTGTAACAAGAAGACAACTAAAAAAGGAAAGTTTTTAACTTTTTCTTAAAGATCACATGATCCTGAATGCACCGCAGCGCCAAGGGCAGAGCATTCCAAGCTAAACTAGCTTTCCTGACAAGTGGACAGCCACCCAGCCTTTGGCGGTTGAATCTAGGGGTCTGGTGTGCTCTTTCTTGGCCTCTTTCCCGAGTGATATTCGAGAATGCCAGCAGTTTCTCCCTATCTGTACCGAGATGAGTGAGAACCTTCATCACATGATGTAATATGTGCCGGAGGAGTTAATGATGCGAGTAGGTAATTGGAAGCGTCCTTTCTGGATCCTAAATTGAGCATTTCTATTTTAGTATATTTCTTGTTCTGATCGCTGTACTACTATTTTCCAAGGCCCTAGCATGTGACTCCAACCCTCCTTTAATTATTTTTTTGTGCAAAAAAAAAAAATCATTCTTTTGTACTTCTGGAGACATACTTACAGGTTCCATACTGCGTTATCATAATGTTAATGAAAGGCATATTCTCCCTTCTGGGTAGACAGAGCTAAGGCCTTCTCAAGTTCTTGTTTTGATGTGCTGCCTTATCAGAAAGCCAACTGAGCAAATAGCTTATTGTTATTTTTGTCAGTATCGCCTGTCATTAAATAATTAAAAGAAATACAAGCAGCTGTCTCGAGTTGTCTTCAAGTTACTTTCCTTAGAGCATAAATGTGCTCTCTTAACCAATTCAATCACCAAAATTTGCTGTAAAATTCACCATTTTGTCCTCGATGTTAAAACATTTTCTCGGAGAGAGCCTCGTTGAACTATCTATTGTAGTCATACTCGCATGCTTTGCTCAGTTGTCCGACACACTCGTCAAAAACCTTTATGCCCCACCATACCCTGTAAATGCAAATGTCTGTTATGTCATGATCACCAATGTTATGGATTTGCATTGTTCGCTGCAAAATCATAAATAATTTTTTTTAAAACCTTTTTGCCCTACCACTTTCAGAAGTCACCAGCTGCCACTGTTCATTCATTGATTCAAAGATGACCCCTATGAATGTGTGTGCAGCCGTAGCTGTCGTCTCTGAATGCACTTACCTATATTTGAACGAATAGCAATAAAAGATGGCCTCAGTGGATGCATGCACATGGATGAATTGGGTTCCTTACTCTTGCAATCAATCAAGATTTGTTGAGCATGGCTGCATCACCCGTGAGGATCTTGAGGTGCTGGGAGGGCATGCTGCCTGTTCTCCTATTGACATCCAGGTCTTGAGGTCCTTCCTAAACTGCTGGAGCGATGGTGAGGCTCTGAGGTGCAGGGTGAGGTTGCTCCAGGTCTTAGCCGTCAGGTGGGAGAAGGAGTGGCCTCCACTGTTCGTCCTGCTTATGCGTCGGGTGGCTGCTAGAGAGAGGGACTCAGAGCGGAGTTTCCTCGTTGGCTGGTGGAAGTTCATTCGATTGTTGAGGCACGCTGGTCCTTCGTTCTGTAGTGCCCTGTAAGCGTGGGTGAGCAGCTTGAACTGGGATCTCTTTGCCAGTGGAGTTTCCTGAGGTGTGGGGTGATGTGGGTCCGTCTGGGGAGGTCCAGAATGAGCCTGGCTGCTGTGTTCTGGATAGTCTGGAGTCTCGTCATGAGTTGCGCTGTTATTCCTACATAGAGGGAGTTGCCAAAGTCTAGTCTGCTGGTGATGAGAGCTTGCATGACTATTCTCCTGGTGTTAGGTGGGAGCCATCTGAAGACCTTCCTGAGCATTCGGAGGGTGAGGAAGCAAGTGGAGGAGATGGCACTGACCTGCTTCTACATGGATAGCTGGCTGTCGAGGATGATGCAGAGGTTGCAGGCATGTTAGGTGGGTTTGGGGGTTGGGCCCAGCTCTGGTGGGCCATCATGCGTTATTCCAGAGGGTGTCCTTTCCTTTCCCGAAGATGAGTACCTCTGTCTTATCGGTGTTGAGTTTGAGGCAGTTGTTCATCCAGGCGGCCACGTCTTTCATGCATCTTTGGAACTTTTCCTTGGTGGTTGCTGGGTCGTTAGTCACAGAAAGGATGAGCTGGATGTCGTCGGCGTAGGAGATGATGTGGAATCCGTGACTCTTGACGATGTTTGCCAGGGGTGTCATGTATACGTTGAAGAGAGTTGTGCTAAATGACGAGCCTTGAGGTACACCGCAGGTAATGTTCTTTGGTAGCAAGGAGTAGGGCGGGAGGATGACCTTCTGGGTTCTTCCTGTGAGGTAGGATGCAATCCACTTGAGGGCTGGTCATCGGATTCCGATTTGGTGGAGTCTTTTTAACCGTGTGTGGTGGGATACGGTGTTGAAGGCTGCCTAGAGGTCGAGGAGGATGAGGGCTGCTGTTTCTCAGTGGTCTAACAGTATTCTGATGTCGTCCATGGCTGCAACTAGGGCTGACTCTGTGCTGTGGTTATCTCGGAAGCCTGATTGGGAGGCGACAAGAAGGTTGTGGTTCTCCAGATTCTAGTGAGCTGGATGTTGATGGCTTTCTCGATGACCATGGCTGGGAAAGGGGGCAGGGAGATAGGTCAGTAGTTCTTGGGTTCCCCCGGGTCCGCGGATGGCTTCAGCAGCGGCTTTACATTGGCATATTTCCATTTCTGAAGAAGTGGGCCGTAGTGATAGAGGAGTTGAGGACCTTGGTGAGTTCTTTGCTGATGGGTTGGTTACCAAGGTTGAATGTATGGTATGGGCAGGGGTCTGCTGGGGCTCCGTATTGGATAGATCTCATGATAGGTGCTGTTTCCCTCTCGGAGAGAATGTTCCATGCGGTGAGCTGGTGTGGGTGTACGTCGGTCGGTGTGATGCTGTCCTCGGCGGAGAGTTTGGGTGCGCAGTCTTGGTAGATGGTGTTGATTTTGTTGTGAAAAATCTGCAAAAGTGTTGGAGAGCTTGCAAGGGTGTGATGTTGTTTTCAGTTGCTGAGGGGTTGGTGAATTCCTTGACTATGTTGAAAAGTTCCTTGCTGTTGTTGGAGCTGTTCTTAATGCGGGTGGCTAGGGCGATCTTCTTGGTGTTCTTCAGGAGGTTGTGGTATCTGTTGAGGGCATCTTTGAAGCGTTTTTGTTCTATGAGGGTCTTACTGGTGCGCCATCTTCTTTCCTTCTGTCTGCAGTTACATTTCTGATGTTCAGTTCTTCTGTGAACCAGTTGGGGTGTCGTGTTCATTTCTTGGGCTGGGTGGGTTTCTTTGGTGCAACTTCGTCAGCACTTGCCGCGAGCCAGTTTGTGAAGTTTTCCGCTGCTTGTTCTGTGTTTCCTGTCGTGGTGGGTACGCTGGAGTTGGGGGCGTTTGTCCTTCGTTGTTCTGACACCTTTGCCCAGCTGTGCAGTGTCTCTCTGATGGTGGAGGCAGGGGCGTTGGGTGGTTCCGAGATGATGAAGTGGACGCAGTGGTGGCCGGTCCAGGTGAGCTCCTTGGTGTGGGTGTATTGTACTCTGTTGCTGGTTCAGAAGAGAGGGTCAATCGTGGGCCGTGCGGTGTGCGTAGGGTCAGTGACCAGCTGCTTGAGCCGTTGGCCACAGGGGTAATGAAGTCAGGCTTTGCAGAAGGCGAGGCGGGGTTCCGAGGGTCTGTAGGCAAGGGTGCCTCTGGTGGTTTTGCTGTTGGTTCGGAGTTGAAAGTTGAGGTGTTCCATGAAGGGGGTGTAGTTGTCTGTGTTGGTAGAGCAAGCAAGGTTCTCCTTGTAGATTATGGCGATGCCACCACCTTTTCTGGTGGATTGGTCCTGGTGTGCGATCTTGTATCTGTCGGGGGTGGCTGTGACGATGTCTGGAGCAGATGCTGGATACAGCCAGGGCTCTGTGATGAAGACTGCTTCCGGGACGTGGGTCGTGATGCCGTCCCAGATTTCCATTGCATGTTTTCTGAGTGAGCGTGCATTGAACAGCAGGCAGTGGATCTTTCCGGTGGTGTTGGAGTCGGCCTTGTTGGTGGGTGTGGTGTGGGTGGCATCCTGGGTGTTGCAGGTGAAGCGGCAGTTCCGACAGAAAAAAGGGCCTTCGGTGGTCCTGGAGGAGGCATGGGTGTAGTTGTTGTTGTCCTGGTGTCCGGGGTTCAGGGCTCGAAGTTCATTCGAGGTGAAAGTGCTTTAAATGAAGGAAAAAAGTTAATGAACAAGGAAATAGATAAAGACTTTGTTATCACTTGAAATAGTATTGTGGCATAAACTGTGTTTACATAGAAGAGGGATAGGCTGAAATACTTGTTGGGAGGGTGTTGTAATTAAAGGTACTCTCTTCGTAAGCAGGAGTCAGGTATCCAGTTCAGGTAGAATAACAGGTTGTAGGTTTGTTGAAGAGGTAGCAGGCTACATAGTAAAGTACTCTACCAGGAGCAGCATCTTCTCTGCTCAGCCCACTCTCTCTAACTGCCAAGCCACCTTCAGTCACTCACCAACGTTCCATGACATCACACACGTCTGAGCAGAGCAGGGAACAATGGATGTGTGCAATGAATGCATCACATGCATAGCAAATTATAACAAATCTCCTTCTCTTACAAAATAATAAAATGCAAACAGAAAATGTAAGATAGAAAATAATAAAATACAATGAGAAGATGTAAAAGATACTAGCTTCGGTCAGTCCTATGAATTATACAAACAGAGGACGTAAGGGACTCTAGCTACGATAAGTCCTATAAGTTATTCAGACAGTGGTCAATTCAGACCCCATTCACACCAACCAAAAGCACACACGTACACAGGTCACAAAGATACCATCCAACCTAAACCTTTACCACTTGCCTTCTGCCGTTCACTGTCGCCGGACCAGGGACTTACACACACTCTGTACTGCACACACTTTTGCATAATGGCAAGGCCAGTGAGAAACAAACACCCTCTACTGCACACACTTTTGCATATTTTCAGGACCAGGGCCAAGAAAATATTCTCTCCGCTTACCCTCTATTGCATACTCTTGCAGGACCAGGAAACTAAAACACTCACCCCCTACTGCATACTCTTGCAGGACCAGGGGTCTAAAACTCTCTCCCTCCACTACATACTCTTGCAGGAATAGAGACTCAAACAAGGAGCACTAACTCCTCACAAGAGTCTTGCACACAACAATCATAAAAAGCATTTTTTTAAATTCAGCATGGCATTGAATAATATACTCTGGCAGCAAATTCAGCATGGCATTGAAAAATATACTCTGGCAGCACCCAAAGTCCTTCACTCCGGTGAGCTACATCTCACTCAAACATACACAAAACTACACAACAGCGGCTTGAACTCCTGTAGATGTCCTTTATCTATCCTGAATGTTCCTTTAACAGATCACTGGCCCTCCAAGGCCCAATTTTCAAGAATTACTGTTGCACTAGGAAGATTCACTAATCGCCAAGGATCCATACTTGTGTAGATAATGAGTTTATGATCACTCATCCAGGCTAAATGAAGACTAGATTGCTACACTGGTTGAATTGTTGGCCAATGAAAATGCTGTGCGGAAGTTTACTTCCTGTTCCAACTCATACCATCGCTTCCTGTCTCAACATGTGCGTACAAGAAGTAACTGCTCCCTCTACCGCAACAGTGGGTTTATTGGAGACACGCTTAAAGGTTTGTGAACCACGCTTATTTAGGTCTCGCTTACGCAGCGCGCATGCGCTGCATAGGAGGAGACCTTTAGGAATCGATTAGCTTTTTCTGCCAAAAACGTGCACGCTTTGCATTGCTTTCAATGGCAACGCGTGCACGTTTGGCGATTCCCTTGCGGGAGCGAGCTTTGAAACCATCTGTTTGTAATTAACTTTCAAACAGATGGTGCCCCTGCACGCTCCCGCAAGGGAAACAGGCGCAGGCCCCCTCCTCTCTCCCCTCCCCCTGCTGCCTCCTCCTCTCCTGGTCAAACTTGTTCTTTTCCCGTGCCTGTCCTCCTTTTTCTTTCCCAATCAACCCAACAACTGAGCGGGTTTAACATCTCCGCGAATTCGCTGTTCTCAAACTAAACATGGAACGATCGTCAGAAACGATAAAATTATAAAGTAATTACCCTCTTCTTAGTTCAGGCAAAAATACGCGTGAAACTATATGTTGTGTAAATTGTTTGGTTGATGTGCGCTTTTTAGGAGGCCTAGGAGTTCGTGCAGTGACGTGAGATTTATTGGTTAATTTTCCTACTACACCACTAGATGTCACCCACTTGCTGTCTTCGGACAGGTGACAACACACTCGCCCTGCATCCAAACGATATTTTGAAATGAGACTGGCCAGGTAGGAGAAAGCGAGGAGATTTTCATGCGAACCGCGCCAATACTGACTGCTTAATCTGAAGCCTTTGTTTTTAGAGATGAAGGGGCGGCTGCAACGCCTGGAAGGACGGTATGGTCCCTGGCTGGCCATGCTGCTGCCTTCTGTATAGCGACGCATTTTAACTGCTGCTATATGTGTCCACTGGCGAACGACATGCAAAGGAAATTCTTCCATTTATATTGTTCAGTATCTACAATGCGGCGTATGTTGCCCCTTCCTTTTTTAAATTGTTTTTATATAGCGCTTACTACCCCTGGCGCGGCGTTGAAAGGGAGATGCCTGTCACGTGCACTGGACACGAGGAAGAGGCTGTAAGGCTACAAACAATCACCTGTGTTCTCCCAATTAAAATATTATACGTGCTTCATTTTTATTTTTTTAAAGTTTTTTTTTCCACCAAACAGCCTGTTATTCCCCACGTTTTTTTCAGGGTAAGGCACTGTCAGTGCAACGCATTTCAGCTCCACTGTGACAAAAAACACTGAAATTCAATGTTCTGCTGGTGAACACAGCTGTTTGATGTTCGTATGTCAGTTCTGTCACATATATACCGATAATCATACGTAAACCAGAAGGTTTACTAAGCACAAGTTTGCCAAGTAGTCAAAACATCTAATTGACTGCACTTGTCATAGCGTTTAGGTGCATTACAATATTTTTAAATATCACAAGCCAATGTTGGTTTGCTGCTCCATGATCAGTTCCTTGCTGACTGGCCTACTAAAGGTTTAATGCACAGAATGCCTGGCTGTTGTTTGGCCTTGCGCCACCACCTATGCGCAGTCTGCTCTGCCGGCTGCATCTGCACCGCTCTTTACTCAGTCGCCGAAGGCCTCTACTCTTACTGTGACATGTATAGAGTTACATAACGTGTTAGCTTCGGACTAGACACAGAATTAGCTGTCTCACCGGCCGTAGGTAATAAAAAAAAAAACCATAAATGAAAAATACACACGTAACCATAAATTGAGGAGTTCTGAGACAGCACTCAGCATCCACTGATCTGTTCAACTGTCATGCACAGTTAGCTTCTGCCCAAACAGCACCTTGCGCTTCCCCTCCACCATGGGCTCTCTGCTAAAAAAAAAAACAAGCATTGGCATAGCCAATAGGTCTCGCCTTTGGGACCTTATAAGTGTTTAGCCATGCAACAGTTTATGTTGTTGCACCAAGGATATTGTGCTGCATAACTAAATACTTATAAGGTCCCAAAAGCGAGACCTATTGGCTATGCCAATGCTTGTTCTTTAAAGCTTCCGACTGTTTTTTACTGCTTGTCAGCTGTTTGTCAGAGCGTGATTCCCTTTTCTAAGCCGATAATGGAGACTCGCTCTCTCCTCACACGCTCTCTTCCTGACTGCGCGTACGCTTGTAAACACGTGCTTTCGACGACACGTGCTCCCCTCTTCTGCTGACACATGCTGCTCGCATTTTCTTCTCCCTTGGCAATGCTCTTGAGGAAAACATGCACTCCTCTCAGCAACGCGCTTCTCTTGATAATGGCATAACTAGTATTGTGCGCTGAGGCCCAAAGTAACTCAAAGCGGTATATTAAAAAATACCAAAAAAATGTAAAAGAATTTCAGTGACAATCGCGGTGTGATATCAATTCTGTATATCTGAATTCACTCACTACCAGTTAAATGTTCTGTTAAGTAGCTCATGCAGGGTTTCAAAAACAGTGGCTGCCCATCAGCATTCTCCAGAGTAAAAGATGTCATCCAGTATTTGATTCTCGTTTGAACTTGTTAAACTCCCCTCTTGGCACTAGTTAGACGATCATCTTTGTCAACATGTGTAAATTGTCCGTAGGCTGTCTGGTGAAAAAGTCACTGGTGGGCTGTCAGACAGCCTGCAGACTGAGAGGGTGGTCTACTTGATTACACACAGATGAACAGTCAGCCTATGGTCAATGGAAGTGTATGGGCGTTGGACCTGCTTATGTATGCAGAATGATGCTGACTGACATTGCTGTAGAAAATACCGGTGGTGAGGGAGCACGCAGGCATTAACTGTTAAGTGTTAGGCCCTAGATTATCATTACTGACATTACCCATTGTGCCGTTAGGAGCCGTAATTGTGGCAGCTTCGGAAAGGGCCGCCAGACTGTCATGCCCTGCTGACAGGGATTCTGAAGATGACGATTGAACGCGGTGTACGACAGCACCATCGAGGCTCCCGTGCTTTGTGTCCGAGAATTCCCTGGAACGTGAAGGTGAGGAGCGGCGAACTTTTAAGTTGCGCTGTGTTGTTTGGTGTTCGCATGATTTGGAATTTGGCGCGGCCTGGCTCTTTAGAAGAAGGCAGTCGGTGCCTGCATGACGGTTGGTATGACTGCCATAGAGATGTCGCATCTCCTTGCGATTAAAGGAAACAAGGGTAATTTCCTGAAGAAAGCATGCAGGACAGCGTGCGTGCCGCCATTTTGGGTGTTTGAGATCACTGTCATATGCAGTAATGCGGATGCAGTGATACTCATTTTTGTTTCACGAGTGCGCTTCGTCTGTCAAGGTGACGGGCACACCTTTTTGACAGAGAGTGGCACGTGTTGTGGGTGCACATAGCAAAACCAAAGGGGATGATGGACGGAGTGTTGAACATTGCAAGAACTCGCCCCCAGTCAACTGATCTGGGTTTAATCCATCATCATTCTTTAGCTCACTCCGCCACCCCAGTGAGCAAAAAAACGATGGATTGAGGCCCAGATCTCTGTACTGGGGTGAATGTACGACATTGTTCTGCATTCTGTCCATCAATCAATCAATCAATCAATCACAGAATTTGTAGAGCGCACTACTTAGCCGCGAGGGTCTCAAGGCGCTGGGGAGAGGGAAGGGGGGGGGTGCTGCTACTGGTCGAACAGCCAGGTCTTGAGTAGCCTCCTGAAGGTCAGCAGGTCTTGGGTCTGTCGTAGGCTTAGTGGAAGGGTGTTCCAGGTCTTGGCGGCGAGGTGTGAGAAGGATCTGCCGCCGGTGGTTGTTCTTCGAATGCGAGGGACGGTGGCGAGGGAGAGGTCGGCGGAGCGGAGCTGGCGGTTGGGGACGTAGAAGAAGAGTCGTCTGTTGAGGTAGGCTGGGCCAGTTTTGTGGAGTGCCTTGTGTGCGTGGATGAGGAGTTTGAAGGTGATCCTCCTGTCGACGGGGAGCCAGTGCAGGTTCCTCAAGTGGGGGGTGATGTGGCTGTGGCGTGGTACGTCGAGGATCAGGCGTGCGGAGGCGTTTTGTATGCGCTTTTGCATTTGTCACCCCGAGTGGGACGGGTATGCCCAGACGTGGGTCCCGTGCTCTCCATGCCACTGGAGTCAAGCTATCCTGGCTGATGAGGGCTGAAAGCCCGAAACCGGTCCTAGGATGCTTGTTTCCTGTCCAGGGAGGACTTGGCCTGGCAGTTCGGGCTGGACTGTTCCCATTGGGCGCAGGGTCAAGACTGATTTGCATATGGCTGGGTCCAAACTGGAATGGCATGGTGAGCAAAAAAACGATGGATTTAGGCCCAGATCTCTGTACTGGGATGAATGTACGACATTGTTCTGCATTCTGTCCATCAATTGTTGTTTTTGCATTCGTGTTGTGGGTGCGGCATGTGGAAGCGTTTTGATTGTGAGAGTAATTACAGAACTGTTGGATTCACTTGTCACAGTGATAGGCACACCGTAATATTCAAACCTGACAAAGACAGGAAGTGCTTGGCAGAGTTTACACGTGTCAGAGCTTTGTACTTTCATGTGTCAGGGAGTGTAAACAGAGCCGATTTTGAAGTGTTCTGGACAGAGGTGTCTCGCATCGGAATGGAGTCTCTAATTCTATTACAGGACCGGAGACTTCGTATTATGCTTCTCTTTCTATTTATTGCCACACACAGCAGTCAATGAAAACTTTGTTTAATGTAAATAAACTACATTTCCCATGATGCACAAGTCACACATCACATCCTGTAAAGCCCCATAAGAGCCATCACCACCGGAACTCGTCCTCTTTCTTTGCTGCTCACGCAGCCAGTTAAGTGCACTGATATTTTTCTCTTCAATTACGGCTTATGTGCAATTATATTGTTTATTTAGGCTCGCCACCTTGTTATTGTGTTGCGCGATTATCGCGCATGCTACACTTTGCCTGTGTGTTTTGTTTATGCTCTATTTGGCACTACGAGCCTCGCGCTCGACTTCCACACCGAGCGTGGCACTCCCGCTACCATCGGGAAGTGCGCGCTCCTGCTGGATACGCAAAAAAGCATCTTTGAATTTCCCGCTTCTGCGGGACGACGTTAGCGCTGCGGGCGCTTTGATGGTAGACTGTGTTTTTGCTGCTTGCGGTACCGCTCCGCCTTCGGCGGGGAAATATAATTGTATTATACATGCGCGGAGGCTCCCCTAATAAGCCGAGTGCGCAGGAGCTTTTCCTTTTCACTTTCCCTCTCGGTCTCGACGTGCGTAGCCCAATTGGGCTATTTCTAGTAGGTTTGGGCTACGCACGTCGTTACTGCCCGTTTTTCCTCGCGTTTTCTTTCGGTTTTCCCCTCATTGCATCCTGCACCTTCCCCATAGCAGATCTGGACGCCTGGCTGGCTGCAAAAACGATCTGGGCCTGGAGGGAGCACACCTCCTATTGAAAATACTGCTCTTTGGCTCCATTTACGCCCTGGGGGCTGCAAGAATTCTGCTACAGCTTATGCTGAGGAGCTAGGTACCTGCTTTTGATCTCAGTGCTCGGGGTTGGCTCCCCCCCTTACTCCTCTCTGACTGTTGCCGTATGAGCAAATATATATACAAATTTGGTCCCACAATGGAGGACTGGGTCCATTATCAAGAGGATGACACCTTATATGAAGAGGAAGTGCCTAATCCTTCCTTGGAAGACAACATTGTTGAGGCCCTGGACGCTTCGGTCCAGGAGTCGGTCAACAAGGCCCTGGAGAAGGCAGTTCCGGGAACTGTACAGCAGGCGCTGGCTACTGCTTTGAAACCAATCACCAAACAGCTTGAAAAATTCGCGAAACGTCACGCTTTCCCTGTCCCGGTACACGTTCCCACGGACACTCCCCACCCTACACCCTGGCCTCATTCCGCCTCTTACTCTGCACTGCCTCAACACGATGCTGCCAAATGTAAGGCTCCTGACACTGACCCAGATACTACTGGGACTGAAACCCCAGATGAGTCCCCCCCTAAGAAACAAATGAAAAAATCAAAGAACGTGGATACACCTCAAGCTATTCCCACGCCCTTCACATTTAGCCCGGCGGATGTAGTTCACCCCAGGTCGTCGGAATGGTTGCCCGCCCCGGAGGTTGCGGCATATCTGCACGAAAACCTTCGTAAAAGCTTCGACAAAAGTACGCAATAGACTCCGTTCAGAATGCCCTCATCCGGACATTTCTGATAAGGTGGCTGAAACTCCGGATATAGACTCCAGTCTCTTGACCTTCCTAAAAAAGTTTGCCAAGGATCCCAAGAAGGGTATCGATCGCGCCTGGCGTGGGTGCCAGGACAAACTCTTGGATGTAGTTGGCCCTCTGGCAAAAATCCTGGAGATGGCTTTAGAGGCACAAGAATCCGGGACGGTAGCAGACCCACATTTTCTGGCCGGATGGACCCAACGGGCCATATGTCTTTTGGGGAATGCTAACTGCGCCATCTCCACAGAGCGGCGCAAATCAATCCTCATGCGTATGGACTCCAATCTTACAGAATTGGCTGCAGCGGAACCTGGCCCTCTGGCGGACGGGAACCTGTTTGGGGACCGTTTCGTCAAAGACGTGGCCAAATATGTGGGCACCTTCACTACACTTGATAAGGCGCAGTCAGGCATTAAACGAGTGTTTCAGGCTGGTGTTTTCAACGGGGCCGGACGAGGCCGAGGACGCTCGTTTGGCCGTCAGTTCTCCCAAGGTCCTCACAGGGGAGACTTCGGTCGGGGCAGGGGAGAGTGGGACTCCACCCGTGGCGGAACCTTCTACCCCACCCGGCAGCGGTTCAATAAGAGGCGATTCAACAGAGGATCGTACCGTGGAGGTTTCCAAAACCCTGAGTCTTCAGGTAAGCGCTTCGGACAACTTTGTCCTACCTCTGGGGGGACGTACTCGATATTTCTATCACAATTGGGTTCAACTATCTCAGGATGCTTGGATATTGCAGACAATACAAGGTTTTCACCTCGATTTCTTTCAGATTCCTTATCAGGCCAAACAACCCAGACAGCTTTCTTTTTCCCAACTAGAGTGCGATTTCATAGATGCCAAACTCAAAGAATTGCTGCAGAAGCACGCGATAGCATCCTGCGACAAGGGCCCTCGCGGTTTCTGTAGCAATATTTTTCTGGTACAGAAGAAAGGCGGAGGTTACAGGTTGGTACTCAATTTAAAGGATTTCAATCACTACATGACCTACAAACACTTTAAGATGGAAGGTATCCATCTTTTGGCGGATCTCCTGAAACAAGGGGACTGGATGGTCCGTCTGGACCTGAAAGACGCCTATCTGTCTATTCCCATCTTTCCTCCCCACCGCAGGTTCCTGCAATTTCAATGGCGGAACCGATGGTACGAATATTTGGTCCTGCCTTTTGGACTTTCCTCGGCACCGTGGTGCTTCACCAAGGTATTGAAGCCGGTGATAGCTTACCTCAGGGAACAGGGAGTTCGCATGATCGTCTATCTGGACGATATTCTCATCATGGCTCAATCCCCACGTCTGGCAGTTCAGCATTTACGCATGACCATTGCTACTTTTCAAAACCTGGGGTTCGTCATCAACGAGCCCAAGTCGGTTCTGTGTCCTACCCAGACAATAGATTTTCTAGGTTTTGTCATCAATTCCCAAACGGCTCAGCTGAGTCTTCCACGCTCCAAACTCCGGGATATCAAAAAGGAGCTGTGCTCCCTATTATCCAAACGGATGGTCTCACTCAGAGTGATCGCCAGGATAGTGGGCCTTCTGGCGTCATCTATTCAAGCGCTTTTTCCAGGGCCCTTACATTATCGGGCTCTTCAGCGGCTAAAGATTCAGCACCTGCAGCAAGGTCTGTCTTACACAGACCTGGTACCTCTTTCCCAGGAGGTACGACAGGAGATTCAGTGGTGGCTTGCCCACGTAGAGGCATGGAACGGCAGAGCCATTTTCGGCTCTCTGCCAGAGATCGTCATAGAGTCCGACGCCAGCCGTTGGGGCTGGGGAGCTCGCTGCAGAGATATTTCCACAGGAGGGCGTTGGTCCCTTGGCGAGCTAGACCTCCATATCAATTGCCTAGAACTCCTTGCAGGGTCGTTCGCGATCAGGACTCTCTCACCCAAACAAGTCTCGTGTTGCATCCTTTTGCGGATGGACAACATCTCGGCAGTTCAATACATCAACAAACTGGGAGGCACGAGGTCTTCAATGCTAGTGGAAATAGCGAAGGATTTTTGGCACTATTTCCTAAGTCACCAGATCTCGGTCATAGCCGAGTACATTCCGGGCCAGTCCAATGTAGTGGCAGACTGGAACTCCCGACATCTCAAGGATTACAGCGATTGGCAACTCCAACCCCAGATAGTGCAGTGGCTACAGGCGATCTGGGGGCGTTGCGAGATCGACCTATTTGCCTCCAGGCTGAATCGTCACATGACGAAGTTTTTCAGCTGGAGGCCGGATCCGTTGGCCCTGGCGACGGATGCCTTTTCTCAGGATTGGACTCCACACCTGAATTATGCTTTTCCTCCCTTCATTCTAATTCCCCGAGTGTTCACACAGATAATGCGCCAGGCGGCAGAGGTGATTTTAGTGACCCCCCTGTGGAAGTCGCAACCTTGGTTCCCAATACTATTGGAGGCGAGTTGCGACCTTCCCAGGATGATTCCATGGTCCCCCACAGTGCTCCAGGGCCCTCAGGGAGAGTTGCACCCAATGATGGTATCGGGGCAATTGTCCCTGATGGCCTGGCGACTTTCCGGCAACGTTGGCAAATGCCAGGTTTTTCGGAACAAGCTTCAGACTTTATCAACCAAGCTTGGGCCCCCTCCGCGAGGAAAAGGTATTCTTCAGCCTGGGGCTGTTGGGTTCATTGGTGCGTGGAACAACACGTGGATCCCGTGGGGGCAGACTTACCCTATGTTGTAAATTTCTTGTCCAAAAAGGCTTCTGAGGGTTTGGCTTATCAATCCATCAACAACTTCCGTTCAGCCATTTCGGCGGGTCACTCCCAAATTCAGGGCAAACCAATAGGAATGCATCCATTAGTTTGTAAGCTCCTAAAAGGTATTAGGGTAGCTAATCCGCCCAGACCCAAGTATTCTTCCTTGTGGGACGTCTCGCTCATTCTTTCCTTGTTCAATAATTGGCCCAGCAATGATATGTTGACAAGAAAACAACTCTCCTCCAAGTTGGCCATGCTGTTATGCCTGGCGGCATGTAGACGTTCGTCGGATGTTAAAGCTCTAGATATTACAGGTAGAGTATTTACTCCTGAAGGGGTTTCTTTTAATATCACTTCCAGGACTAAGACTATGTCTCGTAATGTGGAATATCATGCCTTTCCTGGTAATACCAAGCTCTGTGTAGTTCAATGTCTTAAGGTCTATGAAGAATGTACCAGGTCCATTCGACCGGAGGCTGTGGTGCAATTATTAATTGCTTTACAGAAACCCTACAAGGCCGTCACGGCGGCTACTATAGCCAGATGGGTAAAATCTGTTATGCAAGAAGCAGGTATTGGGGCGCATTCTGTTCGAGGCGCCATGGCTTCTAAGACATTTATGTTGGGTTCCACTGTTCAGGATATTATGCATTCTGCAGATTGGTCCTCTGAGTCAACATTCAAACAGTTTTATTATAAACCGGTGGGTGATATATCCTCTGTGGTTTTTAATCGGCGTTAAACTAGCATAATACGAAGCCTCCGGTCCTGTAATAGAATAAAAAATTAGCTAGCATTCGCGCCAAGAATTTTCAATTCTATTAAGGACACGGAGGCGAGGATTATCCCACCCGGTTAAATTACAGTATTGTAATTGTTACCCACCCGTTTGTATTTATATTCTGAGTATGCAGAAGTTACAGGTTATTTTATCTACCATTCTTCCAGGGCCCGAGAAGAAGATGGATTAAGCGTAGTTCTTGCTAATGAAGATGTTCTTTCCAGCTGGACTGGTTTCTTCCACGTTGGAGGATGTTATTTTGAACTTCAGTTATTGTTGGACTGTTACTGTTCGAAGCAAAGAAAGAGGACGAGTTCCGGTGGTGATGGCTCTTATGGGGCTTTACAGGATGTGATGTGTGACTTGTGCATCATGGGAAATGTAGTTTATTTACATTAAACAAAGTTTTCATTGGCTGCTGTGTGTGGCAATAAATAGAAAGAGAAGCATAATCCTCGCCTCCGTGTCCTTAATAGAATTGAAAATTCTTGGCGCGAATGCTAGCTAATTTTTGTGTCCTTCTCCTAACTCACTGGATTTTGCCTCCCTGATAATTGGTACTTTGCTACGCCGAGTTAAAAAAAACTTTTAAAAAAGAGTGAAAGGATTTTCTTAGGAGTTTCATGCTGGTTCTCTTTGATTTCATAGCTTCAGCCAGTTCTATGTGGATGTGTTTGGGTGAGGTGCCGCTCAGCAGAGTGGAGAGGGTGTGCGATGTGTTCGCATGATAGCACCAGCGAGGCTGCCCTGGGTTGTGGCCGAGAATTCCCTGGAGCGTAAAGGTGAGGAGCAACAAACTTTCAAGTTGGGCTGTGTTGTTTGGTGTTTGCGGAGCCCGGCGGAGTTGGAATTTGGAGCGGCCCGGCTTCCTAGAAGACAGTCTGTGCCTGCAGGTCGGTTGGTGTACATTGTCTTTAGAGAAGTGGCCGATCCCTGCGATAAAAGGAAACAAGGGGAATTTCCTGAGGAAACCACACAGGACAGCCGCCATTTTGGGTGTTTGGGATCACTGCTGTATGCAGTAATGAGGATGTGGTGATACTCATTCTTGTTTCACAAGTGAGCTTCGTCTGTCAAGGTGACAGAAACCTTTTTAGGCGAGAGTGGCGCATGTTGTGGGTGCGGTATCTGGAAGCGTTTTGATTGTGAGAGTAATTAAAGAACTGTTGGATTCACTTGTCACAGTGATAGGCACGCTGTAATATTCAAGCCTGATGCAGTCAAGAAGTGCTTGGCAGAGTTAACACACGTCAGAGCTTTGTACTTTCATATGTCAGGGAGTGTAAACAGAGCCGATTTTGAAACGTTCTGGACAGAGGTGTCTCTCATCGGAATGGAGTCTCTAATCCTTCACCTAACACACTTGATTGTGCCTCACTGATAACTATATCTTTGCTGCACCAAGTTAAACAAACTTTTTAAAAAAAAAAGAGTAAAAGGATTTCCTTAGGAGTTTTATGCCAGTACTCTGTGATTTTGTATCTTCAGCCAGTGTGCTATGTGGACGTGTTTGGGTGAGATATCGCTCACCAGAGTGGAGAGGGTTTGCGATGTGTTTAGTTGAGGAGTCGCTCACCGGGGTAGAGGACTTGATTTACTTTGCAGAAAATAATTTTTAATGTTGTGATCTTTTTTGTAATCTGATGTTATAATGCATTCTTTGCATAGTTTCTCAGTTCCCTGCTACTCAGACAGTGTGTGTGTGTGACGTAATAGAATGTTGATGAGTGCCTGTGCTTGTAAGAGTCAGTTGGAGGGAGTGGACTGAGCAGTGAGGATGCTGCTCCTGGTGGGGCATTTATATATAACCTGCAACCTAAGAGATTTCTTCTTCAATAAATCTACATCTTGCAACCTAGGTAAACGGCTACCTGACTCCTGCTACCAAGAGGGTATCTTCATTTACAACACTTGAAATAGTATTGTGCCATAAACTGTATTTACATAGCCAAGGGAGAGGCTGAAATACTTGTTGGGAGCGCTGAAAAACCTTGTATATATAGGCATCTTAGTTAAATTGTGAAGTGACAAGACACTTTGAGTTAGTCTTTGTTTCCTGTGATGGCTTGCTGGGTGTTTTGGCCAGGAGTGAGGGGTTGGGGTTCTAGCTGTGACCTCTGACACATACTCCTGAACCTTTCACTACTGCAACTAATGAGTATTTTGAAGGCCTCCATTTTTTATCTCACTAGTCTCTACTCTGCCTAACAGTCTAAAGCAGACTCTGTAATGCAGACGATACATGCAGTATGCAAAGACAGATTTTTTTTTTGTCGATTTAGCACTAAGGGAAGATATGTCCCTTCCTGCAGGTTGAAGACCACTGTTAAGTTATGTTATTGGCACTTATAAGGCGTGCAGCTACTCCAAGGAGTGTCCCGGCATGTGCCTAGGAGGTAGACTAACAGCTCAGCTGAGCTTATCTGAAGAGAAATGTCTTCAGATTCTTCCTAAATATGCTTGGGGCATGGACAGCTCGAAGCTCCACCGGAAGTTGATTCCAAGCCATAGCGCCCGGATGGGACAGGGAGCTACCACCGGACCTCTGTTTGAGGGCCCTTGGAACAATCGTCAGTAGCTTCTTAGAAGAACGAAGCTACCTGGCAGGAGAGTAGAAACCAAATCTGGATTGAAGGTAGGCCGGGCCATGGCCATACAACGCAGAGTGAACTGTCACAAGGGCCTTGAACTTCACCCTCGCACCCATTGGCAGCCAGTGTAGATCGCGAAGATGTGACCTGACGCTTGGGAAGGTTAAGCAAGAGTCTGGCCGCGGCATTCTGGATCACCTGCAGTTTAGTAGGCAGGCAGACCGACATAAAGAGCTTTGGCATAATCTTGCGGGAGGTAATCAAGGCTTGGATGACTGTTTTCCTAGCGTTAATGAGGAGCAGTGGGAGGAACTTTTTAAGTGATTTCAGAATGCCGCAACATAAGCCCGATAGCCTTTTGATCTGAGGACCAAAACAAAGTTTAACATCAAACCATATGCCCAGGTTTTTACCGACTGTCCTGGGGAGAAGGCAAAGGGAACTCATCTGGCCAGAAGGAGCCCCAGAGCTGAGAGGGACAGTTCCCGAAAAGGAGAATCTCTGTCTTGTCTATGGTGCATTTTAGTTGTGCCTCTGCCAGCCAATGAAAAACTGCAGAGAGACAGAGCTTAGCCTGAGAACAGTTGGCTTTACTGTCTTTGTCCCAGGAAAAAAGCAGCCGAGTATCATCAGCCTATGAGATTACTTTGGCCCAAAGATCTTCGGCTAACTGAATAAGGGGGGACATATAGATGTTAAATAAAAGAGGGCTAAGTATTGAACCCTGAGGGACCCCCATATCCAGAGCCTGGGGAGAGGCTGCAAAGGGCGGGATCCAAACTTGTTGCGATCTATCCGCCAGGTATGATTTAAACCAATTCCAGGCTGGACCACCCACTCCGCGAGTCCGAAGACGGGCCAGTAGCAGGGCATGGGGGACCGTATTGAATGCTGCTGAAAGGTCCAAAAGAACCAGGGCAGCCCTGCCACCCGCATCAAGGGTTTCCCGGATAGCTTCCGATATTTCAGCCAGCGACGTTTCCATGATATGCCGGGCTCGGAAGCCAGACTGAGCTGGGTGAAGAAGTTCAAATCTCTCAACAAAGCCAGACAATTGAATATTGATCTGCTTTTCAAGGATTTTGGATACTGCCGAAAGAAGCGAGATAGGACGATATTTGGAGGGTAGTGAAGGATCCAGAGACAGTTTCTTGAGAAGAGGGATGATCATGGCCTGCTTCCAGGCCAAAGGAACCCTGGAGGAAGTTAAAGACAGATTAAATAGTGTGTTAACAGCCGGGTTGATGATATCAGCTGCATCAGCAAGCAGCTTGGACAGGCAAGGATCCTTAGGAGAGCCTTATTTGAGTGTTTTAAGTGCCACCACAGAAATGGCTTCGAAGGTCACTAATTTATGTTGAGGGACCGAGTTCCGAGAGCTAGAGAGGTCGACCGCTGACTTCTGGTGGTTAGTGGCACTGAGATTAACTTGAATAAGTCTGATCTTATCCGTGAAGTGGCCAGCTAATGCCTCGCACCATTCCTGCGAGGCCGTTATGGCATGACTCAGCTTTGGGGGAGATGAAGCCCTTCACAATGGAAAAGATTTCTTTGGCTTTGTTGCCCGACCGGGCAATACACTCCTCATAGTATAGGCTTTTTGCTTTGAGAATAGCAGCATAGTACTCCTTTTGAACCTTTTTAAGATTCTCTTTGTCAAGTGAGCTATACTTATGCCTCCACTTATGTTCTAGCTGCTTACATTTTTGTCTAACTAGCCTGAGGTGGCAGGAGAACCAGGGCTTGAAATGTGATTTCCTGCCCCCTCTCTCATGGAGCGGGGGAGCCAATTGGTCAACCGCATTATTGAGCCAGTAGTGGCAACTACCAAGGGCCTACTCAATATCGCCCGAGAGCACGGGGATGGACCCGGCCAGCAACTCTTTAAATTCCCCAGGATTAATCTTATTGAGAGCTCTCCCATGTGAACTGATGGCCTTCCTGCCATGAGATGGAATATGAAGGATACACCATGAGAATTTGATTAGAAAGGAATCTGACCAGATCACAGGGAGGGGAGGTTCCATTGATAAAGGCATATTCGAACAATCCAAATCCAGGATATGCCCACCTTGGTGAGTGGGGAGTGTAACCCATTGCTTAAGGTGTACTAGGTTCAAGGTTTCAAGAAATTCCAAAGCCTCCCCTGAGTCACTGTTATCAACATCAATATTAAAATCACCAAGAATTAAAAATTGGCACTATTGTAGCGCCAGTGGGGTAGTAGCATTATCCAGGGCTGTGAGGAACGGGCCGGCAGGGCTTGGGGTGGGGGGGTCTATAGACCAAGACTCCACCCACAGAGTATGGGGGGGGAGGGAGATTTTGACACAAAATCCCAGAACTTCCACAAATTAATTTGGAACATTCCATTGACAATCCCAATCATCCATTAGCACTGTCTTAAGGGCACCTGTGCCTATGCCATCAGAGTTATGGCGATTTCTATGTTATTCTAGTCCATTGAGTATTTCATCCACTGAGCTGCTAAACGGCCCACACATAAAACATTGGCAAACGGTATGTGTTGCACACAATCTTCTCAATGAGATTTTAGTTTGGTCAAATCATACTCGAGGAATGTATTGTCTATGCCTGTCCCTGTTCTGGTTTTTAGGTCTCACCTAACAACTGCTTAGCTTTCTCAGCAGCCTCATGTAATAAAATAAATAAATAAAGCCATATATAGCTAGTGCCTTTGGATCAGCTATCCTCAGCCATTTAGTCTTTTCAGCTGTCTTCATGTTTTGCCTACGCCCAAAACAGCATGGGGCATGAGTCAGCCCACTTCAGCCAGAGACTCTCTTTCACTGTGAGTGATGGCATTTTTTCCTGATCACATACTCACATCTGGCTAAAAAGAAGTGCACTTCAGTACCAGGACTTGTGTCCCATCATTTTACTTTGCCAATGGTTTTTTTCTTTCACGTCTATATATTAATTTTAGTTTTCAGGTCTCTCTCACCAGGCAACTTTTAGCTGTCTGTTGGCGAAAGCCTCTGTTGACCATACCAAAAACAGGCAATGGGCTTAGAGTCCACCCACTGCTTACCATTGGTTGGTTTTAATGTTACTGTCATTTGCTTGCTTCTTATTTGATGGTTGCCTTCCTCTTCTTGTCTTTGTCCCTCTCCTAGAGCATAGCCTGTTTACCATCCTTTTGATTGACTGACTTGTATCCTCCCACAGCTTACATTTAGGGAATACTTTTTTCTTTTTCATCAAGCCCACCCAGAGAGTGCATGTGTTTTCGTGCTCTCTCTTGTGCACCATTTAAACCCCAATTCCTGCCAACTTGTTGCTTTCCCTTCATTGGTGCCCCACCTGCTCCTCCATTGCTTCTCTCTCTCCTTTGTGGCTATTTGAATATTTTTTTGATTACTTTTTTTGGAGAACCCAGTAGCTGCCAATTACCTCTGGAGCACTCTGCAGTGTTTAAAAAGGACTTTCGGGCTCCCCTCTTTGCCCCAGTTACTTACCCCCCAACCTACCTCCCACCCGCTCCTTCATTGCTCCCCCTACCCTCACGGTCCTTTTAGTTTTTTTTAAATTTTAATTTGGTGGAGGACCAGCAGCTTCTGCTTGGAGCTTGGCTGCTCCACTATCCGAAAAGCACTTTGCACAAAAATACAATTTAACTTTTCTTTCTTTACTGATCTAAATGGGTAAGTAAAAAAATATAAGGAAATGGCATCTGTGTCATTCCGTTAGGGAGCGCATGCATGATGACACTTGTCTGCATACTACATCACACACATGCTTGCCTACAAAGTGAGGTAGCTAGCATCAGTGGCTGCATCATCTCACCACTTTTTAGGTCGAGCATTCGAGACCTCTTGTATATACTTTAGTATATACTTATATGTGTATGTACTTTGTGGGCTCTGGAGATCAGCCCTAGGGCTTGTCTGCTTCCGCTTAGGGGCTTTTTTTCTGTTCAACTGCCTCTATTTAACTGTCTTGATAGAAAACGTCCAGTAGAGGTCAGTAAAATACCAGAATTGCTTTTTGCTGAGGGACTTTATTTTTTTTATTTTTCTGGCAACTGCCTCTATTTAACTTTCTTGATAGGCCGGGCCTCTGCTGGTCGTTTTCTATCAAGAAAGTTAAATAGAGGCAGTTGCCAGAAAAATAAAAAAAATAAAGTCCCTCAGCAAAAAGCAATTCTGGTATTTTACTGACCTCTGCTGGTCGTTTTCTATCACAGCGCTGACCTCGTGATACAACCTCAACGGTGACAAAGCGTCACACATCAATAAGACAACCTAAACAGCGACTAAAAAACTCAAAATGAATATGGAGTAATGAGGCTACCGACTCGGTATCCAAAAACTCACCACTGTCAGAAGGAATCTGACAGACGAAAACAAGACACAAGACGACCAGCAGAGGTCAGTAAAATATCAGAATCACTTTAGCATTCTCTAGATTCCAGTCCATAGAAATTGTCTTCCATGAGCACCCGTAGACAATAATATTTTTTTTTAATCTTGTATTTTCAGTGATATGACCACAAAAGGCCCTGATGTTATATTAAAAACAGAGCTTTGGACTATACCATTTCCTGCTGAAAGGCAATATTTCTCTCCATGTGTTCCCATACCTGGCATGTCACGCAGTTTGGTGCTTACTTTCCCTCCATGTTAAAGAACAGTAGATGTTTCAGCACCCAGGCTAATGTGCTGCATAGCTAAATACATATAAGGTCCCAAAGGCGAGACCGATTGCATTGCAAATGCTTGTTTTTTTTTTGCTGCACAGCATTAGTAACGGCATTGGCAAAGCCAATAGGTCAACAAGATGTGACTTGTTACATTTGCCAATTCTTGTTTAGTTTTCCTTGTGTATTTAACTTATGTTTTCAAGTTACCATAATTCAGAGCCATTATTACTTTTCTTTGCGCTAGTAAGAATGCTATTTACATGTGCTGTGCATTAAAACGAAAAAGGTTTGTATTCCTGTCTGCTTTGAAGCCGGGGACAGTGCAGGGCTGTTGCTCCACAACCTTACAGAGGACAGAGCTGCTTTGGTTCCTGGCATAGTGGCTAGTTATCCAAGTAGTATGCAGGAAGGGGGAATACGGGACACCAGGGGAAGAGTAACCATTGTGAGTGATTTGTACTTTACTACTTTGCTCTTAAAGACAAAATATGTAACAATTTTATATATTTTGTATTTATTCGAAAACACTGTTTAATTAGATACCATCACTTTCAGGCATTCCTCATGAATCTTGTTAGTAGACCAGCCTGTTGGCTCTTGTCTGCCCTTTATCTTCATTGATTTATTCTCTGCCTGGTGTAAATACGTAATGGCTCTGCTCTTGGCTAATTGTTTAATTTCAGGATAGAGTGTATTTTACTTATGTTGTCTGGTTGGAATCCCCGGAGTTTAAACATACTGGTGTCAGGAGTTCCTTTGCTTTCGCTTTACGTAAGCACGTCTTTTAGGTCTCGTCCGCAAATAGTTTGTCTATGACTCGCCCTTACACGTCCAAGCTGTATCTCTGAAGTGTTATTCTGTAAACCCATTGCAATAGCTTCAAATACTGAATCACTGCCATATAACTGAATGTTCTCTTTGCACTTACAGCTTCTTCTGCATCATAAAGTACATTTCTTCATTGTTTATTATAGACTGTTACCAAAGACATCCATTTCTCTGGAATGGATTTTAGGACTCTGACAGACCTCATGCCATTATCTGTTCAACCAAACTCCTCTCCTAGTGATAATTGTAATGCCGCTTCTCATAACATCTGTTTTCATCAAACAACTCTTGATTTTGCATACGTTTTTCAATCTTTCAATTGGGGAGAGGATTTGGCCTAACGGCTAGGGCGGTCGACTGGGGAACTGGGTTCGAGTCTCGGCAATGACGCTGAACATCCTGTGATTCTGGGCAAATCACTTAATCTCCCCGTGCCTAACAAAAATGAATGTGTCCTCATGTAATGCAACTGGTGCTATGTAAAGCGCTCTGATACCCGATTCGGTTCGAGTACATTAGCAACCACTCTATCCAAGAAAACCAGCAGTGATCACCTCTGCCACAGACAGGGTTGGTTGCCACAAACAATGTCAAGAAGGCTTTATCAATTTGGAATGCCTCTACATGGGTAATACACAATAGTCAGCTGTAATACCCCTGGCACTCCGTTAATAATATCAGTCGTAAGCTCCCTGATGCTGCATGATTTATCACACAAATATCGTCTTTTATATTTGACAAAGTATCACTTTTCTCAAAACATCAGGCTATGAGTTCTGAAAATACAGACATTATCATCTTGGATACACTCTTTTCAATTTTTGAATATATAAATTAATTCAACCAAGCATAAGCTTATAATTCAGGAGAGCTACTTACAGGTAACTGGAGAGCTATCAGTAGCTCACGCCCTACTCGTTGGAGAAGCCTGCCTTAGTGGAATGTTTACGTACCAGTATTCTTCAACATGTAACATACTTGATTTTGTCTGCCCTCGCTTTCCTTTGTGCCCTATTGTGAATACATGGTTTCTGTGATCAGGTTTGAGGCGAAGATGGGTTCTATCAAGACCACTAACTAGCTCTGGGGAAGGGGAAAGCAAACGTACAGGCTCTGTGGTTGCTATTAGTCTGAAGCAATAAAAATATAGGGTTCCACCTGAACAAATTGTGTGTTAAATTCTTAGCATGGTGATTCATTCTTTGCAATGTGAATCCAAATTGTGATACAGATATTTGACGGCCAGAGTCTACTCTTAATCATGCAAGATTGCATTAGGAGAGTGCTTCTTGTGGCCCATCAACTATGCCTCCTTTCAGCAGTACCTAGCTGAGAAATGATATTACAGCACTTGTAAAACAGTGAGATCATGGAGAACGTACTGCAGTCATGATCAAAGGGAACGCCAGAAGGGCACTGGCATCAGAGTATGTAGGTTCTAGAAGTGATGGTGTTTCAGCGTTGTTACTTTTACGTGCATAAAGTTTGAAAATATTTGAAAGGACAGTTGTTTTAAGTGAGTTATAGCTGAAGATTTATTGAAGATTGAACGTGCTTTGAATCTTTAGTCAAGACTGTGAATAAACCTAAGGGACATAATATAAACACAGGTTGGGGAATCCAGGCCAAATTAACGTTGTGCTACTCTCCCGGCTTCCTCATCCCACTCACTCAAGCTCACCTGTATCTGAAGCTAGCAAAAAGTGCATACAATTAAAACTCTTTATAGAGGGGCAACAAATAATTTTTTAATCAAAACGTTGTTCCTGGTTCCTTTCACACCCTAAAACATATAACAAATTCATCATGCCCTTGTATAGGTTGCAGTGATATACCGGTGTGTGATGTTTTATTTATAAAGAAAAACAATAAGGAAAATGAGGGCATTGAAGCCTGATGGGTAACATTTACATGAAGCTGGAGTTTAACACAGCCTCTTTCAGGGAGCAAGCAACAATGCCTGGCCTGCCACCTTCTGACATCATCTTCCTGCTCCTGCTGTCTCGCATGTTTCAGCAGTGTCACTACTTCTTTCAGTACCAGCAAGCGTGTAGCTGAAGCGGACACATTTGCTTGTACATGTAGATATATCTTCAGACAGATTCCTTCTCTTAGCAATTATCCTTCCAGCTTCAGACTTGTCCAGAAAAGTTTCCCGAGCAACATTTCTTGAGCACGGTGAAGTGATGCCATGTGACTGGCATGAGTTCCTGATTTCTGTACCACATCCCTGTGAGTTCTCTCTTAGTATTTCACTAACGAAATCCCTCTGCTTTTCAGTAGCAACTATGTTAAATGTCTCTTTTAAACGTTTTATGGTTTAAGTTCTGTCAGAGGTGGCACAAAAAGGTGTTGTCAGACCCAAATTACCTTGGCATGTGGTGTCTGAGATTGGAACACAATGCCATGGTGTTTGGCTCCTGTGCATCCATGCACTCGAAGGCCACCAGGGAGTAGGAGGCCATGCTGATTTTTGCCATGGCTACCAGGGAGACACCAAAGCTTTCTCTCTCACCTCCATGTAGGTTTCCTTTCGTGGAACAGTCGCCTAAGAGAGCTTCTCACAAAAAAAACCCACAAAATGCTCAATAGAAAGGAGAAGCCCTCTTTCTCCTCCCAGGACCGTTTGGAGTTTGTTCCCAGGCGCTTTACTCTTTCTCGTCTTCAATGAATATCCTAACATTAAACCAAGACCAAAGACCATATTTAGGTTGAGGCCTTCCAGCCAGTTGTGAAGGATCATTTCACAACGGCCCCAGGCTTGGTGACTCCTACAGCCCCAACACCTCTGAATGCTGCTCCTCAGTGAGTTCTGGCCCCTTGGCCCAAAAAATAATTAAAAGCCTGCCACAGCGCAGTCCTCGGTTTGGTCAGAGCTTCTTTTGGTGCTGGCGCAGACGTCGCTTACAGTCCTCTATGATAATGTGTTTAAAAAAATTGTTGGTGTTACGTGAGAAAGTTATGTGAACTTCAAAGGTGTTCACTTGGCAGAGGACTTTCCAAGGGCTCAAAACTTCGCTTGGATGGAGGAGATGTTCTTCTCAGATGTCCTTGAGGTGCCTGATAAGGACTCTGGCCACACAGAAGATGATGCTTTGGAGGTTAATAACTTACTTATTCACTAGAATACAGATGAAGGCTTATAAGTGGACTTTAAAATTCTGAGTGCTCTAGTCACTTCACCAGAGAAGGGGCATCCTGTATGCCTCTGGCTCTTTTTAGAAAACGTTTCCTCCTTTACAGCTGTGCTACGAAACACAGCTGAAGCCCTGAAGTTGACCTTGCAAAGTCTAACATTTTAACCGAGATTTTGCAAATATCCTCTTCATTGGCTAGCCCTTGATTCAGTTCAGTTGGGCTCTGTGGGAACCTGTTTTGGCTGCAAGAGAAAATCAACTTTTTGGGACCAACAGTCAGAAGGCAGCTTGCTAGACACCGGAGGCCATAGCTCTGCTTTGGGTGAACCCAATTTTGTCTGCTCCCCCGTTCCTGGAAAGTCAAGCAGTCCAAGCTTCCTCCTCGAAGTGAAATCTAAATACCTTCTCAGTGGCTCCTCCTGAGACAGAGTCTAAGAAACTTAACTCTGTGGTCCTAAAAGCCTTTGCTTACGATAGGCTTGCCCTCCTCACTGCTAATGCAATTTGTGGTCTGGACCATTATGTTTGTGAATTATTACTTGGATCAGCTTACCGGACCACATGAAAAAGATGTTTACGGGTCTGGTCTATAACAAATCGGATACATCTAAGCAGATCGGGAAGTGTGGCCTGGATTCTGTGGACACTGTTGCTTGGTCCATCTGTTGGGCTATCATCCTGCGCTGTCAAGCCCAGATGCATTTCACTGACTTATGTGGAAATGTCCAAGCCACAATCATGGGCATGCCCTTGGATTGTGAGTGGCTATTCGGAAAGAAGTCCGACTCCTCCCTGGAGTGCTTCAAAACAGCAGAGCTACTGCTTGCTCTTTGGGCCATCCACCCGAGTGAGACAATTCCATCAACAATATAAGAAGTTGTGAGGCTATACCAGGGCTTTACAATCCTGACAAAGGCAACCTTCTTAGCCAGTTCAGACACCCCACTAGTGATATCGTTTCTCTCAGGGTGAGGTAGATCTAGGGGATGACATCACTGACATCGGCATCAGAAAGGGAAATGGCATTCTACTTCATTTACTTCTTGGTCCTCCAACAAAAGAGGCTCTGAGACGCACCCTGGATCATTGCCTTATGAATTTTATCATTCAGCAGGACAAGTGCAAAATTCTGTTCCTGATCAGATTTTACTTGCCCTAAATATGGAATATTGGTTTTGTGTCCCTGCTTCTTCCAATTCTTTCCTCCCATAGATATTACCTGAGGTTCACAGTGGGATCCGAGTACTATCAGTTTACTGTGCTATTGTGTACACTGATGACCGCTCCACATGTCTTTAAGAAAGAGCTGACAGTTGTGGCAGATTCCCTGCAATGGTCAGGAGTACATATATTTACATACTTGGATGACTGGCTGGTGAAAGCTGAGTCACCAGTACTGGTGTTCTCCAGCAGATGAAGACTCTCCTCTACCACTTGTGTTTTACCATCAATATCCAAAAGTCCCACCTCTCTCGCACACAGAAGCTTTCCTTCATAGGGGTGCTATTGAACAGGACCCACATGAAGGTTTTTCCTCTTCAGAGGTTCATGAATGTTAGTGAGATGATTCTGAGGTTTCTAACGCAGTTCTTTGATCCCGGTTCTGCATGTTTTGTGACTCCTTAGCCTCATAGCTTTGTGCATCCTGTTTCCAAGAAACACCAGATAGTGAATTAGAGCTGTTCAATGGTGCTTGAGTTCACAGTGGATCTAGCATCAGGAAAGTTTCATGGCTGAAGTGCAAACCTCCCTATCTGTTTATTCAAATCTGCACTGCAGATGGCCCCTTCAAAATGTTGATGGGTCATTCTTTCAGCGCTTCGCAATCTCCGGCTACAGTGGTCACAGATACCTCCATGTTGGGCTGGGAGGGGGAGTGGGGGGTCCATCTGGGCAACATGACAGTCTATGGCTTTGGTCTGTTTTGTATCAGAACCGGCGCTTAAATTTCCTTGAGCTGTGAGCAGTCTGACTTGCAATGATGGTATTTCTTCTTTCCATCTCAGGGAGCAACATTTTTATTATGTTGGACACACCACTACTGTCTATTATATTAACAGACATGGCATTGGGCCCAATGTTGGGAGGCCGTTTGCCTCTAGCAGTAGAAGCAGCGAAGGCAAATGTTCCTGGTAGCAGATCACCTCAAAGGCTCCCTCAGGGGTAGGTCAAATCCTCTTAGTCCTTTCTCAATGGAGGATTAAGAGTGGGAGTCCTAACCCAAAGATGGACATGAGCTTCCCCAGATTAGTAACTCATTTGTGGATATGTTCGCCAGAGATCAGAACATGAAGTGTCCTCAGTTTTGTGGCATACTCTTCCCTCTTTTTTGTTTTTGTTTTGTTTAAATGTGTTTTTATTGATTTTTAGAAAAAGGTTATAAGATTCCATCATAATACAGGTGTTACAATCACACAGTGTTCGCATTACAAGTTAGTTATGGCGCATGGGCCAAGGTATCAAGGAAGACATCTCTAAAGTAAACGTCAATGCTTTACAGTGAAAACGGTGTTTTCAGTATATAGTCATAAACCTGATAAGTATAGGATTAGGCTGCTTGTAACACAACATTGATATAACAGAAAACTTATCACATTAGCCCCTACATTTGGACTTATAACATTATATCACAGCAACACAATGCACTATCGATGTCTGTTAGCTGCAGAAGTTTGTTCACACAACCGCACGCAGCGCCTGGATGGAGTCTAATCGCTCTGTTCACCAGCACCCAAGGTGTATGCCACATTATGTTAGTCTTGACACCTGCTGTCATAGCTGGCGTAGTCAGTGGTCAGGCGGTGACCTGCACCCGGCCCATTAAGCTGGCTTTAGGGGCAGACGATGATACAGGTCATAGGACCTATCAGTGTTCCCACAAATCTAGTTCGCATGTAGCGCAGGTGGGCTCCCCAGTCTGAGCCCGCCAGGCCGCGCGGAAATCCGACAGGATTGCATCCCAGTTGCGCGCAAGTGGTTGTTTACGAATACCGACCGCATCCTCCCGATGCAGTGCCACACTCTCCGCCTGTGCCCAGCAGAGAAGCGATTGGAACCAGGCATTCACCATGGGGGGGGGGTGGGGAGGTCAGGAGACTTCCAGCGCCATGTAATCAAACGCTTGGCAACTATGAGTCCCAGATCTATATATCGAGATGTCACTTGATGTTTCGGGGATCTGCTATATAATCCCAATATGCAGACTTCCCAAGACCAACTCAGTACTCGCTCCGTGCACTGCGCCAGGGTCGTGGTGACAGTACCCCAATAGGATATTATAGCAGGGCAGGACCAAAGCATATGGAGTAAATCAGCTCCCGACTCCGGACATCGCGGACAGTCCGCGTCAGTACGATTAAAATATTTGTTTATTTTGGCCGGCGTTAGGTAGGCTCTATGCATTATGTAATATTGGATAAGACGGGATCTTGAATTGCGTGGTATTCGTGCGGGACGCTCAAGTAAGGTCAACCATTCACGATCGGCAAATGGACGCCGTAAATTAGCCTCCCAATGAGCGCGCAGAGCACTACACTGCGCTGCCGCATGCGTTCTCAGCGCCCCAGAGAGCCATTTAACAAGATGTCGGCCTGTACCCAGTTCATGCAAATATTGCACCACTAGGTGCACAGGTGGTTCCTGCTCTATGTTGCCCCATGTCGTCCGCAGCGCACCTATAATCGCTGCGTGCAGTAAAAATTGCCCCTGTGGCAGGTCCGAGTCATCCGTCAAAGTCCCGAAAGACAACAGCTGTCCCTCGCTGTATAAATCCCCGACCTTAGTAATACCTGCCGCCTCCCACTGCACCAGCTCCGCTCCCGTTACAGCACAGTGTCTCCTAGGTGTCCCCACCAAAGGTAGTGACGGCGCATACGGGATCACGCTGCGCGTGACTTGCAGGCTGCGGCGGTAGTAGTAGTAGGCTACATCCAGCATCAGCTGGGCCGGTGGCCTGCCTTGCCTACTGGGGTGGAACAGCTCGATCACTTGCAAATGTGTAAGAGCAGGCACCTGGGTCGCCAGATCCTCCCGGCGCTGTGCGCTCAACCACCTTGCCACCCATTGGAGTTGAGCAGCAAGATAGTACTGCTCCGCTAGCTATCGGGGGATACATTTTGGATACGGCTACTCTGCTCCGCGATGTGCCCCAGACAAACTTTCTTATGTCTACTTCAAAGTTCTTAAACAGTGCTGGCTTAAGGCTGGACGGTAGATTTACAAAATAGTACAATAGGCGTGGGAGCACCACCATTTTAACCAGAGCGATTCGACCCATGACCGTCAGCGTGCCCCAGAAAGACATCTGAGCACGCAACACATTGCCGTCCTGCAAATCTATCGGATCTCTGTATATACGTATGCCCAGGTATCGAAATGGAGAAAGCTGCCAGTGCACCGGTCTATTAGCTATGGTTAAGTGCGGGTTCGGGACAATGTCCGCAAACGGGTACAGGCACGACTTGTCCCAGTTCACACGCAGTCCTGAGACAGCTGCGAACTCCAGCAGTGCGTGCTCCACCACTGCACAGGGCAGTCTGACGTCTACAAGATATATCATCAAGTCGTCTGCGTATAATGACACACCGTGTTGACCGTCTCCCAAAGGGATCCCCCATTCTGCTTGCGACCCGCGCAGCAATGTAGCTAGGGGTTCGATTGCCAGCGCGAAGAGAAGTGGCGACAATGGACAGCCCTGTCTGGTGCCCCGCTCAATAGGAATGTGTTCAGACAAGTATGGGCCTGTTTTGACTCTGGCTACCGGTTGTGTATAACGTAGTTGAACAAGGCTCAGGAAGTCATCTCCTAAATCATACTTGCGCAGTGCGGCAAATAAATAATTCTATTCTAGGGTGTCAAACGCCTTTTCTAGGTCTAACACCAGGCACCCTGAATACTCCCAGGTAAGTCTGGAATAATGTGCCACTCTAAAGAAACGTCGTAGATTCAGCGACGTGCTTCGTGTGGGCACAAAGCCATTTTGGTCTGGATGGACCAAGGACGGGACCAGTGGGGCCAGCCTACTTGCCAACAATTTTGCTAATACTTTATAATCGGTATTCAAGAGTGCCAGTGGGCGATAAGAGCCAAGAAGCTCCGCGTTTCGATTGGGTTTCGGCAGTGAGATCAGGAGTGACCAGGTAGAGTCCCCATCTCCTGCGCCTCCTGAAACATATTAAGAAGCTGCGGTGCCAGGTCTTGCTGGTAAGCTTTGTAATATTCGGTCGGGAATTGGTCCGGACCCAGCGATTTGCCCGTGGCCAGGGAGTGTATCGCTCCGTGAATCTCCAGTAGGGTGAGCGGCTCATTCAATTCATCTCGTTCTTTGGATGTGATCTGCGACATTGTCAGCTGGGAAAGGAAGGAGTCCAGATCTGGGGGGCACTTCTTATGCACTGAACGGTATACCTTAGTGTAGTGCGTCGTGAACTCTATATGCATATCATATTGCTTAGTGAGGATGTGTCCACTTGCTGACTGTAAGCGTAGTATGGGTGGTGCTGCCTGTTCTTGTTTAATCATTCGCGCTAGCAATATCCCCGCCCTGTCCGCTGCCGCGTCTGTGCGGTGCATAATTTAAACAACGTAGCCTTTCCAAAACCTCTGCATGGTTCCGCTTCTGCTCCTCTATTGCATATTGTGTGTTTCTGCCTCGTGCAAGCTAGCCTCCAAGCTCGTCAGTGTATTCTCAATATGTGTTATTTCACTATCTAGTTGTTTGCGAACACTCCAATTCAAGCCCATACACCGGCCCCGGATCGTCGCCTTGCCGGCATCCCACAGTAGGCCCGCGTCTGACACTGAACCCGTGTTGTCTGCAAAATATGTAGTAATAGCCGTTCCACTGCCTCTCTAAATGGGGGGGTCTTCTAGCGCTAGAGGCTGCAGCCTCCATACGCGCATGATGGGCCCTACCTCATCTCCACGCAGCCGCACTATGTGAGGGTTATGGTCTGAATAAACTTTACCTAGGTAATCTGCACTGTCGCATTGGGACAACATCAGTTGGCTTGCAATGAAGCGATCAATCCGGACATGTAGGCCTTGTGGATGGGAATAGTGAGAGTATAGACGTGTCAGTGGATGAAGAGATCTCCATACATCTAGGAAACCCCAGGTCACATCCAATCACCCAGGTCGCATGTCGCCACCGTCTGCGAAAGTGGCGGGAACGATCTATCCAGTGCGGTGTCAAGTACAGCATTAAAGTCCCCTCCCAACAACCAGTTGGCCCGACAATATCCGCCACAACTCGTTTTGGTTAGCGTTTGGGGCATAGATGGACCCCAGCACCATCAACTTCCCATTCAAGCGCCCTTTAGATAGTTCATACCTGCCATGAGGATCAATTATAGTTTCCTCTGGTGTAAATTGTTTCCCAGGTCTGATCCAGATCAGAGCCCCCCTCGCAAAGGATGAATAGCCCGTGGCAAATATCTGTCCTTTCCATCGCTGCTGCAGCTTACCTATTTCTGGCTTAGAGATGTGTCTCCAGCAAGAGCGCTATTTGGGCCTTATGCCATTTAAGATAAGCATAGGTTTCATATCTTCGGGCCGGTGTGTGCAACCCCCTGACGTTCCAAGTGACTATACTAATGTGCGGCATGTCCCAAGATATTCGTGTCGGGAGGGGAATTAATGCTGCTTTGAAATTGTTGTTTTACTGAAAAGCTCATTTTAATTAAGTTGAGAGCCTGTCGAGTTATTTTTTAATTGATTTCTTTGCACATCGCACTTTGAAGCATTTGCTTCCATGTAACGGAGAATGCTTAGCGCTGATTGGCTGTCACGGGCCAATCATACGCTAGTCGGGAGGGGCCTGTTGTCGCCCACCAGCTATTTAGAGCACACCGTGTCGCGGACGCGAGGTCCCAAGATATTCGTGTCGCGAGGGGAATTAATGCTGCTTTGAAATTGTTGTTTTACTGAAAAGCTAATTTTAATTAAGTTGAGAGCCTGTCGAGTTATTTTTTAATTGATTTCTTTGCACATCGCACTTTGAAGCATTTGCTTCCGTGTAACAGAGAGTGCTTAGAGCTTATTGGCTGTCACGGGTCAATCAGACGCTAGTCGGGAGGAGCCTGTTGTCGCCCACTGGCTATTTAGTCCACACCCTATGCAGACGCGCAGCGGACGCACGCAGCGGGCGCGCCAAAGGCAAGCCCGTCTGCGCCCGTCCGCGCCGAGACGCCGCCAGGCGCCATACACCCTGATCAATCCCTAACCGACACTACAATACTCCCGCTCTGAGCTTCTCTTAACACTACCTGCTCTACCTGCTCACACCACATTTGGTCTCCTCTGGGTGTTTTTTTTAAATGTAAACAATGCTCATTTCAAATTAAAATAGATGAGATAGGTGCACCTCCCCCCGACTCTGTTGAGTTTAAGTTTTTAAGCTTAAACTGCAGGTCGTTGGCTAAACATCACGCTGAGGTCTTCGACTTATTAATAGAAGAGTCCACAGATGTGCTATTCTTGACGGAGACCTGGCTTACGCAGGATTCCGTTGCGGAGTCTTGGCTGGCTCTCCCTCATGGCTACATTATGAATCAAATCAACAGAGTAGATAACCGAGGGGGTGGTATCGCAGTAATTCATAAGGAGTCCTACCTTTGCAGCTTTTTCAAAGAGGACATCCCTGACTGCGAAAGTGCTCTCTTCAAGATCACTTTAAACCACAATCTCACGGTTTCTGGTCTCCTTATATACCGACCACCCGAGTCATCTATGGTTTTTAGGGAAGAACTATTGAACAAGGTAACGCTTTATGCCAGCAAAGCGGCAAATTTGACCATCTTCGGTGACCTTAATTTACACCTGGAAGAGTACGGCAAGGTCGAAATTTCGAGTATTCTGGCAGATTTAGAGGCCTGTCAGCTGGTCCAATGTGTTTCGAACAGCACACACGTAGCAGGCCATCTGTTGGATCCCATATTTTCCAACCTAGGTGAGATTAAAGTGTTACCCCCGATTCCCATGGCCTGGACAGATCATTTTCTTGTTTCGTTTTCCCTGCATTGGCAAGGAAAGCTAGTACAGAACTGCCCGTCGCCAGTTTTAAAACGGCCTTGGCATAAATTATATACAAACCATTTTTTGGATCTATTGCTAAGGTACAAGCCTCAGTTACCACTCAATATAGATGCTGCCAATACGCTCTTCCAGGATTGGCTGACTCAAGTCCTGGATATTTGCATCCCGGCTAAACTGAGTGCAAAAAAACGTGGGCAGTCTAATCCTTGGTTCAATGAATCCTTGATTAAAGCAAAAAAACATTCTAAACAACTCGAGCGAGCCTGCAGGCGCACCTACGATGGTGAAGCAAAAAACATATACCGTGCATCTATCAAGTCATATCACAAGCTGGCTCAGAGAGCCAGAGCTGAGTATATTGCTGGTAAAATCGTTCAGAGTAACAATCCCTCCAAAACTATTTTTACCCTTCTCAAGGCCATGAAGAGTTCTAGTCGGAAGGCCGATTCTCCTGTCACCTCCAACAATCAGTGTGACAAATTGGCCAGCTACTTTGTGAATAAGGTGGAAACTATCTATAACAGTCTCCCACCGGTAATTGCCAACACTGTCCCTGTAGAAAAGCATTGGGATAGTGGACCCACAGCGAAAAAAATACTGTCCTCTTTTCCTCCACTGTCTTTTCCTCCAGCAGATCCGCTGAAACCTGATCAATTTCGCCAGTTTCATACCCTCATTTCACCAGTGGGTAGGGAATTGATCAATTTATCTCTGACTTCAGCATCTTCACCTTCCGCTTGGAAGCACGCCAAAGTAATACCTCTTCTGAAGAAGCCGTCTCTGGAGCCTTACGAGCCGGGTAATTACCGTCCCATATCACAACTTCCATTCTTGGCCAAGGCGGTGGAATCGCATGTAAATGCTATCCTCACAGAGTTTATTGAACATAATGAAATTCTGGACCCTTCTCAAAACGGCTTCAGGTCCCGCCACAGCACCAAATCTGCCTTACTGGCAGTCCCGGAGGAAATTCGTAGCAGTCTTGATGAGGGAAACTCTGCGGCCTTAATCCTTCTTGATTTAAGTGCCGCTTTCGACACGGTTTCCCACGAGATACTAATGATCCGTTTGCAGGAGATAGGGATCAAGGGGTCGGCCTTGGCATGGTTCAGATCCTTTTTGGCGGGCAGAACCTTTCAGGTCATTGTGCCACCCTTCCACTCCCAAGAGTATGCCTTGCAACAGGGTTCTATATTGAGCCCTATGCTTTTTAATATTTATGTACAACCCTTAGCCATCGTAGCTAAAAGCAGAGGGTTGTCCTTGGTGTCGTATGCCGACGACACCCAAATAGTCATTGCTTTTTCCAAGAAATGTAAAAACAACCTCGTTAAATTTAAGGAGGATTTGTTAGCGATCGCTGATTGGATGGCCGCAAACTGCTTGCAGCTGAACGCAAGTAAGTCAGAGATACTACTGTTTGGGAGAGACTGTGATCTGTGGTCAGAGCAGTGGTGGCCAGATAAGCTAAAACCGGCACCCTTACCTAAAGAGGCAGTTAAAAACCTAGGATTTTGGATTGATAGTCGTTTGTCTTTTGACACTCAATCCAAATCAGTTGCAGGGACCTACTTTGGACTCTTGCGAAGACTAAAACCTCTACTCGGCTTTTTTGAATCCAAAACTCGCCAGACTATCATTCAGGCCACGATTTTGTCTAGGCTGGATTACGGAAACTTGCTGTACTTAGGCGCCAATAAAACCAGTATTAAGCGCCTTCAAAGAATTCAAAATGCGGCAGCTCGCACTCTTCTAGCGCTCCCGAAATCCTGCTCACTGTCCAAGCTTTTACCTAAGCTACACTGGCTGCCAATTGAAAAAAGAATTCAGTTTAAGACGCTGTGCATCGCCCATAAAATCTTGACCCACCAAGCACCTCTGGTTCTGGCTGATCTGCTAACGCTTTATGTCCCAAGGCGCTCTCTGCGCTCAGCTGACCAAGTGCTTGCATGTACTCCTCGAGTCCTAAGAGCCAACGCTGGAGGCCATTCGTTTAAAGTTTTAGCAGCTAGACTTTGGAATTCTCTCCCAGTGTCCATCAGAGGGATCCAGAACCACCTGGCGTTTCGCAAAGCCATAAAGACCAGGCTCTTCCCGGCATAATTCCTCTCCTTAGTTGTTCTCTGGTCATCTGTACTTGGGTAGCGCTGGGACGCCTCGGTGCTGGGGCAGCCATGCGCGTTATAAATCTTCTTCAATTCAATTCATGTGGTATGTTGATGAAATGGCGCTGCGCGCGTACCGAACAGCATCCCGAGCCGAGAACACGCAGGTAGCGTGTCCACAGAGGGCAACTGTCGTGTCACTAGTGCATGAATGTGTGCGAGTTCATCATGTTGGGGAGCTGTGAAAACGAAAAGTCATGTGTGGCTAAACTGAAACAGAGCAGAGGGACAACGGGTATCTGCCCAAACGGTAAACAATGCCATGCGGCAACCAACGGCTTTGTTCGCCGAGTTAAACATGCTGGGGGGAAAAAGTTGTGGGTCGGAACAAGGAATGCAGTATATGCGTTGCTATTGTTGTGGGCCCATGTTGTAAGAGTAGAAGCGCACGCCCCACCTTGATACTTCTAAGGAGCCTGCTAGCGCGGAGCATGCCGCAAAGCAAAGGATAAATGGTCGCCAGCAAGCGCGGCACCCACCCACGTCAATCAAAGCAGCCACCGCAACGCGCCTCCATCACCGCGCCGCAGCCGCGCATGCAGTTATAATTAAAAGCATACAGGATGGGAAATGTCCAGGCAGTTCATCACATCATGTCGTCAGCGGTCTGCGGTGTTACCACAGGGAGCAACTGCGAGTCCTCGCCCACCGGCCACATCGCCAAGGAACTGCTCTCGCTGGACGAGTGCTCCGGGAAGGCATCAGTGTCCCCACTGGGATGTCGATCCCGCAGACCTGCCACTGCTCTCAGTACGCCCTGTCTCTCCTGTAGCGACTGTTCGGGGTCGGGAGCAGACACTAGTTGGTGTGGTGCTTCTCCAGTGGACAGGCCGCGCCTCCTGCGACGGCCCCTACGAGCCCTTGGGTGTAATAGCACGCCATTGCCTCGCTGGCTCGGGGAGGTGTGATGTCCCAGAGACTCAAGCCAGTCCCATTCTTCATTGGTGTCATTAAAAAAGTGAGTAGTGCCGGCAGCCACCACCCGCAAGCAAGCTGGGTAGATAAGGGAGTATTTGATCTCGAGAACCCGCATACGCCTCTTAACTGCGAGAAATGAGTTGCGCTGTTTCTGCACCCCTGAGGCGTAGTCCAGAAAGAACAGGACTTGGGAGTTGTCCACTTTAATCGACTCCATCTTTCTGGTTTCACGAAGGATTATGTCTTTGTAGTTAAGGAGTCGCAGAAGAAAAGGGCGGGGGCGAGCTCCGGGTGCCGGCCACCCCGACGGCACTCTATGTGCTCGCTCCACTGCAAAATATGGGGAGAGGGAATCCGCCGGCAACAGAGACCTCAAACAGGCCTACGTGTATGCAGTAGCGTCTCGGCCCTCCGTTCCCTCGGGTAGGCCCACCACTCTGATGTTGTTCCTGCGGGAGCGACCTTCGGCATCATCTACTCTGCATTCCAGGGAGTGTAAACGCCATTTAAGTTCTCTGACTTCCATGGACAGTTCCTTGGTAATCGGGGCGACCGCCGCTGTCTCTGCCGCTAGCTCACCCACTCTCCCTGGTAGTTTCTTGTGGTCTGCATGGAGTAGTGTAAAATCAGACGTGACCTTGTCAATGCGGCTCTCCAGTGACGCCCTAGTCTGCGCAGGCGTTTCGCTTATGTTAGTCACCGCCTGAAGGACTGAGTCAATTTTTGATTCCAGATTTGAGGGCCCGGCTATCTCTTCGTCCATGGGCAACTGGGCCGACTATACTGGATCTGGCGCCGGCTGCGTGCGGGTAACGCTTGACCCTGCCCTGGGCTTAGCCATTTTGGCTTGACTGTGGGACGAGATCTACAACTGGGGCAATGGATTGATGAAGGGCAGGTAAATCTGCTGCGACAAAGCGTTCTGAGTTCTTTGTGTGCCGCCACAATCCGGCCCCTACTCAGCGTGTCTGGTAAGGGGCGGGATGCCCGTCTTCAGTGCTGTGGGACTCTGTGCCGCCCACCGCTGCCCAATGGTTTGTGTTGCTGATGACGGAGCCCCTACCAGTGCGCCACTAGTAGTCCATCAGTGCTGCTATAATCAACTAATGTCCGCTTCTGGGCAGCAGGTTGAGAACGGCAGGTGACACGGAAGTGGACCGCCTGCTTCTGGCTTCTCGCCAAGGCCAGTATAAGCAGTCCATGACACCGCCCTGCATTTGTGTCTGGGATAACGCACCTATGCCATAGCCACTGGGTCTGCTCCGCAGCGTCCGGCGGTGTCCCCGCAGATTAAATGCTCAACAGCAGGTAAAAGCAACCCAGTTCCCGGCAACAGGAAGGCCCAGTCCACGCAACAACAGTGAGCCAGGTCACAGGAGAACGCCCGGGTGGAGAAGGAATCACAGGCAGCAGTTATCTCCATCCATGCGCGACACACAGCCGCACCCCCATGAAGCCAGCAGCGGCACACTTCCCGCAGGGCGCAACCTCCTTAGCATCACAGGTATCTGCGGGCCCCAGCTGAGTCCTTTACCTTGCCAGCAGCGTGCGCTCTTCGCCTCCTTGGCGGGCTTAGGATGTGACCAGAAGTCGAGGCCGGTGCCGCGCATACACCGGGCTCTGCACATACACCGGGCTCTGCACAGTATGCAGCTGCCTCCGAGCAACCTCTCCTGCTCTTCCGCGCGTGCAGTACGATCGTCGTCGCCGCACACGCCCCGTGCCGTTCCTCCTTACTTGTGCGTCGGTCACACTTCACCTGGATTAGGGGTCGGTCCGGGGGGCTCCCCGGGTAGCGGCCCTTGCGACGTGCACTGTTGTGAGTTGTCCTTCCGGCAGCGGGATAAGCGTCTCCTAAGGTACGCCACTTTGCTTCTCCTTGGGTGTCAGGACCGCGGTCGCTCTTCCAGGCGCACGCCGCTCCTCTCGTACACCGGATACGCTTCACCTGGGCTCAGGGCCGATCCGGAGCTTCGAGCAGCGGCCCTCGCGCCACTGCGCTGTGAGTGTCTGTCTCTCCTACAGTCTGGTACCGAAGAACAACAGAAACCCCTCAGCCTGACCACAGTGACACGGGGTATCATATGCGGTGCAGGAGATATCGCGATGGGCGCTAAATGCGCAGGATTGATGCAGGATCCCTGGGCTTCTCAAAGCGCGTCCGCCATCTTGGCTGGCTAGCCACGCCCCCGGCATACTCTTCCCTCTTAATGGCTGTGAGAAGCTGGCCTGGTATATGATGTCCACTAATGTAAGTGGGTACCTTGCACCAGTCCAGACACCCCTTATGGTGATTTAAGAGGTCTTAGACAACCTTAGAAAGCTCTCTAAGTGGTAGCTGTGGAAAGCAGCATTCAGGGTTAGTCCAGAAGGCGTGTAAAGCAGCTTATTTTTACCAGAATGCAATCTTATAGTATAGATTAAGTGAAAAAGAACCACACAAGGTATTTATAAAGAAATATGTATTTATTATATAATACTCTCTAACACGTTTAGATATCTCCTACCCGGAGATAAACACAATGCACACAATACTTTGCATAGAAATACAGTAAATAACACAGAATACACAGTGGGCCCCAGGGGAGGACCAAACCATGTACTAAGAAAGTGGTATAACAACCACGACTCTGGTCAAGACAATGTTGAGAGGACGTAGAAGTGCTGGGGACCCAAGGAACCACCCAAGGTGAGTGACTATGAACCCCAAGGGGAGCGTATGCAGTGTGGGAACAAGACCGCGTGCTCCGTACAAATCAATGTGTAAGTCGCGGTTGGAATTTTACAGATTAAGGACCCTTCCGAGTGGATCTTGAAGAAACCCCGTGGAAGACAGAAGGTTGGAGAGCCACCCCACCCGTGGATACCCTAGTACCCACGTAACCTACACCAAGGAAGCCGGATGCATAGGTGTGAAGTGGTGTCGGAAACCGCAGTCGAACCCAATGGAGGACTTCAGGAAAGTGCCGCTGCTGAAGAAGGAGAAAGTGTCTGGTGGAATCCGAAGGTGGATTCTAGTTGAGAGGTACATACAAGCAGAGGGGACAGAGTCTGTCACTCAGGAGTGACCAGGAGATCTGGAAGACTAATGCCCACCAATGTCGGGAGTTGCAGGAGAGTTGACGAGGACCTTGACTCTACAGCTGTGAGGACCAGGTGACGCTGAGGAAGACCAGGAGCCGTACACGAGCTGTCCCACGTCGGATGTCGAGTGCTGAAGGGTTGGTGTCCGGCAGGAGCACCAACAAGCCTTGGCAAATGCAACCAACACAGAAGTCAAAGAAGGTGCAGTGTCGGGACCAGCAAGGTCCAGGGGACTCACCACAAGCAGGGAAGTCAGGGCAGGCCCTGAGCAATCAGGGGAGCCCAAAAGAAGCAAAGATGACCCTCAACAGCACAGGCCGGAGGCACTGGAGTTGCAAGAGGACCTCGAGCAGCTCACCAAAAGATGAAGACCACGGTGCAAGCAATGTGGTGTGGGCGAAGTTTCTGGTCACTGTAAGTGTTTGAGGTTGGGGCTACTTCGAGCCCAAAGATCTCGGTGAAAGGAAGCCAACAAGCCTTTGTAACTGCAAGTTGACACGGTGCACAGGGGTTCGGTTATTCCAGCCCCCACGAGGGATACTGGCCTCAAACTTGGTGAGAGGGCAGGGCAGGCCTCAAGAGCAGTGGAGAACCACCACCTGTGTTGTAGAACCTTTCGGAGCTCAGGATCAGCAGACCGGTCAACTTAGTTGCGGTGCCTGCGAATGCAGGGAAGTGACTCCTTCACTTCAAGGGAGATAACTTCAGGTGACTTTGATGCCCACAGGCCTTGGAAGGTTCCTGTATGGTGCTCAGGCACAGACGATGCAGCTGTCTGGAAGGGAGACAAAGTCCAGCCCAAACGAAGTCCAGCGAAGTCCAGAGTGCCCAGACGGTAGAAGAAGTGGTGTCTGATCTGAATCTTGTCCCATGACGAATCTAGGGACCCACCCACAGGTAAGCCCTTAAGTACCTTTAGGAAAGGGATGGGACAATTCAGGGGACCCTCCCAGGGGAGGGTCTGGGCAGGGTGGAGGTTACTCCCATGTGCTTTGTCCAGTTTTCGCCAGAGCAGGAGCCAACGGCTCACAGAGCTAATTTGAACTGGACTATGCATGGGGACACCAAATGTGCCCCTCATGCAGACTGAGTGGCGCTGGCAAGCGCACCCACCCGGCCCCAATACACTAAATCCTGTCTGGGAGGTGGTCACACCTCCCTGTGACAGGATGCCTATTGTTCTGCCTTCCCCTGCTCAAGCTTGGCTCAGCAGCAGGAGGGCAGAATCGTGTCTCTGGTCGTCAGTAACGATTTTGTGCTGTCTGGGTCTAGAAGACTGGACCGGCAACACTGAGAGCCTAACGGAGGGCTCTTCCAGTGCTTTGAATCATACCGTAAATGGTGTGGGGGTATGATTCCAACATGTTTGATACCACACATGATAGGATTCGTTGCTACTGTTTTCGAGATGGTCATCACGTAATTACGCGGTGCCCCTCTATATAGTATATGGCTACTTCACTTACAACCCGGGAGAATGTACTCCGTAGGCTGCAGGGGTGTCCTGCTCATGCAGGGGCACCCTCACACTTAGAACCAAGCACCCTGCCTTCAGGATTGCAAAGGCCTGCTATAGGGGTGACATATAGGTTTTAAGTGCAGTGACCCTAGATATAGGAATCCTATATCTTTAGTAAGGGGTGCTAGCACCAACTTACACATGCTGCAACGGCAGGCCTGTAGTTCCATTTTGAATGGTCTCCCATGGGTGGCATGATGCTTGCTTCAGCCCATTGGGTACCTCTGGGGTACCTATGCTTTGGGTACCTTAGTACCATATTCTAGGGACTGATAAGTATCCAATCTGGGATGTACCGAAGTACTGAACATAACAATTTAAGGGAGAAAGCAGATAGACTGGGGTCCTGATTAGCAGGATCCCAGTCAGATTAGTCAACAGCTTTGCACCAGGCAAAAAGGGGGTCGGGGGGTAACCATAAAAGCATATCCTACTTTCCTATAATGGTTCCTTGTGGTTGCCTTTAGGTGTAGTGGGTCTCAGGACCGGATATATGTATTTCCACTGAATTCGCTTTTCTCAAAATTCCTGCAGATGGGTAAAAAGGATTAAGCGCAGCTGTATGATCAGGTCTTGCACCCCAGTCCTCAAACTCTGCAGCAGCACTCATGGGGATCGATTGGTGCCAGCTAGAGTTCTTTTGCCTTCCTGGTGAAGTTGCAGATGTTATCTTGGCAGACAAGAAGGCTGCTACTAAATCCATGTATGCTACTTGCTAGAACAAATTAGCTCCATGGTATGAGTGATAAGGCCTCTACCCCTTTAAACCTCACTTTTCTGATGTTTTGCTCTACCTCCATTGCTCACTCCAGACGCTTTCTAGTTGTCGACATCTACTGGCAGCTACATTGTCATCTTTGCATACTTTTTACAAGCACTTTGCCTTACTTATCAAACACACAGAAGTGGTACTTTGCCCGAGCTGTACTGCATGACTTCCTTAACACTCCCCAGGTCTTCCTCCTTTTGGGAGGTACTGTTTGTTATGTATTTTAAAGAGGGCGAATTTGCAGTTGGAAGTATCCATCAAGAAAACAAGTTATTTACCTTCGGTAACACTCTTTCTGGTAGATCCTCTGCCTACCTGCAGATTCATCACCACCGTCCATCTCCCTGTGCTGTAGTGTGAACTCCTGTGTCTGCTTAAAAGTTATGTTTCAGCACACGTTCACCCCTGATTTGTCATAATAGATCTGCATCTGAAAGCATGGAAGAATGAAAGACCAAACTGATGTCCGCATACAGGTTTGATGTCTGTATACGGCTCTGCACTGTGACTTCTGGGTGGCGCAAGGCAGACACTGAGTCGAATGGCTCCAATTGCCGGCACACTAGAGCAATTGCTGTTCAAAAAAATCTGGATCCAGTCTAGAGCCTGGGATTATTCCAAAGTGAGGAATCTGCAAATAGATAACCTGTCCACCAATAAGAATGCTACCAAAGGTAAGTAGGTTGCTCGTTTCTCTGTATAGAAGTTTACTCTTGGCACTGTCTTCAGCAGTCATTTTGCTATTGACTGAACATTAAAACTTTAGAAAAATATACATGATTGGATTTCCATGCCTCTGTGTCCCCTCTGATTTTGGATTCAGGAGCCATAGACTTAATAACTTGCAGCTCTGTCACTCACATAGTGTGATAGCACCAGATAAATCTGTTTTGGATCAAGGGAGCACAAATGTGGGCAATGTCAAAGGCTAGTTTATCAGCAATTATGTCACAATTAAGCCCATTCCGCAATAACTCTGATGATGAATGAGCCCTTCAGGTTTGGACTTCTATGATATCTGTGTGGTTTTGGTAGAGCTTGACTCACGGCTGGAACAACACTGTCAATTTTCAGTTCTGGTCTAGTGATTTCCGGAGGATTGTTCAACTTCCATAACACATAATGAAAAGAAGCTCCACAGGTTGTATGTTTGCTTAGGAGTTTTCCTGTGTGACAGAGTTGCTCATAAAATATTTGTGCAGGCAATGGGGAATGATCTCTTTTTATGGTTTGTCTCAACAGTATTATGGTTGTACGGTTTAGTTGGAGCTTCATAAGTGGTATTTTTTTCTAGTTTTCAAGTCAGGACAAATTCATTGTAGATTGTTTTCTTTAATGGATTTCATAAGTACTTTGAAAACAGTAATATATAAACATGTATCCTATCGCCTACTGGCTTTACTAGAAATATCCAGGCTGTTCGTAAAGGTTGGCTTAAGCTGACAGTTTTTCAGAGTACCTTTCCATACAAGGAGACATCACCTTATCCCACAACAGTCCAAGCAAATTCAATTGTAATGTGTAGTTATCATATCTCAGAAACTTAAATCAGAGGTACATGACCACCTACCATTGACTAAAAAAAAAAAAAGAGAGATAGTCATGCTCTTCTGGGGTGACAAGGATTCATGTATGACTGTTAAACTGTTGCAGGGATTCTGCACATACACAGAACTATGTGCAGGAAAACAGGACCTCAGTGTATAGGAGTGTACCAACCTACCACATTAGTACCCAAAATCCCAATACCGACTAGCTATAGTGTCTCATTCGTTCTCCTCCAAATATCACGAAGCTACAAATGATTAGACAACCCAGAACACAACACTCCCGACTCTCTCTGGAATCGCGGGAGCAAGACATACTCTTTCGCTCACTCACTCGTACTTGTCCACAATAAGAATTGGCAGAGACACTGTAAATAGTTCAAATGTTTATTTTAACTATCGTGCTCTACGATACAGTATACGAGCCACTACCAGCAGCAAAATGCATAAACTCAGCACAGTTAGCATTGTTACAATTCCATAGAATACAAAGGGAGAAGTCATTATATAAAGACTGTGGAAAAAAGGCACTCAGGCCTAACCACCCTCCCCTTGGCTAGAAGAAGTTTATTTTATATAAGGGAAGATCTCTGGGCTTTGACAGCAGACCCCATACCTTAAAGCCTGGATGTAAGGTTTACATCATAGGAACAGCGGAGCTCTTCTCCATGGAACAGCTTTCTCCAAGTGTGTTAAAACAAAATGCAACAATGTAATATCAAAGCACGCGTCTTCAGTACTGCAGCTGTGTGTAGCATGTTATGTCAAGGTGCTAGGGACTGACCAGAACAGAATGAACAATGTCGGATGTCCTAGATGTTCGAGATGTTCTCCAACAATTTTTGTACACACATCTTTTCTGTTTAAAATACTGCTCTGAACATCTGTGATGTGAGAACAATATTTGTTCCTATGCCAATCCAATCCTTGGGGATGTGGCCTTTTTGATTGGTTAATGTAAATAGATATGCGATCTATGTACACATCGATAATTGTATTTGTTCTCATACATAACAGCAATGATGTACATTGTACTCTATATTGTGAAAGAATATGACATTTTAAACACTGTGTATTTATGATGTTATCCGGTATATTATTTGTGCCTATGCACCAAATAGTCCTTGTCCTTGTAATTACAAGAGATTAGGACTGGAGTATTTACATTGCAGGGGTCCGTGACATTTTTGCACGTGCTCACGGGTTATACAATCATTTTTATGTCATAAGGCACTCCCTTTCTATTGGGCCGTAGCTGCTGAGCCCTTTAACCCTTTTTTCATGTACGTGACGTGGAACTGACACAGCTCTACGTGACGCTCCTCGTAAGTTTCCATGATTGGTAGTTGTGGTTAAGTGGCGCTCCTCGTATGGTTTTCCTATTGGTGGTTTTGGTCGGGCGGTGCGTTCCTCTGATTGGTTGATTGGGTCGAGCCCCTCTGGTGCTGCGAGCAGTTGTGCACGTAATCCTTTAGTTATAATGTGTCACTGACAGCGCGGCCCATCCTTGAGTTGAGCTGAGACGCCACATTGTAGGTAAGCGTTCTGACTTTTAAACACTCTCGGGTGTTGCTTATAATTACCGGCAGTCAGTCCGGTTTCCCGATACTGTTTTATTGTTGGTCAAGTAGCGCTCCTCGACATTGGAACTCCCTCGGGTGTCGCCTAAATTTACCGGCATTTAGTCCGGTCTCCCTGAACTTTTATGTGAGCCTTTTCCAAGATTTTGATAAATTGGTTACATATAGTCTGGTCCCTTGATATGATCTCTTTTTATCACAATCCCGAGGCCCGTTCTCTTCCCTTTTCCAGGTAGTTAATCCGCTGAGGTTTAACAATTGTTGTCACAGCTCTCACGGAGCCCCTGTTTCTTAGCTGTTCCATTCAGCTGGAACTCTAGCTAGAGGGATGTGCTTTCCTCATTGCATGTAATTTAGTACTATTAATGAGGTTTCAAGCTTTTTGACTTCTTTTTGTCTAATTTAGGTCTTTGGATTGGTCATTGATCTCCCTTCCAGTGATTAAGTCGCTATTGGTGGATATATAACAACCTCTCCCCTTTTCTTGCTCGTAAGTTATATGACGAGTAATCCACAATGGGTTTATGTTACTCTACACGGACCATTTAACATATGTTTCCCTATCTCATCTTAGGAGCCTAGAAGCCTAGGAGCGTTATTACCTTCTCAGGAACGACATCGATTGTCTCTTGCAGTTACATTCGAGTAGGTATTTGCCCTGTCTCTTTTTAGCATTGCCCTGTGTATATAGTAAGTTTTGTTGTCCCCCTTCTTATCACTTATTCTTATTCCTGACCATTCACAGGTGCTCTTCTATACCTTGTCCTGATGAAGACCCCATCTCGAGGATCGTAGTTACCCGACACCTCTGGGGTCGAAACGTCGACTTTTCATATTTATTACAAACTTTAAGGACATATTTGGAAGACTGAGACATTTCCTTTTAGTTATGTTTTTTTGTAGGAATGGATGATCTGTTTCAGGCCGAAAAGGTTTACAGAATGATTAATTGATGCGTATATGTCACTACGTACCCCTTTTCCCCATCTTCCACTTTCACGAGTTCACTCACTTCTCCATCCCCTTTTTCTCTCCTTTCACCTGAGCACTGTAAATATATTGTGAATTTGTTTATATATTGTGCAACTGTGTTGCCATATGTAATTGTAGCATTCAGGTGCTCTATATTTTTGAACTATAAAAGACTAATGGGAATAAATCCATGCATTATGGAACTATACAGGTGAATGCTATATTATTTGTTCATGTCTCGAATTTGTAATTCTGCTACGACCATTTCTTATATGTAATGACAGAACAGAATAACAAGCAGCATTGTTTAGCGACCTTGCACATCGTGTTCAGACTAAACTCCAGGAAAGGCAGAGAACGCAAAAAGCAACCCGTTTCCATGTGAAAGGCACAAACAAAGTCTTGCAAAAACAAAGTCCTGTAGTAGCGTGCGCAAAAGCAGCATCATGGCAGCGAAGCTCATGCCAACTTAGCAATGTCGATAATGTGCCTAAAAACCATATAACACCCTCCCCTTTGTAAGGTCATAGGACATAGACAAAGGACCAAAACAGAGTTCACCAGTCAAGCAGAGTTCAAAGCGTTTAAAAAAGCCAAAATTGGAAAAAAATCAAAATTGCAAAACAAAAAATATATATATATTTTCAATATTGTCAATGTGGCGTATTGAATGAGAGCACCCTCCGGGACAAAGTTATTATCAAGATGTTATAATGACGGAGGTGTTCAATCCATCAAGGTGTATGAAGCGAGGAATGCCATTCTCTCCAAAAGATCATCCCTATCGTTGGTAAAAAAGAGGGATGCCATCCAATTAAGTAAGTCGAAGGAACAAACGTGCTCCTCGTAATCAGACGCCTCTAAAAGCAGAAGTGGGCAACTTGCGTGATATTCGATGAAACTCCGATGCAGGACATTCTGCGCAGCCGAACAGACATCCCATTCAGCCAATACTCCAAGTGCTGCTGCACGCGCCATACGGCCATCTCCAGAACAAGCCTGGTCATGAGCCTCTAAGGGACCCATCAACTGGTTAAAATCCGGGACTGGACGGGACGTATTGGAGAGGCATATATCCATTGCCCAATAGAAGGGGCATCGCAGACAGTAAAACACTGGTTGCACGCAAGTGAAATAGGCAAAGCGAAAAGTCAATCCATAACTGACACCAAGCGTGGCTAATGGCAAGCATCCAAAAATCTGTTGCATGCGATCACGGTACAGCTGCAACTGGCCTGGTCTGTGCAGTACCCCAAGATGAGCAGCCATTGCGCAGCAAGAACAGGAGAAGCAGGACTCCAGCGCCTAACGCCAAAATTAAGGGGAACCCTCCGAAGACGCTGGAAAAAATAGAATGAATAAAACCCGGTATTACTCCAAATACAGCCTGAAAAGAAGTCACAAGGCCAGATCCCACACATTTAAAAAAAATGCGCAAGGCCTGTGGTGTCAGACGCATTAAATATTTGGTGTATAAGCTCCCCAAAATGTTGTGGGAGGTTGGTGTTCAGAAGGGACTGTATCTCACCAGAAGTCCTAGCCACCTGTAACTCGAAGGTCTCGCGGGCCGAAGTGAGAGCCACCTCTTGTTGGAATAATAGCGCTTTGAGCCTGCTCAATTTGTTGAAATCTGTTTTCAGGAATGGAAGGCCAAATTGAACTACCTAGACTCCCATGCGGGGGTGAAAAAAGCACATTGCTACAACAAGTTACGCGCTGGGAAACCGTTACTAAATACGGGACTCCCGCCCGTAAACCACAGCAGTCTTGGTTATTCAAAATAAGATAACTGCCATTTGTAAGCAACGTGAAAGCGGGAATTATTGACGGTACTGGGGTCCCTTTTAAAAAACAAGCCAAATTGGGCGCCGACACATTACAAGCGCCGTGCAATTTAACATGTTTGCAAACAAGGGAATGTCCTACTGTGGAATTGCAGTCCTCCCCTTTAAGGAAAACTTCCCTACCCTCCCTCTGACATCTGTAAGTGAAAGGCAGGGACCACAATTCATGTAGAAATGCACTACCCAGTGGTTCGAAACGGCCAATAGGAAAATGTCGCATGCATGATTTAAATTGAAATAGTGAAAAAGGGAGAGAGATAACCCCATGAATTAACCAAACAGCAGTGTCCGTTTCCGCTACTGAGAACGGCAAGGGCTCCAATTGTTCAATATGCAAAAGTGTATATGCAGCATCTTTCATGGACATATCTCTGTTTAGCAGTTAGATTAAATGGCAAAAACAAAGCAGTGGAATTTAAGTAATCCCAGGGCACTTTCCCCATTTTAAGAGTCTGCAATGTCCAAGCAAATTGCATAACAGATCTTAACTGATTTTGACCATGATATAACACAGATACGTCACTTTGAACAATATCAATAACAGATTAAACAATATTATCCAACGTATAAATGCATGAGGAAAGTGTGTTTATGCTATTGTCTACTACGGCAAAGACTTTTTCTAAATTGGCCTGATCAATTTGGCGCAGACGAAATGCTGCTTCCATCTGTGAAAGTTTCCAAAATTCATTGTATGCTTCATAGATAAACCTCTTAGACCTAGGATTCCTAGGGCCCAAGATTAAATCAGCCAAATTGATGTCATCTGACAATAGTGTAAGGTGTTGTTTCACAGATGCTAAGGTGGAATGTTCTAACCATTGTTGGCATAATTTACCCACCGAGTATGTGGTGACCGAATGTGTTAAGTGGTAACGGGGATCAGGTCTAGAGTGAATGAAACCAGGTGTAACATTATAAAAACGCAATTGGCATGCATTTGTATTTGTTTGCCACACCAGCCACCCGGAAGAATCTATCTCAGAGACATTGAAAGTCTTATTTCGAAGCAAAGCTTGTAGTCTCGAAATGGTAAAATTTGTTTGGGTGTGCCAATTGTCATATTCCGCTAAGGACGGAATGGATGGAGTATTTAAATTTTTGACAGGTGCCAGGCCAAAACAAGTGGTCTGGTACACCGTATTATTCAAAAATAACAGTTGAGCTGGGATCAGGCAGGCACGATGCAAAGCCTCAGTTCCATGAACCTGCCAAGGCTTTGTGCCCGAGATAGATTTTAAATCAACGGTCTCTTTCCAGTGATCATAACCCTCTGCAGCCAATTTAGTTCTAAACAAGCTGGCGTAAATCAATTTAGTATGGGTTAACATAAATTTGGATTGTGAAGACGACTGTAGTTTAAAAATATAGGATGCCGGATTTGATATGTCATCTGTAAAATATGTGAATTTATCTCTAAGAGTTTTCGAACTCCCTTTTACAGGAGTAGGACAATGTTCCCATTGAGTGTAATGAAGAACGGGACGTGGGGTGCTAGTTTTGTGCAAAAAATGATGCCCATGTTGATAGCAAAATAGATCCCCATAATTGGCAGAATTTAAATACAAATCTTCAGCATCAACAGTCGCATAATATTTGAAATCCGAAAACCATGCATGCACTGCTTGTACATCCCAATCGTCAGAATGTATGTCCCGTGTAATCACATCTCCTAATGAGACGCGAAATACGTAAGGTACCCTGAGAACCTCAGTCGGACAGTGGATTTCGAAGGCTACTTTGTCCCAAACGATGCCATCTGGAACTGGGAACGCTGAAATGTTCACTAGTGTCTGATCACGTTTCATAATATGGGACGATGTTTGAGGGGCCAGAATTCCATCGACCAAGTTCACAGCAGAGCGTTCTGGCAAGTAATGACCATTGATGAGCAAAAAGAACACTGTCACAAATCCAATTGACATGAAGAGGAAAATTAGGACAAGTACAAGCCAAATGTAGGTCCATGGAGGGACCAGGTAAGTCTTTTTGAACTAGGAGAGGAAAATACTTAATTTAGTCGGTGGTTCTGGCAAGCTGGATGTCGAAGCGGACGAGCCGGAAGAGTGGCTGGCATGATCCCCACTGTAGCCATTCGTAGGTCTATTAATCAGAGGTGGAAGGACCGAGTCCGCCAGATGTTCTAGGGGACTGTTCGACACCTCACCCACGGACTCATCAGTATGATAGATATACTCAACATCCATAGTGGAAGAGAGAGGTCGGACGGGTGAAATATACAGTGTCCATCACTTTCCTAGCCACACGCGGACCAATAGAAGATGATGAAGTCAGTGGATCCAATTAAATTGCGGTGCACGAAACTACAGGTGTGACGCTATTCAGAATCGGCCACATGGTGTAACTTGACATTGTCCACTGAAATGTATCTGTTGTCTTTGCGACCAGGTAACGGTGGTAAAATGACTGTACGAGTACCCTTCAGTCCAAGCACTGGAACCGGTGCACGATAAGAGGGACCAAATTCTTTTTTGTTCTTCAGCTTTTCTCATACCAGATCTCCGATTTTTGGAAGCCAACCGGCAACTGGAATCAGCAGTGCTGCATCAGTGAAAGAGGGTAAATGTTCAGTTGCATAGCTGTCACGTGTCTTTTGTAGATCCTGTAACACAATAGAATGATTATCTACGTCAAAGGTTGCGGCAGCCGCCACAACGTCTAGACCATCAAGGTCTGACACAAACATTTTAATGCCAAAGAGCATTTCGTATGGGGTCCGCCCACCCAGAGATCTTCTAGGGAGATTATTAAGTGCACGTTGAACCCCATACAAGTGGGCCAGCCAGTTCCTGCCAGTACCTAAGACTCTAGCTGTCAAGGATTGCTTTAAGTCACAGTTCATTCGCTCCACAATTGAATTGCCCTCAGGCCTGTATGGAGACGAAAACTGCACCAGCACCCCCATTGACTTCATCGCATCCTTGTACGCCTTAGAGGCGAAAGCTGGACCTTGGTCAGAATGGAAGGTGCCACAGGCAAACATCCCGACAAAGACACACAAATCCCTGATGACATTTCGAGCGTCAGCACTGCGTTGTGGCCAAACCCAAAGGAATCTAGTGCACGAATCAACTGCAACAAATATGTATTTATACGCAGTATCAGAAGAGAGGACCGCAGTGATCAAGATATATACAGCCAAAAGGTTGATTAGAAATACACAGCTGTGTTTGTGGTGGGCGTGTAACCGTAGACGGCTTGATTTGTTGACAAATATCACAAGAAAGTACATAATTACGCGTCTGTTTATATAAACCACGCCACCAATAACGTTGCTGCAAAATAGAGACTGTCGCCGACACCCCATCATGTGCAGAAGCCATGCCCTCGTGCGCCGCTTTGATGAAAGCGGCTCTGCGGTCCAAGTTGGGAATCATCCGATCCCCAACGGAAGGAATCAAAGCATAAGGAACCTGATCGGGAGTTGTATGATAAGAGTATTTCGAAGGGAAACCCTGAGGATAAACAGTTCCCTCCCTCGTTGCAGCTACAGCTGCCAAAATATCATTATCTATTCTAGTCATGGACCTTGTAACTGCTGCTACGGAACATGTGGCCACTGCAGATTTGGCCGCTTCATCAGCCAAAGAATTACCAAGAGCATGTGCTCCCACGCGCTGATGGCCAAGAGTATGTATAACGTGTGAGGGGCAGACGTTGTTTAAGATCTGCCACTCGAACCCAAAGCATTTTATGCTTGATTGCGCTGCCTTTAGAATCTCGATAGTCATTCCGAGACCAAAAGAATAAGTTGTCATTAAAAGACTGGACACAGTAATAGGAATCGCACACAATAAGAGTATTCACATTTGGATCAGCAAACTCGAGAGCAAGAACAAGAGCACGCAGCTCCGCCAATTGCGCCGTACAGTCTCCAAGTGCCTGAGTGTGCACAATGGAAGACTTAAACGCTCCATTCACTATTGAGCCGGCAACAATTGCGCAAGCTGCCGAATAAGCGTGTTTAGAACCGACGACCGGTTGAGCCGAGCCATCGGTATAGATGATACATTTGTATTCATCCAAAGGAAGCAAGGACAGAGGAGGATGATGAACATGTTAATACTGTAAGAACTCATGTGTCTGAAGAGAAGGATCAAAGATATACGTGACATCAGCCGATGTCAATGATGCAGCCCATTGTATCCAACGTGGATGTAAAGCCTTAGAGTTTGGTACACTTGCCTTAGTCACGGCTTCCAAAGCAGGAAGTGGCGTGACCATAAGAATGCGTTTGCCCTGCGCCAGAGAGCGTTCCTTCAGGATCGCCATCTGTACTGCTGTCAAGATTTTTTTAATATTAGAAAATCGCATTTCAGCCGACGTGTATAAATGTGATTTGTAAGCAATAGGTACTGTGTCACCCTCATTGAACGTTAAATATGTGAAACCCACAGTCCCCGGCATGATACGTATCACCAGGTTTGTGGTGTTGTCACGCGTCAACAAGAAGTTAGTCGCAAGCAAGTCAGATTGCAAAGAATGTAGTATAGAGGTATGTTCCGGAAGCCAGCTGGCAGAAGAGAAGGTTGGTTGTATCAACGCATAAAGCGGTTTGATACGCTGGGCATAATCGGGAATGCAAGTCCTCCCGAAGTTCAAAAAACCCAGCAAAGACTGAAGTTTCTTCAGGGTATTATGGGGTTGCAAATGTGCACATTTCTCCAGGAAATGGGGAGCTAGCCCCTTTCCTTCATTATTGAGCTCATAGCCCAAAAAGAGCACTGCCAAATGGGCGATATGTGACTTCGCAAAATTAAATTTGTATCCATAGTCGGCAAAGGACAAAATAATATTGTCGACTCTGACTAGATGCGGCATAAGTTAATCGTCTGTTAGATAAATGTCATCAACGTACGAGAACGCATCTGGATCTATGCCGTGCAACAATGACACGACACGTGCCGCAAATGCCCCGGGGCTATTCTTATGCCCCATAGGCAAACGCGTAAATTTTTTCTGATTTCCGGCCGCGGTGAATGCTGTCAAGTCACGACTCTCAGGTGCGAGATTATGACTGTAGAAACCATTGGCAATATCCAGGGTAGTTTTGTATTTTTTACGAACAAGCCTGTTCACCAGCGCTGAGCTGTGAGTGTTTTGCACTGCAAATGTGCGACAATGACTATTCAAATTTCGGTAACCCAATACAATCCGATATGAACCATCAGGCTTTGATACGGTAAAGAGAGGATTATTCATTGGTGATATACATGGTTCAATCACACCCTGATACTCTAACTGAGTTAGAATGTCACAAACGTGAGCCTTCGCTTCATGTCTGATTGGATATTGCGGTTGTGGCTGTGGCATAGAACGTAGAGGTATTTCATGAGCCGGTGAATCAGCATCCCAACCCACCTGATTACGATACACTGCCGGGGCAAGGGCTGCTGCCCACCCTGCAGCGAAAGTTTGGGCATGCTCTTCAGGGACGTAACGCGCAAAACTCGGAAGTATCACGTCTTCCCCCCCCCCCCTAGGAGCTGCCAACACAAAAGGTGGAGGCCAATCCGCCTCCGCTAACAGAATGTCATACGAGGAGGTTAAATTCTCCCAGAACACCGCCTTGATTGGACGCAGTATATCACCTTCAATTTGAAAAATAACATAATAAAGTCTATCCGGGGGGGCCACCCGGGTGTCAGCTGTCTCTACTGTAATGAATGTATCAGTTGCTGTCGCCTCCAGACAGGGGCGCAGAGCCTCCCGCACTATGGTAACCTCTGCCGCGCTGTCGAGCAGAGTCACTGCCCATGTCCAATCCAGGAGTTGCGTTCTCACCGTCTGAGGCATATCTCGCTGTTAAAGCTGCAACTTTTTTCTTCTGAAACAGGGGTCGAAAACGAGGTAGATCCTCTTGTTTTTCCTTTGACTTCAAACTGTCAAGGCTGATCACGTCCCTGTGGCGCAGGTTGACTTTTGCCACGGTCTTGGCGTTCCCCTCCACCGACTTGAGAGCCAGATGTGTCCTGTGAAGAACGAGGAGAACGCTGATCAGGGACTTGAAATCTATCAGGAGTCTTAATTTTCGCGCAGTCGCGCAAGTCATAAGTACGCTCAGAAGACTCAGGTGTTGGTGAACCAGCACGCGAACCTTGCTTCTGCTGTTGCTGCCCCTGTTTTTTATTCTTCCAGTTCTTTTTAGAAAAGAACGGACGCCCATCTTTATCAGTCTGGGCTTTTTGTTGCGTTTGTGATTGAGTTTGCGTAAAAGGCTTAACTCCCAGACTATTGCGGCCTATGGTTTTATAAGCCTTTGCAATAATCTTTGGCAATTCACGTGGTTTGTCTACATCAGGGACAGCCTCCAAGCGATTTGCCACTTGAAAGCTTACTGCATCACCCTTGACATTTACAAGGATCATATCTGCAACCACGTCGAACACCCCTACCAGTCTCATCCCCACCTCTACAGCCTCTTCGGCGCCGTGTTCATCTTGAACACACTTAATCACGGAAGGGAGTACAGTCATGGAAGGAGTGCCGAAACACTTCGAATATACCGCTGCAAACACCTTACCCCAGGTGTTACAATCAGCCAACTCGGGAAGTAAGTCTTTAGGCAAACTAATAGTCAATATCCTGTGTTTCTCCACAGGAGATGTATTTGGAAAAACAGCCTCTAGTTGTCCAAATTTTTCAGCAAGCCAATAAGGTAACTCATCCTTATTCTGTGGACGCTTGCCCATCACTGAATTAACCATAACGGGACTGATAGTTACACCACCAGGTCCGGCTAGTTGCGCAGCAACGCCAGGTCGTCCCACCTGGAAATTGTGCGTGACATACTGTATAACAGCCCTATGTACGCGTATCAAAGACGTATGTAATACACGAAGGTCTCCAACTGCAACCCAGCCAAAACGGGCCACGTGGCCCCATCTATCGATAAAGGGCCTAAGCGGACTGGCGATACCGGGTGAGTAAGGGCGCCATTAAACCAAATTTGGTGTTGCCAAGCTGTAAGCGGAACCTCAAGAGCCCTATAAGGCTGATAAGCGTGAGGAAGGGCCGTGGCAGTGTATTCGTGAAACAAATCATCCGTTCCATCTACCGCCGGAAAGGTGACCCAAGAGTAAAACTACCTCAAAGTGGTAAGCAGGATTTGCTTCCACTACAAAGATAAGCTCGGCACCCGCATCAGGCACTCCATATGGAGCTAACTATGCCTTGAGTGCGGCGCGGCTATGAGCCGGAATATCAATTGATGATCAAGAGAAAGGGACAGTGGGCTTTTTTAAGGAGGTCCAGCATAAGGGCCCAGAGACACGGTTTAAACAAAAAAGTTATGCTGTACCTTGTGTCTGATGGTATAGCTGTCCTTTGAATTCGAAGAAATTCTCAGTCAAGGCCAGTGAAGCGCACTCAAGTATAAAACTGGGTGGTGTCATGGAATCCATAGGTGCCAAACAGAGTGCTCCCAACCCTATTTTAGATTCACTTACTTACACCCTCATCTACACACATTAGCGCCCTCACTCCCACCTCACCCATCGGCAATTGGAAAAAGATCTCCGAGAAAGTGCCCCTACTATAGGGAGCCCGTCGGGTATTGCACCTGCCGACCCGACGAGGAGCAGCCCGATGATGAAGCATGACACCTGAGAAGGTGTGTGAGGGCAATATAATCCAATCATATGGATTCCCAACTGTGAACCTTTAGGGTCCAGTTATTCTCCTCTTCCTTCGTTTATTTTTTGGCCTACATCTTGTAGGAACAGCATAACTTTTTTGTTTAAACCGGAATATCAATTGCCATCACGAAAAATAAAGAACAACAACCTAATGCGCGGCAGCGCAACAACTGGTAAGAGAAAAAATACCTTTTTAAGACTTCAAGCTTCAAAGAACCTATAAAACATCAATATAGGAGGTTACACCGTCACAGCTGTCTCCGGAAACAGAAGTGAGGGGATTGTGGACAAGCACTACTCGAGCGTCTCGCAGATAAGAACCAGACCAAACGTTGGCTGCGCCATGTTGCAGGGATTCTGCACATACACAGAACTATGCGCAGGAAAACAGGACCTCAGTATATAGGGGTGTACCAACCAACCACATTAGTACCCAAAATCCCAATACCGACTAGCTATAGTGTCTCATTCGTTCTCCAAATATCACGAAGCTACAAATGATTAGACAACCCAGAACACAACACTCCCGACTCTCTCAGGAATCGCAGGAGCAAGACATACTCTTTCGCTCACTCACTCGTACGTGTCCACAATAAGAATTGGCATAGTCACTGTAAATAGTTCAAATGTTTATTTTAACTATCGTGCTCTACAATACAGTATACGAGCCACTACCAGCAGCAAGATGCATAAACTCAGCACAGTTAGCATTGTTACAATTCCATAGAATACAAAGGGAGAAGTCATTATATAAAGACTGTGGAAAAAGGGCACTCAGGCCTAACCACCCTCCCCTTGGCTAGAAGAAGTTTATTTTATATAAGGGAAGATCTCTGGGCTTTGACAGCAGACCCCATACCTTAAAGCCTGGATGTAAGGTTTACATCATAGGAACAGCGGAGCTCTTCTCCATGGAACAGCTTTCTCCAAGTGTGTTAAAACAGCATGCAACAACGTAATATCAAAGCACGAGTTTTCAGTACTGCAGCTGTGTGTAGCATGTTATGTCTAGGTGCTAGGGACTGACCAGAACAGAATAACAAGGGGCATTGTTTATCGACCTTGCACATCGTGTTCAGACTAAACTCCAGGAAAGGCAGAGAACGCGAAAAGCAACCCATTCCCATGTGAAAGGCACAAACAAAGTCTTGCAAAAACAGTCATGTAGTAACTTGCGCAAAAGCAGCATCATGGCAGCGAAGCTCATGCCAACTTAGCAATGTCGATAATGTGCCTAAAAACCATATAACAAAACTGTGTATTGTTAGTTTTTTACAGAACCTCTAAAAGGGGGAAACTATGATTGGGTTTACATTATTCCTTTTCTTTTTAGACTCGTGATGCGAGTCATTGTCTAAAGGCACTTGTGTGATTACTGAATGCTACAAAATTTGATGTTACAAACACTGGAGTGAGAATTCCAAACTATACAACTTAGAAAGTTGAGGCAAAGATGCATGCAATAATACTCCAGTGGAAACAGGAAACAAAGCTAAAAATGCTTGCAAAAACTGGATGATTTCAAGACACTTAACACCCTGTTGCAAATGGGTTCCACCCATTCATTACGTCCGTATTTTTTACTTTATGATCACCACGTTTTTGACCTTTATTGTGGATGAGTCTCCTTACTAGAGTCTCATTCCCCAGTAATTTCATGGTAAATTGCACTGTGTGTTTACCGCCAGTGTCCGCCTTTTAAGATGGGGCCGCTGCAATGCAGCTAAGGAAGGGGCACTAGGCTTGTTTACATGAACACGTGTATAAGCTGCATGTGAGAGGCTACCGTCGTACGTCACTGTGTAGCTGCACACAGCTAACCTGCCTGTGGCAATTTTAAGCTGCAAATCTGACCTGGCAAAGTACCCCTTTTGAGCGGCCTAAACATCCTTCTAAATATTAATACATCACCCCTATGCCTGCCTTATTGTCCACAAAGACAGTAAGCAGATCTTTAAAAGTAAGGCCTTTAGAAATTAATGTTGAACATGTCCTTATAGTGAGATATTTACAGAAACGGCTGCTGCCATAGAGAATCATTAGGCTACCTTGTTACATCTATTAATGCTAAATCCCGATTGGTAGCAGCTAGAAAAATACTCCTTACACTCTTGAATTGTAATTTAAAGTCCTCTTTAATGTGCCACTTTTAGAATGTTGGCATTTTTTACCTTTTTAGGCCAGTGTCCCGAGTTATGCCCATAATTAAATTCATTATTTCTCCAGGGATTGGGCGTCCGTGGGGCCCGCTCCCCATACTTCCCCAACTTAAAGGGGTCACGGGAACCTATCCCCAGCAAAAACATGGAAGACAAATACTGGGTCCCGGGATGCAGGCAAAGGAGGCTGCTCCTTGCCTCTGGAGCACAAGGAAAGTGCTCCCTCACGGCGGGAGCAGCACAGAAGATGCTGCCGGCTCCTACGTAGCATGGAACTGTGTGTGAGGAGCCGGCTGGGTTCTCGGGGGGCCCTGGGGGGGCCCCCCCCTTGCAGCACCCCCCGCAAAAACTTGCCTTGGGGGTTTCCTGGATGGGATCAGGCACCCCTATTAAAAGAACAAGCATTAGCAAAGCCAATAGGTTTCAACTATGCAAAACCTATTGGTGTTGTCAATGTTTTTTTAACAGTGTTGCACAGCATCGCGGGCTGTTGTGCAACATCTTTAAAAAACATTAACATGGCCAAATAGCTCTGCACGACTGCCCCATAGCACCTTGTTTTTATTTACTTTAAGCCATGTTGCACATCGAATTGCGCTGTCTTAAAACAGAGTGGAGGAGTTTGAGTATGCAATAGAGGGAGGAGGGTGTGGAGCACAGAATGTACAGCAGGAGTAGGATCCTCCTCCTCCCCTTCCAGGCTGTTTCTACCCTATTTTCAAACATTCCCAAGGGTGGAAATTTTGTTCTATCTACAGCCTGGGAGTGCTGCAGCCTCTAATGGTTGGTTCTATGGCTGCATTGTTTTGTAGCCTAAAGTGGTAAAAGAAACACTCAGACACATGTTAAGTTGATATTAAATGCGTTATTGACAGTACATTGGTCGCTGTGATTTTTGATAAACATTGAAATGCTTTATTAACAAAAATGTTTGCATTTAAACATGGTTATTTATTTCTGTGATATAATGGTTGTTTTTAACTTGTGTATTATTGGTCTTTTAATGTTTTGAACTTTGATAAAGCCAATAGGCTTGACTTATACATTGATTTGGTAACCTTTGACAAAGCAAATAGTTGCCTTATGCTATTTTTGTGATGACTTCTTGACAAAGTAAATAAGCCTGGTTTATGCAAAGTGATAGCCCCCTGTATTGTGATGTTCCGTTTGGTATAGAGGGCGGGTACTGTGATTTTGGGGGTCATGACCCATTATGGATCTAATGTGATTTCAGAAAGTCACCAAAGGTATTTTCATCTGGCCTAGTTTATATGTTTGCAAATTAATGCATAGCATTTAGTTGTGTGTGTGTGAGATGTAGTTTTCGTTTTTCCTATTACTTGTGCAGGCCTCACATTCTGTACAGGTAATAACTCTATTTCTTACACACCCAGATCACACACCATGATGGGTACGGTTACACATTTGTTGGCGTAGCTGGAAAATAACGACTGCTGTAACATGTTGTCGTGTAGTTCCTATATTACCTATACAGGATCTGCGCGTTTGGATAACATAAACTGTGGGATTGGTGGCGGACGGATTCCGTGCACCCCCACTGGATACGTTAGCATGTCTGTATTAGCTAGCTCACAGTGCCACTAGAGTCTCCTCTTATCGGGGAGAGAATAGTTCTTGGCAACCTCAGAACATGACAACCCTGATCCCCCAGGATCGTGGAAACAATATACTACCTTTCGCTCAGTCACTCGTGCTTACTTAGTTTGTCTCAGAGAGATACACAGAATAAACAATCTGGGCGTTTCAATAAGTATTTATTGAACAGTTGTTATTCTAGTGTAAAATATATGAGCTGCAACAACCATTAGACAGTAGCAGAGATATATGATTAGCGATATTATGAAAGTAAAAGGATGGTATAGTTCTACCATCTTGCAGAAATCATGAATATATACAAGTACATAAAACACATGATAAAAGTGCGTACTCCTACGATGCCTTCCTAACTAGATGTACCTAAATGTACCTAGCATCTATCTAGGTGTTATGCCAAGAATCCGTCTAGGATTTAGTCCACCCTATTACCTGAGAGTTTCGAGAATGTGGGACCCCGTCCTGGTCTCGAGTTGGACACCCCGCGAGGGATGTTAGACCACTGCTAGCTGGAGCGTCTGCATACAGAACCTCAGCGTCTCTGGTCAGTGTGTCAGCCGGGAAGTCACGGTCTCCTCTGTCTGTTTAAGCAAGACATGATGTATATATACCCATAGGTCTCCCCAGGGGTCCTACCTTGCTGCGTTACTGTGTCGGCCTAAAGGATGACGTCAGGCCTGAACTTTAACATAGATATTATACAGGAGATGTTCATCCTGCTGTGAGTCCTGCTGTGCTACCAAGAAGCCTCATGCATAATGTATGAGTATTGAACCAGGGAAAAACCCGCGTTCTGAATGCAGTGTCGTATCTAGGTAAAAGGTCAGTCCCTATGAACCGTTGTGTATGAAATGTAGGGAAGGATATAGGTGAAAGGTTGCAGTGTTACCTGCGCCTATATAGGGTACCTATATGGAATATAACACCAACTCCTCTTCCAACTGGATGACATATGTAACTTATAAGTGTATTACCATTCTAACTAGACATTGGTACGCACTAAAGTAAAAACATTTCTTTTGCTAAAATGTTTAAAAACGTCTAAAAAAAAAAAAAGTATAAAAAAGCCCTTAAAATGTGTAACGAGAAAAATGCTTGCAAACTATAGCTCTAAAAGTGTCCGTAGTTATAGTCCGAAACACTATAAGCCTTAGAAAGCCATTCATGCCCAAATAAATGAAAAGGAATGTCAATTTTGTATCTGAGTTACAAATTGAGCGAATTTTTATCCAGCACACGACGAGCCAAAAATGAGTCAAAATGTTTGTGTCCTGGCTGGTATACGCAACATTTCCGTTGCTTGCTTCCACAGTAGACGGCCCCTGTAACACCTCGCAAAGAATGTCAATTGAGCACAGATGATGTTCCCTGCTGTCCGCAGCCGGTGCTGTGACAGCCTGTGCGCCGTCCAAAGCCTGGGTGCCAGTGGAGGAGCCGTTGTTCATACCAACAGGTGTAGTTACAACCTGTGGTGGCTCAAGGAATGCCGCCAACAACATTGGAATGCTCTTAGGACACTGCAGAACATGGGCCGTTATCGGGTCCAGTAGAGCATTCACGTCCGGTTGCGCACATGATGGGAGTGTCAAACAAAGGTCTAACACGCATTCTTCTCCGCAAAACAGGCATCGGAGGACAGGTAAGATGCAGTCCATCCAGACTGGTCGAAATGACAGGAACCAAGACGCACTTAGTTCTCTCAGACGAGGCGTGCCTAGGTGTTGTACCATTCGGTCACGGTATTTCCACTCCAGGAGCGCTCTTTCCATCTCCTTGGTGACTGGGACGTCCATTGCGTAGCAGAAAAATAACAATCAGGATACCTGCTATTAGAAACAGGATCAGCGGAAGTCCTCCAAAGATGCTTCCGAATACGGAGTGTATGAAGTTTGGTATAACTCCAAGTACCGTCTGAAAGGTGCTTAGAAGTCCAGAACCTATGGTCTTAAATCGCTGGACAATGCCAGTCGTATCAGACATGTTAAAGATACGATTCATAATTTCTACGCAATGGAAAGGGCAGTTAGTATTAATAAGCGCCTGTATCTCAGCTGAAGACCTTGCGATCTGGAGATCAAAAGTCTCTCGGGCGGAGATTAAGGGCACAGACTTCTGTAGAAGCATGTCTTTCATTCTGCTTAGAGTATCAAACCTTATTAAGGAAACATTCAGTGAAGGCCATAACGGCGCCTCCCTGACTGTATGGGTCGGTGGAAACAATACTTGCATACAACAAGTAACCCTGGTGCTCACAGTTACCAGATATGCGACGCCTGGGAGCATGCCACAGCAGCCTTGACCGTTCAGCATCATGTAACTCCCATTTAAAAGTAGCCTGAATGCTGGAGTAATCACTGCAGCTGGGGCACCCTTCAAATGACAGGACAGGTTTGCTACAGAACCATTACAAGCTCCGTGCAACATTATATCCTGGCATATGAGTGATCCACTTAAAGCGCTCTCACAGTTTGTACCTCTGAGAAACACTTCTCGATCCCCACTCCGGCATCGAAATCTGTATGGTAATTCCCAAGATTCCTTTATGTACTCCTTACCCATTTTTTCATATTTGCCTGCCTGCTTTTGTTCAAGGCAATATTGAAATTGAAAAGTAGTGACCGGTAGAGGTATATGGCCATGGATTAGCCATTCCGTAGACGGCGATTCAGCCACTTTGAATGGTAATCTATCCAGTTTTTCTATGCGCAGCATTGTATATTTTGCTCCCCTTTGTGCCATTTCTATCTGTTTATCTGTTAGATTGTATTCAGAAAACAGAGATGTACTGTTGATAAATGCCAAGGCACATAGCCTGCACGCAATGATTGCAGTGTCCAGCTCAATAACATTATAGAACGTAACTCAGATTGCCCGTGTTTTAATATAACCAAATCTTGTTCTAGAATGTCTATCGCAGAAGATACAATGTTGCCTAAGGAATATATCCTGGAGGTCACTGTTGTTAACCCATTGTCTACCACTGCTAGAGATTTCTCTAAGTTAATACGGTCTATTTCCCGTATTCTTTCTGCGGCCTCTTGTTGGGATATTTTCCAATTTTCATTGTAGGCAGCATAAATGCCAGCATATATGAAGCGTTTTTGGCGTGGTTTCCTGGGACCTAGTAAAAAATCCCTAAGATCCATGTCTTGTGTGAGTAAGGATAAGTGTTGTTTCACCTCTGTGAGTGTTGAGGTTTCCAGCCAATTAAGGCACAACTTCCCAACACTGTATGATGTCACTACCCCTGGATGTTGTCTCTGTACATAACGCGGATCTGGCCTATGGATTGTGAACCCTTCGGTTTTACCCATGAATCTTTCCTGACAACCAATTGTGTTTGTGGGCCAAATCAACCATTTCTTCCAATCGGGGTCTGATCTATTGTATGATGTCATCTAATGTAATCCCTGTTTGTGATGTTTCGTTTCCCTCGATGTTCGATGGAGTCGGCACTCGAGTGTGTTCAAGTCTTTTTCTTGGCTAGTCCAAGGCAAGACGTCTGTTGCACTGTCTCGTTCAAAAACATGATCTGCTGAGGGATGAGACATGCTCTAAACAAAGCTTCTAACCCCTGCACCTGCCATTCTCTAGTACCCCAGACTGATTTTAAGTCTATGGTGTCTTTCCCTAAGTCGTAAACTTGTTCCGACAACTGGGCAATAAAGGATGCAGAGTAAATCTGTTTGGTGTTTGTTAACATATTTCTCTGTGCTGATGTTGGTGCAACCTTATAAAAATATGAGGCTGGGTCAGACATATTATACCCTGAAAAATATGGAAACTTCTGTGCAAATGTTTTTGAACTGCCTTTCGGCTGTGTTGGACAATGTTCCCACTGGTGGAATGTGAACACATTGCTAGGATTTGCAGATTTATGCAGAAAATGATGACCATAATGCTGATAACAATACATTGATTCATAGTCTGATGTGTCTTCCAATGTTTCACTATTGGAAAACGCAGCAGATTTTTCCAAATCAGACAACATGTTATTAACAGTTTCAAAATCCCAATCATCGGAAAATGTACTTGAGGTAATGAAATCACTTAATGATATTTTAAATAAATGTGGAATTTTCAAAATTTCAGTGTGACCAAATATGTCGAAATCAACCTTGTCCCACACTATACCATCAGGTATAGGAACTGCTGTAATGTTCACTGATGACAAGTCTCTTTGTTCTCGATGAGATGATTGGTGTGGTTTTAAAAGAAAGTTCACCTTTTGGGCTGTAGAGCTTTGTCGAATGTATTTCCCATTAATAAGCATACTAAAAACTATTACCAAGCCTACCCAGAAAAGAAAGAAAAGTATCCCGGTGCTAATCCATAGTTCTACCCATGTTGACACCAGGTAAGTCTTTTTTTTTTGATAACCAAATTTATTGATTTTTGAGATCGCAACAAAGATAACAGCACCAATTGTGATTACGGTTTACAAGACAAGGCAGAGACGGAAACACATCACATCCGCACATAAAAGCTGACAAGCATAAAGAAGGTGTCAATATTCCAACTCCAGTCCTTGGCCACTCATTAAAAACCCTTTAGTCCTCTACCACCCCGACCCATTTGCCCCACATTCGACGAAACTTTCTCGGGCACCCTCTGGCTGCATAGAGGGGCCGTTCTTGGGCGGCACACCAGTCCACTCCCCTGCGCCAGCGCGCCACTGTAGGCGTAGTTGAGTTAAGCCAGTGAGCTGCTATGTCCCTTTTGGCCACCATCAGTGCTGTGTTGAGGAACAGTTTCTCAGCCCTGGTACCGTCCAACCCCTCGGTGATGCCCAAGAGCACCTTCAGAGGATCAAGGGGGACCTCCCAGCCCAGGACCTCAGCGAGCTCCCCGGTTGCTGATTCCCAATACCTCTTGATCGCAGAACAAAGCCACACCATATGATAGAAATCTGCCTGTGAGTGAGAGCAACGGGGACAGGAGGCATCGGGCCAGAGCCCCGCGCGGTGGAGGCGCAGCGGCGTGAGGTAAGCAGCGTGAAGATAGTATATTTGGGGGCCATTAATGCGTCCCTCCAGTCAGCGTCTTCCAGGGCCCCAAGCCAACCCTCCCCCTTGTCCCGGAGTTGAGATAATGAGGTGGGGGTGTTGTTTGTAAGGGAACGATAGATGCGGGAGATTCCCCCCTTCCCCAGATTACCAGTCATGACCTGGGCTTCCGGTGGGCTGTATTCAGGTAAGGAGGTGCCCTCTGAGATATGGGAGCGAAGAGCATGGCGAAGCTGCAGGTATCGGAAGAACTGAGAAGAGTGAAGAGTATCAGGTCTGCAAGTCCTGGAAGGAGCGTAAGTGGGTTCCACTCCAGATATCGCCCAATAGGGAAATTCCAATAAGATCCCATGGTCGGAATCCTGAAAGATTAGCAACCTCCCGGAGTCGGGTACTGCACCACAAGGGAGTATACTGGGTCAGGTTACTCGACCATTGTATGTGGCGCCAGGAGGCCCGCCAGGCTAAGAACAACCCGCGAGTGACCTGTGGGAGAGCTTGGGAAACGGCATTGCCGTAGAGCATCCCCTGAATGTTGGACAGACCCAGGGTGTGTAGTTCCAGACGATACGCCGGGTCTGACCAGCCGCCATTAAACCAATCATGCATGGTGAGGAGAAGAGTCGCTAAATAATATAGATACAGGCTCGTCATCCCAAGACTGCCGTCAAAGGGTGGGATCCGGCATTGGGCCAGGGCCAGCCTGGGCCTCCGCCCTCCCCATAAAAACTTGGTGGGCAACCTGTCCATCTCTCGAAACCAGGATCTGGAGAAGGAGAGGGGCGTATTCTGGAGCAAGTTTAGGAATCTGGGCAGAATCATCATTTTAAATAAGGCTATCCTGCCCAGAGGGTTCAGCGGTAGCGTTTGCCATTTGAGGAGGTCAGCGCGAACTCGCTTAACCACCGGGGTGACGTTAAGTGACCAGGCGAGGTCAGGAAGAAGGGCCACCCAAATCCCCAAGTACTTGAAGGACTGCCGCCGAAGAGGGATCGTCGACTGCCAATCAAAGCACTCCCGTGAGAGGTGAAGGGGGACCAGGACGGACTTGGTCGGGTTTAACCGGAGGCCAGAGGTGCGCTCGAAGAGATCCAAGCCCCTGAGGCATCGGGGCCCCGACCGAGCAGGGTCTGCTAAAAATAACAGCACGTCATCAGCGTAAAACGCGATCTTGTCCTCCGCGAAGTCGGGTTATCTCCATCCCATGAGAGACTGGTCAGAACGGACAAGACAAGCAAAGGGTTCCATTGCCAACGCAAAAAGAAGCGGCGAGAGGGGGCACCCTTGTCTCGTGCCCCTTCTGATAGGAAAGGGACGGGACAGAGCTCCGATGACTAGAACCTGAGCCCGTGGCTGACAATACAACGTCTTAACCAGACTGCGGAAGGGGATTCCGAAGCCCATTTCCTCCAACACCCCCTCCAGGTAACTCCAGTCCACCGAATCGAATGCCTTCTCAAAGTCCACGAGAAGGAGAGATAAGTAAGGGGTTCAGGAGGTTTCGATTCGCTAGGGCGAGGTGGAGGCGTCTGAGGCAATGTCTAGTCCCTCTGAAGGGCATTAAACTGCACTGGTCTGGGTGGACCAATGTGGCCAAGTGCGGCCTCATGCGGTTGGCCAAGACGGAGGCGAATAGTTTAAGCTCTGAATTGATAAGGGAGATGGGACGATAATCAGAGCAACAGTTCAAGGGGGGGCTGAGACTTAGGGATCACCACAATGGTGGCCAAGTCCGTCTCTGGACGGAAGGAGCCGCGATCTATCGCCTCTTGGTACATCTCAAGGAGAGGTGGGACCAGGGTGTCCCGGTAGGACGCGTAAAACATTTGAGGGAGCCCGTCCGGTCCGGGTGTCTTACCTGCCGCCATGCGCGCTATGGCGTCATAAACCTCAGGGGTGATCGGCAGGTCAAGCGCCTCAGCCTCACTGAGGCGCGGAAGGGAGAACCGTTCGTGCCGGAGAAGCTCCGAGAGCGAGATACTAGGTGCCCGAGGCGAATAGAGGGTGGCATAGTATGTGGCGAAACATTGGGCCACCGCCGCCGGGGCACGATGAGCCTCCCCACCAGAGTCGATCACCTCCGGGATGATACGGTTGGCCATAGGGTAAGTGGCCAGACGATGGAGGAGCTTCCCATTTTTATCTCCCCATCCGTATACTCGGGCCACGGAAGATCTCCATAGCAGCTTGGCTGCCTCCAGGGAGGTCTGTCTGAGCTCATCCCTCAGAAATGCAAGTCCCCTGTCCTGAGCCTCGGTTCTGTCCTCCGGGGGCAGAGTCTCGAGCTGGGTGGCCTGGGTCTCCAAAAGTGTGAGCCGGGAATCATGCGCTGCGCGGTTAAGTTTGAGTTGGCCTTTGGCAAAACCTCGAATGGTGGCCTTCCCGGCCTCCCATAGGGTACAAGAGGAGGACACCGAACCTTGATTGTTGGCGAAGTAGAGTCGTAGTTCGTCCCCCACTTGCTCTCTGAATCCCTTGTCCTGGAGTAACCAGGCGTTGAGTCGCCAGATCGGACGTGAGGATGAAGGGAGAGTGCCTATCTGTAGCGCCACCGGAGAGTGGTCCGATAGGCCTCTGGGAAGAATGGTGATAGCCTGGATTGCCCGACAGTCCTGGGCTGGTAAGAAAACATAGTCTAGTCGTGCGTGGGTGTGGTGGGAAGCTGAGGTATGGGTGTATTGTTGAGTTGCCGGGTGCCAGAGTCTCCAGGCATCCCCGAGACCTAAGTTGGTGGCCCAGGTCAATAGGAGGCCAGATTGGGCAATCCTAGTATTGGAAGGGGGCGAAGCGGTGTCAAGGCCGGGGTCCATAACTGCGTTGAAGTCTCCCCCAATAACAGTCATCCCCAAGGGCAAGGCAGCAACGATGGAGGTGAGTCGTGCAAATGTAGAGGCCCGCATGGAGGGAGGGGAATAAACAGCAAGCAAGTTTAAAGGCTGGTCTCCTCCAGGAGGATAAAGCAGCCCTGAGGGTCATGTGTCACTCTGCGCGTCACTAGTGGAAGAGTACGGCGCACCAGGATAGCCACCCCTCTCGAGCCCCTATTGAAGCCCGAGTGCCAGACTCCGCCATAACCATGTCGCGCCAGGAAGGGGCAGTGGTTGCCTATCAGGTGAGTCTCTTGAAGCAGGAGTATGTCTGTGGTGTGACGCTGGGCATATCGCAGGACCGCTGCGCGCTTGACCTTATCTAACAGGCCATTAACATTCCAGGACATTATATGGAGCAGTGTCGCCCCAGTGTGGCCGTCGGGCAGGAGGAAGGCAGATAAGGGGCCGGACAGCCAGCAAGGCGGCCGGAGTGAGGCCGTGATAGGAGATGATGGACGTATTACCTTAGTGTTGAGTGATGGACGCTTGCCTCGGTGCAATAAACAATAAAAACAAACAATACAAACCGGGGCAGCTGCCCCTCTCCCTCCCAATCCCCCCCTCCCCCCTCCCTATACTTCAGGAACGGAAGCATCTGTCGCCCAAACATTAGATAAGTAGGAGAGACCCAAACTAGAACGCTTGGGAACAGGGAATCGTGGAGGACCCCTCCTTGTAGTAGGATGTTGATATCTGTGTCCATCGGGAAATAAAATTAGTAACTAGTCAGAGTGCAGTCTCTGGGATGAACTCTGTAGCCATCCGCGGAAACCGGTGGTCTCAAGCGGGGCCTGTTAGAAGCGTCGGGCTGCGGGAAAGGTCCGTGTCTGGTAGGTCCAGCAGCGATGGATGAGGTGATGCAGTCCCTGGGTCGGATCGGCCCGAAGAGCCAGATCGCCGCCTGGCAGGGGAGGCCCCAGCGAGCGGCACGGACGCAAGCTGCCGAGAAGGGCCCAACGGAGAGTCTGAACGGGCGCGTCTCTGGCCCTGCGCCTATTTGAGCGGTTGCGTTTTGGTCGGAGAACTGGCATGTCCCGCCGGGCACCCCCGGCACCGTTGGAAGAGGGCGGATTCGGGGCGCTGAGCCTTAGGGGGCGTTCCTCCGTCGCCCATGTCCATGCTTCACCAGAGGTGTCAAAGAAGAGGGTTCTGTCCTGAAACACCGCTCTCAGACGGGCCGGAAAGAGGAGCCTGTATTGTATGTTGAGAGAGCGCAGCTTCTGCTTAACTTCTCCGAATGAGCGGCGCTGACCCTGGACCTCACGGGTGTAGTCAGGGAAGATCATGATTGTCCGATTATCATGCTGAAGATGTTGTTGCTTATGGGCTTCGGCCAGAATAGAGTCTCGGTCTTTGAAGTTGAGGATCCGCATGATGATCTGTCTGGAGGGCGCTCCCGGTTGCGGTCGAGGAGCAAGTGAGCGGTGCGCCCGTTCGATCGCGAACCATGGGGAGAGGGAGCCCTCGGGCATCCACGAGCGCAGCCAGTGCTCCACGAAGTCCACCATCCGACCCTGCTCCACACCCTCCGAAAATCTGACCAGTCGAAGGTTATTACGACTGGACCTGTTTTCGGCATCTTCAGCCCGTTTGTGCAGCTCCTGGATATGAGACTGGAGTCGGGTAACCTGGGCGTTGAGCTGCTGAACGTCGTCTTCCACGGTGGATATGCGAGTTTCAGTTTCTTTAATCTGGGCTGTGGCGTTGCGGAGATCCTGCCGGATAAGAGTCACATCAACCCTGACTTCCGCAATCTTACTTTCAACCGAAGATTGCGATGCGTGCATAGCCTCGAGGATCGTGGATAGGTCCGCAGCGATAGGGGTCTCTTTGTCTGCGGCCCCGCCAGCCGCCCCGGAGTCCTTGGTGGTGAACCGGTCCATTTTGGTTTGGGTGGCGGGAGTTTTGGATGCCTTGTCCCTACCCATGACTACCACTCAGCAGGGAGAGAGATTCAATCCTGTCTCCGGGCGTCCAGGCGGGAAGAAGGGGGAATGGAGGAAGCGGCCAAGGGGGCAGGGCCCAGCCGCTCTACCCTCGCCGCCCGATCCACCGCCGATGTCCTCCGGCAGCGGCCCCCACGCGCCTGCGGGTGGAAGTCTCAAGCGCGTAGGGCTGCAACGGAGGCCCGAGGGTGGCGTTGGGACAAGGGCTGGCGTGGACAGAGGGTAGAATGCAGGCTCAAGATGCCGAGGCAATGGGTGAGGCCAAGGTCAAGGGAGGGGAGCAGAGAAGAGACAAGAGGACCACTTGCGCCCCGCCACTCGATGTTGTGGCCGAAACTTTCCAGGGGGGTTCTGGTCAGCCCCTTCGCCCGGCATGAAGCTGCCCCCGAGAGGGGCCGCCGTCTTAGAAGGGCTCACTACTGCCCAACTGGCAGCCGAGGTACTCTCCGCACCTCACCAGAGCGCCGGGGGGGGTCGCCGTGGGACAGGACCGCCGCACCTCGCTGCCCCAATCCAGAACCGCCGCAACCAGCTCCTTATTGCAGGGCCTCAGGTCGCACCAGGGGCGGGAGGGGGGGGGAGAGAGCCGCGCCAGTGAACGGGTCCCCCCTGCCGCCCGATCGACGGCCGAATCCCCACCACCCGGGGCCAGGCGCAGCAGCAGGCCAGTTTCAGCAGGTGCCCCCACTCCTTACCGTTGCAGCAGATCTTCTGTATGCCCTCAGGCCTCCAGGCCTCGCCGTCAGTGCCCACGGGCAGGTCTCTGGCAGGATGGGGGCTCGTAACCGGCGCCAGCTCCCGTGACTCCGGCCCGGCTCTCGTGTAGGGGGCCGGAGGAGGTCGAGGGAATGCACAGTCCTCGCCGCCGCCGCACCCCCAATGTCTCTAGGGTCACTGCATCAGCCAGTGTTCAGGGGGAGCCCCGCGGATCCACGGCAGCGAAGCCGGTGAGCAGGCCCAGTCCCTCTGCGGGCTCCAGAGGGTAAGCGCAGTGGGACACCAGGGGAAGGGTTGGTGCTACACTCTCCCGCCGTCCGATCGGCGGCCGATCGTGCCCTCCGGCGCACCCAGGCCAAGGATCCTCACCGGAGGGCGCGGCAGGACGGCCCCCCTAGGCCGCTCGGAGCGCCGCAGGCCCGGCCGGAACAGTTCATCTCAAGGGGGAGCCAGCTTATACGAGCAGCCAGGGTAGCGCCAGTCGGCTATCAGGGTCGGCATCCTTCAGTCAGGACCGGCCAGGACCACAGGTTCGGTGAGGATCTGAAGGCCTCCGCAGCGGGGCGCCATCTTTGGTGCGTCGCGCTGTGGGCTCGCAAGTCAAAGGCAGCCCGCGCCGCTCGGAATCGCCACACCTCTCTCCTGAAAGAGGCCCCAGGGGACCCAGGCAGCAAGGCACTTAGTGTAGGGTTCGAAGGGGCCCCGATGGTGGCGGATGGCAGAGCCGATGATGGAGGGGTCCGGAGCACTCCTAAGGTGCGACCGCCATCTTGACGCTCTTGGCCACGCCCAGGTAAGTCTTTTTAAGAAAGTTCATAAAGTCTTTTATTTGCTGTTTGCGTGATTTTAGGGCTGTCGTCGTTTCAGGTTCACTTGGATCCAAAGAAAACGTATCAAAGTTTATGAAGTAGCCAGAAGCAGTTCGATCAATTGTTGGAATTGCATCAGGATTTGTTGAAATCGTTAGTTGCTCTTGTCGAGGTATGTTGACGTAGACGTCTGTATTTGGTCGAATCGCAATTTGATTTTGAGTTTGATTTTGAATTTGAACTTCAGGTTCAAGAGGAACTAGTTCCATAGCATTGTTGCTTAGTCCTTCATTCCGTGTTGGAGGCTCTTCGAACGTGATGAGTCTTTCCTTTTGAACTTCTTGTTGTAGCTAGAGGAGGGCGTCTGCTACTTTGGAGTCCACGTGGCCTACTGCTTAGTATTGGCCACATAGTGTGGTTTGATTAGGTCAATTGAGACAAATCTTTTCTCCTTTTTTCCGGCAAGAGGCGGCAGAAGTACAGTTCTTGTTCCTTCAATTGCTAGGACCGGTACAGGTTTTTTGTAGGATGGCTCAAATTCTTTCTTGTCCGCTATTTTCTCTCTGACCAGATCCACGACTTTAGGGATCCAGACAGTTCTTGCCGTGACTTCCCCAGTGGCGGTCTGTTTTAGGTGGACATTACTTTGTTGTGTCCTGGATTCATTTAGATCCTGTAAAACAGCCAAACGATCATGGTTGTCAAAAGGGTTTTTATCCGCCACTGCGCCTTCACAATCAAGATCAGGTACCCACATTCTTGTCCCAAAAAGGACCTCATATGGAGTGACACCTTGGCATATTGTTAAGGGCACGCTGAACTCCATACAGATGTTTTACCCAACTTTCACCCGTGCCTAATACTCTAGCTGTTAAAGATTGCTTTAAGTCTCGGTTTTTTCTCTCCAATACCGAATTTCCCTCGGGATGGTACGGAGATGAGTACCGCAATGCTACACCCAAACTTCGCATTGCCTCCTTGTAAGCCAGAGAGCTAAACGCAGGGCCCTGGTCAGAATGTAGTGTGCCAATTGCGTATGTCCCTATGAAGACTGGCAAATCTTTTATAACAGTTCGAGCGTCAACCGAGCGCTGGGGCCACACCCATATGAATCTCGAGCAGGTATCCACTGCAACCATGATATACTTGTAAGCCCCTTTCACATTTTAAGGGGCCGCAGTGGTCCAGGTAAGTGCACGCGAATGGTCAGTCTGATGCTGTCCACTAATGGTACCTGTGCTGGGCAAGCTACGGCGGCTCTATTCATCTGTTGGCAGATGTCGCAGTTTAAGATGAAGTCTTTGGTCTCCTTTGTTAATCCTGGCCACCAATAGCTTTGTTTCAGAAAAGAAACTGTTGCTGCAGCTCCTGCATGTACAGTATCCATCCCTTCGTGTGCAGCTATTATTAAATTCATATTTGGAATTACTCTATCCCCCACTCCAGGAATCTGAGCAAATGGAATGTTATTGGCATCTAACTTGTAGGAGTACTTGAGTGGAAACCTTTATGGTACTGCTCCGCTGTTTTTGTGGGCTGCATTAATAGCTACCATAATCTCACCGTCTATTCTCGTTTTAGAACGAGTGATTGCAGCTACAGAAGCCGTGCGTACAGCCCTCTTTGCGGCTTCATCAGCCAATTAATTCCCTTCAACGTGAACGCCATCACGCTGATGACTCAGTGTATGTATCACGTGAGCCCTAGGTAGTTGGGTTTTCAGTTCCACTACCTGTTCCCATAGCATTTTATGCTTAATTGTGCCACCTTTTGCATCTTTGAACCCGTTTTGAACCCAGTACTGCAAGTATTCATTGTAAGACTGCACACAGTAAAAGGAATCGCACACAATTAGTGTGGGAAATTCTCGATCCGTATTTACAAGTGCCAGTATCAGTGCTTTTAATTCTGCCAACTGTGCCGTGCAGTCTCCTAGAGATTGCGTTTTAGTGCAACTCGGGTGGAACTTTCCATCCCGCATGCGACCTTTAACGATAGCACATGCTGCGCTATATTGTTGCTTACTTCCTATGGCCGGCTGACCAGATCCGTTAGTATAAATAATATATTCATACTGATCCAGAGGCATTATTTCGTTTGGTAGAGGATATTCTTGTTCGTATTGCAGGAATGCTTGTGTCTTTAAATTTGGGTCGTACCTGTATTCTACATCTGTTGCAGTGAGAGAATTAGCCCATTGTATCCATCTTGGATGTAAGGCTTTAGCGTTAGGAACGCTTGCCTTTGTCACAGCCTCTAAGGCTGGAACCGGAGTCACTACTATTATTCGTTTCCCCTGAGCCAGTGCTCGTTCTCTCACTACAGCAGTCTGTACTGCTGTCAGAATCTTTTCAGTGGATGCAAAGCGCATCTCAGCATTTGTGTACAAATGTGACTTGTATGCAATTGGTACTGTCTCACCTTCATTATATGTTAGATAGGTGTACCCAGATTGACCCGCAACTATGTGGATCACCAGGTTGCGTACGTTTACGCGTGTCTGTAAGTGTTTGGAAGCTATCATGTCAGCTCGTAAGGAACGAAGTGTATCTGTGTGTTCCTGTGTCCAATTTCTGGCTGTGATATCAGGTTTAATTAAGTCGTAGAAAGGTTTTACTCTTTACACGTAATCTAAAATGTATGTTCGACCAAAATTTAGGAATCCCAGCATTGATTGTAAATTTTTCAATGATTTTGGAGGTTGGAGCAGTGCGCATTTTTCAAAAAAATTGGCTGCCAGGCTCTTTCTTTTACTTGAAAGTTAGTATCCTAAAAACAGGACACTGAGGTGGGAAATTTTTGATTTTTTAAAGTTAAATTTGTAGCCCTCAGATGCAAATCCAAAAATTATGGTATTTACCATGTTCAAGTGTTCCTCCAGGTCATCGTCCGACAGATAAATATCATCCACATAGGACAATGCCGATTCATCCAATTTTTGAAGTAACTCGGTTACTCTGGCAGAAAACAACCCCGGGCTGTTCTTATACCCTTGGGGGAGTCACCGAAATTGACGCTGGGTCCCTAGCGCTGAGAAGGCTGTTAGATACCTGCTTTCAGGCGCTATATTTTGGCAGAAAAACCCATTTGAGATATCAAGTGTTGTTTTATATTTTTTCCGCAAAATGTTATTCATTAATGCGGCACTGTGTGCATTTTGGACTGTAAATGTCTTAGTGCAAGTGTTTAAATGTCTATAATCTAAAACTAGACGATATGAATTGTCAGGTTTCATGACAGGAAACAAAGGATTGTTCATCTGAGAGGTGCAAGTTTCAATCACCCTTGGTATTCAAGTTGATCTAAGATCTCCCTGACCTGTTTTTTAGCTTCTTGCTTTATTGGATACTGCCTCTGTGCAGTTGGAGCATTTTTTAAAGGAATAATGTGGTGGGTTGAATCCTCATCCCATCCAACATGGTTTTTGTATAATGCCGGAGCCTGCGCTACCGCCCATTCCTGCGCATAAGTGTGTCGCAAATGCCTGGGAATATCGTCTGAGAATGCCAGCATGATTACCGTTTCTCCTTTAGGACAGTCCATGACGAATGCTGGCAGCCAATCTTGTTCAGCTAACAAAATGTCATAGCCAAACGTTAGGTTCTCCCAAAAGAGACCTCTCACTTTCCTACTCTTGTCCCCCTCCATCTGGAGCGTTATTTCATATACTTTATGTGGGACACTTACTCTAGTATCAGGTGTTTCTACCGTGATATAATCATTCAAGTCTGCTGTCACCAGAAATTCCTTCAGGTTCTGGTGAGCTATTGTTACTTCTGCCGCACTGTCTAGCATCGTCAGTGCCCATTCCCCGTTCAGTAGTCGAGTCCTCAGAATTCCGGACATGTCTGATCTTTAGACCTGCAACTTTCTTCTTTTTGAACTGTGGCTTTTGCTTTGGTTTTTCTTCTTTTTTAGAAGTGTAATCTTGAGCATGCTGCTTGTCTCTGGACTTCTTACGCTCTTCTTGTCTTTCTGACCGTCCTTCCCTCTCAGAATTTTTCAATGAACCCTGAAAGGAACGAGAGGAACGTGAATCAGTATCCTGATACCTGTCAGGTTTCCTAATATTATCACTATTCCTGAGATTATACCTCTTTTCGGAGGGCTCCTGTGGAGGAGATCTACCTCGGGATTGAGATCCATTTCCTTTAAAGTTTTGTTGTTTTTTATTATCCCACTTCTTTTTTGAAGAAGGAGGTGTCTGCTTGGAAGTGTCCTTTTCAGAACTGCCCATCAGTTGTGGTTTTAAAGCTTTTCCACCCAAACTGTCTCTGCCTAATTCTGCATACGCAGTTTCAATTATTTTGGGTAGTTCGTGTTCCTGTTCTAAAGGATCGAACTCCCTCAGGCGTTGGCGGATTGCCACTGAAGCTGCTTCCCCCTTAATGTTAGCTAGTATTATGGCTGATACCTGGGCATAGTTACCTAGTAACTTCATCCCTAAGTTTAAGGCAGGCTCTGCTCCGTACTCGTTCTGTATCTGTCTCAATACGTCTGGTACCACCGCTAACTAAGGAATACCATGAGTTCTGGTATAAATGGCAGCAAAGACTGTACCCCAAGTGGTACAATCTTCTAATTGTGGTGTTATCCCCATGGGCAAGCAGATTGTTAGCATTCTGTGTTTTTCATACGGGGTAGTATTCGGGAATACTGCCTCGAGCTGTGTGATTTTTCTGAGCTACCCAGAATGGCATTTGTTAACGTTTAGAGGGCATTTTACCCACCACTGCGTGTAACGTTTGAGGTGTGATTTTTAGTTGCTGTACCCTGTACTTGAGTTCCATTAGTTGCAACTATTGCTGGTTGGGCAGTGAATGTCCTCATGACGAATTGCGTCATGTTTCTATAGATTTTAATTAAATCTTTGTGTTGTATGAGTAAGTCTCCTGGTGGCATTGTGTCAATGTCAGGATGTGGTGTGTAGGCCGCTAATATCGGCCATGTTGCCCCTTCTCCTCCGAGCGGGCCTAATCTTACTCTTCTTCTTATGTGGGGTAGGGCGCCTATAAACCAGTATAAGTGTTCCTGGTACGTGAGTGGAACCTCTATGTCCTCGAACGGACAATATTCCACTGGTGCATCTCCTTCTGTGTAAGAGTGAAATGTCTGTGTTTTTGCATTTGCGGCTGGGAATGTAACCCACGAATAAAATACCTCTGTTTTGTTTGATTCGTGTGCCTCAATCACGAAAACTACTAAGCCACCCCTAGCTGATAAACCATTTTCTAACTATTTTAGGGTGATTGTATGTCTGACTTTTTCTGCAATCGGAATTGCGTCTTCATCTTCTCCTCCTGAGAGGTGTAGTTCTACTACTACGTTATCTTTTGTTTCAGTCATTTTTGTAAAGATGTTTGTTCAGGGGAACTAAGATAAGGTTTTTATGCACAATTTTAGGAACACTGTGTCCTTCAAGCTTGATTAACCAACAGCCAATAAATAGGATTTCTCGCCTACTCAGCTGTGGCGGAGTTTGTGCCCACCCACTCCAGACGTCTCTGGTGTTTTGTGAGTAGGGGTCTCTGAGAATGGCACGACTGAACAACTCAGATTCTACTGTTAAATAAGTACCCAACCAACGTTGGCGGCGCCATGTCGTGTAGTTCCTATATTACCTACACAGGATCTGCACGTTTGGATAACATAAACTGTGGGATTGGTGGCGGACTGATTCCGTGCACCCCCACCGGATACGTTAGCCTGTCTGTATTACCTAGCTCACAGTGCCACTAGAGTCTCCTCTTATCGGGGAGAGAATAGTTCTTGGCAACCTCAGAACATGACAACCCTGATCCCCCAGGATCGTGGAAACAATATACTACCTTTCGCTCAGTCACTCGTGCTTACTTAGTTTGTCTCAGAGAGATGCACAGAATAAACAGTCTGGGCGTTTCAATAAGTATTTATTGAACAGTTGTTATTCTAGTGTAAAATATATGAGCTGCAACAACCATTAGACAGTAGCAGAGATATATGATTAGCAATATTATGAAAGTAAAAGGATGGTATAGCTCTACCATCTTGTAGAAATCATGAATATATACAAGTACATAAAACACATGATAAAAGTGCGTACTCCTACAATGCCTCCCTAACTAGATGTACCTAAATGTACCTAGCATCTATGTAGGTGTAATGCCAAGAATCCCTCTAGGATCTAGTCCACCCCATTACCTGAGAGTTTAGAGAATGTGGGACCCCGTCCTGGTCTCGAGTTGGACACCCCGTGAAGGAATTTAGACCACTGCTAGCTGGAGCGTCTGCATGCAGGAACCTCAGCGTCTCTGGTCAGTGTGTCAGCCGGGAAGTCACGGTCTCCTCTGTCTGTTTAAGCAAGACATGATGTATATATACCCATAGGTCTCCCCAGGGGTCCTACCTTGCTGCGTTACTGTGTCGGCCTAAAGGATGACGCCAGGCCTGAACTTTAACATAGATATTATACAGGAGATGTTGGTCCTGCTGTGCTTCCAAGAAGCCTCATGCATAATGTATGAGAATTGAACCAGGGAAAAACCCGCGTTCTGAATGCAGTGTCGTATCTAGGTAAAAGGTCAGTCCCTATGAACCGTTCTGTATGAAATGTAGGGAAGGATATAGGTGAAAAGTTGCAGTGTTGCCTGCGCCTATATAGGGTACCTATATGGAATATAACAATTTCAGGTGTCAAAAGTGCATTGACTTGTGACAACCCATAGCTGCTGGTGGCTATAATAGTGAAGCACACTGAATCGTCATCATTTTATGAGTGATGAACAAGTTCCAACTATTGTGTTGTATTGGTACTTGTATCATACATTGCTGTTGCTTCCGTATTGATGCTGGTGGCATTGCTTTATAAGGATTGTGTTATAATGTACTTGAGCAGCCTCAGCTAGCCTGGGGCTGCAATCCATTGTGATGTACTTGCATTCTATTATTATGTAAGGGACAGTTTGTGGGATTTGGCAGTTGATTAGCCAGTTGTGCCTGGCAACACTGCGGTGGAGTTTCATCTCTGATTAAACTCATTTACTTCAAAGAAGCTGCCTCGAGTGATCTTAATTACAACATGTAGGTGACGATTTAGCCAGGCACAGAAAATAAAAGGTCAGCCAGAGCTGGATAAGTTCAGGACTTGTGCGTGAAACTGTGCCAAAATTAACATTGTAAATGAGGAACGGATGTGCTTATTAAGCCAAGTGGTTTAGTATTGTGAAGTCTGTGTGAGGAGCAAGACGCGCGACATACAGAAGCGTCGAAGAGACAAGTGACTTAACGCGCTGCGCAGAGCAAACTGAAACTGTAATGGTGCCGGACTGAGAAGATTGTGAAAGTCGTGTATGAGCGACAAGTGTTGGGAGAGCAGGTGGTTGAAGGCGAAGTCGCAGGCTGATAGAGGAGTGGAGGCACACGCTGCACGTTCCACACGCTAACTACAGAAGCACGATCAGAGCAACCTGCAGGGTGGAAAATAAAGCGGACTGCCGGTGACAGGCCAGCGAAGAGTTGTGTGTGTATGCTGCCTGTTGTACAATTTCAAAAAACAGGATAAAAAAAATAAATAACAGCTCACCTGAAGCCGTTCCTGTGGTGTTGGAAATGTCTTCTCAAACGGCTGAGGTTACCGTTGTCACGTGATGGTGGTCCCCTGTTCTGAACAATAAAATAAAAAAGGAGCTATCTTGTAGTTCGTGCAGCAGCGTGAGCAGCGCCGTCTATCTGTGAAGAGTGTTTCTGGTAGGAACATTGCTTTGCAGATTACGTTGTTCAACAAAGAATACAAATACAATCTACTGAGAGAGACACATACAGTTGAGCACAATCAGTGTGAAACACCGTTTCCAGACATGTTAAAACTTTGCAAAGGGATAAATAAGTGAACACATGATGTGTCTGAGGATATGCAAGTGAGGAACTTAAGAGCCTAGCCCAAAGTACAATTTTTGAGTGAAAAACATTTTAATTTCGTATCTCCAACTTATTGGAACCTGGGTGTGAATAGTTCTCTACTTCTGTTTGGTACTAGTTGACGTGAGGTTATCGAAATGGATGTTAGCACAGCTATTGTCACTCCACCTCTATTTCTAATGTTGCCTGGAGAGCCCCCATCAGATGGGAAGATTGGATAGACTTCTGAAAACTACCTTTTAGCTTTAGATGGGGCAAGATTTACACCAATAAGAAAAAAAGCATTACTATTAGGATCCTTGGGTAAAGAGGGGCAACGCATTTTCAAATACTTACCGCCAGTAGAAAAAGCACAGGGCGGGGCTATGGAAGATGTGTATGAGAAAGCTGTGTTAGGCCTACAAACAAGATTTGCCAAGCAGATTAATGTGGTGATGCGCCACCATAAATTCTACACACAACCACAATGAGTCAATGAATGTTTTGATGATTTTGTGGCACGTCTAAGAGAGCTATCGTCAAAATGCCAATTCGGGGGAATGACTGATGAAATGATCAGAGATCAGTTGATTGTCCAGTGCAACAGCAAAATAATTCAAGAGCGGTTGTGGGCTGCAAGCAATCCTACACTTAAAGATGCCATAGCTATTGCAAAGGTTGAGGAAGAATCTGAGAAATGCATGCGCGAGATGAAAATCACAAACTGTGACAAGAAGGAGAGTGACTTTGCTGTTTTAGGGGAAGACATGGAAAATGTCAATGTAGTAAAGGGCAAAACACAAATGGCTGGAAGTAGTAGCAACAGAAATGTAAATTCAAAGGGATATGGTTTCACCCAAGGCAGATATGGCAGCAAGACATGCCATAGGTGCGGAAGTACTTATCACATGGCTGATTCAAAACAATGTTTTGCCTTTGGTAAAAAATGTCGAAGTGCTGCTAGAGGGGACAATATGGGTATAGGGTCTTAATGGTGGTAGAAGATAATATTGCAAGCAAGGCGGAAGATGAAGGAAGGAGGGAGAGACGTCCAAAGGCCCTTTTTGGCATCAATGGGAAAATGGTATCTTTAATGGTGGACACAGGATCGTTATACACAATTGTGCCGCAAGTGTTATTTGACGCCATGTGGTAAAGAAAGGAGTTGGTGGCATCCACGTCATTCTGAAAGGTTATCAGGGAGCTGACATTGGTGTTGTAGGATTCATGCATGCACAAATCAAGTTTGCAGGTAGAGAGACAACAGGGAAAATATATGTGGCCAGCGAGGGGCCAGCAATCTTGGGTTGGAGTCACCAGTATGATCTGAATGTTATGGTGAATCCGCGAGCTGTGGATCAGGTAATGGTGATGGATGGAGTAGGATTGGAGGAACTGTTGGATCTGCATAAAGAAATTTTTGAAAACAGATCGGGTGAAGCAGTTGAATATGAACATGTCATCAAAGTTAAGAAAAACTCAGTTCCTGTTCAGCACATTGCCAGGAGGGTGCCCATGGCAGCCAGAGCTAAAGTAAAAGATCTACTACAACAACTTCTAGGCGACAAAGTGATAGAACCAGTGGAGGCAACAGAGTGGTTGTCTCTGGTTGTCATTACGAAGAAGGCTGATGGTTCACTCCGGTTCTGTGTAGATCTGCACAATTATAACGAGAATGTCATCATGGACAATTTTCCATTGCCAAACATTGAGTTAATTCACATGTTGTCAGCTGGTAAAGGCATTACAAAACTTGATTTAAGGAGTGCATACCATCAGGTGAACCTCAGTGAGAACTCCAAGCATTTCACTGCCTTTGTAACAAATGAGGGCACATTCCAGTTCTGCAGACTTCTGTTTGGATTATGCTCCGCTGCCAGTGTGTTCCAGCGATTAATGTGCAATGTATTGACTGGTCTGAATAAGGCCATCATGTTCCAAGATGATATACTGGTATTTTAGGCTAATGTTGAAGAGCACAACCAAGTATTGAGTGAGGTGTAAACTCACTTTGGCAAGGCGAATCTAACTCTACGAAAGGAAAAGTGTGCATTTTTGCTTGAAGAGGCTGAGTACTTAGATTATCAGATGACTAGGGAAGGGGTTAACCTAAGGTGAGTCTTGGGAGTGCCATAGTCAATGCTCAGACACTCTTAGATCCTACATGGGGTTGGTGGAGTACTACTCCAAGTTTGTACAGGATTTTGCACACAAAACAGAACCTTTGAGGGAATTACTGAGAAAAGGGAGAAAATTAATTTGGGGTGAGCAGCAAGAAAAAGCTTTCACAATGATTAAAAATGACTTTGCACATGCTGGTGTGTTTACACCTTTTCAAAGTGGTGTTAAAACAATCATTACTGTTGATGCAAGTGCCATTTGATTGGGGGTTGTGCTAGCCCAAGTACATGGTAAGGAAGAAAAAGCGATTGCTTTTGCTTCGCTCTCATTGACGGAAAGTGAACGAAATTACTCTGTGATTGAGCGTCTAGCATTGGCAGCCGCCTGGGCCACAAACTATTTCAGAGTATATTTATGGGGGAGTGGGTTTATTCTACGCACAGACCACAAACCCCTTCTTCAGGTATTGGGGGCTGGGGGCATCAAAAATTGCTCAGGAACGCTGGCAAGGTTAGCCGTCTGGCTACAAGAGTTTGCCTGCAAGGTGGAATATGTACCTGGATGGAAAAATCGGGTAGCTGATTGCTTGTCTCGGTTGTCCGAAGGAGCAGTTGAAGTCGGTGAATTTCCCTGTGAGGAAGTAGTAGCTAGCATTGATGATGCCACTGAGATTTTAGGAAAACATATCTCGGAGAGGGATTGGCTGGAGGATATGAAACAGGATGCCACCCTAATACAGGTGGTTAGGATGATCAGGGGTGATGTAAGGAGAGATAGCTATCTGCCTGTGGGAGTGAGGCCTTTTCTCAAGATTGTTGATGAACTGTCTGTTGTGGATGACAATCTTATCATGAGAGGTGAAAGATTTGTGCCAGCTTTTAGTCTTCGTGCACGTCTCGTGAACTTAGCACATGAGGGGCATAATGGACAATCTCTGACCATCAAAAGGTTGAGAGAGAAATACTCCTGGATAGTCAAGTCAAAGATTGGGTAAAGCGGTGCGTTGCATGCAAGGAGTCGGTAAAACTTTTAAGGGCGAGGGGAAGCACAACTCTTAGTCCCCGCCATCTTGCAGGGGAGGCTTATGTACCCCTCCCACTGGAGGGTGGCATAATAGGGGGTGTACCCACCCCATTGAAGGGACCCATTGGTCCCAACCTTTTACCTACCTGTAACGCCCCTAAATCTAGTATTTAGGGGTACCCCTGAACCTTGCTTCCTCAGACAAGAAACCAGAAGAAGAAAAAAAGAAGGACCGAACAGCCGTGCCGAAGCTAACAAGAGGGGGACACCCTCTGACTTGGCCCCAGCCCTACCGGCCTGTCCCCACCTCGAACCTGCAGAAGCGAAACTCCGGTGTATCTTGCAGCCAGCAGCCTCAAGAACCCTGAGGACCTGCCCTGCCTTCAAAAGAAAAGACTGTCTCCCGTGAACACCGGATTTGTTCACCAACAGACTCCAGGTCCGGAAAAGTCCGCGAGTCTGCACCACTCTGCACCCGACGCCCACGGCTCGAGTTCGAGTGGCCCAACACCAAGAGGAGGTCTCCCTGGCGATCCTGACCCGAGATCCGGTGACCCCTGACCTGCCTCAAGCCTTCACCTGACGCCTGCAGCCTCAAACCGGAAGGTCCCCCCAACCGCGACCAGGAGCTGGTAAGAAGATCCGACCCTAAAAGGCACCCCTGCACACGATGCCCTACGGCCCAACCGACGGTGCCTAACCAACCCCCAGCATTCCAACTTACCTCTCCAAGTGGTAGTCTCACCCAGAAGACCTTCGTCCCCGAGGCTGCAGTGTGTTTGCAAACCGGAGACTCCCCATTGAAAGCTATAGGGCGCCCGCCGCCAAAACAGCACTCTGCACCCGGCCGCCCCAGCACTGCAGAGGGTGCACCTTTTGTGCTGGCTTGAACCCCCATTTGCCCTGAGCTTAAGTCCAGGAGCTTTGCTCCCACAACCCAGTGGCCTGCTAGTCAGCAGCCACCAACCGGAGGCCCCCTATCCCCCATTGTATAACATTGGGCCTCAGCACTCTGCACCCGGCCGCCCTAGTGCTGCTGAGTGTGTAACCAGAGTGCATCCTTGACCCTGGGGACCCCTGAGTCTACCCCCAGAATACCAACTCCCACAACCGAATACTTACCTTTGAACCGATAACCCTATTTTCCTCCATAGGATAACATTGATTGTTTTTCTGTGAAAAGTTTCTGAGTGTGGAGTTGGAAAATCTAAGAAACCCTTTAAAACTGTAACTAAATAACAAAAACGCTTTTACTTACCTTTTTACAGGAAATGTCCCAGTGCAGCATCCAGGTATACTGCACTGTGTACGAAAAGTAATCTACTTTACATTCTACTAAAAAGCCAATACAAAGTATATGTACAGTATATCACAAGCATTGCCTTACTAGTAGCTCTACTGTAATCAAGTCAAAGTGCATATACCCTTGCAATTCAAACTGTTTACAAACTACATTACTACTGTAAAGTATTCATTGCTTACCTGTGCCAGGCTTGCTTGGTTCTAGAAAATAAAATAACTAAAAGAATATTTTTATACAAAACCAATTGGTCTGAAGTTCAGTCTTTGAGTGTGTGATATCATTTGCTGATTGAGTGTGTACAACAAATGCTTGACACTACCCTCTGATAAAGCCTTACTGCTTGACCACACTACCACAAATAGAGAGTAAGGTGCCATCTACTTTTACCTCTGCCTACCTTTGGGGTTCCACTTTAGTCTGTGCACACTATACCTCACTTTGGTATAGTATATACAGAGCCAGCTTCCTACAGTACTTGCTTTCTATTATTATGTAATGGACGGTTTGGGGGATTTGGCAGTTGATTAGTCAGTTGTGCCTGGCAAGACTGCGGTGGGGTTTCATTTCTGATTAAACTCATTTACTTCAAAGAAGCTGCCTCGGGTAATCTTAATTACAACAGAATGCTTGTTGTCCTTACCTGATTTAGTATAGTGTAAACTTGTGTGTGAGGTTCTTTTAATGCAATTTAATGCAAGCTGGAGCTTTTGTGCATGATTAGTAGTAATTAATTTTACCAGCCAATTTTTGCAAATTATTACTTTGGAAAAATTCTGGATCCAGGATATTAATAAGGTGAGAAATGTCAGGGAAGATATTGTATCCTCTGTTAATATTCTTACTGAAACAAACTTTTTCTTACGCTGATCCAAATCGATTGCAACCATTTGATTGTGTGTGGCGATATATGTAGCATTGAGGATTACCTTTTTAAGAGGATACTATCATCCACTCCGCCGAATGTATCACCCTAAAATTGACCAGGGAAATCTCAGTCGCATGTATGGCCTTACAACCTGAATAAACAGACGAGAATCTACAAATTCCTGCGGCTGGGAAACAAGTATGTTTTTTTATATTTTTGCAAAAACTAGGAGCATCGAAATGGCTGGGAATTAGATAGAGCTGGGATATCAGAGTTTGATTTTTATTATTCTTTAGTTTTAGAAGCAGAACAGTTAAAACGTCTCTACGGTAGTGCATACCTTAGTGAATAGGTTTTCCAAATAAAGATACATTTAATGCATCATATCCTCAGGTAGAGTGATAACAACAAGTAAAAATCAAACTGGGTAAAGGAGAAGGAATGCTACAATGACGACTGAGAATCGACTGAGAAGTACAAGTACGGTAGAAATGCAAGATTTCTACCGAGACACCTTCAGGAAATAACATCCAATTGTATCATACTGCAGTAGTGCGTTAAAAATATTAGAAACCCCCCACGAAGGATGATGCCTGAAGAGGGTCCCAGCATGCAGTCAGCCGGTAGAAAGGGTGATGATGGTGTTCATTTTGGACGTGGCCTTCTACGTCCAGGATTTTTAATCGCAGCAGCTCCTACCGTAATTAGCCACATTGGCCATAGTATTAGTCTCGGAGGTAGTGAATTAATGTGTTTTTTTTTTTTAAACTGTGTTTATTAGCATTTTAAGTTTAGCAACACAACAATTACAGTACATGATAGGCATTACATTGACAGAGCGTGGATACAGCAGTACAGTACAGAAGTTGGATCTGGCTATACAGGACTCAATACATGTTATCATGCTTAGGCGTGGACGGTATACCAAAGTTCACAGCAATCGCACTAAAGGTCGACCCCGCTATCCTGTGGCCCCTCGGTCTCAGCCTGGCCGTTAGTCTGTGCCGGTGCAGCGCTGTCTTCCACGTCCCCTGCAGCCTCTCGCAGCAGGTAACTGGTAAGGGGCTTCCAAATATCGCAGGTTCGTGAGCGGAGGGGTAGCAACTCGGCGTATATATTATTTTGCTCTTGACAATAAGTGAGGTCTGCTAACCAGTCCTTAAATTTGGGCGCCCTGCCCCTCCCCCATCTGCAAGCAATTTTACGTTTGTCCACGAGGAGGCCTAAGGCCAGGAATCGCTTAAGGCGACCTTTGTACCCTGGGAGGTATCCCAGGAGACCCATTTCTGGTGTAAGATCGAGCTGCCCTCCTACCATGGCTCCCAAGGCGTTCCCCACCTCAGCCCAGTATTGCGCAATGGACCTACATTCCCATGCGACATGTAAGAACCCCGCTCTCTCCTACTTGCAGCGGTCGCATTTGTCCCTATCTCGTAATTGTAGTTTGTGCATTTTTACAGGGGTATAGTACATTCTGTGGAGAAATTTAAAATGAATGATTCTGAACCTGCTGTTAGCAGTAATATATTCGGTTTGTTGACCGCTATATGCCCATGCCTCCTCTGTAATAGGGTGGCCCAATTCCAGTTCCCATTCCCGTTTTGCTTTCAGAGTGTTGTGCGTCCCTGCCCCTACGGTGGCTTTGTATATACGGGACACAGCGTGAAGTGCTCCTGCGTGTAACGTTTGATGCAGCGGAAGCAGTGTGGGAGGTTCCTCAGGGAACGCGGGGGTTGCGGCTTTAACGGCTTGTCGCAGGCGGATATATAGGTATCGGTCCATGGTCGTGGGGAGGGTGTCGACAAAGAATTCTGCTGCACCTTTGAATCTCCCTTGGTGATACATATCCCCCCCAGGTATTTATGCCGAGTTTGAGGAGCATGCGTTTTGCATATGCCTTCTTGTGTGACAGGCAGGCTATGTTGATCACGTAAGGGAAGTAGCGGGGAATATAGCATGGGGGTTTGGGACCGTTTGGCTATAGCTCGCCACGCGTTATTGGTACAAGCCACTGTGGATCGTTGTCCCCCAGCTGTGTTGTCATCAGTGCCCAGGAACCCTGTGAGTGGTAGAGGTGCCATGAGCCCCTGTTCTACCGCCAGGTGCGTCATAAAGGGCGGAGTCTCGAACCAGTACGCTGCGAAGTGTGTCTGAGCGCTGAGATAGTAGAGTTCAGGATCGGGCGCTTCGAAACCGCCCTGAGCGAATGGCAGTGTGAGGGTGTCCCATTTGATCCGAGGTTGTTTCCCGCCCAATGCCAGGCGAATGAGCTGGCTCTTCAGCCTAGTAAAGAAGGGACGGCCTGGGGGATAGGGGATGTTTGTAAACAAGTATAAAAATGTAGGCATAATGACGATTTTCATTAAGGCTACCCGGCCAGCGAGGGAAAGCGGGAGAGCTATCAATCTAGTGATTAAGTCTTCTACCTTAGTGAGGACCACTCCATAGTTTGCTCGCAATAGCTCTTCTTTGCCCTTAGTTATGGTAATGCCCAGGTAACGGACCTCGTCATCGCACCACTGCAGCGGGTAGTCCATTGGGAAAGGGGTGGTACATCTAGTGAGCGGGATGATTTGGGATTTACCCCAGTTTATGGTGATACCCGAGAAGGCCCCAAATGTTATTATTTCGCGGATCATGGCATTTTATCCTTCTGCATGATTGCACACATATAGCGTAACGTCGTCTGCGTATAGCGAAATTAAGACGGGGCTCGTGGGGTAATCCAGCGCATATTGCTTATGGTGCTGTCGTAGCACGGCTGCCAGCGGTTCCATGGCTATCGCGAATAGCAGGGGTGAAAGGGGGCACCCCTGTCGCGTGCCCCTGGAGATGCTGAAGGCAGGAGAGCGTTCTCCTTTCAGGAGTAATGAGGCACAGGGCCGGTGATATAGCAACTTAATCCACATAAGGAACCCCAGGGGAAATCCCATGTGCGTTAAAACTGAAAGTAGGTAGCCCCACTCCAGGGAGTCTAACGCCTTGGTGGCGTTCAGGAAGACTGTCACCACCTGTTCCTCCTGGTCAATACCATGCAGGATGGAGAAAAGTGTCCTCAGATTGTGTGAGGTTGATCAACCAGGTATGAATCCTGCTTGATCAGGCCTGATCAGTTTATCCATCAAAAGCGTAAGCCTGTTGGCCACAACTTTGGCTAATATCTTAACGTCGTAATTAATTAAGGACAAAGGTCTAAACGAGTCCGTGGATTCGGGGGCTTTCCCGGGTTTCAGTAGTGAGACCAGCATTGCCGCTCGCATGGTAGACGGAAGCGTCTCCGTCTGGGCCACTTCTTCATATACCGCTTTCAGGAAGGGGGCTAGTGTATCGATATAGGTCTTATAAAATTCGATACCGAGACCATCGGGTCCGGGCGCCTTCCCATTCCCGATTTGCATGATAGCCGCGCGTATTTCATCCACTTCAAAGTCGGCTGCTAAGAATTCGCGCTGGTGATTGCTGAGCCAGGCCAGTTCTATCTGCTGTAAGTATTGCGGAGTTTCAGCCTGACGCGCCACGCAGGTCGTGTATAGTGCTCGGTAATGCGCAGTGAAAACCCTCATTATGGCCAAAGTGTCTCGGTGTGTCACCCCTTCCCCGTCTCGGATGACCAGCACATGGTTCGCCGTTCTAGGTGGACGGATGGTTTCGGCGAGCGCCTTGCTGGGGTTTTCCCCCTCACCATACCTACGCGCCGTGTGGTATTTGCTGCGGAAGAGGCACTCCCGTTCCGCTTCGGCTTGGTACTCTGTAAGGAGTTTGCGTATCGTGGCCAGAGTGGGGCCCCCGCATGCCGCATGCATGTTTGTTTCCTGCTGTTTAATCTGGCGTTCCAGGCATGCTATAGTATTGCGAATATCTTTGAGGATGCCCCCCGCTTTAGCTATGCAATGACCCCTAACGGTAACCTTCAGTGCCTCCCACACAGTAGCTAAGGAGGGTACTGAGTCGATATTGAGTCTCAGGAACTCCTCTAGTGTTTCCCCCAGTTCACTCTTAAACACCACATCAAGGAGCGCTGTGGGTTGCAGGCGCAACTGCCGAGGCTGAGGCGTCAATCCCGGGGGGTTCAGTGACATAAGTACAGGGGAGTGATCCGAGTACGTGCGCGCTAAGTGACGCGAGGAGAGGGCGTGAAGCGCAATGTCTTGTGATGTAAGCCACATGTCCAGCCGGGACCAGTTGTTGTGTACTGCCGAGTGGAATGTTCCCTCGCGCTGCGTCGGGTGGTGGTGGCGCCAGACGTCCACCAGCATATTGTCTGCGATTATTTGCTGGAGTTGGCGCTGCGCCTTGGAATAGTGGTGCGGTAGCGGGTGGGAGCGGGCCTGTGAGAGTTGCAGCGTTAAATTAATATCTCCCCCCCCCCATATGAGGCGAGTCGAGCCAATGCTCACTATGCGTGCCCATAAGGTGATGTAATAGTCTTCATCGTCCACGTTAGGTCCATAACTACACACCAGCGTAACGGAAGCAGAAGCTAGCCTACCCCATGTCATTCAGAATCTGCCCTGTGGGGCAAGTGTAGAGCCTTCCTCGATGTAATGCACCGCTTTTTTTATTAGAATTGCCGCACCTCTAGAGAAGGCTGAATACGAGGAAAAGTATCTGTGTGGGGCCCACCTGGAGGCGAACTGGAGCTGTCATGAGGGGAGGGTGTGCGTCTACTGCAGCATAGCTATACTAACATGATGCCTGTCCAGGTAGGCCAGTATGTGCCTTTTTGTTCAGGGGTCGCCCAGCCCCCTGATGTTCCAGGTTAGGAGTCCCATGGTCGCTGTGGTGTCGGTCTTTTGTCCCTCACCCACCATTACCTAGTTTCCCACATGTATATAGTTGTTGTGGTCCTGTATCTGTGACTGAGTGTGTACTGTACCAGCGTTGCCTGGTGTCTATAGCAAGTGTAGTAATGTCTACCCTTCTACCCCAACAAACCCCCCACAACGGCGACCCCAACTTGCCATGTACAGTTCCCACCCCCTGAACCCCTCCCAATACATCGAATAACATCAGAAACATTTGTGCCACACTTTCCCTGAGGTGACATTGCACTGTCCATGCTATGGGGTGACAAAACGTCTGCGACATAAGGAGACAGGTATGCAAGAACAGACAGGTGCAAATAATATGCAAATCGAATAGAGATCGAGTCTCAGGGTTATTAGTGACCCATAACTGCAGTGTCCCCACACCAGAACAACAAAGGCAACAGCCTAACAATACAGTCCCCATTAATGGGGGAAAAGGGGACTCCCTGTTAGACGTGTATCCCAGGGGGCGTGGCATCTCCTCCTGCACCGTCATGTCGTGCAGAAGGGGGCCCTGGAATGCAAGGTCGGTATCCTGCGGAGACCGCGCTGCCCACATATATGCCAGTGAAAGGCCAGGAGGCAATACATTGTCTACCTTTCATGTTACCTGCTTAGTGGAGCAAATGTCTGTGCTGGCAGTGCCCACACTACGACCCGTGGGCAGCGACATGCAAGTCCGTGGCCAGCACTCTCAGTCCTCTTCGCGATGCGCTTGGCCGTCTCTGCCGCACGTCGGGGATCGTTCCGCTCGCTTGGCCGCAAGCACTGTTTTTTTGAAGAAGTCCGCCGCTTGTTGTGGGGGAGTTGCAGATGTGGTGCTTGCTGTCGTAGGTGAGTCGCAGCCGTGCCGGGTAGAGCATAGCATACTCCACTCCTTCCTGCTGGAGCTTCTTTTTGATGGGAGCGAATTTCTTCCGCGCTTCCTGGACGTTAAGTGTGAAATCGGGGTATAATGATATGGCATTGTTCTCAAAGACCACGTCTTTCAGCTCCCTCGCCTTTCGCAAAGCTGTGTCGTGGTCGCGATAGTTAAGTAGTCTCGCCACTATGGGCCGGGGCGGCGCTCCTGGTGGGGGCTTTGGTGCCAGTGTGCGATGCGCCCGCTCCACAATTAGCATTCTGGAGAAGGCCTCCTGGCCAAAGCATGTGGTGAGCAGCCGCTCTACGTAATCTTCAAGTCTTCCAGTGTTTGTAGTTTCGGGTACGCCAGTAATGCGGATATTGTTCCGCCTCGAGCGGGCTTCGATGTCCTCATTTTTTGCCGCAATTACCTTAAGCAATTTATCAATGTCCGTGAGTTGCCCCGCCGCCTGTGCGTGATCATCTTCGAGAGTTGAGATTCGTGTTTCGGCCTCCTTTATTCTACGGTCTTGCTTTTCAATCTTCTGGGTGATCTGGTCCATTCTGGCGCACATGGAGTCCATTTTTCCCTCTATGGAGGCAAAGCTGGCTTTCATTGTGTGAAGCAATGTCTTCATGTCCACCTCGTCTGTGTCCCAGCTCGCTTGGCCCGTGCCATCTTGCTCCGAGTCAGGTGGCTGCCCTCTGGGCATTCTACGGGTATCAAAAGTAAGTTTAGGCTGTTTGCCATCTAGTTTGCCCATTGTCTTGCCCATCAGGGCAGGCGGCAGGAGCTCACGCGAATCTGTAGTTGTTCTTCTGACTGCCTGCTCTAGCAGGGGCCGTGCAGCCGCACCTAGAGTGTGTTAGGTGCCTGGCGGTACTCAGAATTAGGGTGTCGCTTGTGTTGCCTCTGCCTGACTGAGTGTCGTGGTGGAGGGGCCGGCTCTGCGGCTCCTGTGGCGCCCAGCCTGCGGAAGGTCGTAGGTCTGTGTCCCTGATGGGGGATTCAATCCAGCATGAAGTGGTAAGATCTTGAGTTGAGGGAGCTTGACAACGGGCCTGTGTGCCTTGCTCTTGGGGGTTGGTGCACGAAATGTCCAGGCCGGGGCGGCCTTTCAGTGGAGTAGAGGGTTTGTGTGGGTGATGTCTGGGTTACCTCCCACCCGCGGCGTAGCTCGTTATCGATGTAGGCGGCTGCAGCCGTCACTTACGCGGTGTCTTTAGGGCCGCCGTCTCCCACCGTGGGGACCACGGGTGCGGCGTAGAGTGGAGGTAGCAAAGTCACAACGGACCCCTCTGGCCTTCTTTCCCAAGGTCCGTGGTCTACGGTGAGGCCATTGCAAGTCTGGCTCCGTATGGGAGCAAGGGAGGCTTCCCCCCCGGCAAAGCCGCCACGTGATGACAGGCAGCGAGGAGGAGGCCCGAAACCCCTAGCCCCGCGCAGTGGACTCTAGCGCATGGGCGGCCTCTAGGCAATGCGCGGGCAGGGTAGTGGCCTAATGCCGAAGCCCACAACAGGCAGACATGAGGAGCGGATGCGGCTTCCAACTAAGCGGGCGCCCAGTGCCCCAGTCCCCCCCGTCCAGGGAGCAGTAGGATCGCAGGGGGAGCAGCGTCTCAGGGCCCAGGGGGTCGGTCTCCCTCAGGTACATTCACTCAGCCCCCTCCGATGGTAGCTTACGTGCGCCGTACCTTATTGTGTGGGACGGTGTCTGAGTCTGTATCCCCACCAGGGTGCAGCGTGGCAGCGGAGCTCACGGGGGAGGCAGGGTAGGCCTCGATCCACGGCCTCGCATGCCTGTCCCCCGCTCTTGGCTAGCCCCTGGGCAGAATGTGTGCGGTTGGTTGGGCGCGGCTACAGTTCGCTTCCCGTCCGTAACGCCCCCGCGGGTCTCCCCCGGGTGATCGCTGACGTGATTCAATCTGTGTGGCGGCTAGCGGCGGTCAGTCTGCAGCGGCGCCGCCCTCTAGGCCTTGCGCACACGGATTAGGCCCCGATCCTCGGCCTTGCGTGCCCGTCTCCCGCTCCTGGATGGCCCCTGGGCAGTGTGTGGATCTAGAGTGCGGATGCGGTCGCAAGCTTCGCCTTTTCCCCTGTGCCTCTGTGTGCTCTCGTGGGCAATCGCTGGAATGGCGCAGGAGCAGTATCAGCTGGCAGCAGTTGGTACTCCCCGGCGGGGCCTCACAGCTCCCGCAGGTAGCAGCGTGTCCCTGTCTGCCACGGCCCAGCCGGCAGCGCCGCGCCTCGCAGGCCGCAGCGCTGGCCGGAGTTCAGCAGGGTCGCCCCAGCTCCTTGCTCGCCGCAGCTGGCTCGTGCGGTCTCCCACAGTCTTCCGCGGCAGTGCAAAGCTAGTTTAAGCGAGTTTAGCCCGCGGATTCAGGATGGATGCTGATTAGTTGTTCCAGGGCTGACGGAGCCTCACTACAGTGCGGCCATCTTGTCAGCCCGCCCCCTAGCTTCTCCCGTGAATTAATGTTATGTATGTGATTTTAATCTGATGATATGGGGAAGATATGATAAGGAGACAGTGGAATAAGTGACTCTAAAACGTTTCTTTGGGGTAACTTTGGTACTTACATCACTATGGGGAACAAGAGGTCTGTCATAGTGAGTTTACCTATCATGTCTGCACACTTACAAACGCCCTTCTGCCTATGTTTGTATTACATTTTGGAGTTTTCTTTACTAATTTGAAAAGGAAATCCTCACTATTTTTCACATCAGTACTGAATATTACGTCAGTAATCATGAATCTTGTACGCACAGGACAACATTGAGTGCTTCTCGCAGTAATCTCACTATGGGGAGAAGTCATGTTCTAATCATTCTAATTAATAAGGCAGTGATTTTTCCGAACAATAAAGCAAAGGGAGGCCAAAGATGACGTGGACTCCACGTCTGCTGTCCCTTTCTCACTTGCACCTAAAGACCCTTCTCACTGCCCTTTATAAGCTAGCTTGTTTGTTTTTGGCGGCTTATACGGAGAGATGGTGAAGATGGGTGCTTGTAAAAGGAGAGATGCGAAAGACTGAAGGACAGTAGATGGCTGTTAAGACACACCTATGCTAGTGCTATATTTCTCATGGGCTTGTTGACAATGATTGGACCAGAATCAAAGATTAGGAAATGTATGGGGATTTTCATATGATCTAATAAGATGTATCAGATTAATGTTGTCAACAGAAGCAATGTGAGCTAATGAAATAGCTGTCCTGAAAATGGAGGTTTTGTTTTAACATTCCACAGGTTCCTCGTAGTCCTGTAGAACCATAGCACTGATACAGAATAATATTTATATTGCAGTACTAGCCTTTGTTCCAGATTTACTGACATCTTACACACTGTCAGATTTAAAGTCATATTTAGGTAACATATGGGAGATATAGAAGGGATCCTATTCCAGTGCCCTGGTCCGACCATTTTTTGATTCCTTTTATCTGGACTCCCACGTGCCCCACACTGTCTTTCAGCTCGGTTGGAAGCCAGACACGTCTATGGTCTAAACTCTTGTTAGAACACTGGATCTCAGCTCTGGAAAATACTAGGCCGACCCCTGATCCTGATCCTAATCCTATCAGTGCTAATGATAATTTTAATAAATGGATTGAGTCTTTGTTGGACCGGGTCCTCCCTAAGAAGTGAATTCAGAATACAGCTGGGACCAACAGAACGGCATGGTACTCCCCTAAGCTCATTGAGCTTAAACAAATTTGTAAGAAACTGGAAAGAATATGGAGAAAGGATTTTTCTCTAGTTAATAAATTGAAATACAGGTAGGCCATGAAAATCTATAAAGCGGAAATTAAATCTGCACAAGCCTCTTATTATGAAGAAAGAATTACTTTGGCAGCTAATTCTCCTCGCGAAATTTTTCGCATTGCAAAAAATCTTCTTAGACTTTCTTCACCTCCAGTTACTATTGATGACGCTTGCTCCCGCTGTAATAATTTGGCAGAGTTTTTCTATAACAAAATCCAAGCCATCTACACCTCCTTTCCCCATACGGTTTGCCACAGCAACTCGTTACTTCTGGACATCACGCCTCAGATCAGTGAGCACCGTCTGGAGGAAATTCCTTTGATGGACCTTAAGTCGTTAGGAATCACTTCGGCTCTGGTAAAATCTGGTTCGCCTAGAGACTCAGCTCCTCCCATTATTCTGAATCGAGCTGCTGGAACAGTCTCTCCTGTGATACTGGAGCTGTTTAACGCCTCTATCTCTACTGGAGTAGTCCCCCCCCCCCCCTCCATGGAAAAGTGCCAAGGTGAAGGCGTTGCTAAAAAAAAAACGAGTCTCAACCCTGATCTCCCGGGAAACTATCGCCCCATTTCGCTTCTAACGGGGATCAGTAAGATTGTGGAAAAGCATGTTAACTCAGTCCTCTCCACATTTTTGGAGTCTCACAATCTTCTTCACCCCTCACAGACTGGCTTTCGACCCCAACATGGTACGGAGACTGCCCTCTTAGCAGTAGTCGAAGAGTCCAAGAAAATCTTGGACTGTGGAGGCTCTACGGCTATCATCCTCTTGGATCTTAGTGCAGTCTTCGACACTGTTAACCACCAAATCTTGGTCCGTAGACTCAGGAATTTGGGGGTGACCGGGGGGGGCTATAGTGTGGCTACAATCATTCTTGGAAGACAGGTCATTTCAGGTTTTTGAAGGAGATGCCACTTCAAAACTCATGTCTCTCAGCTGCGGTGTTCCGCAGGGATCTTCTTTGAGTCCCACCCTGTTTAATGTGTATATGAGCCCACTAGCAGAGATAGTGCTTCCTTTTGGGGTCCAGATTGTCACTTACGCCGACGATACACAACTAGTTGTGGCCCTAAACCACTCTGATAATTCCTCTCCTGGCCTAGGCTCTTGTCTGGAGAAGGTGGCCAAGTGGATGGAGCACTCATATTTGAAACTGAATGGAGATAAGATGGAGCTGAGGCCCCTAGGCAATTCCCCTATTTTTAATGCAGGAGTGTTGTGCCCAGTTTTTCTTGGCCCCGCTCCTGCTCCCAAGAACCAGATCAAACGTCTGGGTATTTGGCTCGATCGTGATCTGAACTTCAAGCATCAGGCCCTGAAATTGACTGCCACTTGTTATGGAATCCTTAGGATGCTTCAGAAAGTTCTTCCGCTTCTACCTTTCCTCGCAAGGAGGCTTGTGGTCCAGGCTTTAATTCTTCCCCGCCTGGACTATGGGAATGCCCTTTATTTAGGAGCTCCTAGTGCTACCATCGCGAAGCTACAGATTGTGCAAAACTGCGCAGCGCGCATGCTCCTTCGGATTCCAAACCGCCAATCCGCGAAACCAGCTCTTAATACCCTCCATTGGCTTCCCATACAGGAGAGAATTAAATTTAAGGCTCTCTGTATTGTTCACAAGACACTAGCAGGGAAGGGACCCCCTATTAACCGGTCCATTATTTTGCCCTATCGATCGAACAGATGCCTGCGCTCGGACAACCTCCGTCTCGCCTTAGTTCCTGGAATAAAAAGGGCAAGAAGCGGTGGCCGTTTGTTTTCCTATAATGCTGCTAGGATGTGGACCACCCTTCCCCTCCACATGCGTTCTGAGCCTAATCATTTGGCCTTCCGTAAATCTCTCAAAACTTGGCTTTTCTTTAATGTGGCTTAGTAGTTTCTATTGTCTGTGCCGCTATCAGCGCTGGGATGCCCTCGGGTAGCTACACGCTTAATAAATGTTTTTCTCATTTAATTTATCAAGTTGAACTATACAGCTTTTTCAAAGACAGAATTTGCGAAGTGTCTCCTTAGCTGGAATGAATGAGGTCTTTGAAAATACAATGAGCCACATTTTACTCATTGAGATGGCTTTCCAAAAGGTTTTCGGAGATAAGCAGGAACCTGCACCAGGAATACAGACTATAGTTTTCCGAAGAATATGATTCATAACTTGGGTCTCATGGTTAAAAGGACAGCTCACAGGAAAACATTTGAGTACTGAATACATGAAACGGAGCATATGTCTTTATGTGGGGACTGACATTGTTGTGTGGCCTTCTTGGGTCCACTTTAGTTCTCCTTTATAGTTTGACATTTTATACATTTTGATAATTGGCAACAGTTGGTAAATTACACTTAGGGACAGCTCAATAGTATGGTGCAAAATGGTACATAAAATACACTTACAGGTCCTAACGGGTGGTTATTGTGGCCAGTGGCCACAAATGGTTGTCATGCACATTTTTTAACTCTACACAGGGTTTTAAAGGTAGCAGACCGGACCCTCGTTACATTTAGTCTCAACATTCAGGGGTTATTACTACCTATTCAGTGGGGAAGTTATGCCAGCAATGGCTGCAACATTCCACTTTGTCTGCAGTAAAAGAACATCTTTCTCTCCTTTCGGATGACATAGATTTGCAAGAATTTTCGTTCGGTCCTAGATCTCGCGTTCTAAAAGATTAATTTATGCTACCTATAATGAAGTTTGGAAACTATCACAAATGGAAGTTGCTGCACATTTAACCCCTTCGCTGCTGGCGTCGGCCAACGGCCGTCGCGCGCACTACCTTCGTAGTGCTGCGCACGTCCTTTGGCCGACGCGGCCCTGCCCACTGCGCTAAACCGCCGCACCGCGGCGGAATTGCCGCCGCGGTTAAGCGGTTAAGGCAAATTGATCAAGCTAATTTAGAAACAAGCATTGGCAAAGCCAATAGGTCTTGCCTATGCTAGAGCTATTGGCTTTGGCAATGTGTTTTAGCCACGTTGTACACCAGTGTCGCTGCTGTTCAACATGGCTAAAAGTTATTGGGGTGGGGTTGATTGAAGTGGGGTAGATTGCGGTACAGTGGAGTGGGGTAGATTGGCATGGAGTTTAGTTGAATGGAGTTGGATAGAATGGAGTGGGGTGGATTGGAGTGGGGTAGATTGGAGTGAGGGAGTTGGGTAGATTAGTGTAGTAGGTTGGAGTGGGGTAGATTTAATTGGGGTGGAGTGGGGGTAGATTGGGGTAGATTGGAATTGAGTGATTGAGGTTGATTAGAGTGAGGTATATTGCAGTGGGGTAGATAGGAGTAGGGTAGATTGGGGTAGATCTTAATCTACCTCAATCTAGCCTACTCTTGGTTTGTGAAGTGCGATATACTGGGGTAGAGTTGAGTGAGGTAGATTAAGGAGAAGTGGAATGGGGTGGATTATGGTAGATTGGAGTTGGATAGACTGGAGTGGTCTGATGGAGCAGAGTGGGGTAGATTGCATTGGGGTGGAGTGGGGGTAGATTGCATTGGGGTGGAGTGGGGGTAGATTGCATTGGGGTGGAGTGGGGTAGATTGCATTGGGGTGGAGTGGGGTATATTGCATTGGGGTGGAGTGGGGTATATTGCATTGGGGTGGAGTGGGGTAGATTGCATTGGGGTGGAGTGGGGTAGATTGTAGTGGAGTCGGGTAAATTGAAGTGGGGTGGACTGAGTTGGAGTGGGTTAGATTGGACTGGCATGGGGTAGATTTGAGTGGCATGTGGTATATTGGGTGGGGTAGATTGGAAAAAGTGGAGTGGGGTTGTTAGACTTGGCTTTTTCAGCGGGTTTACCCCCAGACTTTTTGCTTTTTGGCCTCCTGTTTTTGACCCTGTGTGTGTTGGTTTTAGGACTCTGGGCACTTTACCACTGCTAATCAGTGCTAAAGTGCATATGCTCTCTGTGTAAAATGTGTTATGGATTGGTGTTTCCATGATTGGCCTATTTGATTTATGTGTCAGACCCTAGTAAAGTGCATTGCGAGTGCCAGGGCCTATAAATCAAATGCTGTTGGTGGGCTGCAGCACTGGATTGTGCCACCCACGCAAACAGCCCGTAAAGTGGAACTCTGGCCTGCCATTGCAGAGCCTGTGCGCAGCCTGGGGCTGCCATGTCGACTTGGCAAGTGCACACACTTGCCAGTCCCTAAACCTTCCCTTTTCTACATGTTAGTCACCCCTAAGGTAGGCCCAAGGTACCCCTGTGGGCAAGGTGCATTGTATGTGAAAGGTAGGACATGCCCTGGTGTGTGTGGCATGTCCTGATAGTGAATTACAGCCTATTTCGTTTTTCACTATTGCAAGGCTACCTGTCCCCCATAGGCCAGGATGGGCAGTTTTGATTATTACATCTTATAATCCTAACTGACTCCGGGAACATGGTAGAAATTTGAGTTTAGTATGCCTGAACTCAGAATGATAAAATACATCTTTTAGTGAAGTTGGTTTTAACATTCTGTGTTTGAAAATACCACTTTTAGAAAGTAGGTATTTTCTTGTCTAACTATCCAGGCCTGCCTCTGCTAGGTTGTGTATTCCTTGTCTGGAGTTTAAGTGACAGGGCTGGGGGATTCCAGGAGACAGAATGAGTCCGCCCAGTGGTGAATAGAGAGATCTGCATCTAGATGGGAGTGAGGAGTTGCACCTGGGACCTGAATAGGACTGTGCCTGCCCCCCACAGTGCTGGCTCCACCCCCTGTGGTGCGTCTGATGTCTCTGCCCTGCATTGTGAAAGAAGAGAAGGAATCATGTCAACAAAGTGCTCCAGGGCTGTGCTTTCCCTCCACAATGCTGGCTCCACCTCCTGTGGGGCGTCTGATGTTTCTGCCCTGCACTGTGAAAGGAAAGAAGGAGTCTTGTCAACAGAGTGCTCCAGAACTGGTTTGGACTAGGCAAAGGCTTCTCTGCCTCCAGAGAACAAAGGAATTTGGGATATAAATATTGGGGCCCTGACCCCATGAATTTAGATCTCGCTGGAATCAAGGAACCTGCCAAGAAGAAGAGCTGGAGAGCTGCTAGGAGGAGTACTGCCCCTTTGCTGAGTTATTGCCTTGTTGGGTTGGCCTGCAGTTGCTGCTTCTGTCTTGGGCAGTGAAAGGACTGGACTGAACTTTCTACTCTTTGTGCTGAGAATCTCCAAGGGCCTGAAACCGAGCTGGCCTCCTGTTAAGAAGTCTCAGGGACTGCAAAGACTTCACAACCCTCTGGGTACCGCTGTTTCAGTTGCCACAGAGGAAGGGAACCGCAACCGACTCCGTCAACCGACTCCATCACTGGCCCGGTGTCCTGTTTGCACCGCAGACCGCATCGCCCCGCTTCGCACCGCAACCCTGGTCTCACCGACGACGACGTCCGACGCCATCGAGCCGCTGCTTGCATCGTGACCTGTGGGCACCGCAGTTCACATCGCATCACTGTACCGGCCGGACCAGACCGACGCTGTCGCTGCATCTGGCTCAACCATCGTGACCGCATCGCAGTTGGGGCACCGCTCGCACGCTTTGCGACGCACCGCTCCGACTCGCACCGCTGTCCGACGCCAGCTCCCGCACTCCGGATTGGTCGCCTGCATCGCAACCTGTCAGCACCGCATCGAGCATCGTCTCACCCTGCATCGCACGCCTTGGTCTCACCGACTCCGTCTGCACGACTGTCATCGAGCCGCTGCCTGCACCGCATCGAGAGGACACCACACCTTGCATCGCTCCGTCTTGCACCGCAACCGCGACGTACGCCGACTGGCTCGCACGCTCCGTGCCCGCCACAATGAGAAAAGGTACTGTGACCAAGTCTGTTCACGACTCTGCTGGCCCGTATCGACGCGGTCGGCTGGAACTGTTAGACTCTGTTGTTTTCAGCATCGCGGTAGACTCGGACAGAGCTACCGACTCGTACGAACTTTGTTTTTGTGATATTCCTGCAAAGAAGAAGTTATCTTATAACATAATCATTTTTAAAGTACTGTATTGTGGATTTTTGTCGTAATTGGTCTTGTCTTGAGTATATAAAAATATTGGTTATTTTTCTAAACTGGTGTGGTGTCCTTTTGTAGTGCTTACACTGTATTACTGTTGGTTATGTGCAAATGCTTTACACACTGCCTCTAGAATAAGCCTGACTGCTCGTACCAAGCTACCAAGGGGGTGAGCAGGGGTTATTTTAGGAGTGTAACTCCCTTATCCTGACTAGGAAGAAGGGTCCCTACTTGGACAGAGGTGCAAGCCCTGGCCAACTAGAGACTCCCATTTCTAACAGGGGTAGATTGGGTAAAATAGAATGGAGTGTGGTAGATTAGGGTACAGTGGAGTGGGGGTAGATTGGGTGGATTGCCATGGGTATATTGTAGTGGGGTAGATTGGGGTAGGTAGAATAGGGTAGATTGGAGTGGAATGAGATATATTGGGGAAGAATGCAGTGAGATAGATTAGGGAAGAGTGGAGTGGGGTGGATTAGAGTAGGGTCGATTGGAATGGAGTGGGGTAGACTGAAGTGGGATGATTGGAGTGGGGTAGATTGGAGTAGAATGGGGTAGATTGGAGTTGAGTTGGGGTCGAGTGGGGGTGAAGTAGAATAGATTGGAGTGGAGTTGGATTGAGTGATGTGGGGTAGCTTGGGATGGAATGGGGTAGATTGGAGTAGGATGGAGTGGGGTAGATTGGAGTAGGATGGATTTGGATTGAGTGGGTTAGATTTGCGTGGAGTGTGGTAGATTTGCGTGGAGTGTGGTAGATTTGCGTGGAGTGTGGTAGATTTGCGTGGAGGTGTGGTAGATTTGCGTGGAGGTGTGGTAGATTTGCGTGGAGGTGTGGTAGATTTGCGTGGAGGTGGGGTAGATTTGCGTGGAGGTGGGGTAGATTTGCGTGGAGGTGGGGTAGATTTGCGTGGAGGTGGGGCAGATTTGCGTGGAGGTGGGGCAGATTTGGGAGGAGGTGGGGCAGATTTGGGAGGAGGTGGGGCAGATTTGGGAGGAGGTGGGGTAGATTTGGGAGGAGGTGGGGTAGATTTGGGAGGAGGTGGGGTAGATTTGGGATGGGGAGGTATACATTGGATTGGGGTAGAGTGGAGTGGGGTAGAGTGGAGTGGGGTAGAGTGGAGTGGAGTGGGGTAGATTGGAGTGAGATAGATTGGGTGGATTATGATAGGGTAGATTGGAGTGAAGTGGGGTGGGGTCGATTGGAGTGGGGTAGATTGGACTGGGGTGGAGTGGAGTGGAATGAAGGGGGTATAGTGGGGTAGATTAGGGTGGGGTATATTGGGAAGATTTGAGTAGGCTGGGGTAGGGTAGAGTGGGTTAGAGTGGAGTAGGTTAGATTTGAGTGGAGTGTGGTAGATCGGAGTGGGTAGATTGGAGAGAAGTGGAGTGGGGAAGATTTGGGTGGAATGCCATGGGTATATTGTAGTGGGGTGAATTGGGGTAGGTGGAATAGGGTAGATTGGAGTGGAGTGAGAGAGATTGAGGAAGAATGCAGTGAGATAGATTGGGGAAGAGTGGAGTGGGTTGAGTGGATTAGAGTAGGGTAAATTGGAATGGAGTGGGGTAGACTGAAGTGGGATGATTGGAGTGGGGTAGATTGGAGTAGAATGGGGTAGATTGGAGTTGAGTTGGGGTCGAGTGGGGGTGAAGTAGGTTAGATTGGAGTGGAGTTGGATAGAGTGATGTGGGGTAGATTGGGATGGAATGGGGTAGATTGGGGTGGGGTAGATTGGAGTAGGATAGATTGGGGTGGGGTAGATTGGAGTGTGGTGGATTTGCGTGGAGTGTGGTGGATTTGCGTGGAGTGTGGTGGATTTGGGATGAGGTGGGGTAGATTTGGGATGGGGCGGTATAAATTGGATTGGGGTAGAGTGGAGTAGATTGGAGTGGGGTAGATTGGAGTGGAGCGGGGTAGGTTAGGGTGAAGTGTGGTAGAGTGGAGTCTGGTAAATTGAAGTGAGATAGATTGGGTGGATTATGATAGGGTAGATTGGAGTGAAGTGGGGTGGATTGGAGTGGGATGAAGGGGGGTAGAGTGGGGTAGATTAGGATGGGGTAGATTGGGAAGATTTGAGTAGGGTAGATTAGGGTGGGAGTGGGTTAGAGTGGAGTAGGTTAGATTTGAGTGGAGTGTGGTAGATCGGAGTGGGTAGATTGGAGAGAAGTGGAGTGGGGTAGATTTGGGTAGAGTGGATTGTGGTAGGGTGTAGTGGGGTAGATTAGGGGAGTGGGGTAGATTGGAGTGGTGTATGGTAGATTGGGATGGGGTCGATTGGAGTGGTGTAGGTTGGGTTAGAGTGGGGTAGATTGTAGTGGGGAGTGGGGTTGATTGACTTGAGGTGGATTGGGTGGAGTGGAAAGGGGTAGATTGGGGAAGAGTGGAGTGGATTGGGGAAGAGTGGAGTAGATTGGGATGGAGTGGGACAGATTGAAGTCGGTTCGATTGGAGTGGAGGGGGTAGATTGGAGTGGGTTAGATTGGCAGGATTATGGTAGGGCAGATTGGAGTAGAGTGGAGTTGGGCAGGCTGGATTAGAGTTGGTTAGATTGAATTTGGGTAGATTGGAGTGGGGTGGGTAAATTGAGATGGGGTAGATTTGAGTGGAGTGGGGTAGATCGGAGTGGAGTAGATTGAGAAAGATTGTAGCTTAGTGGGTTGAGGTAGATTGGGGTACACTGGTGTGGAGTGGGGTAGATTGGTGGGGGGTAAAATAGATTGGGGTAAGCGGTTTGGAGCAGAGGGGTGAAGAACAGAGTGTCTTAGATTGGAGGGGCATCGAGTGACATGTCATGGAGTGGAGTGGCGTAGAATGGATAGGCGTGGCATAGACTGAAAGGGCATAATGTGGAGTATGCATGGTGTGGTAGCACACTGCTATTACAGGCAACACATTTTCAATTTAAAGGACCATTACATTTGCACCAAAATACCGTTTTACTGCATACAAGCGATAATGTGTGCAAATGTCATCACTTAGTATATTGATGTGTTTTGGTCTTATTCAAATATTTGTTTCCACCACACTTCAGAATTACAAAACAAATGTGCTTCATTTGTACTAATTCTAATATACTCACAAACATCAGTGCAGTTGATTTTTTATTTTTTTTGTGTATGTGTGCGAGAAAAATAATCATTGAACACCCTCTCCTCATGCATGGGTACTCAGCAGGATTGTCACATGAATTCTCTCACTTTGAAGTCAGTGAAAGAAAAAGAAAACCAAGCTCCCTGGAAGAGAGAGCCTGACATTTGACCTCTGTCTTTGAATGCACAGCAAATGTGACAAGATAATAGCAAGATTTAAAGGCCTTTTTACAGAAAGCTAGTTCGTGGAAGAATACAGTAAACAATGTTTGAGCAACGGGAGGGACGAACTCAAGCTAAACATTGCAACACATTTAGCACTCTTAAAAGGCTTGTCTGAGTTCGCAGCTGTGGTTCAAATCCTTATGTGGTACCAAAGGCACATCTTTCAATTGCTCTGGCATTCATTGGCGATTGATTTGAGTGTTTTGCATATGACCGCCTGTGAATCCACTTATGTAAACCTCCTAAACGTCTGCAGTGCACACCAGTACACTGAGATGGCCAAATGCAATTTACATTCAACAGTAAAGTGGAACTATCTTCTTAGAGCACTAAACCCTAAGAACTGCATGCTAACCAATGTAAATAGCGTAAGGCATTTTTAATGCCTCTCTGATGATTCTCAGTCATTAAGCGGCATGAAACGTTTAATAAGCCTTGAATAAATGTCATAGCAACTGTCCTCTTTTTGGAGAGTAACGACCCCGCAGTCGCCTTGAGCTGCCGACCTTCCTGACGAGCAATCCCCTGGGGTGGGCAGGCTGCGTCTGGAGACCTTTGAGTGTCGTGTATTTCCCCACTGTTACTGTGTCCCTCCTACCCTGACAGTTATGGCTAAAGACATAGAACCCAAACATCCCAGACGTGAAGATGGACCGATACACAAGAACATTGACACTGCAAGGGGCGCCTGAGGAATGCCGGACAATGCGGCACTCTTACTTGCGATGTGATCCAATCCTCCCGGTAGGCACTGGAAGGAAGAATCATCGGGGAGGTTCGTTCCGAAGTTACGCTGCTGTGACCCGACCTTCGTAATGTCTTGGAAAGGGTCGCAACCGGTGACAATAGGATCTCGGATGTGGAAGACTCAACCCGGGGCCTTCACAAAGAACTGATGACACTCGCTACCACCATGAGGGAAATGGGCTGGAGAGTGGATGATGCGAAAAATTGCGAACGATGGAACAACTTGCACTTCTTGGGCTTTCCAAAGGGAGTCGAGGGAGCTAACATGGGGGTGTTCCTGGAGAGCTGGTTGAGAGATAACACTCTCCCAAGAACAGTTACTCTCCTGCTTTGTGATAGAATGTGCACACAGTGCTAAATGCAAAACCTTCCCCAGGGGCTTCACCGAGGCCCGTGATCGCCCAATTTCTGAACTTTCGTGATAGAGACATGATCCTTAGGGAAGTGCGCCATATGGGCGAGATCCGGCATGACAATTCTAAGATCATGGTGTTTCCTGACTATTCTCGGGAAGTCCAGAGGCAGCGACGCACCTTTGACTCAACATAGCTGAGGGCCCTTCGGCTACAATATATGCTGCTGTTCTGGCTAAACTTAAAGTTCTCTACAACAGAAAGGCCCTCTTGTTCCAGTCCCCTGAGGAGACATGGGATTAAATTGAAGAATAACCTCCACGACAGCCTGAGAGAGGGAGGGGGGGTCCAATAGGTCGACCTGTGGCACTGTAGGAGGGGGCAGGGCCTAAGACCTATAATACGAGAAGGAGGCGCAGCAGTGGCACCTCAACCTGGAGATCTGGTGGGACACCACTGCCAGCCGAAAGGCAAGAGCATCGTCCCATAGCACTCTGTAATACCAGGAGTGACCTGGTCTGCTCGTCCAAGAAGTCAAAATACCGCACCACATCAAGAACTGCCATGTCTGACTTATCAGAGAGGAAACAGTCGTCTGACTCGGTGGGGGATCTCCCCCTGATGGTGGACATTACCAGCTTGGAATGTGACTCTCCTGGCCAGACTTCCCTGACAGTCGGTGGGGACAACCTACAGGATGGTCCAGTCAGCTGAACACAGATGTTGGACCATGGTGGAGCTGTGGAAGTGAACTATAGTTTCATTACCCCCCCCCCCCCAACGATGCTCTCGCTGCTAGTGGGGAGTGTGCGTGTTCTTTCTCTTTTCCCCATCCCCTTATTTTCCATTCTCCCCCCCCCTTTTTCTTCTTCCCTTTCTCTCCTCACTTTTCTCTAGCTGTTTCTTTTGTTCCAGTGTTGGTTTAGTTTCTTGACAGTTATTTCGAGTTTCTAATTTCAGAAGAGGGGTAGGCTACAGACCTCACTATCCTCTTCAGGCTAGGTTTGGATCAGATACTTTGGTTCCGGTCTACGGGGAGGTACCCGGGGAAGGGGTGGTTGAGGTTGAATGGGGGTTTTGTTGCGTTTCTTTGTATGGTTCATATTATTGATGACAGACGGACATCAACACAGATCCATGATACACTGCACACAGACCTTATATTTAGATGTCCTGACCACACGTCATATGGGATGGCACAATCAGAACAGTTAGAGGGTACTCCCCTTGAACTGAAATGTCAATGGCCTGGGTAGGAAAATCAAATGAGGACTGGTCGCTCAATGTATTAAACTGTTACAACCGGATGTGGTTCTCCTTCAGGAGACGCCTACATTGACGCACTGTAGATTCCTGGGCAGGGAGGCGTATACCGGTTTCACCAGTGGGGCCCAGAGAGTGGCCATACTGGTGTGAAAACATCTCTCCTTTCAGATCTCCAGGACCTGGACAGACTCGTTTGGGCGATATGTGGGGGTACAGGGGTTCCAAGGATGGACTGAAAGGATTCTAAGTATGTACGCCCCACCACGGTTACAGGCTTCTACATTGACTAACGTTATGACTATTCTTCTGGAATCCACCTCATTACTCCATGTAGTGGGAGGAGACTTTAACAATGTGATGATGGTAAACCGGGATCGCTCTGGCCCCCAGATGGCATCCCTCCAGGCGACCCTACTTGCGCAATTTGCGAACCGCCTGGGTCTGCGAGATACATGTTGCACCCTACATCCCTTTGACAGGACTTACTCCTACTTTTTAGGTGCTAACAGGGTCTATTCTAGACTTAACTGTTTTTGTACCGAAGGACGTAGTTGGGGATGTGACACGGGCTGAATACCTGGCAGGGCATCTTGGACCACTAACCCCTTCTGGTCTGGCTGGGTTGGCTTCGGGTTCGAAGTGCCACTGGGTGGAAACTGAATGCGTGGGCACTGCGGGATCGGACGGTAGCGAGGGGGTCTATGGGCAGACTCCGAATTGTACTTTTCTGAAAACAAGAACTCAGTGGCCTCCAAAATAGTACTCTGGGAGGCATTCAAGACCGTGCTATGGCATCACACACAGAACTGCATTGCCCAGAGAAAAAAAAGAAACTGAGTGGAGCTCGAAGAGCTTGAGCATCAGATCCTGCATTTCGACGGGAACCCTGATTCGCTCACGGATCCCTTGATTCAGCGGCATATAACAGTGCGGCAGGCAGAGGGCTAAGCAACAGATACTGGCCTCCCTACACCGCCTATATGAAACTGGAGACAAGGCGGGTAAAGTCTTGGCTGACCAGGAAGCCTGGTAGAGCACAGCATAGTTGACCAGGCAGGAAACCGATTTCAAATGGACACCTGGATTGTTCAAGAGTTTGCCCGATACTATTCGAAGTTCTATGCGGCTAGACCACTTTCAGACTCCCCCGCTATTGCGTCCTATCTGGCCTTGATCATGTGGATCGAGGCCATATAGAACGCAATAACAGTGGAGTATATTAGGTACGGAAGACTGTAAGGCACTAGAGAGAAAGCTCACATTGCCTGATGTTGTCACTGCCATTACCAACCTGAACTCAGGGAAGACTCCGGGCCCTAACCCCTAACAGCATCGCGACTAAATTATAGAAGTGCTATGAGAGCCTATTGGCCCCACACCTACTAACCCTTTTTCAGGAGGTACGGACGAGGGGAAACTTCCTCCAGATCTCTGGAATGCCACTATTATAGTACTGCCCTAAGACGGGAAACCTACGGACTGGTATGACTCTTACCGCTTGGTCTCCCTTTTAAATGTTGAAACGAAACTCATAGCTACCACGCTGCAGGTCATCTCACCACTGATACACTACGACCAGTTGGGATTTATACCCGGCAGATCTACACGCCACAACTGATGCTGCACGCACAACTGGCAGGCTATGGTCTGATCCCAGCGGGATCCCCACGTCTTCCTGACCCTAGACGGTGAAAAAGTGTTCAGCACTGTTTATTGGCCTTTTTTGCAACAGATATTACTAAAGTTAGGTTTCTGTCCCTACTTTCAGAAATGGGTGGCAATACTGTATCGCAACCCAATGGCAACGGTCAAAGTAAATGGGAGGGTTTCTACTGCGTTCCACATCGGCAGGGGCACTAGGCATGGCTGCCCTTTGTTTGCCCTCACGATCAAGACCCTGGTCTGCAAGATACGGCCTCACACTGGCATTGGAAGGTTCCAAATATCACCCTCGGATGAGCAGGAAGAGAAAGTGTCTCTCTATGGAGATGACATGTTACTATATATGACGGATCCAGAGACTACTATACCGGCACTATTCCAAGTGTTGGAGATCTACTGGACTCACTCAGGATACAAGGTTAACTGGGGCAAGTCTGTGTTATAGTGTTATACTCCCCGCAGGGCTCGCTTGCCCCCCTGGTATTGCGCCAACAATCTCCCCATGGCAGTTGACAGTTTTAAATCCTTGGGCATCATTATGACTGCACAGAAGGATCTTTGTGCCGCTCGCAATCTTTGAGCGTGTGCTGAACGACTTTCAGGTTGATGTTTGCAGATGGAGGGGGGTCCCCCTTACACTGATGGGCCGAGCGGCCCTTTTCAAAATGATTACGCTCTCCAAACTCTTATACGCACGCCAAAATACTTACGATCCTATCCCCCAAACATCATTCTCTAGAGTTAATGAGGGTCTACGGACCCTGCTGTGGGATGGCGGCCACCCGCGAATATCACTCCGTACAATGCAGCGGTCACAGGTGGGAGTGGGACCTGGGTGAGTTTGAGAATATTGACTGGAAGGCTGCTCTGATGCACCTGTGGGAGGTGGCTATTAAGCCTTCGCCTCATTCAATTCAAAATTTGCCACAGGGTCTACTATGACTGCAAAAAACTATTCAAAATGGGCAAAGCGTTGTCTCCGTCTTGTCTTCGCTGCACGACTACAATAGGTTCCTTTCTACACACAATTTGGGACTGCCCCCACATACAGATGTATTGGACCGGGATTATTCAGGAGCTTTCTCATATACTTGATAACGCGACCCCTCTTGACCCGAAATTGATCCTAATGAGCATTCCAAATTTTATTGACCTTCCCCGATTCAAGCTCCTGTTTTGTTCCCTAGGACTTGATGTGGCCAAAAGAGGTATAGCGAGACACTGGGGCACACCAGAGACTCCCTCTCTCGCTGAATTGAGAAATGGGATGGACATTTACATGGTGGCTGAAAAGGTGACATACTGGAGTAGGGGTTGCCCTCGTATATTTTATAAGATCTGGGGCTGTTGGAGGGCCTCCTATAGGTTGGACCTAATGGGAGCCACTTCAGGTATGTCGATGTGTCTGGGGAGGCCTGTGGTGGATAGTATATCTACTTCATGGTGGCCCCTGTACTGTTCGGGGTATCCTCTTTGTTTGTGTTTATTGCGTTTTGGTGCCTGGTTGTGGAACTCACATTGTATATTAAGGTCTCTGTGTGTCTGTGCAAGAAATTTGATATTGATGCTCCTGTTTCGCTCAACTGTCTCTCTGCTTATGTTTTACTAAAATGGGGAAAAAAATATTTATTTAAAAAAAAAAAAAAAAAGAATAAGCATTGAATAATGATTATTGAAAAACAATTTATGTTGTGGTTGTCTTCTATTTTCTGAAAATATGATTTTGCATGGATTCTTTTCCATCCCATTAGTTACTGCAGTGGGTACTGCATGATTTATTAAATGAGAAGTAAAAAAGATAATAAAATATATTTTGATATTTAAACACACATTTATTTAAATAGGGCCACACATCAATGTTGCATGGAGGATGCTGGCACCCAAAAATAAAGGAAGAGTTTTTAACATGTTCAAATGATGGGTGAGTAACATTTTAATAATTTATAAATATTTTTTAATTTTACTGCCACCATTTTGATGCAGTAGCTATGTGCATCACATCATGAAGTTTTTAACATGCATGCTTGCCTTGAAAACTTTTTCACTCCTTGAAAGCCAGCTCATTCTCACCCTCCTCGTGCTAAGTGTCTGTAGAATTTAATTACATTTGGGTGCGCTAAGTTTAAATAGATTAAGTTTAATTGTGTGCGTATTGTGTGCAATACACCTATGTTTACTGTTTATTTCAAATGTGTGCGTCAGGTTGTCATTGTCATTTTTGTTTAAGTATCGCACTGTTAGTAGAGATGGATAGTGTGCACGGCCACGCTGAGTATTTGGCAATATGATTTGTTTTACATGAATGACATCTTACAAATTAACCATAATCTCTCACTGTAGCCTGAACTACAATCAGCAAATCTATCTCGTGTGTACTTTACTGATAAATAGTGATGTCGGTTTTGGCCATGCGAGGATGAATTCTTCTCTGGTGTGTCTCACCAGATATAAGCCAAGAGACCTTAATACACTGAACAATCTTTTTGTGGTTTTAATTTTACAGAAACATAGATAGGAACCACTGGCATCATCCATTTCTTCCCACTTCCATAACTGCTGCAGCACGGATCTTCTGAATATTTGTTTTAGCCCTCAATGCACATTTCTAATTCTGTACACAATTTAAGTCCTTGCACCTCTCTTCAGAAGGCTTTGTAAGAGTAAATCAAAAATCGGTGGCTTGGATCCCACCACGGTTGCCGAAAATTAAGAATCAAAAAAGGTTTCTGATCAAGACCTTGCATTATCTTGGTAGCTCTCCCCTGGACCTCTTACATTCTCGCTCTCTCTCCTTTTGAATCCGTGACCTAGGTGAGGCCAAAACTAAGAATCTAACAGTTGGAGTATAATCTCTTCTTTTCTAATCCTCCATCCTCTTTGAAGTCCTCGGTACAAACTGGCAGCTTAAGAAGCCTCAGTGACCCATCCAACCTCCAGATTAGCCCCCCTGCAGGCTCTGTGTTAAAAACAAAAACCAAAAGATACTCTGCAAAAAGTAGAGTTGCTTTAATCTATTCATGTAGCCTCCTGGTGTGCTCAAGTTCCTAATTATGGTTGCATTTAAAAAAAAAAAAAAATTATATCCCCATGAATTTTAGGTCTCGCGCCTAGCGCGAGACCTCTAGAAAGGGCTTTAGAAAGCTAACCACATGCTCGTGCGTGTGGTTTTGCTTTCCGCGGCTGCCATTGGCTTTCGCGTGCTTTTTTTTTTTTTTTACAAAATACAGCATGCAATTGGGCAAAGGCGGGCGCATGTCCCGCCTTTGCTCCGCCCATTCCCGTCGGTGGCCAGCACGCGCAGCAGCGCGCGTTCGTCTCGCTGCCGCGCTCCCTCCCCCCGCTCCTCTGTGGTGCGCGCGCACCACTGGTTTCGCGTCCGGCTCCTCTGTGGTGCGCGCGCACCGTTTCTATTCCGTGCTTGTTTTACAGTGGCACGCCATCTGCACTCCTGTCCTCCTCCCACTTTCTGCTCTGTGACATTTTGCTCTAATGCTCGTTGGCCAGTCGATGACCACTACAGCACAGTGTGGCACATAATGCTGGGGGTCGCATGGTCTGCCGTTTGCCTCACCCCTGCACCTAATGCACTGTTTCTCAATGCGGAGACGCTGACTTGCTGGCCCTCCCCGCCTCTGCCCGCTCTGCCGGCCCTCCCGCTGCTGTTGTGCATGCAGTGTGACAGGTAGGCTGCCTTTGCCCCATGCTCCAGTTCCGTTTAGAGCAACTGTTGTAGTATATGAACAATTTCCTTGATTGAATGTCGCCACATGCCCTGCATTGGTTGTTTTGTTTTTTGAGGCCGCAGGTGGGTTGGCTGAAGCTGTCTGCCGCGAGGCACTCTGATTGGCCAGCTGTCTCATCTTCCCATGGCTGTTATTGACTCACTTTTTCAGGAGCTGTCCAAAGTGTGATTCTCGGCTCTGTTCATAGGAGGGGAGGGAGGGGGCGGGATCTGTCAACAGTGAGTGCACGAACCCAGCTCAGCTGATCCTATCTGCAGCCTTTTGTCGGTACAGCGCACCTCTCGGAGCTGGCGAGTGCTCTCCTGGCCTCAACGATCTGGCTTACAGCATCAGTCCTCCAAAAGGGTTGGGGGCATCTTGTGTGCTTCTTCTCGGACTCTTCATCCGAGCCTTTCATTGTGCAGCGGCCACCAGCTGAATGATCTGCACCACAGCAGGCAGGTTGTGCATGTGCCGGAGCGCAGGTGAACAAGGCTGCTCTCACTTATAATAATATTAATTATCTGCATTCACAACGAGACCCAACAACTTATTTGCTTATGTTTGAGGCTGAACACGTAGCACCTGTCCGTTCAACACATGTGTCTTTGAATATAAAAATACGCAATTCATGCTGCTTTTGTTTTAAAAATAGGATTTCATTTTGTGGACTGATAATTTACAACATGTTCAGTCATTATTTGGTTGTAAATTCTGGGTTCATGGTTGTGGTTCTACTTGGCTATATCCAATGTGCGCCCAAAATTCACTCACTGCAGCCCACATGACGCAGGCGTGAGTGCTTTGGTCAGTAGTGCAGCACTTCACCGGTTTGAATCCTAATACTGCAGTGTCACATTTTTCCCTGTTAATGCATGTTTTCATTCAGTCACATGGGTCAGCAGATACACACCATGACATTTTATCTGTCGCCTGTGCCATGCATTCTTAATACAGTGATTCCTGAAGTGCATTGCTGCACCTTATCTAGACATAACTGCACGCTGGATTTAACTTTGATGCTAGTTTCAGTCTTCCATGAGAAATCGCCATATGGGTTAATGTAATAAAAACAGATTACTTTTGTTGGCTGCATGTTTTTGGGTCGTCCGAATTCTTTTATTTAATGTCCTTGTTTCAGCACACATTTTTAAGTCGAGCATCAGCGTGCATGCGCTGTCTGCAAGACCTGCTGTAATCACTTTACGGAGTGTAATCCCGCCTGCTGCTGCTGCTTGCAATTGGCTCACTCTTGCGTCGCTTTTATTTCCTGGCTCCTTATTGGTTAGGGCTTCAATACATCACTTCCGGTTTTAGGTGCGGAGCACCGGCCAATTACAGTTTTCTTACACTTGTAAGTGTTATGTGTTCTTTGGGGACTACTTGTTTACTTAATTTCATACTAGTGTTCCTTGCACTGTTTGTTCCTTGCGCTGTTTATTTTTTCATCACGGCCCACGGTGGCCGCACGCTTAACTTGGATGTATTTGGGCGCCGCGCTTTATATTTAGTACAGCGCCTGCTTTTTTTTTTATCTGCGCACATAAATTGAATGTATTTGGGCACAGCAGTTTATATTTAGCACGGCGCCCCCCTTTTTGTTTTTTGGGTGCGCACATAACTTGTATGTATTCAGGCGCTCAGAGGGGAAATTAAGATAAGGCCAGCTGCATCCCGCTGTCGCCCTGCAGCTAAGCACGCACGACTTCACAAAAGGCCGAAGCTTTGGCCCTAGATTAGGAAGTGCTTCTAGTGCATTTGCCAGCTGCTGCTTGGCACTTGCAATCTCTCACGGTACACCTTTAAAAAAAGCAGCAGCGGCGCTGCCGATCCACTTCCTGGCACTGTACATCTTTCCTGCCGTACAGTACCTCTCAACATGGCGGGCTGCAGCAGCGGGGACACCAGGGCGGTGGTTGAGCAGCTCCTGGTGATCCCGGACTCAGTTGCTTATAAATAACAAAGTGTACGGTTTAAGGTAATTCTGTTAAACTTTAATTTTAAAAGGTGTACGCAGGAACTTGCTCTTAATTTGTTTTATGTGTTTCCTAAAAAAGAGCGTCGAGATCCTTGCTCGCAGCTAGAAGGTGTATTATGACGTCACCTGAGCCGGGGCTGCTTACAATGGTTCTCCTCTCTTCATTTCGCTGGGACTGCCATAAGGGTCGGATAGCTATGACTTTGGGGAGAGTTCGGTGCTGGGGATGTCATTGATGTTACCCTCTCTCCCTTCCCCCTTTGTGCCATCCCATGTTTTCCTCTGATTGAAGCACAAGGGGCAGAGACCGTCTTGGCAACAATGCAAAAGCAAAAAAATACTATCTCGAAACGCTGTCTTTTTTCCAGTGCTTAAAATTAAACTAAGGGACCTTGTACGCCAATTTAGCCGGGAGACTATTTATGCCATGTATTATTAATTTTTCACGTATTGTGGCTGTGGCTAGTAAAGGCTTATTCTTGTGTTCGGTATTCAATGTCACCTCACAGAGCTAATTTGACACTAAATAGAAATGGGTAGGACGCAGCAGTTTGTTTTGCTTGAGGATATGTGGAGAGAAACCGCAAGATGGTATTTTTCATTTGATTAAGGATCGGGTTGCACAATTATTGGTTGTGATCATTGCATGTAATATGCACGTGCAATTATTATCTTCTCTATGTAAACAACAATGCGTAGGTATGTAGGAGTGCCTGTGTGTGTGTGCTTGTATATATGTGCATGCGTGTGTAAGTATGTAAAAGTATCTCCTCTTGGTAATGCTGTATATGTATGTGCATGCTTCATTATGTGCATGTCTATGTACGCGTGTGTCTGTTTGTATGTGCTAGTGTCTCCATGCGTATCTGTGCATGAGTGTGTGTGTGTGTGTGTGTGTGTGTGTATGTATGCGTATATGGTTGCATCTATCTGTGTATGCAGCTGCAGGTGGCTGTTCCCAAATGTGTGCATGTATACTTGTGTGTTTGTGTCTGTGTATGCGTGTTTCTTTGTATCTGTGCGTGCACGTTTGTGTGTGTCTATGTGTGCATTTGTTTATTTTGAAGTTTTTTTTAATGCACATAAAAGACCCAGGAGGTGGGTGAGAGCGCTTTACCAAAAACAATATCTATGACAATAACCACTGGTTTTGTTTTGTTACCACCATGCCCCCTCAGATTGGACCCAGGGGACCGAGGCAAAGAATGAGGTCGGGTGAATAGCAAGGGATATTGCTTCAGTTCTGGAAAAACTTTTTATTCCGGGAATCCATCAATTCGGGGTTAAGGTGTGGCTACAAAGAGGGTAGAGTTGCAAGGAGCGGAGTCATGAAAAGCAGTCTGACAGTCCACATTTCTTCTTTTTTAGGTCTCGCCTAGGCAGCGCGCATGCTCTTTTCCTCCTCAATGTCCTTCCTGATACCTCATGGTGCTCTTCTCCTCACTTTCCGTCCTTGTGCCTCCTGCTGCTCTTATCACTCTGCATCCTTGTACCTCCTGCTGCTCTTCTCCTCACTCACCGTCCTTGTGCCTCACGCTGTTCTTCTCCCCTCCCTCTCCATCCTATTGCCTCACGCTGTTCTCCTCCCCACTCTCCTTCCTTGTGCCTCACACTACTTTTCTCCTCGCTCTTCTTGCTTGTACCTCCTGCTGCTCTTCTCCTCACTCTCCTTACTTATAGTTCATACTGCTCCACAACTAACTATCCCAATACAACACACATAATTCCACTACACACCACATGCATACAACTCCATAACACATAGGTAAAACACATTCCCATTTACAGCGCCAAAAACTCTAACTCAAATAAATGCGAGACCTATTGCATTTTCAATGCTTGTTTTGATTTATGACGGCTAAGTAAAGTAAATCAACCCAGCAAGGCAACGTTAAAAATGACAGCAGATGTTTTTGTTTGAAGTAAATGTAAATAAAATGTGAAGAAATTACCGATATTTGTCTCTGGGAAAGATGGCAGCCGGTATTTTTAGGGAGGAGTGGAAACACAACAAACACAGGCCAAACAACAAAGAGAAAATGTCCCAGAGCCATTTACATACTCAAGTTTTGTGTTCTGTGCTGGATTGTAGGCTGGGAGGACAAGTATCATGTGGCTGCTGATGGATCCGGCGGGGTCCCAACTTGCTGGTGCTGTCAGGGTTGGGGAAGGGTCATGCGCGTTGGTTCCACTCCAAGCCCCTTTTGTTTTTGGCTGCTGCTTGATTCTGCCGCACTCTGCACGCTCACTTTAAAAGGGCAGAGCAGGGCCACACTGGTGGCTGGATGGCTGGCTGGAACGTGCTGCAGATGGCGACCTCTGCCTCCAGTGAGCACAGCAGGGTGCGCTGGTGGTTCGGCCAAGCTGTTGTCCCGATGGCTGGCACAACGATGTTGTAGAAAGAGAAGGGACATCCAGAGAGAAAAAAAATCTCTTTAAAGGAGTTCCCTTCCCACTAGTTAGTGTCTGGACAGAAAAACATTTATCTTTACACAGATTTTTGGCCATAAGGGAGTGGCGCATTTCTTCTATCCTGACTACGGTGCTGTGGCAACTGAGTTAAGAAACATAATATCGTTCCTTTAGAGAAACAAGATTGAGCCTTCGTTCCTAAACACCGGATACATTTTGCAACCTATGGGTGTTTCAAGTGTTTGTGGAAGAACAGCATCAACACTGAACTCATTCTGTAGCACATAACATGGTTGTATTGAATGACTGAACGCCAAGATACCAGAAGTCATGCAAAAAACAGTCATCCAAGAGTTTTAGAATGTTAAGTCTCTCACCTGCCTGGAGTGATGTCATGCCGTAACTTCGCCACAAGTGAGCATGTACACACCTTTGTAACACCAGTGCACATGCTCAACTCAGGCAGTACCCAAAAACCGGGACATTTATCCAATTTGGAGAAAAGTTTGGGCACACTTGTACAAAAACCAGGACTCTTCTCCAAAAACCAGGACCGTCCAGTGAAAACCGGGACATCTGGTCACCCTAACTATAAATGAATCCTTTGGAGACAGTCTTTCTTTTTTTTCTTTTTCTTTTTCCGGAGTTTTATATAGTGCAAACTTGACCCAAAGGTATTGGGTATCAGAGCGCTTTACATGAGCACCATTTGCGTTACATAAGGACACATTCATTTTTGTTAGGCACGGGGAGATTAAGTGATTTGCCCAGAATCACAGGATGTTGAGTGTCGTTGCCCAGACTCGAACCCGGTTCCCCAGATTTGAGGTCGACCGCCCTAGCCCACATCATCTCCCCTCAGTCGAATACCCTCCCGAGCTGCAAATAGCATTACATGGTGCTGTTTTAACTGAGCTTGAGAAACGCCAGACAGCTTTCATGGTAGACTTTCCAGCCACCCACAACATCACAATTAAAATACAAAAGCTGAATTTCAAATGTTTACTGTCCCTTGCCCTGGTAATGGCAGTGGCAGCTGGTGACATTTGAAAGTGGTGCGGCATAAAAGTTCCCGATGAGTGACCTGTGAGCGTAGCGAGTGCGCCGGACTGTCATAAGTGGGGTTCGTGGGGATTCTCCTCCTGAGAATTTTTTTTTAAAAAGAGTGGTCAAATGGTGCATTTTCAAGTAAATTTGAGAAAGCAAAAAGGTTAATAATGCAGTTGTGAAAGTGTAGTTTCAATCGATAATGATGTAGGTTGGTGACATCACTTTCCTTACAGAAACCTGGTATAAAATGCTCCAGCCCAGCATAAATTTGGTGGTTTTAAAATGCTTTACCATTTTGCAATGTGGCCACAAAGAGCAGCCTGTAGAGCGCCATTCAACACAGTACACACTGTGATGGTTGTGAAGTCACTTCAGTAATAAATGGGAGTTGGGCGTGCCAATAAGGTGCAGTTGCTTGGTGTGGCTGCCTATTAATTCCACTGCTTACCTGGGGCTCAACAATGGTGACAAGGATGGGTGCAAAACTCTAAAAAGACACAGGCACACAGCGAGTTTCCCACACGTCCTCATGCGTATATACGACAAGACTCATTGGACCCAGCACACACCGCCCTCCACAAGTAAACCAGCACTGTAAGTGCCGAACCCATTGATAGCCTATCAAATAATAGAGACTTCAAGTAGACATGTGTCCCACAACCAGGAAACAAACAATGACTCACCGCTTTGTCAGCCCCATGTCCACCTCATGCTGCTGCCCAATGGCACAAGCACACGTTTCTCAGTAAGCTGCTCCGAACATCAAGCAAGAAAAGTGGGAGCAGTATGTCACTTGTACGCCGTCTAAACTCTAATGTGCAGGAAAAAAATCAACAATGAGGGACTGTATCAAGTTCAACTACAGGCAACAAGTAGCACACAGGTGGCAGAACATGATACTGTGTGTGGGTGTATCATAGCAGGGCCAAAAGAAAAGCATGTTTTGCTGCCTAAGCATTTTTCTTTTCCTGATCATGTCATGGAAAAACTTCACTCATCGTGTGTAACAAGTACTATTTGGTGCATGCATATGCAATGCCACCAGCCTTGGCCTCCTCGAACATACTGCATTAAAATTTGCAATGAAGTTTTAAATGTCCTGGAAACGCTAGGCCACACCGCCGCAGCAACAACAAAGCAGCAAGGCCCCCCAGGGCAAAGCAAGGCAGATTTACTGTGAACCATGCAGCTGGGGACACCGCCAGCCCAGGATACTTTGCCCTTACTGATCTGTACTGCCCCATCAAATATCCAGTCACATTGATCCGATTAAGGAATATTTAAAAAAATATATATATCATATCAAACTGTATGTTAAGAAGCGCTCTTAGTAAGAGAAAGTGATTCGATCATTCCTGATTCGGCTCGCACATTAACCTTTGTCGAAACCCCAATCTGTGGAAACCACAACAGAGTTGGAGCTCACTTTTGAACATCTTTGGTCCCATTCCCAACTTCCCCCATCATCATCATACGGTCACAGACAGTGAGTCAAATGAAATCATAGCCATAGTTAACTCAACTGTAGTACGCGGGGTCACGCTTACCACTCACCGGTCACCAACAAATTAAATTAATTTACCTGTGGACTGGAAACTGAACTGAACTCAGCTGAAGTTCTTGATTTAGGATTAGCACCCAACGCCTATTGTGTGCCGCATATCTGATAGAGCCGTCTAGCCGCAGATTCCTTACCTCTGAACTTCCAGGCGTCAGGCTGGATCCGAAAGATTTGTGATAGCAGTACCCCTGCGTGCCGGTAGATGGGGTCGTTCGACTCTGTGACGGCGTCGTGTTCGTCGTCGTGGTGACGTCCGTGTCATCAGTATAACCACCACTCTGGCGTGGTGACGTCAGTTCCTATCTTTCCACGCCAGCCAGCGCAGATCTGTCGAAGAGAGCTACGAGCTGTCATTTTTTGATAGACTTTTTAACTTTTGTCGACTCCTATTAGTGTGCTAGAGATGTCTCGCAAGAAGACCTCTGGGTTCAAGCCATGCGGCGCCTGTCACCGTGCCGGTTACGGACCCCGACCTAGTGTGTCTCTGGTGCCTGGAGCACGACCACGACACAAAGTCGTGCTCCGATTGCCAGGCCATGGCGCTGAAGGCTTTGAGGAAGCGGTCCTTAAAGCTGATCGCAGCCCAGATCCACGGAGGTCACCTCGTTGAGCTCGTTCCCGGTCTCGATCGAGAGGAAGGTCCGAGCACCGCTCCGGTGGATTGAAGTCCTCTTCCTCGAAGTTGTCGCAGTCAGGTAAGTGGCACCAAAAAGGACAAGAAGTCAAAGCGTGCTTTGCCTTCGTCCCGTTCATCATGCAATGAGACGGAGGAAACTCGGCGTTCAAGGTCCTGCTCCGCAGAGCCGGTGCCTCAGTCAACTCCGCGTTTCCCTCCCTTTCCGGGGCCGGGAGAGACCCCTGCCCAACTGAAGGAATTTTATGATGCCATGCGTGCCATATTTGGGCGGCCTGACCAGTGCGCCCACAGGCTCAGATGAAGGAGTCCCCGTGGGTTCCGCGAATTCGGCTCCGGCGCCACAGCCTCCTACTGGACCCATTCCCAGGTCCCAACGGGCGCCGGTCGTCCCTCAGCGACCTTCTCCTGTCCTGTGTCTGGCATCGAGGCCCTAAGATCACCGGCACCTACCGGCAGCGCCTCTCCAACCGTCATTCTGGACAACACGGAGCCGGTCGGGCGTCCACAACGCAGAGACCGGCGCCTACAGAGCCGTACGGCTACATGGTGTTCAACCTGCCCTATTCTGAAGGGTTAGGAATGGATGAGGAAGATTGGGAGGGGGAGCAGTATCCCCTGGAAATCCCCCAACCTCAGAATATGGACTGGTATGAGGAACTGGGTGATGCCAGTGGCATGGACACCTCCCCAGATTCTGGCATGATGTCTCCCTAACCTGTCTACGGAGGAGGGGGCATCATTTGCAATGGTGGTGCGTAGGACTCGGACCTGTAGCTTCCTGCGATGGCATTCACAACCAACGTCTTGACGGAGGTCCTTCAGTCTGGTGTTTCTAGCTCGGAACCCTTGCAGCCTTTCAATGAGACCTTGACGGACGTTCTTCTGGGCACCTGGTCCAAGCCCAGCACAGGGGCTCCTGTGATGAGAGCGTTTGCCCGCTGCTATCACCCTGCACCGGGTGACCCAGCTTTCCTCACTGCCCACCCAACCCCACAAAACTTGGTGGTCCAAGCTTCCACTTCCTGAGGCGCGTTCCCTTCCGCACCCCAGACAGGGAATTCAAAAGACTGGAAAGCTTTGGGAAGAAAATGTTCTCTTCCGCCAGTCTCACATTGCGGTTGGTGAACACCACATGCCTTTTGGGCCGTTATTCCCATTCGGTATGGGATACAGTTACGCAGGTGCTCCCCAGAGTCTCGGAGGAGGACCGGGTTCTGCTCTCCCAAGCAATTTAAGACAGGAGAGATGCAGCGAAGTTCGCCATCCGCTGTGGCTTGGACACGAGAGACTCGCTAGACAGAGCGATTTCCTCGACAGTGGCCAAACGACGCCACGCCTGACTGAAGATGTCTGGATTTTCAGGGGATGTCCAGGCTAATCTTATGGACATCCCCTTTGATGGCTCCCGTCTCTTCGGAACAGATAATGTGGCACACATTCACGCGCCACGCAGTCGCACAGCCTCGAAAAGATCCTTGTTTTTCACAATAAGCCAAAAGTTCATCATGTTTTCCAAGTTTTAACCATATTTTTAGCACATGGGAATTAACTGTTCGTCCTGGGTTGCCCCATCCTTTTTAAACCCAATGCATTTCGGGCTCTGTGGCCCTTCGTCAGGGGTTAACTTTTAAGCCATAAGTGGCAACGCCATCGTCTCCTCCACATTCACTCTAATCGCCATTGCTGCGTCCTTCTTCACCTACAACTTGCCCGAAATGCATTGGGTTTAAAAAGGATGGGGCAACCCAGGACGAACAGTTGATTCCCGCGTGCTACTGATAAGGCCCGGATGGGCATGCCTGTGGCATTTGAAAACAATGTGAATTAACGTTACCTTTGAAGTGAATGGATAAACAAGGGATAGAGCTTGGAATTACAATGAAGGAATAAAAATATGGGTGAAACTTGGAAAACATGATGAATTTTTGGCTTATTGTGAAAAACAAGGATCTTTTCAAGGCTGTGCGACTGCGTGACGCGTGAATGTGTGCCACATTATCTGTTACGTACACTTGTGGATTTTGGGACAGACCCCGGTTTCAGTCTGCACGCTAGAAATACAACCAGGAGCAAACAGAAAAATTGTAACTATATAACAGGTGTGCATTCTATCATTTTGTTCAATGTCCCGTCTCTTCGGAGACATAGCAGATGCAGCGCTTGAACGTTTTAAGGACTCACAGGCTACGGCCATGTCCGTAGGGCTCACCGCAACGCCCCGGCCTGTGTCTGCTCTTCGCTCCTTTCGTGGATACAGAAGGGACTTCCAACTGCGCCAACCTTACTCCTGCCAGAGAGCCCCGCACATTCAACAACCTCTACGGGGCTGTGGACGCGGTTTACCCCGACCTCGAGGGCCGGGAGGCCATAAGTCGAGCCAAGCCATAATCCCTTCCTCCACCGCAAAACCTTCCTAGTTCGATTTCCCCACGCCCCCCCGCCCCTCCGATCATACACGTCCAGTTGGTGGCAAGATACGCCATCACCTCCACCACCGGCGGGACATCACTTCGGACAGGTGGGTGTTGCAAATAGTCCGACGGGGTTACTCCCTCCCCTTCAAAACTATCCCTCCATCTATGCCTCCAGAGTACAATCGGCTGACGGAGGATCATCTTACCATACTCTGCGAGGAAGTCAAGACTCTCTTGGCCAAGGGAGCTATAGAGAGGGTTTCCGGGCCAGAAATAGGCTGTGGTTGTTTTTTTTCCGGCTATTTTCTGCTTCCAAAGAAGGAAGGAGGCCTTTGTCCTATCCTCGACCTCAGAGCCCTCAACTACTTCCTCGAGAACGAGAAGTTCAAGATGCTCACCCTTGCTCAGGCCCTGTCTGCCCTGGACCCGGGAGACTGGATGGTAGCATTGAACGTGCAGGATGCCTATTTCCATATTTCCGTTCTGCCTGCCCATCGTCGCTACCTGCGGTTTACGGTGGGCCACTAGCACTTTCAGTTTGCTGTGCTCCTCTTTGCCCTCACCAGTCCCCCTCGGGTGTTTACAAAGGTGATGGCGGTAGTCGCAGCCCATCTGCGAAGATCAGGGGTTCCGGTCTTCTCCTATCTCAACGACTGGTTGCTGAAGGCGGGCTCATCCCAAGCAGTCGTCTCCAACCTCCTGACTACGGCGAACCTCCTGCACTCGCTGGGGTTCACTATCAACATGCTGAAATCCTACCTGACTCCCTCCCAGACGCTCCCTTTCATCGGAGCAATTCTGGACACGATGCAGTTTCAGGCTTATCCTCCTGAGCGGCAAGTCCAGGATATTCAGGCTATGATACCGATGTTTCAGCCTCTATCCTGGATTTCGGTGAGAATGACTCTGAGGCTGTTGGGCCTCATGGTCTCCTGCATCCAGATGGCACATGCGGGCTCTGCAGTGGGACCAGAAGTTTCAATGGGCACAGCATCGGGGAAATCTCACCGACCTGGTTCAGATATCGGAGGGCACTGCAAAAGACCTGCAGTGGTGGCTAACAAACCACAATTGGGTCAGAGGCAGACCCCTCTCCCTTCCCCACCCAGATCTCACAGTAGTGACAAATGCGTCTCTTCTGGGATGGGGCGGCCATCTGGGGGAGGTGGAGATCAGAGGACTCTGGTCTCCAGCGGAAGCCAGGCTTCATATTAACCTGTTGGAACTTCGGGCAATCCAAATGGCACTGAAAGCCTTTTTGTTACCATCCATAAAAAGAAGACTAGCTCAGGTGTTCACAGACAATGCTACCGCCATGTGGTACTGCAACAAACAGGGCGCTTTGGGGTTGTTGACCCTCTGTCATGAGGCCTTGCGTCTCTGGACTTAGCTGGAACAACAGGGAGTTTCCCTTGTGGTTCAACATGTAGCCGGTTCTCTGAATGCCAGAGTGGACAAACTCAGCCGCCGGTGCCTTGTGGATCACGAGTGGCGTCTCCATCCGGAGGTGGTGCAAGGACTCTTTTAGCGGTGGGGAGAGCCTTGGTTAGATGTGTTCACCTCCGAAGAGAACCCGCAATGTCAGCAGTTTTGCACGTTGGAGTTTCCAAGGCGTCTCTCGCTCAGCTGCGCTTTAAGTCGCGAGTGGAGCTCAGGCCTCCTTTCCGCCCGTACCACTCCTGCCCAGAGTGCTCAAGAAGATCAGGAGCGAACGAGCACAAGTAGTTCTTGTGGCTCCGGACTGGGCAGGGAGCGTCTGGTATACTGAGCTTCTGGCAATGAGCATCGATCCTCCGAATCATGCTGCCCCTTTGGTAGGATCTTCTGTCGTAGCAGCAGGGGATTGTTCGCCACCCGAACCTGTCCACTCTCCGCCTCCTTGCTTGGAGTTTGAGCGGCGACAGTTGACCGCTTTTGACTTTCCTGCCGAAGTCTGTGAAGTAATCCTGCCAGCCAGGCGTCCCTCCACAAAGTCGATATACACCTGCCGATTGAATTCATTTTGTAAATATTGTACAGAAAGGTCTATTGATCCCTTATTTGCCTCTTTTTCAGATGTTCTCCTGTTCATTCTTTCCTTGGCCTAGCAGGGCTCTGCTCTGGGCACTGTAAAGGGATTACCTTTCGGACTTATCTGCTTTTCTTCGGCTGCCAGATCAGCCTTCACTTTTTAAATCACCTCGTGCAGAGATTTTTTAAGGGGTTAACACATTTGTTTCCCCGTCCACTTTTGTTATGCCACAGCGGGACCTTAATTTGGTCCTTACCTTTTTGATGTGCGCACCGTTTGAGTCTCTGCACAACTGCCCTCTATGGCTGCTCACTATTAAAACAGCTTTTTTGGTGGCGATCACCTCTGCCAGGAGGGTGAGCGAACTGCAGACACTGTCATCACAGCCTCCTTACCGGACCGTCTTTCTGGACAAAGTAGTTCGCCAAACTATGGCATCTTTCCTGCCTAAGGTGGTAACACCCTTCCATCTGGGACAGTCTGTTGTTCTGCCCACTTTCTATGCACCTCCGCATCCTTCTAAGTAAGAGGAGCATCTCCACCGTCTGAACCCAAAAGAAACGTTATCCTTCTACCTTGATCGCACCAAACGTTCTGGGTGGATGACCAACTCTTTATAGGGTAAGTGGGAGCAAAGAAGGGGATTGCTGTCCAAAAGAGGACCATATCATGCTGGGATATCCTCTGTATCAAAATATGTTACGCCTTAGCAAAGAAACAGCATCCTGAAGGCCTTGGGGCCCATTCCACCTGGGTGAAGGCAGCTACCACAGCCCTCCAGCGAGGTGTTCCTATTGCTGATATCTGACAAATGGCCACGTGGGCATCTCTGCACACAATCGCCACACACTATTGCCTGGATTGTCAGGTTCGCAGGGAGGGCCTGTGTGGCCGCTCTGTCTTACAGGACTTTCTGGTTTAAAGCTTTTCCGCAGTCCCACCTCCGGGGAAGGTATTGCTTGGGTTTCTGTTCAAAGGTAAGGAATCTGCGGCTAGATGTCTCTATCAGATGGACAAGTTACTTACCTTCGGTAACGCCTTATCTGATAGAGACATGATCTAGCCGCAGATTCCTTACCGACTCACCCATCCTCCCTGCACTGCGAAATTGTTTTTTTAGTGCCATGGTTGTTCCCCTTCAGGGCCCTAGTTGCTTTTTTAACACACCATGATCAGTCACTTCATGACTCCGCGCTTCTGGCATGGAAAGTTGTGAAAAGTACTGACTTCAGCACACCGGAGGGGTGGTTATATTGACGACGCGGATGATGACACGACGACGATGATGTCATGCGGAGTCGACCAACGCCATCTACCGGCTCGCTGGGGTACTGCTATCAAAAATCTTCTGGATCCAGCCTGACGCCTGGAAGTTTAAAGGTAAGGAATCCGCAGATAGATCATGTCTCTACCAGATAAGGCGTTACCGAAGGTAAGTAACTTGTCCGACAAGGCCAGTGGGGAGAGAGAGACAGCCTCCTCCCACCCCGGCGCTGCCTCACGTCACGTGCACATTACAGCAAAGTTTAGAGGCCCCTTCACGTCTTTAATCCAATCCTAAAGCTGCTCCAACTGTTGCAGCTTTGCCAAGATTGGCTGGAACAGGGAACCTCGACGCTCATTACTGAGACCGAGGGTTCAGCTTTGAGTCACGCTCAGTAATGTGCACCCTGGCGAGACTGCGAGAGAAGCCTAGTGCGCGTGTCGGGCTGGTCGGAGAAAGGCAGCCATCCAACCTGACATGCGCACTTAGGTGCGCTGGCTTCTGTAAGATGCATGTCTGACTGGCAAATGGCAATATTGTTTCAGTTGCAAGTCCCACCTCCTCAGGACTGCACTGACTGGACATGCCTCAGGCGTGCGAAGTTTGATCACTTCAGTTACAGACTGCGCCTGCAACCACCTGAAGCTGAAAAATATTTGTAATGATGACTGCAGACTGCTAATAATAATACATTTAATTGGGGGGTGAGAGGGCCAAATATGAGTGGGGCAATGCCCCAGCGCCATAACTGAGGCACCACCCCTGGCAATGGCTGCGTAGAATGTGAAAACATATATTTTCTGTCTTATCTAACCTTCCATATACCCATCAGCTGCTTTCAAAATCATTCAAATGTGACCCTTAAACACATTGTCCCCAGTATTCTTTACTCCCATCGCCCTCCTGTATTTCAAGATACAAATTTCCTTTTCTTATGAGGGATACCTGCCAGATAGTTGTCAAGTTCGATCCTGCAGCATCACACCCAGCAAAGGCAAGTAGTCTTAGATGCTAAAGTCAAAATGGTTCCTAGTTTAACCTTTCCACCCTGGCATGACCTCTTGCAATGTTATCTTATATTTTACAAAGTGATAAAAAGTGATAAAATTGGTGGGAATATTAATTTAATTTTAATTTCGCACATGTATTAATATATTTATTTATGTAGCTTCTTTCATATGTATTGCTTATGTTGTGGTGTGCTGTGCCTTAAACTATTATGCAATAATAGAGTGGTCCATATGGGGAAAGTGTATCCCTTAACTTCCACAGCAATAGTGTTATATTAGGGATAGAAGAAAACCTCTCTAATTAGTAAGTTCCAATTATCCGTTTAGTGCATTTATTTATATCTCATTTAGGAATATATAAATCAATTGAAACAGTGTGGCATATGCAAGGTGCTCCTAACAGGTGACTGCGTAGTGAAAGTGATATATAGTGAATAAGTGCATTCATGCTATGTGCAAAGATCTATACATGTGGCTGATAGGGACAATAGAATGTTTGCAGTCAACACCCATTGATATCCACCATCAAATTCTTAAAAACACATTCCACATATGTTTATTTGTCAGCGTTTCAACCCCTGAGCATAGGAATTCAGTCAATCAAGCAAATTTCAGACAATATATCCTGGAGCAACTCTAGTGTGGATATTGGCTAGCCAAAGATTGAGGCTCAAAGAATACAAATTTTTCCAGCTATTGCGACAAGAATTTTAGATTCTATTAAGGACACGGAGGCGAGGATTATGCTGTCTCAATTCCTTTACTACTCACAGCAGCCAATGAAAGTGAAACACATTAATAGAAAAACTACAATACCCATGAGGCTTTGAACCACGCCTCCTCATACAACATAGTAACAATGTCCTTTCAATAAAACTCTGAGTCACCATCTTGACTTCCTCTTTCTTTGCGTAAGTCATAAGTGATCAAACCAGAAGAACAGTCTTGGCTCCCAACGGGGAGCATGAACACCACTCCTTTCTCAACGGAGAAAAAGATCAGATCCGGGAACCGTCCACTCTTGACAGGACATCCGGAGCATCCAACACCATCGTTGCTCAATTCTGTTTGGAATCGTTTCCTGAGAAACCAAAACAAAATTGTAAAAGAGAAGAAGAAACCTCAAGAGTTCCAATAGCAGGGTGGGAAAAATCATCAGAATATCAATAACATGACAGTCGATTATATTCTGATCCCAACGGGTGGGATAATCCTCGCCTCCGTGTCCTTAATAGAATCTAAAATTCTTGTCGCGATAGCTCCGAAAATTTTGTATTCTATGTCCGGACCGGAGGCTTCTGATTATGCTGGTTCAAAGCTCATCAACTACCAGCAAAGCAACACTGGCAATTGGTTTATAATAAAATTCTTTAAAAATAGAGTCCGAAGACCAGTCTGCTGCTCTAAGAATATCTTCTAATCTAGACCCTAAGACATACGCTTTCGATGCCATGGCCCCTCTGGCGGAGTGGGCCCCATACACAGCCACATCAATTCCAGATTCAGCCATAATCCACCTGACCCACCTAGCTAAGGTAGCCGCAGAGACAGGCCGGAAAGGCTTCTGAACAGCAATTAACAATTGACCTAAAGGATCAGTCCTGTGGTCTTTAGTACGTTCTTCGTATACCTTTAAACATTGTAACACACACAATTTAGGATTAAGAGGAAAAGCGGGATACTCCACTGAACGGGACATCGTCTTGGTCCGTTTGGAAATGATGAAGGAAACACCCTGTGGAGAAAAAATTCTGCCAGCCAGATCCAGGGCCCTAACATCTGAAACCCTGCGACAGGATACTAAACACAAAAGCATGGCTAGCTTGGCTGACAACTGCTTAAGCGAAAGCTGATTATTGTCCGGCCAGGAACCCAACAGATTCAATACTTTAGAAACATCCCAAAGGGTAGAATACCTGGGGCGTGGGGGGTTAGCCACCCTAATACCCTTCAACAGCTTACAGACTTACGGATGTATACCAACAGGCTTACCCTCAATATGGGCGTGTCCTGCCGAAATGGCGGACCTGAAATTGTTGACTGACCTATAAGCCAACCCAGACTCTGCACATTCAGACAAGAAATTTAAGATGTCCGTAACATTTGACCCCACGGGATCCAGATTCCGTTGAATGCACCAACCCATCCATCGCTTCCATGAAGCCGAATATCGTTTACGGGTGGACGGAGCCCAAGACTGTTGCATAAAATCGGCAGCCGCCGATGAAAGTCCCTCAAGCAGTTCGTGTCTCCGGAGAGCGTCCAAACCATGAGAGATAATTGGTTCTGCAGAACCAACGGGTGGGGAAGACCCACTGGGTCCTGCAGAAGCAGAGGAAAAGTAGGCAAAATGAACGGTAGGTCCACCGACAACTCTAGGAGTGTCGGAAACCAGGACTGCGTTTTCCACAAGGGAGTAACTAGAACTAACGACGCCGCTTGGCGCCGGACTTGCGCCGCCACTCGCTGAATTAAGGCGAAGGGCGGGAAGGCATAATTCCTCTGCGGACCCCAAGTCTGCAGGAACGCATCCGTTCCCATCGCTAGAGGGTCCGGCCTCCAACTGAAAAACCGCGGAAGATGAGCATTGAGTCTGGAGGCAAAGAGATCTATCTGACACGGTCCTCGCATATGCATGATCTCTGCAAACAAAGACGGGTGAAGCCTCCAGTCGCTGAAATCCTGAAGAAATCTGGAGTTCCAATCCGCCACCTTATTCAACCTGCCTGGGAGATATTCTGCTATCACTGAGATTTTGTGATCCAGGCAAAAATGCCAAAACTCCTTCGCAATCGTGGCCAACATTCTCGATCGTGTCCCCCCTAGGCGGTTGATGTACCTCACCGCCGACACATTGTCCATCCGCAGAAGGATGCAACAGTTGCCCTTGACTGGCGAAATGGACTTTATGGCGAACGATCCGGCCAGAAGTTCTAGGCAATTGATGTATAGACGCAACTCGTCGGCGGACCATCGCCCGCCGGTAGAGAAGTCTCCACATCGTGCGCCCCATCCCCATCTGCTGGCGTCGGATTCTATAACGACGTCCGGGGAGGTACCAAAAATCGCCCTGCCGTTCCAAGCCACCATGTGGTCCAACCACCAGTGAAGCTCTTCTCGAGCTTCCTCTGATAGGGGGATCACATGGTCGTAATGGAAGCCTTTCTGAAGATAAAATATCTTGAGGCGCTGTAACGCTCTGTAGTGCAGGGGTCCGGGGAAAATCGCTTGAATGGAGGAGGCAAGAAGCCCCACTATGCGCGCTAGCACGCGAAGCGAGATAGTCTGCTTGTTCAGAGTGGCAGAAATTTCCCTCTTGATCGATCTGACCTTGGTCATCGGCAGCAGCAGCTGAGCCGAGATTGAGTTGACTTGGAACCCCAAAAACTCTATTAGTTGGGAAGAAGAGGTCACTGACTTCTGCAGATTTATCACAAAGCCTAGCTCCTGCATGAGGGAAATCGACCAATGCAGGTGTGTGCGGAGAAGTCTTTGGTCCTGGGCCAGAATAAGCATGTCGTCGAGATAAATGATGAGCCGCATGCCCATCTCCCGTAACCGAGAGGTCACTGGTTTCAACAGTTTCGTGAACACCCAAGGCGCTGAGGACAGGCCGAATGGTAGAGAGCAATACCGGTACCATTGCCCCTTCCACTGAAATTGAAGAAATTTCTGCTGGGAGGGGCAAACAGGCACCGTGAGGTAGGCGTCTAATAGATCCAGCCGTACCATATAATCCCCGACTAGGAGCAGATCTCGTAGAAGATGGATCCCTTCCATCTTGAAATGCCGGTAGACCACGAAAGGATTGAAATCTCTTAAGTTTAAGACCAATCTTTGGCCCCCTCCTTTCTTTTGGACTAAGAACACGTTGCTGCAAAAGCCTTCGGGTATGAAGGGTCCCACTGCAATGGCGTGCTTGTCCAAAAGCTCCACCAGTTCGGAGTCTATAAAAGTTTGTTCTTGAAGGGAAAAACGGAGAGGGGGAGGGATCTGCGTCTGAGCCGGAACCTGCGTGAGCTCTATCTGGTATCCCTGCACAGTCTGCAGGATCCACGCATCCGACGTCACTTGCCTCCAGTTCTTGACAAAAAACGCTAATCTGCCCCCCAAAGGAATCTTGGGGAATAGAGATGCACTTACCAGAGGACTGGTTGTCAAAGTTCTTGTATCCTCGATTGACACCTCTGTTGAATCTGCCCCTGAAGCCACGTGACCTGGTGGGATAGAATCCCGCTTGCTCGGGTTCTTGTGTGTACCCCCGGCGTCGCGGGGCGAAGCCACGTTGAGGACTGGGGTTAGAGTAGCGGCCGGTCGCGCGTCGACCTGGTGGAACACTCTTTTGAGTGAAGATTGCGATTTGTCCAATGATGCAAACGTGTTGACAAACTTGGCAATGTCCTTGACGAACTTGTCCCCAAAGAGTTGTCCCTCAGCGAGGGGACCTGGTTCCGCATCTGCCAGATCCGCCAATTGAGGGTCAATTCGAAACAGGACTGATTTCCTGCGCTCGGAGGAGAGAGCACAGTTTGCATTTCCTAGCAGGCAAATGGCTCTTTGGGTCCAACCGGCTAACACCTCCGGGTGAATGGCCGCCCCTGTCTCCTGCGCTTGCAAGGCTAGTTCTAGAATCTTCGCTAGGGGCCCGGAGACATCAAGGACTTTGTCTTGACAGGCCTTAAGGGCGCGGTCAATGCCTTTTTTCGGGTCTTTCTTATACTTTTTAAGGAAAGTTGACATGGATGAATCAATTTCGGGAGTAAAGGCTACTTTGTGCGCTAAGTCGGGCGGGGGCATTCGGATTTTAGTCTCGCTCGGACATCCTTATCAAACCCTTTCCGGAGGTGTGCTTGCATGTATTCTGCGACCGCTGAACGGGGGGCCCAGTCGGCGGAGCGGGGATGGACAATGTCCGTCGGGTCAAATCGGAAAGGGGTGGTCGGGACTGGAGGGGACGCTGCGTGCTTGCGCTTTTTTGCGCGTTTGCGCGGTCTAGACTCTTGTGAGGAATCTGTGTCGGTGCCAGCATCAGTAGTGGTGATAAGCACTGGGGTGGGGATAACGGGGGGGGGAGGAATAGGGTTAGGAGTCTCCAGAGCGGCCTGTTCTTTGGATTTGCAAATGGAGGAATACACAGATGCGTGTGGCCACGACTGATCAGCAGGGGCCTCAGAAGGAGGAACAGGGTCTGGGTTAAGCGCAGGGGCGGGCTTTCCTGCTACGAGAAGCTCTAAGCGCTGGGAGATGGGCATAAGTGCAGAGGATAGCATTTTATCTAACCTGGCATCTAGTTTCTTATCTATGATGTCCTCCATGGACTCTTCGTAATAGTAATCATCCTCATCACCACCAAGGGTGTCACACGCAGCCACCTCCTCCTCATAGACCTCACAGTCCGACATCCTTAGCCACACACGTGGTTAACCTCAATCCTCAAGGGTAAGTCCAATTATACAGCCTCAAGTCCTCCCAGGAACCAGGGCGTCGGTTGGGAGCAAGCTGGGGTAGGGGGGGCCACAGAGGTACCAATAAGCCCTACCAGTAGGTCTAACAAGGGGTTAAGTCCCCCAAAGCCTGCTGTGTCAGGGTCTCCAAAAATTGATTCGACTCAGTACAGCAGTAGCTGGTCGTTAAGGGTTAATTTTTTACAGTCTTGTGCATGTGCGCGGTATCGAAATAGATAGTATTTATGGCCCGATACCGGCTCCGCCTCCTGCCGCTGCGTGAAAACTCCCGTTTCAGCCCGGGAGAGGCGTCGGCTCCAGCTGTTAGTATCGGGTCCGCACGCGTGCACTGACGCGTGCGGGATCCCGAGACGTACGCCAGCGCCGAACTGGGCTCCTGGCGTGCGTCTCGCTCCCTCCGAGGGGGGGGCCAACCCCTCGCGCGCACAAGCGGACGGCCGGAGATAACCGGGCGCGTCCCAAGGAAACACCAAACGGGGAGAGAACACAGCGCAACACGCGCTGGGGGGGAAAGAGAAGACTACGCACCGGTGAGAGGCGAACGCGAGCGCGCAGAACCAATAGTTGTCAATTGACTATTATTTGCACGTCAGCTTGAATACTGCAACATCCATACAATTCACTTAAATTCAGTCCCCCAACATAGTAATTACGCAATACAGTAATAAATCATGGCAAAAACAAAGTCAGTTCAATAATACTGAGGCACTTATCTTGACTGCGGAGCAGCAAAGAAAGAGGAAGTCAAGATGGTGACTCAGAGTTTTATTGAAAGGACATTGTTACTATGTTGTATGAGGAGGCGTGGTTCAAAGCCTCATGGGTATTGTAGTTTTTCTATTAATGTGTTTCACTTTCATTGGCTGCTGTGAGTAGTAAAGGAATTGAGACAGCATAATCAGAAGCCTCCGGTCCTGACATAGAATCCCATACATATGAGTGTCACAAATTACTTCCAAGTACAACTTCAAAGATTGGATTTACGTGCACCGGGGGATCTTCCAGGTAAGGCTGGATGTATCAGTCTACCATATTCCCACTTAAAATGTGGGATATATGTTGAAAAGCACACCAAATTATTTCAGGAGAGCGTGCGTTAGGTTAAACGGATGCATTAGTCATCCAAACCCAGAAGCCTTCCGTCAAGATAAATAACCTATTTCGTTTCTGTCAACAAACCGGTATGTTACACAAAACAAAGCCAGAAGCCTTCCGTTACAATGTGTTATCTATTCAGTTTCTGTGAATGTTTGTGAAACGCGCTGCCCATGCTCTAAGGCTTCTGGCTTTGTTTTGTGTAACATACCGGTTTGTTCACAGAAGTATCGCATTTCATATATTCAGATTATTTTCTTCTGATGTAAATTTTTTGGTGTCTATGAGGTTGTAATTGTAAGACCATTTATAGTGGTGCTTGACTGTTTTTTCTTCATTTGGCCAAACCCTTTCATGTTACTGCCAGCTGTTTTATCACAAGGGGCCTGTTGAATCCATATATGGCATAATTAAGAGTTAGTTTTGTTATGGTGTGATTTCCTATTTTTTTTCTATGTGCAAGCTGTTCGTTCACTTTACATTAGTTATAGATTATGTTGCAACTTTTTTTTCAAGAAAGCATCATTTTTTAGGTGGTCATATATTGGATTTTGCACTCTGGGTACTACTTAAATAGTCTGTGCATGAAACATAATTTAAAACCGGTCGTAAAGCTCGCAGTTTGGATATGGTGTATGTGAAACGTCAGTGTGGTACAAACCACACTGGCACATGGAAGCCATGGTATTAATTGCTATTTATGTTTTAACCTTCCTTTGCTTTGCTGATCTGCAAGGGGCATCGTCTGTCGGTTTGGAAGTACAGTGCAGAATGGTACTCATTGGCCAATATTAATAAACAGTAGGATGTCTTGTAGAGCAATGTTTTCCTAAGACACAATGAATCTTTTGCTGTCATTTGTATAGAATATTTCTGTTATTTGTATGGCCTTGTTTTGCTCCAAAGATTACTTTTCTGTAGTGTTTTCTGCCTGACTTCATCTACAGTCGCCACCTATCTTGTCTGGAGTGTATACTTCACTGATGGGTTTGTTTTGTCAAGTGTAATGAGAAGCCTGGTGCGTGTGTGTGCGTGTGTGTGTGTGCGTGTGTGTGTGCGTGTGTGTGTGCGTGTGTGTGTGTGCGTGTGTGCGTGTGTGTGTGTGCGCGTGTGTGTGTGTGCGTGTGTGTGTGTGTGTGTGTGTGTGTGTGTGTGGTTCTGTTGTCTGAACCTGAATATAACCTTAGTAGTGTGCATTTACTTTGTCTGGGTGAGTGAGCCATAAGACTTGAATGTTTACCTCATTCTATCTGGGTGAACAGGTTGAGTGTTGTCCAGTTGTCCGTTGGGTTATGTTGTTAGAGTGCACGCCATCGCCATCCATCTGGTATATATATATGTGTATTCACTGAAAAAACCATAGGTTTCAGGGACGTTATAGTTGGAAATTAGCATTTAAAAAAACCATAGAAATTCCCTGAAAAAACCATAAGTTTCAGGGACGTTATAGTTAGTTGGACATTTCACTCGTACAAAACCAGAGAAATTCGTCCGTTATAGTTAGTTGAGCTAACTATAACTCGCGCCCCCGCAATGCACTGCTGATGACGTCACATATTACATCACTCATGACATGGTCAGTGACATCACTGATGACATCTCAAATGACATCACTGATGACATCATCCACGTGCTAGTCTGATGCACCTCCTCACACCCTAATATAACCTTTGATACACCCACTCTAAAATACAGACTACCATTTTCGAAACCATAGACACACCAATACCACTTATTACATACCCACTCACTGATTCCTAGGTCTACACACGCGTCCACTCATTCACCCATACAGTCACTCATACATGCAGTCACTGATCAATATAGCACTATCATTTGCACTCATACACCTATACAGACACTCACACATCGCCACTCATCCATAGAGTTACTCACACACCTAGTCAATCATGCAAAGAATCATTCACACTCCCATTCACTCACCTATACAGTTATACACACACCACCTCACTTATTCATACAGATACTAACACATACTTACTCTCTTATACAATCACTGATACAAGCACACACTCATCCATACAGCCACTCTCACAATCACTCTCACATATAGTGATTTATATACTCCAACACTCACATATACTGCCTTTTACATATGTAGTTACTCACACATGTACCACTGAGACACCCATTCACTCACCAACAAACCCATACACACACTCACCCACCCATACAACCCTTCACAGATGCACTCTTGAACCCATACACCCAGTGAATTAGCCACTCACACATCTATGCACAGAGTCACACACCCCCCACCTGCCCACACAGACACTCAGGCACCCATACAGATACTCAGACAACCAATCAATAACCCATATAGACACTCATGTAGCTACTCACTAACCCATGCAGCCGCTTACACACCAACTGACAGACTGATACAGACATTTACACAGTTTACGCACTAACCCATGCATTCAGTAAGACGCGTTTAATCGCTCAGTTATACAGTCAGTCACGCACCTACTAAATCATCTATTCAGACACTCATACACCCACTCATACTTCAAAACACCTTGGCATATATATAAAACATATTTGAACTTTACAGAAATTTACAGTCACTGGGTGATGTCATTTGAGATGTCATCAGTGATGTCACTGACCATGTCATGAAGGATGTAATATGTGACGTCATCAGCAGTGCATTGCGGGGGCACGAGTTAAAGTTAGCTCAACTAACTATAACGGCCGAATTTCTCTGGTTTTGTACGAGTGAAATGTCCAACTAACTATAACGTCCCTGAAACCTATGTTTTTTTCAGTGAATTTCTATGTTTTTTTTTAAATGCTAATTTCTAACTATAACGTCCCTGAAACCTATGTTTTTTTTAGTGAATTTCAAAGGTTTTTTAAATTCTAATTTCTAACTATAACATAGCAGTTGCGTTTGCAGAGTGGTGGAGAAAGGTGAGCGTGGCCTCCGAATACCTCTTAGCAATCCCACTGTGTGGGATTTACTGGAGGTAACAGGAGGGGTAGTTAGCCCCCAATGTCAACCTTGGGGGCCAACTACCCCTCCTATTACCTCCAGTAAGTCCCACACAGCAGGATTGCTAACTTCTCATACTAGGCCACGCCCCGTTTCTCCACCACTCTGCAAACGCGCCCCCTGGCGCGTTCTAAGTTGGAGAATGAATTCCCCTTGAATACTGAGGGTCCCTGGGGGCCAACTTGCCCACCAGGTACCTCCAGTAAGCGCCACAGAGCTGGATTGCAGAGAGGTGGTCCGAGGCCACGCCCCTTTTTACACCACTCTGCAAACGCTCCTCTTGGCGCACTGCTGGTTGGGGCGATGAGGTCCTCTTGTGTCCTGAGGACCTCAGGACACAAGTGGACTTCATCCTCCGAGCAGCAGTGCGCCACGGGCCGCGTTTGCAGAGTGGTGTAAAAAGGGGCATGGCCTCAGACCACCTCTCTGCAATCTAGCTCTGTGGCGCTTACTGGGGGTACCTGGTGCGCAAGTTGGCCCCCAGGGACCCTCAGTATTCCAGGGGAATTAATTCCCCAACTTACAACGCGCCAGGGGGCGCGTTTGCAGAGTGGTGGAGAAAGGGGGCATGGCCTACTGGCGAGATGCTGGCTTTTTTAAATATTTTTTTTAGAAGGGGGGGGGATGTGTGGCCCCCCTTCTTCTGGCATGTTTGTGGCCCTGTGGACCCCATCCCCCAGGGCCTGACCCCTTTTTATAAAATATATATATTATTTTTTTTAAATCTGGAAGGGGGCCGCCTGGCCCCCCTCCCGCGGCCAATTTCTGCCCCGGGGACCCCATCCCCCGGGGCATGGCCAGACATTTTAAATTTTTATTTTTTAATTATTTGGAGGGGGCCGCGTGGCCCCCCTCCTCAGGCCAATTATGGCCCCGGGGACCCCATTCCTTTTTTTATTAATTTTTCATTGCAGGGGAGGGGGGCTGCGTGCCCCCCCTCCCGGGCCACTTCTGACCCCGGTGACCCCATCCCCCGGGGCCTGGCCTCTCGGTTGGGGACCGTGGGGGGAGCCCCAATGCCCCCACGGTCCCGCCAGCTCTCTGCCTCCTGCGGGAGTTGGCATTGCTTTTGAGCAAGGGGAGCTGCTTACATGCAGCTCCCCTTGCTCAAAAGCAATCCTGCTTTGCTTCATTGAAGCGAGAGCAGGTTTTCCTGCTCTCGCTTAAATTAAGCAAAGCAGAGTTTGCTATGACAGGGCGGGAGCCGTGCTCCCGCCCTGCCATAGCAAACAGCAATGTCCCGGGGGTGGGCACCCCGGGACATTGCAGGAGCCGGCCCTGGGGGGTGGCGGTCCCACGGGCCATCAAGGGCTCCAGGAGGGGGGCCGCGCAGCCCCCCTCCCTTCGTTTTGAAAGCCCCGGGGAGGTGGTGGTCCCCGGGGCGTGTGGGGGGGCTCTTGCCCACCCCCACACACCTTTTTTTTTTTTTTTAAACAGAGCCGGTGGCGGTCCCCGGGACTGCAGGGAGGGCCACGTGCCGCATCCAATTAAAAAAGCCCCGGGGAGGTGGCGGTCCCTGGGGCTACGGGGACCCCGCAGGCCCCCGCTATTTCATTTTGACATTGCCCCCGGAACCTGGCCCACCCGGGGGCCTCATTAAAATGAAGCGTGGGAGCTCCCGCGCTTCATTTTTTTATTTTCGGCAGGATTCGCGCTCCCAGCGCGAATTCTGCTGATTTTTTTATTTATTTTTTATTTTTTTAAATGCTTTTTTTTGGCCCTGGGGATCCTTGTGAGACCCCCTGAGCAGGCCTAGGGGGTCAGGGTGTTTCTACCCTGCCCCCTTTTCTTGTTTTTCACCTTTTTTTTTTTTTTACTCTTTTCTTATGACTCGGTTACCGAGTCACAAGATGGCTGCCAACACATTCTGGTTTAGAGTGTTGGCAGCCAATCAGAGTGAAGCTCGTGCCGGGAGGAGTCGCGACTCCTCGGTGCTCAGATAACGATATTTTTCTTTTTTTAATTTCTCAGGAACTACTGAACGGATTTACACCATTTAAAAAAAAGGTCGCTTTCTGAACCAAGACCTACTTTTTTGCCAAATTTGGTGTAATTCCGTTCAGCAGTTCGGGCTGTAGCCTTGTCTAAAATTTCCTATGGAAATTAACATGGGGAAAACGTGTTTTGGGACCCCCTTTTTTCTCGGCCCCCGCTTAACGAATCACCCCGAAACTTTCAAGGCAGGAGCTGACCGGAGCGCCCCATTAGTTTTGAAAATTTCGCGAAGTTTCGTCAACCGGCGCCAAAGTTATTGGCAAAACAAAAAACGCTTTTTGAATAGAAATGAGGTTCTAACTATAACTACCGACTGGCGACCGCCAGTAGGTTTTATATATATATATATATATATATATATATATATATATATATATATATATATATATATATATATATATACACATACATACATACATACATACATACATACATACATACATACATATATATTCACTGAAAAACAAGGGTTACAGGGACGTTATAGTTCAGAATTAGCATTTAAAAAAACCTTAGAAATTCACTGAAAAAAACACAGGTTTCAGGGATGTTAAAGTTAGGCTGACATTTCACTCATACAAAACCAGAGAAATTCAGACGTTATAGTTAGCTGAACTAACTATAACTCGCACCCCGCAATGCACTGCTGATGATGTCACATATTGCATCACTCATGACATGGTCAGTGACATCACTGATGACATCTCAAATAACATCACTGATGACAACATCCAGTGACTGTGAGTTTCTAAAAAGTTTAAGACTGATATATATATATATATATATATATATATATACATACACACACATCAAAAAACACAGTTACCCTTTTCGGTGAGCTGCACTCGCTGGTTGGAATTATGCTGTTTCCTCACAAGCAACCCAGGCTCAGACACCACCTTCCTGTAGTAGTGCCAATGCGTTTCGGGCTTGGCGCCCTTCATCACACGCAAATCTCGCAAAGAACGGCAAGCTGTGACCACAAGAATGTTCCTTATTTATTCACAAACTCCACACAGGTGAGTAAAACTTGCAAGATATCATGGGTCTTGTAGTCTAATTTCCATTACCCTTGTTTGATGTTTAGTGACCTGCCCAGGTCACGAGTTTGCACCGCCTCAAAATCCTGGAGGGTCCTCAGCTGCTTATTGGGGCAGTTACGAGTAGAGCTGGATGGCGCTGTGTGAATTGCAAGCATAACAGTGCGGGACATTTTACAACTCACCCTTGATCCTGTTTTATTTTCCTCAGAACGGCAACGACCCACGTGGGTAATGGAAATTAGACTACAAGACCCATGATACCTTGCAAGTTTTACTCACCTGTGTGGAGTTTGTGAATAAATAAGGGAACATTCTTGTGGTCACAGCTTGCCGTTCTTTGCGAGATTTGCCTGTGATGAAGGGCGCCATCCCATAGCAAGCAAGTGTGCTCTGCTTTGAACAGGCGAGAGCATTTTGCTCTCGCTTGTTCAAAGCGGAGCACACTTTGCTTTCTACACCCAGGGAGCTGCATGTTAGCAGCTCCCAGGGTGTAAAAAGCAGTGCGGGAGCTGACCCGAACGAGAGGTCATGCCCGGGCTATGGGGTCCCCAGGGCCGAAAATGGCCCGGGAGGGGGGCTGCCGGGCCCCCTTCCCTTAAAAAAAAAAAAAAAAAAAAAAAAAAGAAGAAATGGCCTGGCCCTGGGGTTGTGGTCCCCGGGGCCGAAATCAGCCTGGGCAGGCTGGCCACACCTTTAAAAAAAAAAAAAATGTCTGGGCCCCGGGGGATGGGTGCCCAGGGCCAAAATCGGCCTGGGAAGGAGGGCCGCACTGCCCCCCTTCCCTTTTTGTATAATACATATATAAAGGCCTAGCCCCGGGGGTACGAGGTCCCTGGGGTAGAAATCGGCCTCGGAAGGGAAGCTGTGCGGCACCCCTCCCGTTTTACTTTTTTTTTTTAATGGGTCAGGCACCAGGGCCCAAAAGAGTCAAGGGAACAGGGGCCACGCTGCTCCCCCTTCCTTAAAAGACAAAAAAAAATCAAAAGCCGGCAACTCGCCGGAGGCCCCGCCCGCTTTCTCCACTAGTCTGCAAATGCGCCTCCTGCCGCACTCTCTGTTGGGGGAATGAAGTCCCCTTTCCTGCTGAGGGTCCTTAGGGGCCAACTAGCCTACCTGTTATCTCCAGTAAGCCCCACACTGTGGGATTGCTGAGAGGTGGTCGGAGGCCACACCCCTTTTTCCACCACTTTACAAACGCGACACTCGGCGCACTGCTGGTGGGGCAATGGGGTCCTCTTGTGTCCTGAGGATCTCAGGACTAAAGTGGACTTCATCTCCCGAGCAGCAGTGCGCCAGGAGGCGCGTTTGCAGAGTGGTGGAGAAAGGGGGCATGGCCTTTGACCACCTCTCTTAAATCCATCTGTGTCGGGCTTACTGGAGGCAATAAGAGGGCTAGTGGCCCCCAGGGACCCTCAAGAGCCTAGGGGACTTCATCCCACAAATAGTAGTGCGCCATGAGGCGCGTTTGCAGAGTGGAGGAGAAGGAAGGCGTGGCCACCAAAAACCTCTCCGTAAACCCACTGTGTGGGACTTGCTAGAGGTAACAGGAGGGGTAGTTGGCCCCCAAGGACCCTCAATAGCGAAGGGGACTTTATCCCCCTACTAGTAGTGCGTCAGAAGGTGCGTTTGCAGAGTGGTGGAGAAAGGGGGCGTGGCCTGCTATCAGATCTCAGCAATCCTGCTGTATGGGACTTACTGGAGGTAACAGGAGGGGTAGTTGGCCCCCAAGGACGTCCTTGTGGGGGGGGGGCGCAACTACCCCTCCTGTTACCTCCAGTAAATCCCCCACAGCAGGATTGCTGAGAAGTCAGAGGCAACGCCCCTTTCTCCACCACTCTGCAAATGTGCCTCCCGGCGCTCTACTAGTTGGGGATAAAGTCCCCATGGCTCCACAGGGACCTTGGGGGCCAAGAAGCTCTCCTTGAACCTCCTGTAAGTCCTACGCACCGGAATTCCTGAGAGCTGGCCAGGGGCCCAGCCCCCTTTTTCCACCACTCTGCAAACGTGACTCCTTATTAAAAAACCTTAGAACTTCACCCAAAAAAACAAAGGTTACGAGGACTTATAGTAAGCAAATAGAATTTAGAAAAACCTTCGAAATTCACTAAAAAAAAACAAAGGTTACAGGGACGTTATAGTTAAGGTCAGATTTTACTCATACAAAACCAGAGAAATCCAGCCGTTTTAGTTAGCTGAGTTAACTATAACTCGCGCCCCCTCAATGCACTTCTTATGACCTCACATATTACATCACACATGACATGGTCAGTGACATCACTGATGACTTTATCCAGTGACTGTGAGTGTTTTAAAAAAGTTTGAGGGTTAATTATATATGCCAAGGTGTATTGGTGAATCAGTGGGTGACTGTATGGATGACTGGGTGGGTGCGTGACTGACTGTATAAGTGAGTGAGTAGGTGTCTCAGTGAATGTATGGGTTGAGTGACTGGTTGTGTGTGTGTGTCTGTCTGTAAGTTGATGTCTAAGTGGGTTTATAAGTGTGTTAATGGGTACGTGAATGGCTATATGGGTGATTGACTGGTTGTCTGATTACCTCAATGGTTGTCTGGGTGTTTGTTTGTGTGGATGAGGAGGTGTGTGACTGCCTGTATGGATGAGTGAGTCAGTGCCTGTATGGGGTAGTGAGTGCGTGTGTGAGAACCTGCATGGGAGAGAGAGTCTCTGTATGGCTGTGTCGGTGATTAAGTGCTTGTGTCAGTATGGGTGAGTAACTGAGTCTGAAAGGCAGTATAGGTGAGTGACTGGGTATATGAGTGACTGTATGCGCGAGTGAATGAATGTGAGAGGAGCTATATAGAAGAGTGCATGCTTCTGTCAGTGACTGAGGTGAGTGACTACGTGTTACTATTTGAGTAAGTAAGTGAGTGTGTGTAACTGTTCGGGTGAGTAAGTGGCTGTGTGATTGACCGTATGGGTGAGTGTCTAGGTGTGTGAGTAGTTATATGGGTGACTCACTCAGTGTGTGAGTATTTGTATGGGTGTGAGAGTGGATATGTCAATGGCTGTATTAGTGAGTGAAGGGCTGTATGAGTGGCTGTATGGGTGAGCGAGTGGATTGTTGTTTAGATCTATGAATCAGTGAATGGGTGTGTAAGTACTGGTAGGGCTCTGTGAATGGGTTTGTGAATGGAGGTGTGGGAGTGGCAGTGGTTGAATAAAAGATTCTATTAGGGTGTGAGTAGGTGCGTCAGAGATGCCGTGGATGATGTCATCACCGATGTCACTGACCATGTCATGAGTAATGTAATATGTGAGGTTTTAAGCAGTGCATTGCGGGAGCGCGAGTTATAATAAACTCAGCTAACTATAGCTGCAGAATTTCTCTGGTTTTGTATGAGTAAGATCTGACCCTAACTAGAACGTCCCTGTGGGGGTGCGGGGGGGAGAGAGAGCAAGAGAGACACTCTCTCAGTCAGATAGGAGTACTGAACCTTTCTGTTGGCTCTGTGAGAAATGATTGTATAGATAGATGACTTTCTTTGGTCATTTATGACTAATGTCGGGGGCATGGCCAAGCAACATGGCTGATCACACTCACTAAAAGGAGCTCTGGCAGTCTCTTCAGTAAATCCAACTTAATCCTGTGCCAGATGGACCCAACAGCCCCCCACGCCACAGCATTCAATGCCCTGTAAGCAATGATGGCAGATTTGCCCCGATTTGCTGACGCCAAGCAGGTTTGCTGATGGACCCACTGTTGCTGATGCAGGCCTCGCTTCCTTCACCAAGATGGCGGTCTAGAGCCAGCCTACTCTGATACAAGCCTGCTGAGCTGGTGGGAGCCACGAGCCCGGCGTGACTGTGGCTGTAAACAGGTGGAGTCGCAGCACAGGGGGTGAGTCCTCCTGATGTGTGCACAGGAGCGGCACAGAGGCTATGCTGGAAAGTGTGGCTGATCAGGGTGAACAGGAACCCTGTACGGCGTAGCCCTGGCAGTTCGAGATTGCCCGGCCTGGAGGGGTGGGTGCAGTGCAGAGCCTGCAAGAAGCAGCGACTCAGGAGCAGCTCGAGGTTCTCCTCTCTGTCCGCCTAGAGTGCTGGCAGGTAATACCAAGCAGGCCTTGCTGGGCCCCGAGGCCTTTGGCGAGGATGCAACCATGGAGAGGCACGCGAGCAACTGCAAATGGAGGGGTCCCCCCCCGACGCAATTAAATTGACTGCGTTAACGGCCTTCATGATCTGCGATGGCAGATTGTAACAACAGGGGCTGTAACACCCAGAAAGCTTTGGATATGGGCCCACTCGTGGGCCTAGCACAACTGGCCAGCCATTGCGCCTGAGAGGCCTGGACATTGGGAAACAACCAGGCAAGGCAAACCTTTATCCCGTGCAACACTCATAGAGAGGCAGATGTGAGGCTGCATGTGGGCCTGCATGCAACTAGCCCCCACAATAGCTCACTTTTGCAACCGAGAGGTCTGGACAGTGAGAGCCGACCAGGTGAGGCATCCACTTAACCCGCAGGTACGGCAGAGCAGGTCAGCAGCTACACACTGCCCAGAGGCCTCCACTTGGAGACCTCCGTTCCCTTTGCTTCCACTCCCTGCTGCTTATAAAGCCACCAAGAGAGGCTGGACATGGTTCGTGACCGCCACCCGAGGCCTACGTAACAAACCCGCATAGATCAATACACTGGGGGCAATTGGGCAAAATGAGGGACACAGTGGAAAGTGTCGAAGACCCACCTGATACGGCAGAGCCCACAGGCACACAGATCCTGGCGGTTATCGAGTAGTCCAGGCTCACACTGGAAAACAAAATTGATACCCTAATAAACTTATTGAGGGCAGACCTACCCAAGGTCAAAGACTGATCACTGACAATTGAAAGAGAGGTGCATCAGCTGACCAATGAAGTGGCTGACCTACAAACAATGACACGCACTGCAGCAGATCATGCCTGGCTCCTGGAAGATAAGCTTGGACTTCAAGCATCAGTCCCAGAGGAGCAATCTCCTCTTCGTCAGATTCCCATAGTGAGCGGAGGGGACCACTCTGTTTCTTGAACAGTGGATACATGAGATATTGCGACCAACGGGCCTTTCACAGTTATATGTGATAGAGAGAGAGCCCAGGGCGCTGGCTCTGATGCCACCCCAGGGAGACCTGCCCTGAGCACTCATTGTGAAAAGTCAAAATTACAGAGACTGGGATGTGATCCTGCGAACAGTGCGCATTAGTGGAGACCCTTGATATGAAAACAGCACTATCTGCAGCTTTCCTGACTATACTCAAAAAGTGCAGCAGCAGCACAAGACATTTGCGCCAATGAAACAAAAACTGAAATCCATGAACCTCATGTATATGCTACTTTTCAATGCCACTCTTCAAATCCTGCAGGAAGGCAGATCACACTTCTTTGCTTCCCTGGAGGATGTGTGGGAGTGGCTGGCGTTAGACAGCAGAACAGGGGCAATGCCAACGACTAGGAAGGCAGGCCGCTATCGAGGGAGTACGTCAACTCATTGAGGACTGAGAGGAATATTGCTACCCCGACATAGTGCCTGGTGGTCTGTGCGGACGGCAGGCTGGAAATAGTGAATACAAGTTGAGCACCTGGTACACAGGGCCGACATTTGGGGCGCATCCCCCTTGATGAGATGCAGACCTGTCCGTGGAAACCTTGTGAGCTTCCAACCAGGCGGCCCGACAAGCGGTCCAGTTCCTGGAGTCGCATAACTATGATGCCACTAAAGTGATTTGTGCTGATGGTCAGGTCGGTGAGACTAAGAGGATGTAAGAGTGAGCCTGAGAGGAGGCGAGAGTTGGAGAGACTGGGGAGATAAGTGATGATGCAGTTAGACCACCGTACACAGCGTTTGACTGCCACCCCATGTGCATGGAGCTTTACTGGGGGAGAGGTAGTTGGGCGGGAGACTGCCTGACAGGCCAGTCTTGCAGGAGTGAAGCTCTCCTGCAATGCTACCACGCCCTACTGAAGAGGCTAGAGCATGGGACCTCTTGAGGGACTTGCCTCCAAGTGGGTAGCCAGGACCTTGGCTTTAGCAACTCCTGGGGAGTTGGGTCTCTCCACATATTACACCATGAATAGTTCTACTTCATAGTGATCTAGTGCCTTAGGTTATAAATTCAACCAAACACACTCCACTGTTTGCAGTGAAATAGGAAAGCAACAGTTAGTTGTATCACAAGGTGTTTACCCGGGGAGACGGAGGGGGGAATAGGTTAGCTCATCTGTATGCACAGGGCACAGTCCATAAGATATTTCAAGCATATGACATGCTACTGCATCTGACCTGTGGAAGCCTCTGGCAACAGACACTGTGGAGGCCGCAATTTCTGACTGCCACTGACACTCGCACTAGAGAATGGCCACTAGGCACACCGAGCCGCTACAGATAGCCACATGGAACATGCGTGGCCTAAATGCTTACACGAAACAATATCGGTCACAGGCCTACCTTAGTGGCGTGGAATAGGGATAGCCATGCTCCAGGAGACACACTTAACAGACGAGGAGACGGGTAAAATGAGGAAGAAATGGCAGGGGCAAATGTTCTCCACATACGCCAGAGGAGTCACTATGGGGTGGTGGACCCGCACTCCTTGGCGGGTCATTTGACCCATGATTGCCTCCTTCCCCAACGCTAGAGGTCAGTTACAATAATTTGCCTTTACAAGATATTTTTTGTACACGCTTCAATGCACACGACTCACAATAGTCTTTTTTTTATTTATTTTTTTATACCCTTTAGGGTGTATCCACTTTTTTGTCGTGATATAGTCCCAGTTTATAAAGTAATCACATCGTCGAAATGTTGATTCTATATTCAGTCAATGCCTGGTTGCTATAATCTGTTACTCCGTAAAAACTTTGCAAAATTACAGTTTGCCTGTACAATGATTGAATTATTGCCTTACATTTTGTGTTTATCATTTTTATCAATTGTTCACCATTTTGCACTCCTCACGAGCTCTGCGCTGCATCACATACTTTCGTTCTGTGGAACACCTCTTGGATTATGTACTTTTGATTACTGATGCAACATAAATTCCGCTGTTTGTGGTCTGTTCAAATGACATATGTACATGTTTTCTTTAATTGTGTATGAATAGGACCATAGTTTGGCTTCTCCACTTATGTCTAATTGCGCCCTTTGAAGTTATTTCCGACAGAATCACTTTCTGTTTATAGCTGTATTTAATACCCATATCCTGAGGAATACAGTCCTATAACTCTTTCAGTCATTGTCCCTTCCGAATTTCCAGGCAAGTCCCCCCAGGCTGCAACCCAAGCATGGTTTCCGCCAGACTGGTTTCGGCCTACTTAGAACTCCTCAGTGAAGTCTAGATTAAGTTGCATGGCACAGTGAGCACAGGATCCATGTCTGGCATACCCATCGTATTTAGCGCATGTACTGCTACAAGCAACAAAATTATGGAAGGCACGTTTGACTTAATAGCATCCTCCAGCGTGTGCTCAAGCTGCATTCCAGTCCATGGGCAGCAACTTATTCCGCAGCTAAATTGGTCCAGCAGTGCCTGCTTCAGTATATGGCACAGCTGCTGCACCACAAAGAAACCAGCATCGCTTGCAGCATGTTAGCATTGCTGTACTGTGTGTGTAGGAAGTGAAGGAAGCTTGCACTGCGTCTGTTTCCTGCTACGAGTGAACAAACTATATGTGATCTGTGTGCGTCGATCGTGAAGCGGCCTTGCATGCTGCTCATTCTGTATTTGCATATATATATATTTTTTTTTTTGCAATTGTATATAGCGCGAAATCGACCTGAAGGTATTGGAGCGCTTTACACGAGCACCAGTTACATTACACAACAAGGTCTCATTCATTTTGGGTAGGCAATTAAGTGATTTGCCTGGAATCACTGGATGTTGAGCCGACACCGAGACTCAAACCTTGTTCCCCAGGGCCAAAGTCAGCAGCTCTGGCCGTTACGCCACATCTTCGTTCACCGCTGCTTGCCAAGTTGTGGTTGTCTTGATTCAGGAAGAATGCGCCACTATTGCTGATGCTTGCACGGACCCTGTTTGTGCTGTGCCTGTTATGTGTTAAGGAAGCTGATGGTGCTGCCGTCCATGATGCACCATTCCATCACTGTTGGTTCTTCCGTGCTAGTCTACATACAGTTGTTAGTGCGCCGTGTGCCGTAAAGTCAGGTAGGCGTGGAAGAGCCGCTATGAATATCCACTGTTTTTTTTTTTTTTATAACTCTTTTTATTGAACAATTTTCAAAACATGGTACAGTTCCACACATTTCACTTGAAGGAAGTACTGTGAGTTCAATTACACACATAAATATTACAAGATAGTGCATTGGAATTCAAGGGGAGAGGGGATCATCAGACTCCAGCAGTCGGGGAGGAATGCATATATTGCCTCGGTATTCGTTCCAGGGGGCCCAAATCTTAGACCATCTGCGCGGGCAACCTCTTGTCATATACACCGTTTTTTCCCGCAGCATACACCAATCCATGTCTCTTTCCCAGTCAGTACTCGTAGGTGCCTTTGTATCCCCCCACAGCTGCGCAATGTTTCTCTTGGCCACTGTGTAACCAAGTGTGGCCCATATTGTGGCGTGTGTGGTAAGGTCAGTGGGTTCCCAGATGTTGAGGAGGCATCTAGGGGCTTGTGGTGTGAGTTCGATTCCCGTTACTACGCTCATTACCTCGTGTATCTTGCGCCAATATTCCTGGATCCGTTCGCATTGCCACAGTTTGTGGATAAACGTGCCCAGCTGGGTGCATCCCCTCCTACAAGACCCATCTGTTGAAAAGCCCATGTGTATTAATCGGGGACCTGTCATGTACATTCTATGTAGTACCTTTAGTTGCACCAGCCGCAGACGTGCAGAGATAGCAACAGTTCTGGGGGAGGAGACCGCTACCTGCCAGTCCTCATCGTCTACCTCCACCCCGTCCCCCGCCCATTTTTCTCGTAGCGGTTGTAGGGGATTCTCCATATTGTGGATGAGTTTTCGATAGGTGAGGGAGATGGCTTTTTCAGGTAAGTGCCCATCCAATATCCTATCCTCCAGTGGGGAGGCGTCTGGTGGAGCCGTGTCATTGGGCAATACTGTTTGTAGTGCGTGTCGGACCTGCAGGTACCGGAAACGCTCGGAATCCGCTAGGGCATATTGACCCTGTAGGGCTTCAAATTTTTGCACACCCTCTTTACCCCAAAGGTCTCTGATGTGAGATATGCCAATTAAGTCCCATTTGCTAAAGCCCTTGGACTTTCTCAGGTCTCCGAGCTTTTGGGAGTCCCATAGTGGCGTGGCGAGGGTTAATTTATTGTGCCATCCCAACTCTTTGGTTGCCGAATGCCAAATTTTGACTGTGTGGTTGGTTGGACCCGTGAGTGGGAATCTATTTGGTTTGGAGTACAGTGCCCTGGCATATGTCCCGTTTGGGAGAATCCATTTATCCATAGCAAACCCCGGGTCGTCCGGCTGCCCATAGGTGCCATGGTTTATTGCTATCAATTGTGCTGCCCAGTAGTATTTTTTAATGTCCGGCAGTCCAATTCCGCCGTCATACCAGCTGAGCGTGAGTTTTTGCAGAGCAATACGTGGCTTTCCATTCCAAAGCAGGTCTCGCTGGAGTCCTTCTATTTCCGCAAAGTACGCATTTGGGACAGGGTTTGCCGAGTTCTGCAGTACATATAGGAAGCGGGGTAGGGACAGCATTTTAAAAAGGGCCGCTTTGCCCAGGAGAGAAAGCGGGAGGGTCTTCCAGTGCGCAATGTCACTTTTGAGTCTTTGCAGTGGGGGAGCCAGGTTCCGAGCATATTAGAGTGTGCGGTCCAGGGAGACAAATACACCCAGATATTTGAATCCGTCTATTGCTATCGGGACGGGGCAGTGCCGGGGAAGGGGCGGAGAGTTTCCACAGAGGACGTATAGAAGAGATTTTTGCCAGTTGATACGGAACCCAGAGAATCGGCCAAATACGGATAGGATATCAAATACTACGATGAGGGATCTCTGTGGTGACGTGAGGTATAGAAGGATGTCGTCCGCGTATAGGGAAATACGGTCTTCCCAATCTGCCGACCATCGCATTCCACGGATCCTCACATCTTTGCGGATCCAGGCGGCCAGCGGTTCCAGGGCCAAAGCGAAGAGTAATGGAGATAGGGGGCATCCCTGCCGTGTCCCTCGGCCAAGTGTGAAGGCCTCGGATTTTTTGTTGTTCACTACCACTTGTGCCATCGGTGTGGCGTATAGTAATCGTACCCATCGGCTAAAGTTCGTTCCGAATCCCAGTTTTTTGAGCACGGCAAATAGGTAGGGCCATTCAAGTGTATCGAAGGCCATTGTGGCGTCGAGGGAGACGATGACTGCATCCTCTCGCATGGTCGGCACCCTTCCCAACACTCCATGCACTCTACGCAGATTTAACGCCGTGTTCCTCCTCGGCATGAACCCGGATTGATCAGGATGCACTAAGTCCCCTATTACTTTAATCAGCCTATTGGCTAGTAATTTGGCAAGGATTTTTGGTTCTGCGTTAAGCAGCGAGATAGGACGGTAGGAGGCGCAGTCTGTTTTGGGCTTCCCTTCCTTGTGGATTGTCACTATAGTTGCTATCCTCTGATCTGGGGGTAGCAATCCCCTTTCAAGGCTGTCTTCGAACATGTTTTTCAAATGTGGGGCCAACTTATCCGGACGGAGTTTGTAGAGCTCAATCGGGATGCCATTGGGGCCAAGGGCCTTACCCGAGTGGAGCGCTCGGATTGCAGCCGCTATTTCATCGTGGGAGAACTCACTGTCTAAGTATTCCCGATCAGTGGCTGATAGCCCCGGGAGGGAGATATCCTGTAGGAGTTCCGTAGACTCCTCTTCAGTGTGTGGGCTCACCGCGCTGTATACTGTGTGGAAGTGTGTTGCAAACTGTTCGGCTATGTCTTGGGGGTCAGTTATGGGGAGGCCATCCGAGCTCCTGATTTCTGGAACCAGCCGATTAGCATGTTCTCTTTTTTCTAGCCAGGCGATTAGTTTTCCAGCCTTATCCCCCCACTCATAGATCCGGCCCAGCCTGTTTTGCCCCATTATTTTGGCTCGGTTAGTGACCAGCGCTCGGTATTCTGCCTGTCGGAGGCGAAGTGTATGGAGTATTTCAGGGGACGGGTCAGTGTTCACTTCTTGTTCCAGCCGATAAAGTTCGTGTTCTACCTCTGCTACTTCTTTTATGTTTTCTCTTTTTGCTCCCGTAATCAGAGAGAGTGCTTGGCCCCTGATCACCGTTTTAAAGGCTTCCCATAGTATTTGCGGGGAGTCTACCGAATTCTCGTTCTCTAGGAAGTAGTTATCTACGGCTTTAGTGAGGTCCTTGCGTATTTTGGGGTGTTTTAAGTACCATGGGTTGATGGGAGCAATGCGTCCTACTTGTGCGCTCTCCAGGGCCATATGGACCCAGATCGGGGAGTGGTCTGAAATACCTCTAGCCAGATGTCTGATCTCCTGGATCTCCATCACCTGAGTAGCCGGGATGACTATGTAGTCCAGGCGAGAAAAGCTGCTATGTGCCCCTGAGTGGAAGGTGTATTGGATCTTATCAGGATTATAGGTTCTCCACCCGTCCACCAGCCCCATTGCCTCTAGGAAACTGGAGAAAGAATGCGCTGTGTGTGGGAGTGTGCGGGGTGGGTGTCTGTCTAGGGAGCCCGAAAGTACTGAATTGAAGTCACCCCCGAGCACTAGGTGTCCCTCTGGCAGTGCTATCAATACGGCGCTTAGGTCTGCAAAGGTTGCAGCTTGCAGCCCCGGGGGAGCATAGATGGACATGAATGTGATCGTTCGGCCCTCCCAAGAGCCCGTGACCCCGACATATCTGCCACGGTCGTCTGTATAGGTGGACGTGAGAGTTAGGGGGAATGATTTCTTTTGCAGGATGCCCACCCCTCTGGAGTTCGATGCAAAGCCTGCATGTGCCACCATTGCGTAACCCCATCTATGCATGGCCTTGCACGTGTTACCTACCAGGTGTGTTTCCTGAAGCATTACTATGTCTGGCGACAATCTCCTAATATATTGCAATACTACACTTCTCTTGATTTTGTCCCCCAACCCGTTCACATTCCAACTTAACATTTTGACTTCCTTATTCCATTGCTTACCCATGGGTGTCTTAGTGCCGCATACTGACTGTTACTTGCACAAATTCGGACTGTACCTTTAAAAAACACAAACAAAAAAAAAACCATAAAACACAAGAATCCCTCCCAACAACCCCCCACCCTGCTCCCCTGCACTCTGGGCTCCAAACTACCCATATTAATCAAATGCAGAGTGCCTGTCGCCCAACGTGTACTAATAATAGAAAATGAGGGGAGGCCTCAGTGCCCCTCTGGTCCCCCCTCCTGCCATCACTAGACATAGGTACTTTCCTATGGTGTTGCGCCCCGTGTCACATTGATCCATCTTTTTAAACCAGAGGTTTTTAGTCAAGGTCCTCGGGCCCTTAAGAGGTTGCGTATTTTGTTCTGTAATCGGGAGGAACACACGGAATAGAGCTTTCAAGCTTCATATCAAAAAATGCCATTCTTATTGTTCAGTGGCTGTTTGGGTTACGTTCCGGCGAAGTCCTCCAGCCGTCTAGCCAGTCAGAAACCAACTCAGGTTGGTCGAAGAAATGCGCTTTTCCTTCCGCCTCAACTCGCAAACGCGCCGGGAAAAGCATAGCGTACTTAAGGCCCTTGTCGCGCAGTTTTCGTTTGACTTCTTGGAAGGAGCGTCGACGCCTCTGTACTGCCTGTGTAAAGTCAGGGAAGAAGGCGAGTTCTGAGTTGTCCACTTTTATAGGCGGGGCGACCCTGGCGGCCTGTAGGATCGTGTCTCTGTCTCTGTAGTTTAATAGCCTGGCCAGTATGGGACGGGGGGCTCCCGGTTTTGGGCGTCCCCCAGGTACTCTGTGCGCCCTCTCCACCACAAACAGCTTGGACAGACCCTTTGGTTGTAGCTTCGTCGTCACCAGGTGTTCAATGAACAGGTCAGCAGCGGGCCCCTCCGATTTCTCCGGCACTCCAATAACGCGTATGTTATTGCGTCTCGAGCGCCCCTCGTAATCGTCCAGCTTGTCTTCAGCGATTTTACGGAACGCTTGGAGTTCCACAATGTCCTTCCGCAGTTGTGAGGTGTCGTCTACTAAATTCGTGGTGGTGAGCTCCAGTTGCTTGACTTTCTCCCTGTATTTTGTAAGGTCAGCTCTAATCAGCGTTACTTCCGAGGAGAGGGTGTCTATAGATGTGCGCACCCCAGTAATCGCCGCCATCAGGTCTTTCATAGTGGGTTCAGGGGGATCGTGTTCTGGCCCTCCTTGCTGTGTGTCGCCAGGTCCCTTTCGTTCGGGCAAGTCCGCCCTCGGGCAGGTGTAGCGGTCCAGCTTGCTCTGTTGAGACGTTTTCGTACTTCTCGGGTTAGCCATGATCAGGGCCGGGCCCGCTCCGCCAGCGCGTTGCACAGTTTCTGGGGGCTCTGCTCGGCTTGTGTCTTTCTCACCTCGCTGTAACTGTGGGCCTTCGAGTATATTTCTCCCGGTAACAGTCTGCGCAGTCGAGTGCCTGTGCCGCAGCCCAACGGTGGATCTCTTGCAGGCGCCGAGGAGTAGGCTCCGTCTGCACACCCGGCTTAGGGCTCGCTCCGCACCGCCAGGGGAGGGCCCCCAGGAATGCTGGCCACAGGTCCAATCTCAGGCACACTCGCCGGCGCTGGGCTTATATATCTGTCAGCTCCTCTACCCCTGCGCGCCGATGTACCTTATCTCTGCCGATCTTGCGAGTCCCTCAGGTCAGTGCTCCGGGACTGGCCCCGATGCAGTCGGCCCCACCGGTAGACTTCAGGCCGTGTTTCCGTCGGGCAGCGCCCCACCACGCAGGCTATGGCAAGGTGTGGATGCCCCTTCGCCTCAGGTGCCTGCGTCCCTCTGTGGATGTTTGCGGGGGAGGTCTTGCCGTCGCTTCCGGCACCCAGCCAGGCAGACGTGCCCACTCGAGGTCCCGGCTTCCCCAGGGCTGAAGGCCGCAAATTTCGGGCGAGATTTCTCCGCCTTCCGGGGGTTCCCAGCACCCGGGATCACGGCAATGCGCACCGCTACTCCTCCGGCGCGCGATTCTAGCACCGGAGGTTCGGATATGTGGGTCGGATATATGGGGCAGGAGAGGGGGCCTCGGAGACGCTCTAACAGGCGGCCATGTTCGTTCGCCGCGAAGCCACGCCCCCGAATATCCACTGTTTTATTGAGGAAATATCACTTAAAGCTAAAGATCTGTATAACCAACTAGGTGACAAGTCAGCCGAGCCTCTGGAATTTTGGGAAAAGTTTGTTACATCTCTTGGAGTGGCATTCACAAATAGGCAGAGCAACAGGCAGAAGAAAGTCTCAGCCACTACAGCTAAGACGACAAAAAGCCCAAATTCAAAAAAATTAAATCATTCCATAAACCAAACCTTAAAATTACTTCGTAAGTCTCCAAACAACCTCAGTTTACAAAGTACTCTCCGGGAACTAAAGACACCAGCAAAACGGAGGAGATGGGCACACAAAAGAGCAACGGAAAATGAGAAAGGGCGAAACTTCTTTTTGACGCCAATCAGAAAAACAGCGCTAAATTTTGACAAACTGTTAATAAATTACAGCGACCCAATCACCATGGCATAGACTCCAATATTACAGAAGCCACTTGGGTTGATTATCTCTTCAAACATTTTAACAACCTGGAGCCAAAATCTGCTAGTCCCCATTCTTCCGACCAGGGTAAAATCTGTTTTAATAACCCTACAACGGAAGCACTAAATCAACAGCGTCTACAGGAAGAGGTCAGTAGAAAACTACTGCCGACGTAACAGGAGCCGTATTTGTTACCAGGCCTAACTTGTCCATCAATTGCAGCAGAGGAGCAGAATGGTCCAGCAGCATTGGCAATACGGAAACAAATTGCGAGAGGCAGATGGGCTGGAGCTCCTGGCCCCAATGGCATCCCTCCAATGCTGTATAAATCTGACCCTGAATTCTGGAGCAATGCATTAGTTCCAGTTTTTAGACACGCCTTAGGAACTACCATAATTCCTTAGTCATGGTTAGGTTCAATTATCAGCCCAATACATAAACAGGGAGACAGGTCTGTTCCAAATAACTATTGATTAATAGCCCTCATAGACACCGAGGCAAAGTACTATGCGGGGATCATCTTAAATGAACTGGCCTGTTGGGCTTCTAAAAACCACATTATTCCCATAACACAAACAGGCTTCCGCAAAAGGCAAGGTACTACTACCAACATCATGGCCTTAACCATGCTTATGGATACTGCGAAGCAGGGAAAATACCCTTTATATCTCTGCTTTATAGATTACTCCGCAGCCTTCGACCACGTAGACCGCATAAAGCTCTGGCGTAAACTGGACAGCTGGGGGATACCAACTCCCCTCTTGGATCAACTCAGGCTTTTGCACACCAATACGTGGATAAGAATAAAGCTAGGTGCTGGGACGCACCTATCAAGAAGAATTCCCACCAATAAGGGCTTAAAACAAGGATGCGTCCTAGCCCCGCTGCTATTCAGCCTTTTCCTGGCGGATTTACCCATGGAATTGGATAACTGTTCATCACACGCACCGAAGCTAGGTAATACGACACTAACAAACTTGCTATACGCTGATGATCTAGTCCTGATTAGTCGGACCCCTCTAGGCCTACAGCACCTCCTGGACATGACCCAAAAATTTTCTCAACGAAACTCTTTGAAAATAAGCTTAAAAAAATATATAATCATGATAGTAAATTACCATAAGAAGACAAATCCCAGTTGGAATTTGGATGGTAATCGACTAAACCATGTGACAAGCTACAAGTACTTGGGCATCCTCTTAGACCAACACAACTCCTTCAAGCCACAGATGGAATCCTTACGAAGGAAGGGAATTATGACCTATCTAGCACTAAAACCTCTGAAGAAGCTGCTGCCTGACCTAACGTTAGATCCTTTTCTAAAAGTCCTGCAAGCTAAATTACAGCCCACGATCACCTATGGGAGTGACTCATTGAGAGGGAAAGACGCAACAACTCTAGATAGTATAATAGCGACCTCCTATCGAGCGATCTTTCAGCTCCCCAAATACGTCTCTCCAGCCCAAATAAGGTTGGAATTTGGGCTTCAAAACCAGGTGATAGAGCGAAGGGGAGCCTTCGTAAAATGCTGGCACAAGATCAAAGCTGCCGAAGAAGGGACTTTGAATAACCACCTTTGGGTAGAGTTGTCTCGCACCGGAAAATCGCTAGCCAACAAGTATCTCTTGGAATCCATCAAGATTCTAGGCTTGACAGACCTTTGGAATTGCCCAACGACTTATTCGGTATTTAAAAACATTGTTACAAAGACAACAAGATTAATATCAGTCATGGAGGACAAGAAAGTACTGTCAGAGAGCCCATGGCTGGGCTGTGCTCAACAATTTTGATGTCCTCAAACCTACCTCAAGGCAGGAACTAAGTTGGTGACCAAGGAAAAATTCTTACAACTTCGATTGGGAGTTGGTTCAATTGCCCCGTTTTTGCCGCCCTGGGAAAGAAGAGGAGGAGACCAGCCATGCCGTCTGTGTGCCTGCGGCACGGAAAACCTTATTCATATTATCTGCATTTGTAACAAACTAAAGGATATAAGGTGCACCCTATTAAAACCATCCTTTAACCAGCATGAAGTCAGGTCCTGCAGGCAGGCGGTAATGCTGTGCTTTAATCCAACTTTAGTACAGCTAAACTGCCGCCTTACAAAATTTTTAGATCTCACTACATTGAGATTGAAAAACGTAACATCATCGGCCATGAACTTTGCTCCATAAGATGGGCAAGGGTATCTTTTGATCTTATTCCATCAAGTTAACTTGAGAATCCTTACAATAGTATTATGAGGCCTCAAACAGGCGCAATCTGTAATTGCTACCTGAAGCCTGGGATCATTTTGAATGACTAGTGTACCTCTAAAATAAGTTAACAATTTTAGAGTGAAAGTTTGCGAAAGAACTTGGTGGAGTGAAAACTTAAATAGATAATTCTTACCAAATTGACTTTTAATTAGACTGAGCATTAACTGTTGAGGAAACTATTTTCCATGAGATAATCTTAATCGTTTTATGTATAAAAACAAAGCGGAACGTTTTTAACATTGTTTAATTTTTGTATTAACATAATCTGTTGTGATTTTAATGTCCATGTATGCAATGGTTTTAATTAATCAAGCATAATAAACTTACCTTACCCATTGTTTTATGGTTGTGGACTATCCCCTTTTACAAATGAACACTTGCTTGGCACGTGTATTTGTTGGTGTCAGGATGATTAAACATCTGGTGTTAACCCTTTGCTCCTCCTGTGGTTCAGCCGTCAGTTAGACACACTGCAGATCTTGTTTTATGTCACCATAAACCCAGTAGACCATGTGAGTTCCTCCCTTCCTGAATAAACACGGCCCGTGCAGGCACTCCTGGCCCATTGTGCTAATTGTAGGGCATTAAGTGGCAGTGAAGCAAAGCCCGTGTTATGTTATTGGATGCGCAATGTGCAGTCTGCTCTTTATTGCCTCTGTTTACAGGAGGAATGGAAGGTGCCGTGGCTGGGGCAAGGGGTCGAGTGGATCAGAATTCCTTTCTTTGCAGTTAGCCGTACTGCATTTACTATTGTTATTTTTTCATGTGCGGAAGGCATAAATAAAGTATTTGTTCAGAACCCTAGTACAAGGGGTTAAACTCGCATAATGAATGTGTTTATTAGCACAGCAAAACATGTCTTCACTAAAACCCACCCCATGAATAATATATTTGTTCTTAACGCTTAACTAATCCTTTAAAAAAGATGTTCTTGTTTGGGGGGGGGGGGACAAAACTCTCACGCTCTGGTGACATTTACCAGCCACCTTCAGCATTATGGCCCTTTGTCCCCAGAAAGTGTAACTGAACAATAATACACGCTCACCTGTTTATCGCGTGCGTGTACACATATATTTATTGCATGGGAAGCCTTCTATTGAATGCTAGCCTGTGGTTTCAAAGCTTCATTCTTTGCCGTAATTCGCAGTACTGAATTCGTTTTCAGGGTATTTAGCTTTCGTGTGTAATTATTATTTTAGAAGCCCCAAAAATGGAATTCAATAAGAGGATTTGACTTATTTCTTATGTTTTATATTTTCAACGTTCTATATGAATCGGATCTTTAATCAGGAATAACCAGCTCAGACAAGTCATAATTTGAGGTGTCTGTCCATCACGCGTCTTTAATCATGCAGTTTTATTTCTTTTGAGGCCTTTAAAGATATTTGAACCTCCGCGTGAATATAATCACGTGTGCAGCTGGGGTTACTAGAGTCTAAGCGCTGTGGATAAGCCGCAGCCTCTGCCTTGCCTTTTTAATGAACCTTCGACCGAAAGCTGATAGTCTGAGTTATAATCATACAGTGCCTACAGGTTTTTTTTTTAAAGGGGTCCCCTCGAGCTGTTGTTGGATACATGAATAAAACGTGCCTCTCCTGCAAGGAAAGTCACTAAGTTGAGTGAGAAAGGCTGCTTGGGGCCATGGCGTCATACACCAGCCCCATATGAACGGCACACGCTGTGACCTTGCACAGTTCACCAGCTGAGGTTAGTATCCCCGCCTGGACTAGAGTAGATGATCTTAATTGCCACTGCTGGTGCAAGCAGTGCCTTTTCACTAGTTCTCTCTCTCCCCCTCCCCCCCCTTTCTACTTCACCTTTAAGCACTAGTGTGACATTGCACGCACCGATGAACACATTACTAATGAATGCGAGGACTGTTCCACAATTAAACAAGTGCCTGTAAGATTTACCAGCGGAGCAGTGATAGTTCAGGGGCTCCCCTCCCCATCAGACCTCGCTGGAAACGTTCTGGCTCAGCCTCTCCGTGCACTCGAGAGAACTACTTAAGACCTGGACTCCACCAATACTTTAGTGAACCTCCCCCTCCTCTCATATAAGTGGTTCCCTGCGGTATGTGCAGTTGTTCAGTGCTTGTACCTCAGACAGTCGCTCCCGTGCCAATGGTTTCCTGTCGGGGCGGGCAGATGAAAGCCCGCGCTTTTTGCCTTTTGTGCCTACATGGTACCACTGCGAACCAACACAGACTGTGCTAAAAACCCCCTCCCGCTTGAACACGGCTGTTCTCTGCATATACGGACACCTTGGCGCGGAGAAGTGTGAAAAATGAACCTCCCTTTATCCTGGCTTGTACTAAATCCTGTCTGTTTACAGAGGCTATTTTCGTCTTGTAAACCATGTCTACCGATATTAATGTTTTCTGCTGTCTCCCTCGATTAAGAAGTTTTAGTCGAAATTATATGTGAAGCTCGGTAAAGTGAACTTGTTCTGAAAGCAAAGGCTTGAGCATACATTTGTGCATAAGCAGAAATATTTTATTTTTCTAGTATGAATTCCTTCCAATACTTTCAACAATTGCGACACTGAGCAATGAAACGGTCTCCACTGATAGCTTCCATTTCGATATTGCAACATTACCTCTTGTATATGCCGTTCTCCTTTATGTTAATCTGTGTTAAATGATTCGTGACAATTGTCATGCAATAGCAATTAACACGTGTTGTATCTTACGCATATGGTTCCTTTCATACTCCATGGATTGGTCCACTATGTGGGGTCTATCCTGGTATGTCTTTGACGAGAGATTCTACGATGGGTAGTTGAAGGGCTGGTTGACCACTGAGAACCCCACTGGGGCTGCTTTGTTAATTAATCAACTTTAATCAAAATCAAGAGCACCTAATCTTTGGACTCTAGCTGGTGGCTGGCCGAACTCGGACCCACACCCAGAACCCACACCAGGAACCTCGGAATAATCATTAACAGCAAATTGGACATGACTGCACAAGTCAGCGCCGCTACTTCATCCTGCTCCCCCATCCTGAATTTGCTAAGAAAGCTCTTCAAATGGCTCCCAAATTACACTAGAAAAACTGTCACTCACACCTTAGTCACCAAGTCACCAGCAAGTTGGACTTTAGGAATACCCTTTACGCTGGTATCACCAAGCAACTCACTAGAAGACTACCATCCAGAACTCCACAGCCAGACTCAACCTCCCACACTAGAACTCTCATCATACCACTCCTCAGGGAGCCCCATTAGCTCTCAATACACAATCCAATTCAGAGTCGCTCAATTCAAAACTCTCTCGCTCTTTCTCTCCCTCCTGTTGTATCACCCTCTACCAACCACCCAGAAACCTCTGCACTGCAGGACTCCTATTTGCACGCATATACAGACCCGGATCAGAAGAACAGGTGCTCTCTTACATCACTCCTAAAGCGTGGAATGCCCTCCCACTCCACATGAGAGCCTTCTCCTCTCTTCTTGAATTCCGCAACAAGCTGAAGACCTGGCTTTTCAATTGACCAACCTACCATAGGCAGGGCGAGGCACACACATCTGCTCAGTGCCAGGATACCCTCTCAGGTGATAGTGTGATTTGCATATACACATAACGTAGTAGTAATAAAACTTGAAGGTTAGAAATGTAGAAGAAGGTGGAGAGGTGTGGTGCAGCGGCCAGGGCAGCTGACTTCGGAGCACAGGGCTCACGGTTCGATCCCGGCTCCGGCGGCAGCTCAGCTCAGCACCATGTAACTCTGGGCAATAGCTCACTTAATTTCCACGACGGCCCCCAGCGCCTTGAGACCCGTAAGGGTGAGTAGTTCGCGCTTTACAAATACGGATTTACAATGAATGGTTGTGAGGACAATAGAAAAAAAAATTACGTATAACACCTTCTTTTACAGGGAGCCAGTGGATTTTACAGAGATTTGGAGAAATATGCTCCCATTTCCTAAGATATTAGCTTGCACTCATAGTTAAAGTTTTGGTATCAAAGCATGATACCATGGGCACCTTGTGGTAGGTACTGTCCCATTAGGTGTGATGTGATTATCTGTTGCTCCCCCAAGTCCTCACTGTTCTCCCCCAGTGTAGAGAAATGTTGTCATGAAGCAATAATATGAAAACAAATGCTAATTGATATAAGCCACAAATAGGTAAATGAATCTCATTATCTCCGTAGTCTAATGGCTGTATTATAACATGAAAGTAGACTTTTGTTTGAGGCAGTAGATCACGGATTCCACAGTTTCAAGTTTAACTCAGTTACATGCAGCAGTATAATTTTCATTCTATAAATAACACAAAGTGATTGTAAATTACAAACTGATCCTCATAATCACAGCAGGGCCAGTGGGAATAGATGGATTCTCAGACTCGTAAAGGCATGACTGAAGTAGTAGAGTAGTAATGAGACCTGTTGGTATAGAAGGATCTTCAAACATTTAGTAGTTAGACTTGAGTTACAGAATAGAAGTCTAAAGGTCTGTTCCAGTTTTGACTGGTGCATGAAGGACAGGATCCTTACGGCATGATGATAATGATGATGATGGCAATGAGACTAAGAAAGGCAGCTTAAAGGAGCAAGACGGAAACTTTTATGTAATGAGGGATTCCTCAATGACTGTTAGTACATAATTTATACAGGATCACATGGCATAAGAGTGGCCTTAATGAAATGGTCTGAAATCACAGAGCTAACAACCTGCTAGGATGGTATGAGGGCAGTGTTCCTTGGGTAAAGAACTACTACCCCCTTCAGTCAAACCCCATCCTGTGACACCATAGAGGACCTTTCCCTTGTTCCGTACACGTTAAGAACCCTACTTGGAAAATCACAATGGACAAATGGCAAGTGAGAGCGAGGACTCTGAGTAAAGAGGTGAGCGTTCATCATAGTAATGGAGTGTTATGAACAGCTCAGGGTAGAATCACAAACGTAACACAAATGTACCATGCTACGAGTACCCTTGTGAATATGTGTTAGTGCCGTACTAGGCTGTCAGGATTCCTAATAGTGAAAAAATCTGTGCCATTGTGCTGCCCTAATCATGTGTCTCTTGTGCAGGTTGAGGGTAACTCTTGACGCCCCGTTGCTCCTTTAGCCAGTTTGATTATCCCAAACCAAAAATAGCTCATGGAGAATTGAGAGTGTTTATCATCTCTTTACACTTTCTATTTCCTGGGTTTCTATGGGGGGAAAAACAACAAAAATCACTGAACCAAAAAGGTGCACAGAGCCTCAGAAAAACAGATTGCTGTTCCCAGATAGGTTTGTATAAAGGGTAATCCTTTAGGTACTGGGAAATAATTGCTGATTGTTGTGGCACAAGAGTGAAATCCCTCCCCATTTCTATTAAAGAAGAGGAATGGAAATTCCATCTGGGTGAACTCTATTCTGCTAATTTTAATCCTTCCAGCTCTGCCCTCACCTTAGCCTATTCATCCGAAATTCCTGTATTCAGCTATGCGCCCTCTATGAATGAAGTGGTAGGACTTATTAAAACAAGCATTGGCATAGCCAATAGGTCTCGCCTTTGGGACCTTATAAGTATTTAATTATGCAGCTCAATATCCTTGGTGCAACAACTGTTGCATGGCTAAACATTTATAATGCCCCAAAGGCGAGACCTATTGGCTATGCCAATGCTTGTTTATTGCGGGAGCAGTTCTTCCATGGTCTGGTGCTGTTAACCTATGGCTGGTGGAGATTCCTTCTGCTAAATAAGTAGCTACTATGCGATTTTTTTAATTACCAAACACTTGCAATTCATAGCTTGTAAAAGCAGAGACCACATCTACTTTCAATGAGTTAGAAATAAAGTGCTCTGTAAAGGTGGCTGATGCGTGGCTAACTAACTTGGTATTAACAGAATAGCTGAGGAATTATGGACAACTACCCCCTTAAAAAGTATTACATTAATTAAGCATGTAGACCAAATTGACTTAACAAATAATGCACTTTATTGCAGTAGCCAACCTTGATAATTATGTGCATACACACCACGTAAGAACACACCAAACACACTATAATCGTCCTCCCCCTTACAAAGCGCAGCGCACACCGATGGTTTCTTGGCACACAAAAGGCACGTATTTGAGAGATTTGAAAAGCCACGTTTTCAACTTTTTGCTTAAAAGGGGAGAGCCTCGTGTAACTTTGGATCCAGATGGCTGTTCCGGTACCATGCAACCCCGTGCATACAAAAGTGAACAGCGTTTTTTTTTCTCTCAATGTGGCCTTTACATTTAAAGAGGGGAATTTCAAGCGACATTCACCGACTCCTGAATATTTCAATATTTAATATTCAGGCACTCCCTCAGTGAACCAGACACTCCCTGACCCTATAAATAACTCCTGCGGGTTCCTGCTTTCTCTCTTTGTGACGGTTTTTCCGTCTTTCTCTTCCTTTGTCTTTCCCTTTTGTGTGTTTCCTCCTCTTTTACTCTCTGTAAATGTCTGATGTAGGAACATAAGTGCCGTTCCCCATAAATGAGTGCCGGTGGTCCACACCAGCAAGCATCGGCTCAAATTAAGCACTGTCCTATTCATTTTAAATTTAGTATAGTAAGAAGTAAAATTACCTTTTGCTGTTTGGGCACTCTCTTTCTCCTAGCACAAGTTCTCTTTTTTTAGGACAGTTGGTAAAGCACTGCACCCTGTTGAGACTTGCTATTTGTGGTGGTGTTCTGCAGCTTTATACAGTTACCTTAATGTCGCATAGGGCCAGCATCTTAGAGGCCAGTTATGGTCAAACAAACACTTTCAGTGACAAACATTATTGTGCTCTTCCAAACCCTGCCTCAGTAGCGCCCTGGTGTCTAAAGAGCAGGACGAAGAGCCACGGATGTGTCAAGGACCCCCGGGGAGCCGGTCCCTGCCGTGCTTGGTCACCCATCACAGCGCCCTGACACAGGACAGACAGGCGCTGGGTTTATTTATGTCCCTTAGGCAGCCTATTACCAGCAGCGGCGCGCGCCGACACTTCAGAAGGCGATAAATGATGGCCATCTTCTCGTAGAATCGGGTAAATTGTCTCTGAGACCCCGTGAATCAATCTCCCAGGATGGAGGGGGTACCAGGGCACGAGCACCAGGCGGCAGCAGCATAACTTTGCTGAGCAGGAAGGTTATATGCTGTGAACAGGTGTCTTCTCTCCACAGTGCTCACATTCACTCCAACGGGTGGCACAGCAGACAGCGCTATAGTAGACGGCACTATACAGCTGGACCACGAAGAAGCCGCGCTTCTCTCGCATCAAAGACTAACAGACCGATATTGTGTTGGGAACGGCTGACGAAGTAGTAATGATAATGAAGGTGGTATGCAGGGGCAGGTTTTCTGGGTTAAGGTCCGTCAGTGGGCGAAGTGCAAATTTAAACGAGCGACGGAAATCATGTGGGGAGCGGGGCCGCGAGCGGTGAGCCGCAGAAGGTGAGCGAAGCCGGAAACTACGGGGCGCATCGGGGGACAGGGAGCGGGGGCGAGCGAGCGCGGCAGCCTGCAGAGCTGACCAAACGCTCGTGCGTCGTGGCTGGCCTTTGGATGGGTACGCGCGGCAGACATGTGTTTCCAATTATCGCGCCCGCGTCTGGGCACGATAATTGGAAACACATGTTTGCCGCGCGTACCCATCCCAAAAAGGCCAGCCACGACGCACGAGCGTTTTTGGGACTGCTTTTCAAACTCGCTTACAATAAGTCTTCGCCTCTAAGCAGCGCTTGCGCGCTACTAGAGGCTCGACCTAAAAATGAGAGCCTCCGGAGCGATGAGTCCTGATGAAATCCCCATGACAGTAATTAAAAAGGAACCTCTGTTGTGGGCTACTTACCCAACTCCACTGTTTGATTTCTGCTACTCCCAGGGGAAGACGCCCCATCTTGGTCTGGAAGTATTTTAATCCCTCTGTACAAAAAGGGCCATAGACATCATCCGGGTAACTACCAGCAAATTGCTCTATTAGATGCAGTGGGGAAAATATTTGCTCGTAATATTCTTGATCACCTCACAGAATGGGTGGTGGAGAAGAAGGTCCTCCCTATAGAACAAGCAGGTTTTAGGAAAAATCACTCTACCCTGGATAACATCTCCATGTTGAAAATAATTGAGGAGAAATACACGATTCTTCGTAGGTCAAACGTTTATATGGCCTTTATAGATTTTTCAACGGCCTTTGATAAGGTTGTCCGGCCACTATTATGGAGAAAATTACACAAAATGGGAGTGCCTTCTCCTCTGCTATCTTTAATTATTGCCCTACATTCTCAAACATGGAGCCAGGTATTAATGGGAGGAAATCAAGGCTTATTTTCGGTAATACCTTTAGAAAATGGTCTGAAACAAGGTTTGTTTATTAGCACCCCTGCTATTTTCCTTATATAAAGCAGATTAGCCCGAATGTTTTTCTCATTATAGAGGGAGATGCACCAAAGATAGGCAGCCGCTCTTTTGCATGCCTCCTGTATGCTGACGATATAGCAGTGATGGGCTTAACGGGCTGAATAAAAAGCTAAGATCATTACAGAAATACACAGTGGCACACTTATTGAAGATAAATGTTTCGAAAAGCAACATTTTAATTATGAAATGTAACAAGTAGAAAATTTTGTAATTTTAAATGGAAAATTGGTCATGGCAAGTTGGAGGTGGTAGATTCCTTTCTCTATGTAGGGAATTTAATAGCGGGCAATACGAAGAATAAACTTCATATCGAACACAGCTCTTGTAAAGCGGCTTCTCACACAAATGGCTTACATATTTTTTTATAGTGCAATGAGTCGAAGGCATTTTTATACATCTGCTCACTGTTTTTAAAGCAAAAATCCCTCCAACTTTGCTTTATGCTATTGAATCAATTCCTGTAAAGGACAGGAGTTTTTTAGATAGGATTGAAGGCCAGATTTAACGTAAATTATGTAATTTTAACACTCTAGTCCCAATAGCTGCTATCAGATTAAAATTTGGCTTGATAAGCTCCTATATCCAAGGTTTATCCAGGATTCTGCGTTGGGGATATCAGTTAAAAATTAGTGAGTCATACACATTAAGAGGTTTCATGTGCCAAGAAACATTTGGTGTTATAGTAGGTAAATATTCCCTCTCTCGTTACTTTTCTCTAGCACTAAAAGTCTTCTGTGTACAAGAAGAATTAGTGATCGCCCTCTCTCTTTCAGAATTTAAAAGCTTTTTAAAAAATACAAGTGGTAAGATCAGTTATAATAGAGATATTACATTTTGTAATTCTAAAGAGAGGTTAAAATTTGTAACCAGGTCGAATTCACCGAGAATATCTCAGAAATATTTATCTTGGAACCTAGATCATGGAATACGACGGTGGCTTACCCTATGTCGCATGAACCTTTTACCATTAAATGACCTAACAGCAAACTGGTCTCATTGCACAAAAAATGGAAAAATCTGTAACTTCTGTGAAACGAGCATTCAGAACCTGGATCATGTCTTGTTTGTATGCCCAGCATTGGTTTGGAGTCGTCGTTGGCTGCGTCCGATATTTTTACAAAACTGTATTAAAAATGTAACTTCTGCCCATGATTTCCTCTTTTGCCCGAAGAACAAAGCAGTCTGTGTAAAACGATTCAATTTTTTTTAAGGAGTTTATGAATATATTTTAACTTTTTACTTACCCTTTTAAACGGGTTCTCCTTTTAGACACTTGGTTCTCCTGTTGATTTCGTTGTTAATTCCTGGGCCTTGGTGTCTTTTTAAGGAGTTTTAATACACCTTTTCCCCTTCTGGATTGTATTTTGCACATATATTGGCTGCTATTCAACTGTTTTTGCACAATCGGTGTATGTTGTACCCCCACACTCTTGTTGCTACTTTTAATCTTGACTCTCTAAAGGAGCTGTTACTATACGTCGCTGTATAATGTTTTAGAATTTTGCATATGTAGTTGCTGCTATTTAATGCACTTTTTGCACAAAATTAGAGTATATTTAGTTTTTAGGTTCTATGGTTAAAGGAAAATGTATTGTTTATCCAAATACGCTGATTGTTTTAGAACACTTTTTTGTTTTTTATCAAGCAACTGATATGTTGTACATTATTCCAAACTGAATCTATCACAAAGCTACTATTGTTTAGTATGGACTTAAACTTGTGCCACTTGTTTCGGAAGAGGTTTTACATTCAATATTCTGTTGCTGTTTTTTGGCTTTAATGTTGAGAGCGCTTATTTTTATTTTGCTCATTAGTGTAATTGATATTATCTATTTGTGCTATGTAAGGGAAAATCTAAGACCAGCTATGAAGGGTTTCGATATTTAGTAATGGACTGAGAAATGAATTGTCCTTATGTTTTATTATATTTTACTATGTAATAATCGTATGTATATTTTATGTGGACCTCATTGGAGATCCAAATCTTTAATAAATATTGAATTGAATTGGTAACAAAATTGGTAATCCGTTCCAGGATTCTGGATAGCCCTGAAAAAATGACCTCTCTTTTGTACTGCAAACTATGTAATCCTATCTGCAAACCACAGAAGAAGTTGAGACAGGCTCTTCCATCTACACAGGGCAGTATTAGACGAACTTGCAACACTGAGTGAACACATCATTAGGAAGGAGACAAAAGTTAACATCTGAATTAATCAAATGCCCATTGACAAAATCATCAAAAAACTAAAGTAGCAACTCATTAGCCAAGGAGAAGAATAAGGAAAGATGTAATCTTCAACAGCATAAACAGGGGCTACAGTTTATTAGCAATTAGCAGTATCTTTAGTACTTCGCAATTGTAACATACAGCACCGTCTTACATTACAAAGCATAAAAATAATACAACAGCATGAATCATTTTCCCTGGAGTCAAACCTTTAAGCAAACACTGAGACACTCCTGTGGCAGAATTTACCAATATTATTAGATGAAAATGTTGTTATAGGTAATAATGATTCCAAGTGATATTTATAGAACGTCCCAGACATTACTCGAACACTTGCTTAAACATTATTTAATCATTAGATTTAGGATGAAAACCAAGTAAAAGCATGTGTCAGACCCTTTGCGGTGGACCACAGACTTGAGTCCTGGGATCCTTCCTACTATGGCTCTGAAAAACTGGGCCAAGTACAGTCCCTTTAGCACTTGACTGTCAGTGGTAGTAATGGCGAGCAGACATAGGCTTCTCAGGGAGGTTAGTGTGTGCGGGAGGGGTGTACAAAAGGCTAGGTACTCAACACAACATACAACCGTTCAATAATGATTGTCCATCCCATTGCTTCTCTTGATGTAAAGAAAAGTACTTTATTCTACTACAAGGCACAATACTGCACATTACGTAAACGTTATAAGATACCTGATGCATGGGTGTGAGTCCAATTTGCTAGCAAGATAGCTCCCTTTCACTCTCTTTTGCCCCTCCGTCTGGTTATCCGGGGTCTCATGGCATGGTAGTTAGTGCAGGTGCAATGCTTCCCCTTTGTTGGCACTCAGAAGGTGGAAAATCCCTCCCCCGTACGCTGGATAGTGGGGGGGCCTACAAACTCTCAATATATATTCACTGGAGTTGTGCTGGGATTAAGTCAAGTAATGCAGCAGAACTGCTTTGGCTGGGTGAGTGCAGACCACTAAATACTAATCAAAGATATTGGTACATGTGGCTGGCTTCTGGCAGTGGCCCACTTCTCAGCTTCAGTGGTGTCTGCAGCAGGCGGGTCTTGTGGTTGCAGCTGGTCCTGTTCCTCCAATCTGGTGAGTCTTGTGGGTGGTTGCGTTAGGGCTTCCTGATATATGGTGATGAAGCAGTCCTCCCTCCAGGTACAGAACTCCAGTGGAAACTTGGCGGCTTCGAGGTGCTTTGGTTCAAGGATGCTTAAGTCTGATCTTGCTCTCAGGCCTGTATCGCCACAGCAGCCAATCAGTGCTTCAGCACTGAATGCCTCAAGGCAGTAGCTTTGTCTTGGGAGCCTCGTAGTCCACTCAGCACACTCTGGGTAAGCGCTGGGCTAGCTGCTCCAGCAGTCAGCATGGCGCCCAGAGATGGGCACCACAGGTTCTCGTGATAATTCTTTGGTGGCAGGAACTGCTCGTGCATGGGTCGGTTGTGCCACAGTCATGCCAGCCACAATAGCGGGCACAGAGCAGATTTCACAGAACATTTCAATCCCTTCTTCAGTCGGGCAGGCTGATTAAACACTCCGGCAAGTGCCGTAGCTGCAACAACACAGAGGAAAGTGGGAGGCACTCGGGTACCCCTCAAAAGTGCGACAGTTACCTCGATGAGTCGTGTGACTGGCTCCCAGTCACACAAGTTGAGTCTCTGGTGAACTGACCACAGCACCTGAATCAACCACTTCTGTGCACACCAGCAGCTGCTCTGGTAGTGTTGGCTTGCTCAAGCATAACTTCTTAGGTTTCCAGGATAAGACAAGCAGTTCTTCCACAAGATCTGGCTCCATGTGATTTCCTCTCACCTCTGTGAAACTGGCTGTCGGGCAGATACCAGCTCTAAATGCACAGTGGTCCTTTGGGTATTCAGTGAAGCACCCCATCCTTGGTCAGAGAGATCTTGGAACTGGAACAAATGGGTCAACAATTCCCACATTTATATAGACGTGGCAGACAGGGGATGTGGATTCTCTGTCTGCCTTTTCAGAACTTGTTTGTGTCTGATCTCTTTTCAGGTATCCTCATCAGGCTGTCTTCCAGACTCAAGCTTTGTCTTTAGTGATGCTCCTCTTAGCAGGGTTGCCTCTACGCTGCAGTACTTGCAACCGAGGCACAATAAAGTGTGAGAATTCTGCTGCAGACTATCCACAACCACACCTGACGGTGACCGGGAAGAAAGATAAAGGGCTGGCCCTATTCTAAAGGACACTTCAGTACATCAGTACATGACAACAGGAACTGCAATCTCACCGTTCACTCAGACCATCCACCAAATGGCAGCTGCCAGTGTCAAAGGACCTATTAAAATTTCTAAGTGGGAGCTTGTCTCCTCATTCCCCACTTCAGTGTCTGGCTCCCTCCCTCCAGTGTCAGGAATGTCAGTAATGCCCTTACACCGCCTGGAAAAGCAAACTTGCCTCCATCTTGTGCACATTATCATGCCAGGGGCTTTCAAAATTGAACCCAGAGGCATGTGTCACTCTGGTCCACTCGAACATACACTCATGCAGAGTGAAACATGCTTCTTACACACATTCCTCTGCTTGCTCAAGATCTCACTACAGGGGTGTGGAATTCCTATAGCCTGTTGCCCAGGACATGTTTGGGGTCAAGGATAAAAACATTTCATATTCATTTTGTCCGATGAGCAAGTAGGCCATGCCCAAACCCTGCAGCACAAACTATTTGGCTGACGGTTTACAGAACCACAGTTTGTGCAGAAGCCTCCAGAAGCATATCTCCGTCACAGCAAATCTTGTTTCTGATCCATTACCTGGTCAAAAGGAAAGAAATCATTACCAATTCAGCATGAATAGAACCGTCAACCGTAAACCACAATTCTTAACAGCCATGAAGTAAACATCAGTTCAGAGATCATTAAGCAACTAAAACATAATTCAGAAGAAAACATACTCATCCCAACTTTCATCAAGGACCAATAATGAACGACGTGGGGGCAGGATGATAATCTTCAGTCATAGTTGGGAGGGATAATCTTCCCCTCTGAGTCCTTAATAGAATTGAAACTTTCCTTCACGTTAGCTAGGACACTACTTTTCATTCTATGCCAGGACCAGAGGCTTCAGATTATGCTTGTTCAAAGTTTACTCGCCGCCATTGCTGCCATATTCATAACTGGCTTAAGGTACAACTTTTGAAAGTAAAATACGAGGACCAATCTGCTGCCTTGAGTATGCCCTCCAACTGGTTCCCCAATACCAAGGCTTTAGATGCCATGGTCCCTCTTACCGACTGAGCTCCAAAAGACGCAGTATCAATGCCCGTCTCTGACATCATCCAGCAGACCCACCTGGCGATTGTGGGAGAGGGAACCGGTTTAAAAGTTTTTTTTCAGCAAGATCAACAACGAGCAAGTACTTGCATGTCTGAACTCCTTCGTGAGCTCCTCATATGTTCAAATACAGTACACCAAGCAGAGCTTGATGTGATTTAGAAAAGCCAGATAATGACCTGTCCGAATTCTAGTCTTGGTGCTCTTACACACCATGAATGTTAACCCCATTCGGCGAAAAACGTCTCGAGTTTAAATCGAATATCCTCACATATGATATGCGCTTGCAAGAAATCAAACAGAAAAGCATAGCCAGCTTACCTGTAAGTTCTTTTCGGGACAGATAAGTATTATCTTGCCAAGATTCGAAGAGGCACAGGACCAGGTTCACATTCCAAAGTTGAGAATATCTACATTGTAGGGATTAAAGAGCCAGACTCCCCCTCAATAGCTTGCACACCAAAGGGTGTTCCCCCACTGGGACACCCAACCATGGTTCATGTCCCACCGAAATTGCACATTCAACCGTAGCAAATGTGTGGTATGCCAGACCCTTCAGAGAGAGATCCAACAAGAAAGTTAAGATGTGCAGTAAACCTGCCCCCTTTGGATCCAGATTCCTTTCCACGCACCAGTGGTACCATCTGGGCCAAGGAGAGGGATATTGCTTTGAAGTGGAATCCGCTCACGCTCTATTGATGAGGTCTGAAGCCCGTCTTAAAAGTCCGGGTAGATCCTATCGTCCCTGGTAATCTTCCAAGCCATGAAGTGAAGCAAACCATCCAGAATTAGCGGGTATAAGTTGCCCTCGGCATCTGTCAGAATTGACACATTATTGGTAAATTGGATTGGAATATCCAAAAAAGTTCCAGAAGAACTAGATACCATGCTTGAGATCTCCAAACTGGCGTAATCAAAATCGGGGATGCCCTCTGGCATCAAACTTGCACTGTCACCCTCCCCGTCTCTTCCGATCATAAATAACCTATGGATTCCCATCATGGGCGAGATATTGGTGCAGCGCACACTCTCCAAATACGATATAGGCAAAATTGGGGACTTATTTACGGGAGGGCATGTATTCTCTGTCACGGAGGAGGAGAGATTCAGCGCGGCAACGTTTATGGATAAATTTATCCTTAACAGGGTACGCTCTGCACTGAGGGCGATAATGCCGGGATTCCCCCTGGAACCAGAATCGTTCGCCCCACTCACCACGGTTATCGAGAGCACAGGGGGGGGGGACACCTCACTTCTAGGCTATACAGAGCGTGTGCGGCGGTTGTACCCGTCGATTATGCCAAAATACGAGAAGCTTGGGAGGCTGATTTGGGGCATCCCATTCTTGATGACCAATGGTCTGTTTGCTGCATGCAGACAAAGGAAGTCTCCCTGAATAGTCGACACAAATTGATACACTTCAAATTTTTACGGAGAATTTACATCACCCCCGAGAAAACACATAAGATTGACCCAAATCGGCCCCATTGTTGCTTAAAGTGTGGGGCTCCACATGCTGACTTCGCACATCTTTCAGGCACTAGGGGAAATGGTGGAACTGGAGATCGCACCCACTCCTGAAGTGGCACTGATGGGTTATGTGGTAAATTTCCCCAAGGGGGTCCGGAAATTCATTGCCATTGGCCTGTTATTGACAAAGAGAGAGATTGCAATTAAATGGGGACGTAAAACTGCTCCAACATTAGCGAGCTGGTTGAATAGCTTAGCTTACTGTAACACAAATAGCGATCTATATGCCAGCACATTGCCACGGTCTTCGCATCCGAAAGACATCTGGGGCCCCCTAAAAGGGTACGCGGCGGCACCTCGTCCATCACCCACATTGCAACAGGAACAGGGGATAGTCCCCACGGGAGTGGTCTAGTTGGGCTTTTTCGAATTTATGTTCATTGACACATAGCTAAATGACGTTTCAGCGCAACTTGTTGATATTTATGTACCCAAGTGTAGGGGAAAATACACTCGGAGCGGGCGGGACGGGCGGACAGATAAGAGACCACTCTTCACAGCTGCCGCTTCTGTATTGCTTTAACTTTTTGCTTCTGGTTTCCTTTCTTTAACTGTCATGTACTACACAGTGAACACTCATGGAACTATTGTATTGCACAGTAAACTAATAAATAAAGTTAAAAAAAAAAAAAAAAAACTTGCACTGTCACCCTGATCGTCATTGCGAATGGTGGGAACACAAAACTTCGAATTTGACTCCAATCCTGTCAGAAGGCATCCATTGCTGCTGTTAAGAGATCCAGACGCCAGCTGAAGAAACGTGGGAGTTGGTGATCCAGGTGCGACACAAAAAAGATTCTCTTCGCTCGGACCCTACCTGTTCATGGTCATTCTGAATAGGGTTAGGTCTAACTTCCAGGCACTGACGTCCTTCAGATGTTAAAAGTTCCTGTCAGTAATGTGATTCAGCTCTCTTCGGAGCTATTCTGCCCTGACCGAATGGAAAGCGATAACAGGTAAGTGCTAATGGCAGACATATGAACTACTATTGCATAAATCAAACAAGCATTTGCAATGCAATAGGTCTCGCTTTCACGCTGAGTTTGAGCTATTGACATTGCAAATAACAATGCCTTTTATTTTTGTTTTCGTTTTAAAAACATAAATAGAAGGCATTGTCATTTACAATGCCAATAGCTTAAACTCGCGTAAATGCGAGACCTATTGCATTGCAAATGCTTGTTTTTATCCAACTTAAAGCCCTGGGAATAACCAAAAGGCTGACTGGGGCCTCCGTCCACATTTCCACTGTATTATTTTGCCTAAATTTTAATGTACTAATTTTTTCTCAATACGAACACAAATTCAGAGCAGGACAGCTAAAAAGAATTCAACCCACGATCCTGCGTCAGACAACAAGGAAGGAACACTTCTGGTACAAAAACATTTCAGAATGTAGGGAATCTGCAGCGTTCGTGGTGACTCCCGCCTTCCTAAATATAACAACTGAAATCTTTCGCTCTACAGCAGCTCTGCTGACCTGGTTCTCAGGCTCTAGAGCGGCTCTGCTGACCTGGTTTTCTGGCTCTACAGCAGCTCTGCTGACCTGGTTTTCTGGCTCTACAGCAGCTCTGCTGACCTGGTTCTCTGGCTCTACAGGAGCTCTGCTGACCTGGTTCTCTGGCTATACAACGGCTCTGCTGACCTGGTTCTCTGGCTCTACAGCCGCTCTGCTGACCTGGTTCTCTGGCTCTAGAGCAGCTCTGCTGACCTGGTTCTCTGGCTGTAGAGCGGCTCTGCTGACCTGGTTCTCTGACTCTACAGCAGCTCTGCTGGTCTTCTTCTCTGGCTCTACAGCAGCTCTGCTGACCTGGTTCTCTGGCTCTAGAGCAGCTCTGCCGACCTGGTTCTCTGGCTCTAGAGCAGCTCTGCTGACCTGGTTCTCTGGCTCTAGAGTGGCTCTGCTGATGCAGTTCTCTGGCTCTAGAGCAGCTCTGCTGACCTTGTTCTCTGGCTCTACACCGGCTCTGCTGACCTGGTTCTCTGGCTCTACAGCAGCTCTGCTGACCTGGTTCTCTGGCTCTACAGCAGCTCTGTTGACCTGGTTCTCAGGCTCCAGATTAGCTCTGCTGACCTGGTTCTCAGGCTCCAGAGCAGCTCTGCTGACCTGGTTCTCTGGCTCTACAGCAGCTCTGCTGACCTGGTTCTCTGGCTCAAGAGCAGCTCTGCTGACCTGGTTCTCTGGCTCTAGAGCAGCTCTGCTGACCTGGTTCTCTGGCTCTAGAGCGGCTCTGCTGACCTGGTTATCTGGCTCTACAACGGCTCTGCTGACCTGGTTCTCCGACTCTACAACGGCTCTGCTGACCTGGTTCTCAGGCTCTACAGCAGCTCTGCTGACCTGGTTCTCTGGCTCTACAGCAGCTCTGCTGACCTGGTTCTCTGGCTCTACAGCAGCTCTGCTGACCTGGTTCTCTGGCTCTACAGCAGCTCTGCTGACCTGGTTCTCTGGCTCTTCAGCAGCTCTGTTGACCTGGCTCTCAGGCTCTAGAGTGGCTCTGCTGACCTGGTTTTCTGGCTCTACAGCAGCTCTGCTGACCTGGTTCTCTGGCTCTTCAGCAGCTCTGCTGACCTGGTTCTCTGGCTCTAGAGTGGCTCTGCTGACCTGGTCCTCTGGCTCTACAGCAGCTCTGCTGACATGGTTCTCTGGCTCTACAGCAGCTCTGCTGACCTGGTTCTCTGGCTCTATAGCAGCTCTGCTGACCTGGTTCTCTGGCTCTATAGCAGCTCTGCTGACCTGGTTCTCTGGCTCTACAGCAGCTCTGCTGACCTGGTTCTCTGGCTCTAGAGCAGCTCTGCTGACCTGGTTCTCTGGCTCTACAGCAGCTCTGCTGTCCTGGTTCTCTGGCTCTAGAGCAGCTCTGCTGACCTGGCTCTCTGGCTCTAGAGCGGCTCTGCTGACCTACTTCTCTGGCTCTAGAGCGGCTCTGCTGACCTGGTTCTCTGGCTCTACAACGGCTCTGCTGACCTGGTTCTCTTGCTCTACAGCAGCTCTGCTGACCTGGTTCTATGGCTCTAGGGCAGCTCTGCTGACCTGGCTCTCTGGCTCTAGAGCAGCTTTGCTGACCTGGTTCTGTGGCTCTAGAGCAGTGCCCTTTGCTCCTCTTTTCAGCCGCGCAGTGCGTGTAAAAATTCCTGCGTGCAAAGAAATCTCCAATGCCAATGTGCAGAGAGGCGAGGACCCAGAGCGGCATTGATGTGTGTTCTCCCTGCCAGTAACAGACACCCATGCCTGTGAGCATAAACGGAGTCAGCATATGACTTTCTGGGGTATTTACCTTTTCTTTTGTGACAGGAAACTTAGTCCCTCTCTCTGTGCAGTGGTTCCCTGCTTGAGCCATCGCCTTCAGGGTTATGAGAGCCCCTGTGGTGCCATCCAGTCTCCACTGGTGACAACAGGGAGGGCGTGGCTTCTCAAGCTTCTTGCAGTAGTAGTTGCAGCTTTGCTATGGTAATCCTGCATAAACCTTCCTGCTTGCAAGTGCACCCGACTCCACCCACAACTGCCCTCAGCAAGTTCCAAGCAGGGCCCGCAGCAATTTATCACCACACACAAACATATAAGTCTAGCTTACCGAACAGGTGGGCCTAAACCTACCCACTTTCCACAAGTGTCAAAATCTTAACTCTGTACTTCCCTTGACGCACTCTAATAATCAGACCAAAATACCCTTTACTGCGCAAGCCCCACACTTCCACAACAAAAGGGGCCAGGAATTCTGGGAGCCAAGCTAAGAGAGACCGAATCGACGAGGTAGAGACCCTGAGAACACACCATTCGATAATCACCCACAGACCCACTGGCACATTTGCATACAAGACCATCACCCATAGCTAGGAGCGGACACAAGATCACACTCCCTAATTAAGTTATATATAACGCCTACAGCTATTCAGGGGAACGAGTGAACACTGACAGCAACAGAGTGCAAGAAAAGTGAAGCTTGCCAGATGAATTACTCACTAGGTTAGTAAGCATTGGGGTAGTGAGGGTAAGACCAAAGGCAAAGGTTGAGTCAGAAGGACACGAGACCAAGCTATCACATGGGAGCAGTGGTTACCCTTTAACTAGACACTCAGATATCAAACAAACAGCCCCGAAAAGCGGTGGAAAGTACAAACAACACCCTATAAAACAAAAAGAAAAATGTGTACAAAGAATTAGGGAGGCGAAAAAAGGCCCAATAGAGTACATATTTCTTCCAGCTTTAAAGAGAACCAATGGACAGCACTTGAGTAAGACTGCACAGGCTGCAAATGGAGTCGCTGGAAGTTTTCTACCCCATCAACTTTATTGTGTACACGGTGGGGTTGAAAATAGAATGATGCAGGCCTTAAGACCTTGGAGCCTGAAAGGTGTCAAAAATACCAGTTATATGTATTGTTGTCAGTGACGTGCATAGGTGGAAAAGGAAATTGTGAGTGAACATCATGGCACCACCTTTCTACCCAGTCTGCAAACTATACTTCATACCACTATAGCTAATTCCAGGTCCCCCTGCAGACTGCTTTCCTTATGGGAGTGAGGGGCAAATCTTTAATGCACCCTTTTCTTTCCAGAACATGGAGTTCAGTTTCTGAGACAAACTACGTCCTTAAACTCGTGCACATGCTGCACGTCCTTAATCTCTCAAGTGCTGCTTGTGAGAAGCACTGGGCTCTTCTTAAAACAGCAATACATGAAGTCCCTCACAAACTCAATTCAGGGTAAGTGTTTTAGGGGCAGGCGCCAATTACTGCCTCTCCCGCCGAATCTGAGGCTAACATGGATAAAAGTGAGTTTAAATACCAGAACGGGACATTACCAAGTGTAGAGAAAAACACATTTTTACCCAGCCTGTCTCCAACAAACGCCCTGAACAGGCATTCGAGAAAGATGCTTTGTTTGATAACGACCGGGAGGGTGTTGCGATGTATTGCGACAGCTGAAACCATGAGGTTCATTTGAGCCAATGCCTATTTACCTAAGCAAAGAAATGTCTCTTTTTCTGCATCGGCCTTGGCCCAGTGAGCATGGTACTGGGTGCATTTACCTAAGCAGAACATGGCAGAGAACAAAAAGCATCAGGAATTCCTGCCGTCTCGGGAGCTGGGGATTCGGGGTTGGCACAAGATCCTGTGATTCTGGGCAAATCACTTCATCTCCCCGTGTCCATGGTCAGCGCTTGGATTCGCTCACGGGTGAGAAGCTGCGCTATATCAATCTACAAATGTAAAAGGGGCTAACAAGTACCAACTGAACTTCGCCCTCTGGCGCCTCCCCGTCAGTCATTCATTAGCAAACACTTTGGCTCAGAATGGAGACATGGTTACGGAATGCGATTTGAAGTGACCACAAATGCTCATTCTTTTAACCCGCATATTAAACACTCCCTCTTAACCAATAAATTCATATTAGGCCATTACTGAGCCAGCACGTTACGGTAGTTCTTCCTTTCCAGGAGCTAGTAAGCTGAGCGGGTAAAAATCCCTGTGCCCAATGTCCAGGTCTTTTGAGCCAGACAGTACTAGTCTTGACGCCAACTTGCCTTCCTAACACCACTCAGTGACGTGGGTGTACGAGCATTCAGGAGTGAGGCCGATTTACAAGTCACTAAGTTGTGCCCAACTACACAAGTCACTCACAAAACTGTACCTCTAGTTCTGGAGCAGTTATGCAGCCAGTGGCTCCCTGAATGCGCACAACACATGATCCGCTGGTTCTTCAGATTGTCTGTTCCAGGTCACATGGAAGGCACCCTTCCAGTGACCTGGAACATACACTCTTTGAAAAGATATGGATGCCCCCACTGGACACAAAGTATCCATGTTCAGATGTCCGAGAATAAGGAAGTGTATATATCATACTACAGACTGTACACGACTCAGTCTAAACTGTAACCCACCAGAAAGTGTAACCTGGCCCGACTGGCCGCTTGAGCATTTTGATACAACGGCAACGCAAATAAGATTAACCCATGGCTGAATCTAGCCTATTACTATTATACCAAGGAACACGAAAAGGGTGCTGGGAACAGGCGCCCTCGGAATGCCTGTGCGCCGTGGCTCTCTGCTTCACAGCCCTTGTGAAGACTTTTCTTATCTGCTTGTTAAATAAACAAGCAGATAACAAAAGTCTTCACAGCAGCCGTGAAGCACAAAAAGAGAAAAAAACGCACGCCATCTGTTTTAATTCAGCCGCTTGTCTTTGCGTCTGGGCTGAGTGAAAACAGATGCGCTTGTCACGGGTGGCATCCGAAAACTGCAAGGGCGTCAACAAAAGTGACAGTCAGCAAACCAGAAGCACAGAAAATACATTAATCGCTACCTAAGCCAATGGAAAAAGGTTGTGACAGAGGTGCGTGGATTAAGGTCCACTTCTTCATACTGTTTACTATAGCTCTCGCAGGCGAGGAGCGCATGCGCGCTCCAACGCCAGGCCGAGACCTAAAAATGGGCACTGTATAAACAATCAAACTGGTAAGCCATAATTAAGGATAAACACTAATCTGGCTGCTGAGCATGACATAGACATGGTAAATATCCATTAATGGTGTTTGTGTGTGGCTGTGTACAAATCCCCGGAGCATTCCAATTGTGTAACTATCTCATCCTAACTTCCTGCCTACTTCCAGCCCCTGCTTGTCGATTTGAAGAAAGGTGGAAATGTGAAGCCCTGCTAGAATCCAACTCCTTATATAATATGGCATACTCAAAAAACTATAATCAGAGCTTTCATATGAGAATGCTGCCTTAATTTCTCACACCTGGCACCAAATGGGGGGAACAGTTGGAACATCGCGGTCTAAACCATGAGGGTTCCGACTCCGCAAGCCCTACCACGCATCCCTTAACCACGCATATGCCTTAACCATGCTAGTCTTCGGGGCTGGGGGTTGGAGGTAGTTTTCAGGGCTGGGGGGATTGGGGCTAGTTTTATGGGGTGGGTGGGGGTGGGGCTAGTTTTCAGAGCTTTGGGTGTGGGGCAGGTTTTCAGGGGTGGGGGAGGCCAGGGTTAGTTTTCAGAGCTGGGGGTGTGGGAGTAGTTTTTAGGGCTGGGGGAGTGTTGGGGTCGTTTTTTTAATTAGGGGTTAGGACATTAGGCCTCAGGGCAGGGGAGGGGAATGGGTAGTCAGTAGTTTTTAGGGCAGGGCGGGGCAGTTCTTGGGGTTGAGTCAGGGCTGGCCTGGGTCCGGTTAAGGGACAGGGTTTTAGGCATAAGTGTAGGGTGAGGGCACAGCGTGGGAGTTGGAGGGGGTAGGGGTATTTGCACCTCAGGGCGGGAGTTGTGGGGGGTAGTTTGTGCCTTAGGGCGGTGGGGACGGGGGTGCTGACCTTAGCCACACATACCCCTTTACCATGCATGCCTTTACCACAAACATTTGTGGTAAAGACATGCTTGGTAAAGCAATGCGTGGTTAAGACGCGGTCGTTATTCAGACTGCGTTGTTTAGGCATGCGGGGTTAGGGATTTCGTTGATCCATCATACAACCTCAAACGGGACTAGCGGATTCTTCTGTAGGACAAATAGATTTCTGAAGTATTTTATTTATTTTTATTTTGACGGTTTTGTATAGCGCGAACAAGACCCTTGCGGGTATCAGAGCGCTTTACAGGGCAAATATATCGACATATACATATAAGTACAATTAATTATGTGAATACAGTAGTGGTAAATATTAGAGACTAGCACATATTTACAAGAGTGTATAAAAAAGTTCAGGTGAATTTGGCCAAGAGAATCGATTTCACTTCTTTTTAAAAAAAGCTGCGGACGGATTAAGTCTCGTTTCTGGGGGCAAGGCGTTCCAAATCCTGGGAGCCATTCCTCAGAAGGTACGGTTGTACGTTTTCTTCTTGTAGAAACGTTGTGGTTTAAGTAGAAGATTGTTAGAACTCCTAGTAGATCTGTTACCACCCGATAGTACTAGTTTCTCCGCTAGGTATCTCGGGGTTTTGTGATGCAATGCCTTATGTGTCATACAGGCGATTTTCAAATGGATTCTGGCCTCAAAAGGTAGCCAGTTGAGGGCACGAAGGTCAGGGGAAATGTGGCAGTTTCTTTTGGAGCCTGTGATGAGTCTAGCGGCTGTATTGATTGAGGCTCTTAGAGGAGCGGTCGTTGATCTGGGCAGGCCGCAGAGAGCAACACTCCCATAGTCCACTCTGGGAATTACTAGAGTTTGAACTGCCTGTTTAAAGTCATTTGCGGGTATGAAGGGTTTCAGTTTTCTCAGGGTGTTCATCTGAAAATTTGCTCCTTTAGTTGCAGCGCTGATGTGCTTCTGTATATTTAGCTTATTGTCCAGGGTTATTCCTAGTGATTTAGCGGAATCAATGATGAGAGGTTGACCATCGAGTGCTGTTAGGTGCTTCATCCACTCGCGGATGATGGTTGTTTGGTTGGGGGGAGCAATTAAGAGAAATTCTGTTTTTAGGGTGTTTAGTTTTAAATGGTTCTTTGCCAGCCAGGTCTGTGTTTTTTGGAGCGTTGAATTAAGGGACTTGATGTCTTCAAGTGAGTGGACCTTAATGTAGAGTTGTGAGTCGTCGGCGTACATGTGATATTGGATATTTGAGGAGTTGAGAACCTCAGTGAGTGGTTCCATAAACATATTGAAGAGTGTCGGGGAGAGGGAGGATCCCTGGGGTACTCCCAAAGTGACTGGGGAGGGTTAGATAAAGATTGGTTGATCTTGAATCTTTGTGTTCTGTTTTGGAGGAAGGAAGTGAACCAGTTTAACACCGTACCAGATAGTCCCATTCTATGTTTCAAGAGGTCTAGTAAGTTGTTGTGTTTGACTGTATGGAAGGCTTTGTTTTGATCCAAAATTTGTAATGCGTCATCTATTATGTGGGTCATGGCTGATTCTGTACTGTGCCTTGATCGAAAGCCTGATTGGAAGTGATTGAGCAGGTTGAAGTGGTCTATGTGGTTACTAAGCTGCGTGTGGACACATTTTTCTAGTAGTTTGGCCAGGGTCGAGATGTTGGAAATTGGGCGATAGTTATTCAGGTCTGACGGGTCCGCCGATGGTTTCTTTAAGATGGGGGATACCTGACCAGCTTTGAGGATGTCTGGGATGGTTCCTTGCAGAAGAGAGGTATTTATAATCCTAGTCCATAAGGGCACTAGCAGTGGAGTGAAGGTTTTTAAGTGGGTTGCTGGGAGAGGGTCTGAAGTGATTGGAGGGATTCAGAGCCGTGAGCGTTTTTAAGATAGTTTCTTCGCTGTAGAAGCTGAAGGCGGTCCAGGAGGCGTTGTTCTTGAGGTCGAGCTTTGTAGAGCAGTTAATCGGGGTCCCTGGTGTGGTCAGTGAGGAGTTAATGTGTGGGTCGGTATGGGATAATAGATCGTTAAGTAGGTCTGTCTTTAAGTTTTCAGTCTTTGTTGTGAAAAAGGAGGCAAGCTCCTCGCAATTGGGGAGTGTTTCAGGATTAGCTTGGGGGGAGTGGGAGACGCCCTTAGATTGAGCTTTGATTATTTCGAATAGTCTTTTGGGACGATTCTTGGCTTAGTCTAATTGTTTACATATGAAGTCAGCTTTTGATCGTCTAATCTTTCTGTAATAGGAATTTCTTGTGCTTCTTAGTAATTTGAGGTGGGCAGCGGATGGAGCGGCTCTCCATTGTCTTTCAATTGCTCTTAGTGATCTTCTGTCTTTGTTTAGCCTACCATCATACCAGGGGTTTGAGTCTTTTGTGGTGACTCTTTTCAGTTGTAGGGGAGCTAAGTTATCTAGTACCCTGTTCATAGAGTGAAAGTAGTGATTGGTCAGAACATGTACATCCTTTAATCCATCCGGTGGGGGCGTGAGGATGTGACTAGCGGTTGCTAGTGAGGCAGGATTGATGTTTTCTAGGTTCCTCTTCCAGATTTTCGTTCTCGTAGGTTGGACAGAGAGTAGTTTGACTACTACATTGATATGGAAGGTGATTATGTGATGGTTGGACCAGTCGCAAGGGAGGATCGATTCCAGCTGGGTAGAGTCTGCTTTGGAAATTACTAGATAGAGGGTTGAGCCTTTTTCGTGGGTGGGGCTGTCACAGATTTGGGACAAGTTAAGGTCGGACAGGAAAGCTTTGAGGCTATTGACATCTGGGTCGTCAGGATCGTTCCAGTGGAGGTTGAAGTCCCCCAGGAAGATCTGAGTATTCTGTTGTCCGACATTTGTGGCTAGGATATCCATTACGTGTTCGATGAAGATGGGGTTGTTACCAGGAGGATGGTAGAATGAATGTAGTGAGCATATTGGCTTGTTATTGCTCGTGATGTCTAGGCAAAGGTATTCACAGGAGGAGAGCGCCGGGGAGTTGGAGCGGTTCACAGAGAGGTTGTTCCTATGGATGCAGGCAATACCACCCCCTGGCTTATCAAGTCTATCTAGTCTTGTGATGTAATAGTTTGGGGGAACTAGTATGTCTAAGATGGGCGTGGATGATTCGTTTAGCCAAGTTTCCGTTAAAATTATAAGGTCGGGTTCATTGGTTATTATGAGGTCAGCTATATCAGCGGCATGACGTGCTGCCGATCTACAATTTAGTAGGATACATTTTAGCTGGGCCTTGGTGGGAGTAGTGTTGTGGTTGTGAAAGATGGGTACTCTCTTGAGGTTATTTTCAACAATACCTCTGGGAGTGTGTCTTGAAACTCTAGAGGCATTGGAATGGATGGGTTGGATTAAGGACAGTTTCTGCGTGTTATCCGTGTGCGCAGGTTCAGGGGTGGGGAAGGGAGCTCGTAGGAGTGAAGTAGGGAAGTAAGATCTTTCGGTGATAGGGGGATTTTTTTCCTGATCGGACGTGATGAAGCATTGGGGTAAGGTACTGTTTTCCATCTGGGGGGCAACTGAGGCGGGGGGCCGGTGCATGGCCGATGAGTGAGTTTCGCTTGTGGCTTGTGTTGTTGCAGGATCAGGTCATGAAGGGTTTGGATGTCCTCTTTGATTTGTTGTAGGGATAGTAGTATCTCATCGAGTCTGTGGTCAGATGTATGGGCTATCGTATTGATAGCCTGGACTGTGGTTAGGTGAAGAGGGGTTATTGCTTGTGTGGGGTCCTGGGGCGTGTCGTGGGCTGGTTCGACGTATGGTTGTTTTTCAATGTGATAGCCGTGGAGGGAGGGGTGGGTAGGGGTATTGATGTGTACTTTAGGAGGATCGGATTCGTTGTATGGCAATATTTCAGAGTGGTAGTCACTGGAAAGGGGGGTAGTAGCGAGGGGACGGGAGGGGGTATTAATGTGAGCTGTAGGAAGAGGGACAGTGAGATTCGTAGTGCAGGGAGAGGGAGAAGGTGGGACTGCGGACTGATCGGGAGTAGGTGTGTAAGGAGAGATAGGAGCAGAATCTGCAGTGGAGTTACTGGGGATGGAGAGGGAGGTGGGGAGGGGTGTGCTATATAAAGGGTGGGCCAAGGTGTGGTTGAGGAGATGGGGAGTGGTAGTGGAGGGTGAGGGGGCGTATGGGAAGGCTGGGGGCGAGGTGATGCGAGTGTGAGGCGAGGTGGGTATAGTAGAAATTATGGTGGTGCTGGGGGCGGAGTAGGGATTATGGAGATGTAAGTCATTTAATGGGGAGTCGGTTAAGCATGGGGTGGGTGTATTTGCACTATGGGATACTGAGGGAGAATGTCTAGATGGGGAGTCAGGTAGGGAGTCAGTCAGAGCGCTGGGAGAGTGGTTTTTTGGTGAGGTGGGATAAGGTCTTGCAACCTTCGCTTTGATGATCGGGAAGATGTTATCCAGTATATTAAGGTTATGGTCTGATGCCTGCATGAGGATGATCCCATTATGATAGATGGTAATTGTAGCAGTCGCTTTGTAGAACGGGGAGGGAATGATGGATAATGTAAGACCGTGTGCAGTTTTTTTAGTGGATGCAATCGCGAATAGGGCGAGAAAGGCTTTCCACCATTGTGCTCTTCTTTTGGTGTAGAGGATAATGTCGTTCGTTATGTGCCCTGTGTTATTTGAGAAGTAGGGGTCAGAGATTGGGGTTTCTGGGTGAGATTTTAATAGATTATGTTTAAAGCATTTGGCCGCCTTTTTTGAGAGGCAAGGGGAGTATTTGATGGAGTAGGTGTGCAGGCCCATGGGCTCCATAGTGTGGGTTTGGTTTGTTATGGAGGGGGGGGGTTGGGAGGGTCAAAGAGTGAAAGAGGTAGTATGAGAGTAGATATATTTGGAGACTTTTTTTTTTTTTTTTTGTGATGGGGTGTGAAGGTCAGAGAGTATGAGAGGTAGTAGGCCTCCCTGTTTGTTACAGATGCTGGCTCCTTGGGATAAGTCCTCTCACCATTACCCTTAGTGGGTCCCCTAGTGGTAGGTGGTCCTTACTATTTATAGGGGAGGGATTAAACTGGCTTCCTATGTCTCTTTCTAAATAATGACCTGGGATCCTTTAGTCATAAATCATAGCGGTTGCTATTATTTATAAGAAGTAACATCACTAAATTAGTGGGTTAGGGTGTCTAGGGATGAAATCAATGGGCCTGCTCAGGTGTGATTGCCTAATGTATCAGTCGTTCCAAGATGGCTGCTTGTTTATCAGGTGGTGGAACAGATCTGGGTGTTGGTCCTATCACTCTTTCCATGCATCAAACCTATCTGGGTATAGTCCTCTGTCCGTTTCTATGTGGGGAGATAACCGAGCTTGGTCCTTTGTTTCTGTTTAGTAGCGTGGTGTGTCTATTAGTCCTATGTCTTTGTCCATGTGGTGGTGTGAGGTGAGTGGTCCTTTTCTTATTTAACCCATAACACCTGCCATTTTGAGGGAAATTGCTGGAAGTTAATCCGTTCAGGCACAAAATGGTGGACCTTCTACTGTTCAATCCAGGTGTAGACAAAGTGCGATTGCGACCCCCCAAATCACCGCTGAATTAGGGAAATAAAAACATGAGGGTCAGGTTCGAACAAATGATCTACTGTGAGATCTAGAGTCTATCCGCGTGGGAGCCCAGCGTAGAACCTGTTCACTTAAAAATCGCAGTTCCCTCGCATCGGACTCCCCGCGCGCTATCATCAATGCCCCTCGGCGTGAAAGCGCTGGCGCGAGGAGACATCCAGAGCGTGAGCATGAACCCCCATTGTAGGGGGAGCCAAAGGCCGCACCGACCACGGGCTTGGCTTTCCGTGAGTCCCCCGAGTAGTCTGTCCCTTGGACAAGTACATGTTTTAAAATTTCACACCCCTGTCTTCTGCTAGGATTCTGGGTTCACTGTTAGGAGTGGAAATTTACAGAAGGCTTCCACTTCTATGACACAGGTTAAAAGGCCTGCTCATGCTAACATGCTAATATCGCTGCAAAGCACTGTATTATGCTATCACTGTGCTATGCTTATGAACCCGTGGCAGGAACAATAGGCATCTGTCACTACGGGGGGCTTACTTGGATAACACTTCTTGGTTCAAGACAAGTCTTGTCCCAGTATCATGTCACAGGCAGCCCTAGGCCTTCGCTTGCATGCTAGGTGAGTTTGAGGCTGTGGCCAAAAATTAAAGAACTGGGATACCAGATATCTGCAGTTGGGCACACAGGGCAGGGGACATGACTGCACATCATGCAAGGGAACATTCCCTTCCCAACAGAATGCAGTATTTCTAATCCATAAAAAAACGAATTCTGAAGTTTAGAAATGCATTAAAACCACAATCTGATATCAATAACTGAGGCAAACAATGAAGACAAACAATATAGCAGTTGAAAACGTGCCATTCCAAGTTCCTGGAGGAATCGTCTGCATATACAGAAAATGAACTAATCTTAAAATAAGTATCCACAGTAACCATAACTACTCTGCATCCTTCAGGCAACAACTGGTTTAGGTTCCACCTAAACCAGAACAAGCTAGTATGAATACCATGCCATGTTCAGGAGGTGTGGCCAGTGGCTAAAGAAGACCCACAGGTCATTAAAGAGAAACTTTGCCTTGCACTTGCACCAATAACTAATACGTCTGAACGTGATGCATATAATGGGCCACAAAAAGCAATGTTCTAAAGCAGGGGGAAATCCTCTGTGGGCAACACCCAGTCATCGGGCAACAATAGTTTCTGTCTGATCTTTTTTGCTGGAAATGAACAAGGTTTATAACCGGTGTCTTCAGTAAGAACCCTAGCAACTTGTTGCTTTCTAACCTACTGGTAGCCATTCTTGGCTTATTGCTGCAATCCTTGACATAACCTTTAAAACATTCCCCAGGCGCCAGGCTGGACCTGGAAACTTTTCCAGAAGTGCTCCTGTATGCTGCTAGGATCACTGTAATGTTCCATCCCAACTCTGTACCACCTCAGAAATTACGTTTCTGTTTCTTCCGACACTAATTCAGGACTTTGCTTTCAATTTCATTATTCTCCAGACGTCTTATAAAACAAAATCCAGTGAGCTAGGGAACTCCAGTGAGCTAGGGAACGATCGCCCCTCCTAGAGCTTTTGGCTTCAAACCAGGCTGAGACTGTCTAAAACAGATAATGGTGATAGACTTGCAGGAGGTGTGTCTCTGGTGCTTGGGCTCGGGGCATGACTTAAAGTTGTACTACAAATGTGCACTGATGGACTGTTAGGCAATCGTGGACCGTGAAGCAAAGATGTACATCACATAAGATAAGTAGTAGTTGCGGGCCTCTCGTAAGTCTCGACCATGCTCCAAGTTAAGGGTATGGACCCGCTCCTGACGTTGTTCCACAAGATGTCTAAGTCCTCTGGTAAGTTGAAGTCCAAACATAAATGCAAAAAGGTGAAGCGAGACTCGACCCCTTCCTGCCACTCTATCCAAAAAGAAGGCGCAAGGGTATCAAGATGTCAGTCAGTCTCCCTCTGGATTTCAGGTTGCCTAGCCAATTCCACAGTCTGTCCTGGTACGCGCCAATTCGCCATGTCATCTGCAACTCCGTAACAGATCAATGCCTTTAAGGAGGTAGTGTTGTGGATATTTGGCACTCATCTGGCTCCCTCTAGTTTGCCTTAGTGCCCCAGTGATCTGCAGGGGCTTTCTGATGGATACATCTGCCTGTGGATTCCTCACCTTTTGAATTACCCCTGCGCCAGCATTCCACAGAAACTTTTTTCTAGCTCTCACACGTCGACGAGGACCTCATAATGGCACAGCTCCCCTCACGACTCCGTATGACGTCACCGGAGCCACAAGAAGACCTCGTCGGCGTGCTGACGTCCGTTCCCTTTTTTCCGCGCAGTCGACGCATAACGGTTTTTTGGGACTTTTTATTTTCTTCGTAGGTTACTTTGTTTCTGCTGTTTCCCTTGGTGTAGCAGTGCTATGGCGACATCGAAGAAGTCGGGTTTCAAGCCTTGCAGATAGTGTGGGGGCCATATGTCTATCACAGACCCCCATGACGAGTGTTTGTGGTGTCTTTCTTCAGACCACGACGTCGGAGGCTGCTCCAGTTGTCGGAAGATGAATCCGTAGGCATTGAAGGAGCGTGAGGCTAAGCTTTTTATGGCGAAGGCAAGAAAGGAGAAGATGGGCCGAAAGAGGTCAAAATCGAAGTCGTCGACCTTGCATGCTTCAAAGTCGAAGAAGAACAAGAAGAAGAGAAGGCACGGTTCTCGACGTCGTTCATCGAAAGGTAGAGCTTCGAGGTCGCCGTCTCCGCAACGTCGCTCTAAAGATTTCATCTCGCCGTCTCCTTCTCCTCAAGCGACTCTGGCTCACTCTCTGACGCCGAGGGGTTCTCCGGCGCATTCACCGATGCCGAAGGGTTCTCCAGCGCCAAGGATATCTCCGGCGCCGAGAGATTCTCAGGAGCCTAGGATGTCTTCTCCTGTGCCTGCGGTGTCTCCTGTTCTGGATCCGACGTCCCCGATGCCTACTCGGCCTCGAGTGGATGCAGACTCGGCTTCTTATCCACCCTTTCCTGGGCCTGGGTCGCATCCTTCGCATTTCCTTAATGCGATGTACGGCATGTTTGCCAGAGCAGCTTACCCTACCGGTGCGCCGTCGGGCCCCTGGGTCCGCTTGCATTCAATTAGAGCGTTCCTCAACAATATGCCCAGGCACCTTTCGTGCCCTTTATGCCGATGGCGCCGTCCTGGCAGTTTCCGGCTCCAAGGTTTTTTGCGCCGTTTTCAGTCTCCGACGCCATCTGGTGGTCCTTCTTCCTCTCGACTTCGATTGGCGCCGTTGCCCACATCAGAGGCTCTTCCTTCAACTCCGGCGCAGCGCTTGGCGCCACCGACACCGGTTCCGCAGTTGCGGTCAAGAAGAGAAGCCCAAAGACTGTTGGAAGAGGAAGAATTTCAGCGGGAGGAGGCTGAAGAAGGTGAAATTGAAGAATCTGTTGACGAGTTTGAGGGCCTTTGAGAGGCGAGTGGTCTAGACACTTCCCCAGAGTGGGAGCTTGCATCACCAAAGGCCTTACCCTCTCAGGATGTAGCACCATACCATGCTATTATTATGAAGGCTACTGAACTTTTAGACCTTCAGTTACCCACTGCTGAGTTCAGACCAAATATTCTTGCAGAAGTATTACATTCCCCATCTTCTGTGGTTGAACCTCTTTTGCCTTTCAATGAGGCTTTAACTGAGCCAATTCTAGAGGTGTGGCGGAAGCCTCTTTCTGCTCCTGCTGTTTCAAGGTCTGTAGCAAGGAGGTACAGGCCTGGTGATCCTGCTTTTCTTTATGCACATCCTTCACCAGAAAGTTTGGTAGTACAGGCTTCCTGTTCTAAACAGTCTGCGGGGTCTTTTCCTCAAGCTCCAGGAGACAGAGACTCTAAGAAATTGGAGCAATCTGCCAAGAAGGTCTTCTCTTCCTCAAGTATGGCGTTGAAGTCCACCAATGCTACGTGCTTGTTGGGGAGGTATATTCATGCCTTAATGGATTCGGCCAAGCAGTTGACTCCCAAGTTACCGGACAATGATCGTGGCTCCTTTTTAGAAGTTCTGGCGGATATGCAGGCTGCAGCCCGTTAAGTTATACAGTCTGGTCTGGATACTGCTGATTCAGTGGCCAGGATGATGGGTTCCTCTATTGCCACCAGGAGGCATGCCTGGCTCAGGTCTTCGGGATTTTCTCCAGATGTGCAGGCTACTCTCCTTGACCTTCCGTTCGATGGATCCAAGCTTTTTGGAGAAAAGGCTGATTCTGCGCTGCAGAGATTTAAAGACAGTAGAGCCACTGCAAAATCATTGGGTCTTCAGTCCCAAACCAGAGGTTTTGGGTGTAGGAGGTACCGTGGTTTTGGTAAGGCGGCTTCCTCTCGTGGCCGTCAACAGCCTCTGCAGCAACAGAACCCTCTGTACAGATCTTACAGAGGAAAGGCCAGAGGTCGTCTGCGAGGTGCATCCCGTCAACTCTCCTCTTCTTCTTCCTCTCCTGCCCCCACCATTGGTACCACAGGAAAGCAGCTCTAGATCCCCATCTTGGAGCATGCGGGTCCTGTAGGGGGTCGGGTGTCCCATTTTCTTCAAGATTGGAAATCTATCACATCAGACCTTTGGGTTTTGAATCTTGTGGAAAATGGGTTCGCCCTTCCGGGAGTTAATTCCTCCTTACCCTCCTCGCCAGGGCTGGTGTTCAGAGGACCATTTGCTGCTTCTGCAGCAGGAGGTTCTTACCTTATTACAGAAAGGTGCGATAGAAGTGGTCCCGGAGCGGGAAAGGGGTCAGGGATGCTACTCCTGGTATTTCCTGATCCCCAAGAAGGACGGCAGTTTAAGGCCTATCCTGGACCTCAGGGTCTTGAATTTTTACCTCAAACAGGAGAAATTCAAGATGTTGTCCCTAGCTCAGGTTCTTCAGGCGCTGCAACAAGAGGACTGGATGGTGTCGATCGACTTGCAGGATGCATATTTTTCACATTCCCATCCTGAGGTCACACAGGAAGTATCTCCGTTTTATGGTAGGGTCTCAGCACTACCAGTTTGCAGTCCTTCCGTTCGGTCTTACTTCCACGCCTCGGGTCTTCACAAAGGTGATGGCGGTGGTAGCAGCTCATCTCAGGAAGTCGGGGATTCCTGTTTTCCCCTATCTGGACGACTGGCTGCTCAAAGCAAAGTCGCCAGAGATGGTGCTTCATCATCTGCACGTGACAGCACAGCTGTTGTTCGACTTGGGCTTCTCGATAAATGTGCCCAAATCTCACCTGGTGCCCTCACAGCGCAACCTGTTCATAGGGGCAGTACTGGACACGGTTTTGTGTCGAGCTTTCCCGCCTCCGCAGAGGATTCTCGACATTCAAGAAATGATTCCTTTGTTTCACGATGGGGCGGTTGTTCTAGTCCTGAAGGTCCTACGCCTGCTCGGTGTGTTCACTTCCTGCATTCTGTTGGTCAACCATGCATGCTGGCACATGAGGGCACTCCAGTGGTGCCTCCGCTGGCAGTGGTATCAGCACAACGGAGATCTCAGGGAGATGGTCAGGATCTCCAGAGACACTGCAGCGGATCTGTCTTGGTGGAGTGTGGAGGGCAATCTGTCGCAAGGAAAGCCCTTTCACCTTCCTCCACCGGTGGCCACAGTAATCACGGATGCCCCCACTCTAGGGTGGGGTGCTCATCTGTGGGATCTGGAGATCAAAGGCCTTTGGTCTCCAGCGGAAAGGAATTGCGGGCGATACTTTTAGCTCTAAAGGCCTTTCTTCCCTCCTTTCGCGGTCAGTCGGTTCAGGTCCTGACAGACAACACTACCTCAATGTGGTACATAAACAAACAGGGAGGGGTAGGGTCGTATAGTCTCTGCAGAGAGGCTCTGCGACTCTGGGCTCAGGACCATCAGATTTGTGTGATGGCAAATCATCTGGCAGGATGTACGTGCGGACAGTCTCAGTCGGCGTTTCTCGGCCGATCACGAGTGGCGGCCTCATCCGGAGGTGGTCCATCACATCTTCAGGATGTGGGGGTTTCCTCGGTTGGACCTATCTGCCACTCACGAGAACGCACACTGCTCGTTGTTCGGCAGTCTCCAGTTTCCGATGCAGGGAGCGTTGGGGGACGCGTTTCAGTTGGAATGGGGTTCTCGGCTCCCTTATGCGTTTCCTCCCATACCCTTGATTCCTCGGGTTCTGAGGAAAATTCGCCAAGACCGGGCCTAAGTCATATTGATCGCCCCTGATTGGCCAAGAAGGGTGTGGTACACAGATCTACCTCACCTCTCATCGCACCCTCCGCTCAGTCTCCCTCTAAGGGCAGATCTCCTCTCGCAGTTGCAGGGGCAGATTCTACACCCCCACCTCCAGAGCCTGTACCTTCATGCCTGGAGTTTGAACGGGGCAACCTGAGTTCTTTCTCTCTCCCACCGGATGTGGTGGACGTTATTTTATCATCCAGGAGACACTCCACCAAATCTATTTATTCCTCCAGGTGGTCCAAATTTGTGAAATGGTGTGGAGAGAGGTCCATTGACCCTTTGAAGACCTGTTTGTCAGATGTGCTTGGTTTCTCTCTTTCCTTGGCTCAGTAGGGTTGTGCTGTGGCCACGGTAAAGGGTTATTTGTCGGCCTTGTCGGCTTTCCTCTGTTTGCCGGACCAGCCATCTTTATTTAAGTCTCCCATTGTTATGAGGTTTATTAAGGGCCTCACCAATAGGTTTCCTCCCATTCCCTTCATTATGCCTCATTGGGATTTAAATGTTGTACTCACTTTGCTAATGGGTTCTCCGTTTGAGCCTCTTCATAGTTGCCCGTTGAGGCTTCTTTCTTTCAAAACGGTCTTTCTGATCGCTATTACCTCGGCCAGGAGGGTAAGTGAGCTTCAGGCTCTTAGTTCTAAACCTCAGTTTTTAACCATTCATGCAGAAAAGATGGTTCTCAGGACCAGGGCTGCCTAAGGTGGTTACTCCTTTCCATCTAGGGCAGTCTATTACCTTACCTACCTTCTATCCTCCCCCTCACCTTTCCAAGGAGGAGGAGAGACTTCATCATCTGGATCCTAAGAGGGTTGTCAGCTTCTATCTGGACAGAACCAAGGATCTAAGATTGGACGATCAGCTCTTCGTGGGCTACATTGGACGAATGAAAAGCAAGGCTGTCCTCAAGCGAACACTCTCCAGGTGGATCATCTTGTGCATCAAGATCTGCTACGCCTTGACCAAGAAGGAACCGCCTGAAGGTATTAGAGCTCTTTCCACCAGAGCTAAGTCTTCTTCTTCTGCTTTGGCTAGAGGTGTTCTGTTGTTGACATTTGTAAGGCAGCAACTTGGGCCTCCCTCCACACCTTTGCGAAGCATTACTGCTTGGATTCGGAGATTAGGTGGGATGGCCATTTTGCAAGTTCTATGCTGCAGGTTTGTTGGTATGAGTAGGTGGACGCCCTCCTCCAGGAGCGGGACTGCTGTGGGATTCAATTCAAAAGGTGAGGAATCCACAGGCAGATGTATCCATCAGAAGAACAAATTACTTACCTTCGGTAACGCTTTTTCTGGATACAGTATCTGCCTGTGGATTCCTCACTGACCCACCCTCCTCCCCTTTGTCCACCTTCGTTTACCAAAAGAGTTTTTAGTTATTTGACATGGTTATTTCTCTAGGTCTTTTGATTGCCTTGCTATTGGTGTTTAGGAAATGCTTTGTTACTTTAGCTTTTCCTATTTTTCTTTATGCTGTGTGTATTTATGTATATATTGTATACTGTGTATACTCCAATTATGTGTCTGTCCACCCGTTCGCCTCAAAGGCACGGAAAAAATGGGTGGAACTGACGTCAGCACGCCGACGAGGTCTTCTTGTGGCTCCGGTGATGTCAAACGGAGTCGCGAGCGGAGCCGTGCCATTATGACATCCTCGTCGACGTGCGAGAGCTAGAAAAAAGTTTCCGTGGAATGCTGGCGCAGGGGTAATTCAAAAGGTGAGGAATCCACAGGCAGATACTGTATCCACCAGAAAAAGCATTACCGAAGGTAAGTAACTTGTTCGTCAGTTGGTTTACAGCTGGCGGATTTGCCCATGGTTCAGACTGACCCCATTTAGCCTGTCAGGGGCTCCATACCAACTCTGGTTCAGATTTCCACCCCCAGTGCCACGACTTAAGTCGGTCCCTCCATGTCAACATCTGTACCAACATCATTGGTGCTGGCTCTGATGTCTGAGCCCGAACAGACTTCAGCACGATCTTAACCAGTGTTGTGCTATGAAATCACAAAAGCGTAATTGGTCACCATACAGCCTGATTCCAGTCCTATTCCTCTTCTAGAACAGATGTGCCCTCATAGGCTCCATTGTCTTTTCACCTCAGATTCTGATCAAAGCTTGCCACCCCCCAGAGATGATGGGGGTGATTTATCCCGGCGGCGGTCCCTGAAGACCTCGTGACATTATTGGCTGAGACCTTTCAGGATGATCAAAATGCAGCCAAATACATGATTTCTGCTTGCCTTGATACTACTGATTGTGTGGGTGGACCAGTTGGCACTAGTATGGTACTCCAACACCATGAGTGGATGTGCTCCACAGGATTCCCAGGAGACATACAGGCCTGCCTCATAGATGTGACTTTTGAGGGATTATGCCTGTGTGGTGAAAACGCTGATTCTGCTTTGCAACAATTTAAGGAAAGTAGGGCCACAGCACGTTTGCTGCATCTCTTGACCCCTGCCAAACAGTTTTCTCACCAGTTACGGAAATTCAGAGGTTATTCTAGTGGGCTGACGTATAGGCAATGTTCTTCTCCACAGCCTCTGCTGCAGTAACATCAGTCGAGGATCAGGCAGGCAATGTGCAGCCCATCAAGGGCACCAGTTTTAACGGTGCCCTTCCCCTGCAGCAATAGCCCGTAAGCTGCTTTAGCTTGCCATTAGTGGTGCACAACCACCTGGTGCGAGGCAGAATCCAAAATGTTCTTCTAGGGTGGTGGTCCATCAAGTCCAACAGATGGATCTTCCAGATTGTTTAGCAAGGCTAAACCCTACCTTATGTTTCTGCCCTTCCAAATCTTCACCTCACATGAGAGCGAATCTCGGGGTCCCACCTGTCCATTCTGTTGAAAGAGGTGCAAGTTGTGCTCTCTAAAGGATTTCTGACTCGCAGAGGGTTGCTACTCTTGCTGTTTCCTCATACTGAAGTAGGATGGAGGCCTCTGGCCTATCATAGATCTTCCTCTTCTTAATGCTTAGCTGCAAAATGCTCACGTTAGCCCAGATTTTATCTGCCTTAGACTCAAGCGACTGGATGGTGTCTGTGGACTTGCAGGACATGTATTTTCATACACTCGTCCTGCAGTCCCAAACACGTTACCTGCAGTTCAAGGTAGGACATGAGCATCTTCAATTTGCTGCGTTCCCCTTTGACCTCACCAGTGCCCCTCTGGTGTTCACAGAAGTGATGGCAGTGGCTGCTGCCCTTTTTCGAAGGCCGGGGATACCAGTTTTCCCTTACCTCGATGACTGGCGGTTGATATCCTACTCGCCTCAGTCACTGGTAGACCACCACCAGATGCCAGCAAGCCTCTTGATCGTTGAGGTTCATAGTCCCATCTGACTCCTTCGCAGAGGCTCCCCTTCATCAGAGATGACCTGGAAACAGTTCTGTTTAGGTCATTTCCTCTGTTGGAACGAGTTCAGGACATTCGGCCTATGATCCAGATGTTTCAGCCTCAGTCCTGGATCTTGGTGGGAGCAATTCTAAGGCTTCTTAGCCTCTTACCTCCTGCATCCTCCATGTCGACCACTGCAGAGGGCATATGCGGACTCTGCAATGGAATCTGAAATTCCAGTGGGCCTAGGACCAAGTGATCCTGCCAGATGCCATCCAGAGTTTGAAGAAAACTCCACACGATCTGCAGTGGTAGCTTCTCGATCGCAGTTGGAACAGCAGCAGAGCCCTCTCCCTTTCCTACCCTGAGTTGACTCTGGTGACCGATGAGTCACTACTGGGTTGGGGGATGTCATCTAGGAGAGGAAGAGATCAGAGGACTCTGGTCTCCGGCAGGGACTTGTCTCCATATCATTCTGTTGAAGTTGAAGGCCATTCGCCTGGTACTGAAGTCTTTATTGTCATCCATCAAGGGAATGATGGTGCAGGTTCTCATGGACCACACCACCATTTTTACTTGAGCAAGCAGGGCAGACTGGCGTCATTGGTCCTGTGCTGAGAGGCTTTGTGCCTCTGGAGTTGGCTGGCGCTTCAGGGCCTTTCCCTGGTAATAAACCACCTGGCAGGATCCTTACATGCCAGAGCAGACAAGCTCAGCCAATGGCGTCGGACCGATAAGGAATAGTGCCCACAATCCGAGGTGGCACAGGGCATCTTCTAGCAATGGGAAAAACCATAGCTAGTTTTTTTCGAGACCGTCAAGAATGCGCAGTGTCAAAGATTTTGCACATTGCAGTTTCCGCAAGAACAGTCGTTAGGAGTTGAATTCCGTCTTGAATGGAATACTATCCTATACACCTTTCCTCCCTTGCCTTTCCTGCCCCAAGTTCTAAGAAAGATCAAGAACGACTGAGCCTAGATTATCCTAGTGGCTCCAAATTGGGCAAGGAGAGTAGAATACCCAGACATTCTGGCCATGAGCAGCAAGACAGACCCCTTACAAGCAATGCTGATGGATGTTCTATTTATTTTGTCTTTTGCCCAGCAAGGCCTTGCTGTAGACATGATCAAAGATTATTTGTCGCCCCTTATGGCTTTTTTGCATTTAACGCACCATCCATCCGTGTTAAAATCACTTGTTGTGATGCAGTTTATTAAACGTTTGATTCATATGTTCCCTCCCAAACCGTTTGTGATGCCACAGTGGGACCTTAACTTGGTCCTGACATTTCTCATGGGTATGCCCTTCAAGCCGATGCACAGCTGCTCGTTGTCTCTTCTAACTCTACACACAGTCTTTCTCATTGCAGTCACCTCAGCTTGTCGCATGAAGGAGATTCGGGCACTAGCAGTGCTTCCGCCCTACATCCTCTTTTTCCCAGATAAATTTGTGTTGAGGATTCGGGTGGCCTGTTTGCTTAAAGTTGTGACTCTTTTCTGCGTTGGGCAATCCATTACTTCCGTCCTCTGGAAGGACTGATAGCCCATTCCACCATGCTAAGGATACTACCACTGGTTTAGCACATGGAGTGCCTGTTCTTGACATCTGCTAGGCTGCAACATGAGCATTGATGCGTACATTAATGAAGCACTACCACTGCTACATAATACCGAATAGAACAAGCAAATATTCTCAAAGTCCATCTCACTGAAGGCTTTTCACTAGGCCAAATTGCAGAAATGCTTTCTGGAACCGTTGCTAAACCTAATTAAAATGTGTTTGTTTATAAAGGATTTTCTTTGTGTCATAGCTATTGTAACAAATAAACCTTCTCTCATGCTTTTCTATGTGTCATAGCTATTGTAACAAATAAACCTTCTCTCATGCTCAATTGTTGAAAAAAATAGAGCAAATAGGTTGCATTGTTTACTGTTTATTTATTTAAAAAAAAAGGAAAAATAGATTGCTTCAAACTGTCCACTCTTCCACTTCTTAATATGTAAACAGTTATAATATAATATGAAATGAGTTTTTGCCACAAGCACATAAAATGGTGTTAAATGGGTTGGCCATTTAATTTTATTTTTGCTGTGTTTCTGTGATACACTCCCATGTGGCAACACTGACAAGGGATGTAATGTTTCTTCAACTTAAACTAAAAGGCATTTGAACAATCCTATGACCTGAATATATGTGGTCAGTAAAAAAAAAAAGGTAATTTTGTTGGGTAACATTGAACTAAAGTATCTAGTACAGTATTACAAGGACCAGGAGTAATAAAACATTTGTATTGGAGTGACCAGTAGTAGTAAGGTTCTGGTCTATTACAATATTGATCGTAATCTAGTATCTGCAGCTATCACACAACCTTTCATGAACTAATCTGAACAAGTCACTAAATAGCAGTAATTCTGTTCCCAATTACAGAATAGGCCTTTAGACTATGTGAAGGAGTATTAGAAAAATAAGAAATGTTTCGATAACTCCATCAGAAATATCAGTCCCAACAATAAATCTTTTGTAGGATCAGGATGTCCAAAGTCCTGGATCAGTAGCAAAGTTATTTCAAATTCTGAAAAGCTTTCCTATCAAAAACCCTTTTAAAGATCCTTTGCATCAACAAACATGCAATTTCAGAAGAAAATCAAGGATTGGAGGAAGGCCATGAAGCGACCTTGACAGCTTGGTCTGAACTCACACTAGGAATAGCAATAATGCAATGTCCTCTGGGAAGAATAATCACGCTTTGCATCCACCTTGTGCTACCAAATGCTCACTAAGAATCCAAGCAGAACATCCCTCTAAGGACCGCCCAGCAAGTAAGAGCAAGCACTCCCGCTCCCAGTGTTTAAACAAAATTTGTGAACTGCGATTGTTAAAAATATAATTGCAGAAATGTAATGAAACAACGTATTATTCAGAGTTGAGTATATGATGTGGCCGAAGTAATAGTACCATGAACACAGTAAGCACCTCATACAGATTCAGAACCCCGATGGATGGATGAATGAATGAAAAGCTCTGGTAAAGCTCTCTGCTACCTTACAATGAGTGTCCTTGTGCTATCACTGTAGAGGCAGAGGGCGCATTAGATGGCAAAGAGCCAGGTTTTTAATTTTGTATACTTTTTTTAATCAAGCCAATAGTTTAGGGAAACCATTTTAATGTTGAGCTACAAAAAATATGAAAGAACCATCACATTTAGCCTTCTTGATCTTTTGAACTTGGAGGTAGTTAGTAGATATTGAACGTAAAATTGTAACACAAATATACGTCCTAAGAAGAAATTAAAGATCCAGAGGATCTCAAATGTGTAATGCCTTATGGTTCAGAAAGAGGCCCTTGGAGATTAATTCTTAGACTCAGGCATCAATAAAGCAAGATGAGATAGTGGAAATTAGAGGATCGAAAGCGAGGCCTAAGGATGATGCAGCAAAAAAAAAACAATCAAACCAAGACATAGTGAATTGCAGTAATCTATTCTAGAAAGGATTACAAATGTAATCATCATTTTGGGGCAGGGATTTGAAAGAAGTTATAATTTTGTGTAAAATGCAGATTTTAATTTTTTTTAAATGCAAGATGCAGCTACATTGGTAACTTGTCTAGAAAAAGAAAGAATATGCATAAACCACACCAATTGTGAGCAGCTGAAACAAGAATAGAGAGCAAACCCATTTCTCTATGCCACCAAAAAGACCACTAACCAGTAGTTGGGCCTCCCAAAATAAGTACCTCTGCTTTATCACCACTGAGTTCAAGGAATTAAGTTTAATTTAGGCAGCCATTAAAGCTCGACCAGCTGCAAGTCTGGATTGCACCTCACCCAAGTTGTGTTTGAAAGATACAGTTACTTGGGTACAGTTGGCATGGGGGCATTTAGAAAAAACCAAATACTTGATGAGAAGACCAGAAGGAGTGATATAGAGGTTGATCAAAGTAGGACCATCAGAACTGATGGCATTAACCAGTGTGTTTGTTTACTTTAAAATCCAGGTAACGTGTGCAGGATAAAGACCCTATACAAGCTGCCTCTACCAGAACAAACTGGATAATGTGCATTGTACAACAGGAAGCCATGACCAGTGGTAAAGCGCTTGCCAACATGCTCCCTAGCAACACAATATTTCAGATATTCAGTAGTCAGTATAGATGTAAATTTTCTTTCTTTGAACATAGGGTGCATCAGTATTATTTTCTATAGTCGTACAAAAGCACAAGTTACTAACTTGTGTAACGATATATCTGTAAGAGACAGTAGTTAGTGATAGATTCCTTACCTTAGAATATCCCCAGGCGTCAGGCTGGATCCGGAAAGTTTTGCGTAGCAGTACCCTTGCGCGTGCCGGTAGGCGGCGTCGTGCGGCTCCGCGTCCGTCGTCGGCGTCGTGATCGCCGGGATGACGTCGCGGGCAGTACTTAGACGCCGCCCCTGCGCGCTGACGTCAGTTCTGTACACGACTTTCCGCGCCAGGAACGCAGAGCCATGCAAGAAGCTGACACAGGTGTCTGAAAAATACTAGGGCCCTGAAAGGGATGTCCTTAACCCTAGAAATCAGTTCGCAGAACGGGGAGGATGGGTGGGGCGGTAAGGAATCTATCACTAACTACTGTCTCTTACAGATATATCGTTACACAAGTTAGTAACTTGTGCATCTGAAAGAGACACGTTAGTGATAGATTCCTTACCTTAGAATAGATACCCCAGCAATACCAACCCCGGTGGTGGGTCTGCGAACAAAGATCAGACAAGGAAGTCCTGGAGGACAGAACGGCCAAAGAAGCCGTCCCTCCGGACCTGACTGTCAAGGCAGTAATGCTTAGTAAACGTGTGCAGCGAGGCCCACGTAGCTGCCTGACAGATAACCGGCAGCGGAACACCGCGGCCCAAGGCCGTGGTAGCAGCCGTTGCCCTGGTGGAATGGGCACGCAGCCCAACAGGAGGCTCCTTCTTAGCCAAAGAATAGCAGGTCTTGATGCACAAGGTAACCCAGCGGGAGATGGTCCTCTTGTGCACCGCCCGACCTTTTTTGGCGCCCACGTAGCCTACAAAGAGCTGGTCATCCACCCGGAAGTGTTTTGTGCGGTCGATATAGAAGGAGAGCGCACGTTTTGGGTCCAGACGGTGGAGCCTCTCTTCCTCTCTGGAAGGATGCGGAGGCGGAAAGAAGGTGGGCAAAGTGATGGTCTGCCCAATGTGGAAAGCAGTAACCACCTTTGGCAAGAAGGACGGACGCGTCCGAAGAACAACCTTGTCTGGATGAACAGACAGAAAGGGAGGTTTGCAAGAAAGAGCCTGGAGCTCACTCACCCGCCGAGCGGAGGTGATGGCCACCAGAAAGGCTGCCTTTAGAGTCAGAAGACGAAGAGGACAGTTATGCAGAGGCTCAAAGGGAGCGCACATTAAAAAGGTAAGAACCAAGTTCAAGTCCCACTGAGGCATTACAAACGGAACAGGAGGGAAGAGGTGAGTAATGCCTTTTAAGAACCTGTTAACAACAGGGGACTTGAAAAGGGAGGGCTGATCAGGGAGCCTGAGGAAGGCCGAGATAGCACAAAGATAACCCTTGATGGTACCCAGGGCAGAACCCTGTTGGGCCAGAGAGAGAAGGAACAGAAGGACCTCAGAAAGAGGGGCAGAAAGGGGATCCACAGCCTTTGCTGTGCACCATGCCACAAATTTGTTCCACCTGCAGGCGTATACCACCTTAGTGGAGGGACGCCTGGCTGCCAGAATCACATCACAAACTTCGGGAGGCAAGTCGAAAGGAATCAACTGCCGCCGCTCAATCTCCACGCAAGCAGGTGTAGACTGGACAGGTTCGGGTGGAGGACCGTCCCCTGCTGCTGCGACAGAAGATCCTCCCGAAGAGGCAGACGGATCGGGGGATCTATGCTCATATTGAGTAGCTCGGGATACCAAACTCTTCGAGCCCAGTCCGGAGCCACAAGAATGACTTGGGCCCGGTCGTGCCGAATCTTCTTCAACACTCTGGGTAGAAGTGGTATAGGCGGAAAGGCGTACAACAGACCGCAACTCCACTCGCGACGAAAAGCGTCGCCGAGCGAGTGCCGCCTTGGAAATTCCAACGCGCAGAACTGATGACATTGCGCGTTCTCTTCGGTGGCGAATAGATCTAACCAAGGCTCTCCCCACTGTAGAAAGAGTCCTTGCGCCACTTCCGAGTGAAGACGCCATTCGTGATCCATCATGCACCTGCGGCTGAGTTCGTCCGCCCTGGCGTTCAGAGAACCTGCCAGGTGTTGAACCATCAGGAACATGCCCTGATGTTCCAGCCATGTCCAGAGGCGCAGAGCCTCCTGACAAAGGGTCCAAGACCCCACCCCGCCCTGTTTGTTGCAGTACCACATGGCGGTGGTGTTGTCTGTGAACACCTGCACTACCTTCCCTTTGACAGAGGGAAGGAATGCCTTGAGTGCAAGCCGGATCGCCCGGAGCTCCAGAAGGTTGATATGGAGCCGGGACTCCGCCGGAGACCAGAGGCCTCTGATCTCCGCCTCTCCCATGTGACCGCCCCATCCCAGAAGGGACGCGTCCGTCACAACTGTATGCTCTGGCTGGGGAAGGGAGAGGGATCTGCCCATGACCCATTGCCGGTTCGAGAGCCACCACTGCAACTGTTTTGCAGTCCCCTCCGAGATCTGGACGTGATCGGACAGGTCGCCCTGGTGCTGCGCCCACTGGAACTTCAGGTCCCACTGCAAAGCCCGCATATGCCATCTGGCATGATTGACCAGCAGGATGCAGGAGGCCATGAGGCCCAGCAGCCTCAGGGTCATCCTTACCGAAACCCAGGATAAAGGCCGAAAGATCGGAATCATAGCCTGAATATCCCGGACTCGCCGTTCGGGAGGATAGGCCCGAAACTGCGTCGTGTCCAGAACTGCTCCGATGAAAAGGAGCTGTGGAGAAGGAATCAGATGCGACTTCGGCACATTGATGGAGAACCCCAGCGAGTGCAGGAGTTCGGCCGCAGTCTGGAGGTGGGAGACGACTGCCTGGGACGAGCCCGCCTTCAGCAGCCAGTCGTCGAGGTAGGGGAAGACTGAAACCCCTGCCCGGCGCAGATGAGCTGCGACCACCGCCATCACTTTCGTGAACACCCGAGGGGCACTGGTAAGGCCAAAGGGGAGCACGGTGAACTGAAAATGCTCGGGGCCTACCGTGAACCGAAGGTAACGCCGGTGGGCCGGCAGGACGGGGATGTGGAAATACGCGTCCTGCAAGTCCAACGCTACCAACCAGTCTCCTGGGTCGAGGGCAGTCAAGACCTGAGCTAGGGTGAGCATCTTGAACTTCTCCTTCCGGAGGAAGCGATTGACGTTCCGGAGGTCCAAGATAGGACGCATGTCCTCCTTGTCCTTTTTGGGCACCAGAAAGTAGTGGGAGTAGCAACCACGCCCTACTTCTGGGGTCGGAACATGCTCGATGGCCCTCTTGGTCAAGAGGGCCGTGACTTCCTTCTGTAGAAGCACCAAGTGATCCCCTGACATGCGGTGGGATTGAGGTGGCATGGCTGGGGGGTGGTCTCGAAGGGGAGGGAGTAGCCCCTTCGGACAATGTCCAAGACCCACCTGTCCGAGGTGATGGTGCGCCAGTGGGGAAGGTGATGGCGGACCCTGCCCCCTACTGGCGTGCCGTGCACCTGAAAGGAGGGACTAGGAGGGCTTGGAGGCAGCGGACGGGTTGGAGGTGGTGGCCTGACCCGCACGCTGGTTGCCCGATCCGCCACGGCGGAATCCACGTCCTCGGCCACGCGAAGACGCCTGCTGCGCGGGCCGGTGGCTGGGCTGCTGACGTGAAGGGCGCCCCTACCGTGGCCACGATAGGGGCGAAAAGCAGAAGGCAGCGGAGGGCGTGTAGCAGAAAGGCCCAGGGACTTGGCAGTAGCCCGTGAGTCCTTAAAGCGCCCCAACGCATGGTCTGCTTTGGACCCAAAAAGACCGACTCCATCAAAGGGCATGTCCATGAGAGTATTCTGGACATCCCCTGAAAAACCAGTGGTTCTCAGCCAGGCGTGGCGGCGTAGCGCCACCGTCGTTGCAATCGACCTGCCCAGCGAGTCGGCGGTGTCAAGGCCACAACGGATAGTGTATTTGGCCGCATCCCTTCCTTCCGCAATGGCGCGGGAAAGCAGTGCCTGGACCTCCTCAGGGCACTGGGGCAAAACATCCGCCACCGAATCCCACAGAGAGTGGGTATATCGGCCCAAAAGACAAGCGGTGTTAACGGACCGCAAGCCAGCACTGGAGGAAGAAAAACCTTTCTTCCCAAACTGATCCAGGCGTTTGGATTCCCTATCCGGAGGAGCGGTAGGGAAGGCGGTTTGGGAAGCGGAGGCTTGGACAACCAAGCTCTCAGGAGTGGGGTGGACAGAAAGAAACAGGGGGTCGCCCGGAGCGGGGCGATGGCGTCGTGACACGTTCCGATCCACAGGAGCCCCTGTGTTGGGCTTGGACCAGGCGCCCAAAAGAACGTCTGTGAGGGCGTCGTTAAACGGCAGCACAGTCTCCGCAGAGGAGGCTGCCGGCTGAAGCACCTCTGTCAAGATGTTAGGCTTGACCGTCAAAGTAGGGAGCTGGAGACGTAAGGCCCCAGCAGCCCTACGCAACACCGTACCAAAATTGGCCCCCTCCTCCGTAGCCACGGGAGGAGACAGCATGCCAGTGTCAGGAGAAGTATCCAGACCACTGGCCTCCCCTAGACTCTCTGTCCAGTCCTCATCATACTGACAGTTGCGAGTCAGAGGGTCATCAGACCCCTCCCAGTCCTCCTGGTCCTCCTCTGGTTCAAAATAAGGAGGAGGAGGGACATTTGGGACCCAAGGTCCCATCGGCGCCGGAGCCGGCGTCGAGCGACGTCGCTCCGGGTCCATGTCCGGAGCCGGAAGGAACTGGGGACGACGCCGCCCGGAGCCCAGGGCGGCGTCGAGAACGGCACCGGAGACATCGGCGCCGGCGGAGGTGTCGTGAGGTCGACCGGCGTCGATGGGGGTTGTGGAGCCGGGATCGAGGCCGGGGCCGAAGCCGGAGCCGGGATCGAGGCTGGAGTCCCGGGCGACGCCGGGGCCGGAGCCGCCGGCGACGCCGGAGCAACCCCATCAGGGCCCGCGGGGCCCGAAGGCGCACCGGAGGGGCCTGAAGGCCCGAAGAGGCGGGCCATGGCCGACAGGAACTCCTGTACCTTGGCCGGATCCGCCCCCGAACCCGGGAAGGGCGGGTAGGACGGGGGCGACTCCACAGGCAAGTCCGGGGCCGCGGGGGCGGGGACGGTGCCGGGAGGGGCCTCAGCCGAGTCGCGAGACCGGCGAGGCGAAGTCCGAGAGCGACGATGCTTCTTGGACTTCTTGTGCTTAGACTTACCGGACGAAGAAGACTTCGACGCCGACGACCGGTGTGCACTCCGCGAGCGACCCCTGGACCTCTCACGCGACCGGGGCCTCCGTGGAGCCGAATGCCGGGCCTCGAGGAGCTTTCGAGACCGCTCTCGCAAAGCTTTCGGGTTGAGGGCCTGGCATTCGGGACAAGACTCGGTGTCGTGGCCTCGGCCGAGGCAGAAGAGACACTCCCAATGCGGGTCGGTGACGGACATCATCCGCGCACAGGCGCCGCATCGCTTGAAGCCGGGCATCCCTACGACACCTTAAAGATGGAAAAAACAGTGAAAAAATCACCAAAAAGTATGGTCAAAAATTGACCAGGGCACTGCTCTTCCCGGATCTGCGCTTGCTGGCGCGGAAAAAGAAGAACTGACGTCAGCGCGCAGGGGCGGCGTCTAAGTACTGCCCGCGACGTCATCCCGGCGATCACGACGCCGACGACGGACGCGGAGCCGCACGACGCCGCCTACCGACGCGCAAGGGTACTGCTACGCAAAACTTTCCGGATCCAGCCTGACGCCTGGGGATATTCTAAGGTAAGGAATCTATCACTAACGTGTCTCTTTCAGATTAAGCAATTCATTTAAATATATAGTTATATATAAAAGCATGACAGAACATTTTGCGTTAATCATAGTAACAACATTGATGATTAGGTAAGTACGCAGTTTATACGTTCAACTGTTTTCTTGAATTGGTGACCAAAATGGTGTTATTAAGTAAAGTTTGGGAGCTTGGGATCTAAAAGTTATCTTCGCTTTTTATATTGTAGAACCAAACTATTTAAACAATGTCATACATGATATCATAAACCTGCAGGTCAATTAGGCCTTATTGGGTTTTACTCCATTTCTGCCCCATACCCATGCCACTATGTTGTTTAAAAGTAAATAGCTTTCACAAAAGCTTTGGAAAACTTGTAAAATCAAATTGTATTGTCATTTTGAGCCTCGTGTACAAAGGACTTTTGTGATTGCAAAACCTGCGATTTTCAAAATCACACATGACTGAAAAAACGTATTTTCAAGTGTAGCTAGGGCACAAGTCCTAAAAAAGGTGGGGGGGACTAACCAAGTTAGGCAGTATGCAGGTGACATCATGACGTGTGCCATCACAGCACATGAGGTCACAGCATCGCACGTGGCATCATAGGAAGTGACCTCACTGGAAGTAACATCACAAGAAGTCACATCAGATATTAAGACCTCACACATTTATCAGGCATATCATGAGTACATTTAAGCACATTATGAGATTTAATAAAATTGATTTTGCTTCGGGGTTGTACCAAAAAGTGGCGCAATCCTGACGCAAAATCTGGGCCTTAACTAATAAAATTTTTTTTTAATCCTGCTACAAACAAAATTGGCAACAAGGAGAAACATGTTAGTAGATCTGTTCTGCTTAATTGGTTACAAAGACTGCATTTTAAAATACTTTATGAGATTAAGGCATCTGCTGCAAAGGTGCCCAGTAAATCTCAGGGAATAATAATAATGGTCAGATAACTCTGGAGATTAATGCATTTGTCAGAGAGATCTGTGTTTTGTGTAGTCCCAGATTTGAATCAAAGTAGTATAGAAGGTTGATGTGCCTCCTGCAAAGCACATCATGTAACATGCAGATGACAGATTTTTACGTCTCACCTAGGCAGCCCTTGCGCTGTCTCTTCGAGACATGCTATATTCAGGCTATGGGCATTAAGCTCCTCCCACTTTCTGCCCATATTTTTAATTGGCTCCTGTTACTGTCCTTTGTAAATGGTGGCTTTTCATTAGTTAATAGGCTTAGTAGTCCCTCCTTAGTACCGCCTTTTCTCTTATTGTAACCTCCCATAAGGACGGCCCCTGTTACATGTCCTGTTTCTTGTATGATATTTATTAGTTTTGGCGCACTCTTTTCTCCTTTTTGCTTCTTTAAGCTCAGGAACTGCACGCAGCCACGCTTTCTCCCTCTCACAGGCTGCAGCTGACTCCTCCTCCTCCCCGTTCGCTCCCTCTCTTCGGCTGCAGCTGTTTCCTCCCTCCTGCTTTTTCAAACACAGGGCCTACAATTCACCTATGTTTAAGATTTATGCTTTTTATCATTTATGGCTTGCATGCTTGTTATGGCAACTCTTCGCTTCAACAGCCCTCCTCCCCCCACCCCCCTCCACGGAGCACGCGTGTACAGGAGGCAGGACAGCCGCTCCGCTGAAACATCATGTGACCCACGGCCTCCCAGCGCCATGCTGACCTTTAACTTTTACTGTTTTGACTTTTACTATGACGGCCGCACGCCTCGCCAAACTCAACTTATTTTTTTTTACTAACGCGGCACGCCTTTCAGCCAATCGCCTTTCTTTATGCCTGGCTCATCGTCTTTTTCATTAATTAGCACGTGGGAAACAACAAGCTCCCTTAATGTATTAGTTAGTAAAGCAAATATTGACCTTGTTCTCTTGTAGACTGGTGTTTGTTTTGACCTGTGACCGAGCGGTTCCCTCATGCCCTCTTCATTGAGCGTTTTTAATTGCTCTTACTGAATTGCTGTCTAAACTATGGCATCACCCGCTGCCGGTGAGTCGGACTAACAAGGGCTGTGTCGGGACTCGTGACCATTATTCAGTCACCTCAGGGCAAACTACCCCTTAGCACCCAAGGAGACGTTTCCAACGTCACCACCTCGGCATTGTCAACCTAACTTGCTACAGACTCAAGACCTTGTCAATGCAGGACAGACCATGAATAGTGTTTATTATATAGCGCACTCTGCTGAGAGGGTGGAGTTAGATGCCAAGCTACCACTCATATATAGATAGTGATGGTAGGTTGCACTGAGTGTTTGGTTATGGAAAGTAAAGAAATGCATCGAAATGAGGTTTCAGGGGCAGTGCTTTGTGTAAAACCAGGGGCCATCGAGTGCCAGGGTATAGTCACATTATAATGATGAAATCGCTTTGAAGTAAAGTGGGGAGACAGAGTCACTGTTTTACAGTGACGCAAATTACAAAATAGGAATACTTGTAATTTTACTGAGTATATTAAATATGAAAAAAAATATCATTTGTATTTATTAATGCAATTTTGGTAATTTTAAACAGATGTTTATCAGCTGTTTCCTATCACAGAAGCTATACCATTACAAAATGGCTATCCTGTTTGTGTGTGTGAGGGTGTAGTTGCGTCACCGGGCATGGGTATCAGAGTCCTTTTACTTTGGTGGTGCTTTATTTAGCCCGCCTCCTCACCAAGCTGATATAAAGACCGGCTGGTCGGCTCGTGATCCTTCAGTCTACAGCTAAAGAAGAACAAGCATTTGCAATGCAATAGGTCTCGCATTACTGAAAGTTTGAGCTATTGGCGTTGCAAATAATGCAATGCCAATAGCTCAAACTTTCAGTAATGCGAGACGCATTGCACATGCTTGTTGTTTTATGTATATAGGTGAGTGGGTTACTGCTTTGAACACAGAGATCCTTTTGTTAACTGCAGTTCATAAATTGTAATCCTTTGAAATAGAACAGTGAGCTATGAAGAACATGTTACTGCAACACATTGTTACCCTCCCTGTCTCATGTAACTCATCTTGAACAGTGATTTACACACTTACATGAATAATTCTCAATGTATAATGTGTATGTTACCTAAATCGCTGGGACACCCTGCATTGGGATAAGTAGCACTAGAAAGGAAATAAAACAGTGCTATTTAAATTGTTATTTGTGTAAATACTGGGACACCAGCATCTGACATTTTTACACTGCATGCACTTCCTTCTATACAACGACTGAACAACGTCAAAAGCGACAAAGGGTGCCGCTCTTAAGTACCTGTGAAGAGATATCAAGCTGTGTGCTTTTGTTTCCCCTCCTTCACATTTGCATTTAAGTTTGAGGTTCAAGGCCGCCTGTCCAGTCAGGATACTCGACTAAAAGGAGGCCTGATGGCCCTTAACTTCGGCCTTTATCTGTGGCCCAGCTGGAGTTGAACATAAAAAAGCCCCCTCACGCCTGCACGTTGCTGCTGGGAATGGAAAGCAGACAACGTGCTGGCGCTGCTGAACGTGTCCAGGTGTCTGAAAATTACACCGGGACAAGTTTAGCATATTTCTGTGGGGCCCGACTTATTGGCAGGGTGGACATTGTCCACTCTTTAAAAATAGTGGGTGGAAGCTGTCTACCCGTGTGTATCTCCGACTTGTGCCCTGAGTGTAGCAAAGCCCTTTCAGAAGTTGGAAATTCTTTTGGTCTTATAAAAGGGCTTATGTTATCATTACGAATCTCAAATTGAAGGGGGTGTCATAGTGGTACCCCTCCTATTTGGTATGTGTAGCGGAATGTATCATTGGTTTGCAAACGCAATTGTGGTTGCAAGCCATTGACCAGATACTGACCGCTGGATTTTTGGTGGTAACTGATTTAAAATTGGGAAGCTTTTTCCCCATGGGACAGATTCCACTTTGAGAATCGTTATCAGCCACCCTTGTGGGGTGCGGAGAGAGAAAGCAGGCAGGGGTCCGGGTGATTTGTTCCCAGAGGTTTTTTTTTTTTAAGCAGCAACTGTCTTTTAATGGCAACTGCTGCTTTAATAACTTGTTTTCCCTGTTTAGGAATGTAGATTGGCTGTTAATTGTAGGCATCCATCCCTGCATTCGTAGTCCATAATAGTGTGTTACCAATAGTGCCCTAGCTAATATTAATTTAGCAGGTTATGGGGCTACGCCCTGTGATTGTACAATTTGTGTTGCACTTGTATGTAGGCCGCTTTGCAAATTGCATTCCCATTAGCAAATCAGTCGGTGTGTAAATTGCAAATCCATTGTTTGCAAATGGGTACAGTACATCAGACCCTAAATTCCCTGGACTTCCTAATCCAGAAAGTAAACTATACTTATTTTTGGCTGGTAAATTTGACAGAAAATGAGTCTCAATCTGGAAGGGAAGTAGTTGGCTTTCACAGGGGTTCCAGTTTGGCGCTAGCTCAGGTTATATTTCCTGTGTTTGATGGTGCCAAGCACATATTTTCATGAATGCCATAATCTGCATTTGTTAAAATAACTAAAGTCGCAAGGCCTTTATGTATCACTGGGAATTAACTAGTCTGTCTTTACTTATTCCCAAACTGTAAATTATAGTTTGTTTATTACATAGGTGCTTAATATTTTCCCTTTTATGTCTATGTTTTGCGAAATATTTACTTTGATGTGCAGTAACTTACTTGAAAACATAGATTGGGGTGTTTTCTTAACTGCATGTCATCTGGATTATGACCAGTGCTGGATTTTGTGAAAAAACGGACAGTCAAGTTTTATTAGTTTGTTTAGTGAATGCTGTTTTATGTGAGTATTCTTTTTCCCACTCACTAAAAGAGTATCTCTCATCATCAGGTCTCTTTGGCTTAACATAGCAGCCTGCCCCTTTTCTAATGTTTGAAGGAAGATCGCTTATGTTTAATGCCCAGGGTAAAATTCTTTACCAATTGCACACAGTTTCTACTGGATCCATTTGGTAGTATATGGGATTTTTCTCCTCTACTACCTAGGAGAAAATTCCAGTTGCATCATCAAACTGGTTGTAAATGTCTCATGGTGTCAGGTTTTTTTTCCATGAAACCAGTAGAGTTTGCTTTAATTTTTCCAAGTTGTAGTCCCAACTCACAATGTCTATTGCTATTCGATCACTTAAACTGACTCCTGTTTCACATTGAAAAGGGAAATTGGGATCAGGATGGCACTGGATAAGTCTGCCCTCTAGTGGTGCAGACTTGGCCCTCTGCCTGACCACCAAGCTCTAGGGCAGAATCCATCCCCAAGATGGAAGAGTTTCGGGGTCATGGTTTTCACAAAGCACAATCTTCTTCCCCTGGCAGTAAGGCCAAGACAGATTACCTGTGATCTCCTAACTTTTATTCAATAACTTCTCAAATAGATTCTACAAGGGCTCTCGTATGTACATCCAGTCAGCTCACAGCATGCACAGTCTATCACTTATGACTCGGACTTCCTTTCAAATATTCAAAATACTATTTGCCTCCAAAAACCTGGTCTTATTTCACAGTTAGTCAGTTGTAGAATATGTATCTATGTTAATAATTCACATTAAAGTGTCTTCCTTCATGTAGTGTGTGTTTTCTTGACATATTTCCTTTGTAAATGCAGTTTGTACTAAGGTCATTGACATGTACTTAGATTAGCCTGCTATTCTGTTCCATCACTGGATGCTCAGTGTTTTGCCTTCTCTGTGCTTTCCACTATAAAGTATTGAAATATCAGGTCAAGGCTGTACTCCAAATCACACACTTGATGAGAGGAAATTACATTGTTGAATACATTTTGCTTTGATTGGCTCAGTCTTCCTTTGTACAACTAATGTATTCACTGCAATGTGATATTAGTCACTAGACTTCTAAAGGTTTTCCCCCTGGTGCTAAGCCTGTCTTTGACATTTGGAGCAAGTCACTCCTAAGCCTTCATTTTTTTTTTTTTACCACAAACATCATTCAGGACAATCCCCATTAAACAATGGGATGCCTACTAAGAGATGTAAAAATTGACCTAGCAATCATGATCTTACCGCAGACCAAGGATACTCAGACAAAAAATACGAAAAGCATAAATGACATCACCCTGTAAGATAAACATACCGACATGACATCATTTGGAACACACTTTAGTAACTGCAAAAGGAAAATTAAAAAATTTAACCTGGAAAGAAAACCGATAAACAAAAACGCCTGAACATAATTACTTCTTAAACCTCGTTGCCTCAAGGGATGGTGGATGGGGAAAAAAAGATACAGAGGCTTCCCACAGCCTCCGGTGCGTGGGGGGGCGAACAGCTGATTCACGAAGCGGAGCGGCGAGGAAAAGACCGTGCCGCCGCTCCGCGCTCCTTTTATAGGAGCCTTAGCCCCCAAAACAGGAATGAACAGATCCCGGCAAGATCCGGGACCCGTTTGGCGTGCGTTGCCCCGGAAGTGCTTGCTTCCACTTCCGGGGAATGCCTGGGTGTCCAATCACTGCCCGCGGGGGGCAGGCGCCGCTGCGTCATCGCAGCGCTGGTCCCGCCCCCGCAGGTGAAGCGTCCCGGGGACCGGCACAACCGCCATATTGGCGGCGTGACCGAGTTCCCGGTGGCGCCTTGGAATATGGTCAGGTATTGCCGAGTCCCCTCCCATTAGTGGATTTGTTGACACAAAAATCCCCTCCAGACAGGGATCCCGGGATGGTTGCTTCCAAACCCCTCTTTCCCCTGAGGCATCGATAATAAAATCATCCAATCACAGAACTTGGATTAGGGGTCGGATAACCCCGGCCGTACTTTATTAAAATTAATAAATCATAATTAAAAATTCATAGCAGAATTTTAATATGCAGAAAACCCAAAACATATTCAATAACATTTCAAATACACTTATTTACACATCGTTGATGGCTAACCTTAACATGAGTCTAATACATAGCCATACCTGACCTAAAACTGGAATATGGACACTTTGTTTTCTGCGTATCCTGGATGAGCCTACGTGCAAGGTCATGACTGTTCCCAACTACTTGCCAGGTCCCCCTTTAATGGAGTGACCTTGCGCAAGAGGCCTGTTCGCCCATCAGATTCCTTTCCGCGGGCACCCCCTACGCCCTCCAATACTACCTCCCAGGGACTGATGTTATGCCACGTTGGCGCCCATGCGCCTGCGCGGGGGTTGGTCCAAAGGGCCTGCCGGAAGCGGCACTTCCTACCCCCACACCCTTCAGCCTACCGGCCGCAAGCGCCCCCTGGAGTGTGATGAGGGACCACTGACCCCCCCACCTCCCCTTCCCAGGCGTCCCCATTAAACAATAGGATGCCTACTAAGAGATGTAAAATTTGACCTAGCAATCATGACCTTACCGCCACAGGCCAGTATAGTTGACCGACTATCTGGCCCCCCCCATCCGCTGCTGACCTGAAGGTCATGCCCTGTTTGTTACCCCTAACATCCAGGCTAGCACATTCTCCATGAAAAAATTATTGCCCAGTTTGGAAAGGTGCACTCCGTCCTGCAGAAAAAAACGCTCCCCCCGGATGCAACCATGCGCAATAGTCTGCAATTTAGGAGACCGGAAAAGCTTATCTATCCTGTTATTAATCCTCTTTACGGAGTGATTCAAAGCCCACACAGACTCACCGCCCCGCCATTGGAACCTCAGGATCATGTGAGACCATACCAATACTGCCTGTGGGCACTGCTTGGCCAACCATCCTACTTCTGTGATTATTGCCTCCACCACTCCTTTCCTACCCATGTGTACCAGGTCATTACCTCCCAGATGTATTATTACCGCATTGGGTGTCGCTGGGGACCTAAGGAGCAAAGCACCCATCACATTACGGAACTGACTCAATCGCAATCCCCCTTGATCGTGTAATGACACCTTAAAACCCGCCTGGCGGGCCCTGTTCGCAGAATTTCCTGCGAGAAAGTGCTGTTTCAACCTGCTCACATATGAATGGCCTGTGATCCAGACTTCCCTGTGGCCTGGCCCCCAGGCAGGTACATGGCGTGGGCGAGGTTCAGTTGACTGGCGGACGACGTCTAGCTCCCCTCCTGCGGGACAGGACGTGGAAACTGCAGAGAAGTGAAACAAGACCAAACATTAGTAATGATACTTAGCGTAAATGTAGCCTCACATATCGCTTGTAGCAGTCCGAAGACCACCGCCCTATCCTTTGAACATCCTGTCCCATCAGTCCCCGAGCCGTGGCTTCAGTAGCTGCCCCAATCCTGAAGGAGTGGGTACCAAATTTGGATGCATCCCGGCCTGCCTCCCCCAGTGCCAATGTCAAGATCCTCCCAAACTGAAACCTCGTGAGGGGAGTCCCATCCTGGTGGATCAACAATGGCCCCCCTGTACCCCGTGGCCTGCAGGCCATGTACGCCTCCAAGTTGCCCACCGGACAGCACGAGCTCCCCAGAGCTTTGTGTAAGATAACGTGATCCCCCCTCCCGTTCTGATCCATTTTTGATCTGGGGATTGATAGGGATACTGACCCTGCCTGTAGGTGGACATGGGCAAATTGCATCCCAACCTGCCAATCGTGTTTATTACGTGTCACCAATTCTCCAACTCTGAAAGCGCCATAAAGGGCGAGGGAAAAGGCAGACCTGAACAGTTGGACCTCCCTGGTGGATCTACATACTTTCCTCAATGCCCCCATGAGGGCTGAGAGCACTTCAATGCTAATCGGATGTCTAATGTCCGGCTGGGCACCCTGCAGGCGTTGCCACCCCTTCAGAGCCCTTTGAACCAAGAATGAGCCCGTGGGATCCCTATGCCCCAGCATCTTTGCGAAAAAGGCTATTGCTGTCATGTGGCGCCTTGCGCAAGCCACAGAACAGCCTCTGTCCCTCAATTCCCTTATGAATGATTTGACGGACCCTGGCTCGTGCCATGCCCCTTCCCAGCCCTCCCCCAGAAATGCGCAGTATGCGGTAACGGCCCCCTCATAGGCCCGCCTAGTCCTGGGTGCTAGGCTAGCTGCCACGAGGTCTGGTAGGTTGGGGCACCAAGCTGCCACAGATGCTCTGGAAAAGGGGTGGGACAGTCCGCCGCTTCCGGATGGTAGGACCTGAAAACCTGCATCTTGAAACGAGACCATGCGTCAACCGCGTGGTTGAGTATTCCCGGGACATGCCTAGCCCTAAACATCACATTTAATCTCATACATTGCAGCACAATTTCTTTAAGCAAGCGAAGCATCATCTTTACATGCCTAGCCCGAAACATCACATTTAATCTCATACATTGCAGCACAATTTCTTTAAGCAAGCGAAGCATCATCTTACACTTGGCAGACTGCTGATTGATGCATTCCACCACCGCCATATTGTCTGACCAGAAAACCACAGACTGATTGCGAAATTGTTGGGGCCAAATGGTCAAGGCCACCAAAATGGGTAAGAGTTCCAGAAATGATATGTTATTTGTTACACCGGTGTCAACCCACCACGCGGGCCAATGTTGCGCCGCCCATTGAGAACCCAGAATGGCTCCAAAACCCTCACTCCCTGCCGCGTCCGTCATGAGGCCAAGTTCTGGACTGGACCTGGCCAGGCTGGGCCATACTACTGAGCCGTTGGAATCACGCAGGAATGCCATCCAAATCTGCATATCCTGCTTAACTTCGCTGGACAGCCGAGTGTGGTGATGTTTTTCTCTCAGCCCTGACATTGCCTGTGCAAAGGAACGTGAAAAAGGGCGGGCCATAGGGATGATTCTTAATGCAAAGTTCAGCATACCCACTGCCTTCTGTAGCTGATGCAAAGTGACCTTTTCTTTGCGCAAACAGTCTGCTAATGCTAGAGTGAAACCTTCTACCTTACTCAATGGCAAGCATGACACATCTTCAATAGAATCCAACTCTATGCCAAGGAACTCAATTTGTGTGGGCAGCCCAACTGTCTTTCCTTGGGACCCCAAAATCCCTCATGAGTGCGCAGAATGCTTCTAAAGCCCTGCCACACTCCTGTGTCTGTGGCGCCCCCAACAACAAGAAATCATCTAAGTAGTGCAATACCCAGTGGTACCCGGTCACCTGCCTGAAGACCCATTCCAGAAAAGAGCTGAATTTCTCAAAATAAGAGCAAGAGACCGAGCACCCCATTGGCATGCACTTGTCCATGTAGAACTTCCCTTCTAGCTGGAACCCCAAAAGATGGAAATCCTGTGGATGGACTGGTAGTAAACGGAAGGCAGATTCTATGTCAGATTTTGCTAGCAAAGTGCCTGGGCCAAGCGATTACAGCATTGCGATCGCCTGATCCAATGATGCGTATCTCACGGTGCACAAAGCCCCATCAATAGCATCATTCAGTGACTGACCCCTGGGAGCAGATAAATTATGGATGAATCGGAACTCCCCCGGGTCTTTTTTGGGTACTACACCCAGAGGTGAGCAGACAAAATCATCAACAGGGATTGAGTCAAAAGGACCCGCCAGCCTCCCCAAACGCAGTTCCTTCAACACTTTATCTATTGCCACAGGCATGTTCTCCCTCACTGACTGCTGATTGCGGCAGTAAGGAACTCCAGAATAGCCAGGGGCAGGAATCCTGAAACCATCCCTGAATCCCTCCAGCAACAACTGGGCTGTGTTTGGGCAGCAGTATTTATTTAGCCAGTGAATCAAAGCCATTGTATTTATGGGTGAGTGTGCCTTAGTAAGTGATAAATCCTCATTCCTATTTTTTACCTCCCTTGTCCTTTGATTTCTTGAAACACTTGGATTCTGGGTGGGAGGACAAACCACAGAAAGAGCAGGCATGCCTGAATTTACATGAACCATTGGGCCTTGTGCATGTCCATTTGTTGAAATCCCAACACGCTCCCTTCTTGCTACCCCCTTCCCCGCTATGGGGTGTACTTGGCCGAAAGGACTGCCCTTTTGGTGCGTCCTGGCTTATGCTTTTCATGTGCCTCAACCACAGAATTACATCCATTTGATCCCATGTTAGAGCCGGGTCAGAGGCCTTCGCCCTCCTAAATGCCTTGTCATATTCCTTCCAACACATTCCCCCGTACTCATCATGTGCACATGTGATCCTATTCTGATAGCACACCAATTCAGACCCCAGCCCAGGGAATTTCTCCACCATTATCGCATGGAAGTTTGAAAATGCCTTTATTCAGTTAATTAAGGTTTCATCAATCTTTTTCCTAGTGGGCCAATTGCCCCAATCCCTTGGGTGAGCCCATTCCCTCAACTTTTTAGCCTCCTCCCTCTTATCCTTGTCCACTAAACAAGAAATCATGTTCACATATTCCCCTTTCCAGATTTGCTCTTTCACATCCTGTGCGATGTGCCTCCCCAGACGCTCTCTGGGTGTGCGCATCTCCCCCAAACCTAAACTTGGTAACACTTGGTCCGTACCTGCAGACGTGCCTGCTTGCGTCTTTGCCTGCTCAGTTCCTCCAGCAGTGACCGGATTGGGAAGCTCTGGGCCACTCTTGTCGCTCCCTGCACTCTTTTGCCCTGCCCCACTGGCCTGCCCTACCACTGCTGGTGTGCCCGTCTCAACCCTCTGTGGCACCACCTGCTTCGCCTTTTCCACCTGTGCTACCAAACTCTTGGCCCTCTCCACTGCGTCCCCTTCAGCTAACAGGGCCCCACTGCCCGCAGAAGGAATTACAGTCCCTGCCTTGGCTAGCCATGGGAGCACTGCCGCTAGATTAGCTACTTAATCAGGTTGACATGGTACCAAACTAGGGGTACCACAATGGGGTACCACTGGCTGGGACGGAGCCCCCTCTGAACCAGGACCCCCAGTGCGCTAGGCTAACTTGGGCCACCAGGACCCCTAGGTGCGCTAGGCTGACTTGGGCCCCCTGCGCCCCCAGGTGGCGTTATTCCCACTGGCACTGCTCCATTCCCCTCCTCTGGCTGCGCCCCCCCAGCTGGGACTACAGGTCCTGGGATTGTTGGGCTTGGCAAATCTACTGGAACAGCCCCCCCCGCTCCCACGTTTAGGCTTAGATCTCCGGGGTACCGGAAGGAAAGCTGCCCTGGGTGCCACCCTGGAACGCCTGGGCCTGTCCTCACTGTCTTCCTGCCCATCCACTTTTCTGCGTAGCTCTGCCACGGTCTGACCCAAATCATTCAGTGTGCGCATCATTGTAGCCATCCACTCCTCCATTCGGGTTGGTACCTACCCCCTCTTAGCCTTGGGTGCCATGGCAAGAATATGTATTGCGCAACAAATGCCCAACAAAGAGAATGCAACCCAGCTTATGCTTATGGCCTATTGCACTGGTCAAACCCCAACAGCGACTGCCCTATAATCAGGGTAACGTGGGCAAACCTCAACAACCCTGCCTGCCCTAGCTAACAAAAATGGCTCCTGCGCCCCAAACTCACTGCACCCCACTTCAATGTGGCCCTAAACAAATACTACGCCTTACAAGCCGAACCCTTGGGGTCCAAACTACTCTGGTCTGGTCTGGGACAATGCCCAAACCCTTACCACCCTTTCAGTTGAGCCACCGCAGGCCCCCGGTCGACCACAAGCGCCCCCACAGCCAGAGCCACTCCCACAAGCTAATCTAGTGGGTCGGTGAGTATGTACTCCAACCCGAATGGCTCCCAGCTGCGGTGGAATGCAGGTCCACCAGGGGTGCAAAAGGAGGGGTCCTAGCTGCCTTGTGCTTTCCCTCGCTGAAAAACTGCTCCTCGTGATGTAGAATGCCACTGAAGAGTGCCCCCCGCAATCGCCAGCAACAACCTGCAGAAAAGGAGAGAAAATAAGAAACAGAGGCTTCCCACAGCCTCCGGTGCGTGGGGGGGGGGGGGGCGAACAGCTGATTCACGAAGCAGAGCGACGAGGAAAAGACCGTGCCGCCGCTCCGCGCTCCTTTTATAGGAGCCTTAGCCTCCAAAACAGGAATGAACGGGTCCCAGCAAGATCCGGGACCCGTTTCGCGTGCGTTGCCCCGGAAGTGCTTGCTTCCACTTCCGGGGCATGCCTGGGTGTCCAATCACTGCCTGCGGGGGTCGGGCGCCGGCCGCGTCATCGCGGCGTTGGTCCCGCCCCCCGCAGGAGAAGCGTCCCGGGGACCGGCACAACCGCCATATTGGCGGCGTGACCGAGTTCCCGGTGGCGCCTTGGAAATTGTTTGTTTAAAGCCTTTTAGTATCTGGAGCCCACAACTGAGCTGTGGCTTACAAGGATTTGTCATGGCATCACTTGAGATTGAAAAATAAGATGAATAGAAATTATGTATCAAGGAGAGCCCTGCATTTTTTAACTGTGCCAAATAATCTGACTTCATAGACCGGTGCCATTCGCTTCTCTCAAAATATTGGATGCCTGAAATGTTGTGATTTTAAGAGTTGTTGCTAAATTCGTTTTTTGTTGCCTCTCCCTTATAAGGGTAGCTATGAAAATCAAGTGATAACAGTAAATGTCATATATTCCTGCCTTGTGACACACGCACACACATCTACCAATGCAACAGTACTTCATGTGAAAGGGCCTCTTGTTAAGGATAGGAACAGGCCAAAACCATGTCTGTCAAGTCAATTTTGCACAAACATTTGGCATGCGGTATAACTTCTGATCTTTTACCCCAATGTTGTTCTCTGCTCTTAGAAAAATTAGACACCCAGGAGAATCTGAGGAGGAGTAACTTGTGTGGATGGTGCCAATTTGTTTTACAATGAATGCTGTGCAAACGTCACACAGTAGCTAAAAAGAAGCATTATTTCCCCACATGTATGTGCTACAAAAGGCTGAACTTTGCTGCCAAAGGTGCAAATAAGTGTCTTGTGCTGTCACCCTTCTCAAGAAAAAAATGTTGCTCCACATCTGTGAGTAGCCATATCGTGTAGAAGAAGAATGGGCCAAAACTTCAACCCTGTCATGCCCATTTTCTGACTTCATTTTAGACAGACATTTTCCATTGTCAATATGGCCAGGGAGTCGCCGATGTCCCAGGAGTACTCACCCCTACACTCCAAAATACCAATGTCAATGACAAGGTCTGAGACCAGCTCTTTGGGTTAGGGGTCATAAGACCCTCGGACTGATTTCTTGCACATACACAAAACACATTTTAAACATCAACATTTTGCACAGTAACCACATTATTTATATCTTGTTTACAAGTTGAGACCTAGCCTTGACAGACTCGAGTACATGGGAGTCACCTAACCATAACTAGTTTCTTCCTGTGCAACCAACAAAACATAACCGTTCCGAGTGAGATCATGACTGGTTCTGTGACCCTGTAGAACCAAGAAAAGCCCACCTCAAGGAGCAGTGGGGGCTTGGCGGTGCGGGAATCACCCGAGTCTACTCTTACCCTCCTTATATAATAAAGTGGACCCGGAAACCTTCGTCTGCAGAGAGAACCACCTTTATTACAATAGCCCGGGCTATGGAACAGAGTCCCAAGCTAGTCAGAGACAAAACCTAGGAGGCTGCTGCTTTACTCCACAGCGAACAAGCCTTATATACATTTTTATTCCACTCTTTTGGCATTCAGTCCATTGTTCAATCAGGGCGGTGTTTGTAGTTGATGACCTGATCAAGACTCGGCATTCAGACCATTGTTCAATCAGCTTGATCAAGGCTCGGTCAGTCAGACCATTGTCCAGATGACCTGATCACGGTGTCAAGAATGTTTACCAAGCAGGGAGCAGAAGATGAAAAACAAGCTTGTTTACACAGGGCGTAGGTGTCTCATGGCTTTCTGTTGATGAATTGGCTAACTGCAAAGAACAGGGGGCTTGGGTATGTGATAGTTTTTTTAGCGTCAGCAGAAATGGAGGCTGTAGGCAGTGTTTTGTCACGAGATGGCAAGGAATGGAGGAATGTAAGGAAATTAATAGAACCTAGTGAAAACTTATTTTCTTCAGACCCTCCTTTTGCCATTGAGTGGCAAAACATGTTCTTAGGAAATGTCTACCTGCATTAGGTCGCCAATCTCTTGTTGAAGCATTATCCTTACGTTGGTGTCACGTGTACTGACCGGGGAACTTTTAAGGGCCTGTGTACACATAGCACAAAGCATAGGCAAGCACTGAATACACAGGCAGCATGAGATGATGACTGCTATTCCCAAGGCAAAAATGAGGATCCCCCATCCCCATCTGGAAAGGAGGCCCCAAATCCAGCCCATGAGGGACCAGTCGTCTTGTTGTTGATGAATCTCAGAGGAAAGTTTATGCAGACGTTGGATAGCTTGATAGACTGATGGAGCGTTATCAGGTATGTAAATGCAGCAGCTGGAGCCGATTAGTTTACATACACCACCACGGTCAGCAAGGATGATGTCAAGTACCATTCGATGTTGTAGTGTCATTAGGCGGTCCGCCTGAAGCTCTGCGGTGATGTTGCCCAATGCCCCTGCTGTTTCATTAATGGTTGCCTCCACCACTCGGGTAAGGTGTCGTATGTTGCGGCTGTTGACCATAGGACCCAAGAACGGCAGGAAACCTTTGAAGAAGTCCCCCGCCTCCTGTCCTGCAGTGTCATCGGCCTCAATTACTCCCCTAGGCATACGATGGTGGAGGTGGGGATTGGTCAACTGATGTGTCCCAACAGCAGTAAAGGTAGGGGGAAGAAGAAAGGCCAAATAACACACACCTGACCAATTTCCTGGAAGCCAGGTATAAGCAGACTGTCCACAAACAAAATAGGTATTTGGAGAAGCGATTAGGAGTGGTGGTGAGGTAATATTCAGTGTACTGATTATTGCGCAGTCACTGACTCCTACCTCCCGGGTCCCTAGTCCTTTTATGCACACCTGGCCATGCGTGTTGATCACATTGAAAGCCTGCAATTTGGTGGGAACTTTGCGTCGGGAGAAGATTATTCTACTTGAGGTGTTGAACACAACCATCTCATTGCGTTCAGCACGGGAGATGTTCAAGATGTCAGATGTCGTAGTAGGGCAGAAAGGATTACTGACATTGCCTGTTCTGTTTCGGGTGAAAGTGTCATAAAAATCGCCAATGATGGAGCTCGTTGTTCCATTGATCGTATATGCATCGGCGACGAGCATCCTCCAAGCCAGACAGGACCCAAAAACAGAAAATGGATAGACGAAATAGGGGACAGTGTGTGTCATAGAGTGTGGCATGAGCCCACATACCCAACAGTTCGAGGTATTAATCACAAGCTGATGCTGGTGCAATAATTGTACAAAAGTATTGTTCATGAATTCCAGGCGTCGTGGTAGTTCATGGGGTGACAAGGTGGCGTGGAGATGTTCTGCAGGTGTCGGTGTCATAGCCAGAGGAGCTGGGGGAGAGGTCAGCAACAGAAACCATCCCACAACCAGCAGGGTGAGGAGAGCAAAAGTATAACTATCGTGGAAAGGAAGCATTTATTGTTCAGAAGTTTGACATATTTCTTGTGCGCTTCAGACCCTCGGACCGCTGCCATTTGTGCTCAGCCTGTTGTCACTAGCGGCTGTCTGTGATTGGTGGTTGCTTCACTGGGTGTGGATACCAAGAGTCCTACGGACTTCCCATTGGTCCAGCATACCAGCACCGGTCTCAGCCGGAGATATCACAGCCCTACAGCCTATTAGACACCAGACAGAGTCAAGGGCCAGCCCCTTTTCTTGGTCTCAAGTTGTAGCGAGTGGAAGAAGGTATGGAGTGGTCTGGAAAGAGAGCTTCTTGTTCCTTCCTCTGATCCTGCAGAGGAGGGATGACTGGACCCCCTAAGATTCGATCAGTTTCAGCTTCCGTAGTGGTGTAATGAAGCTGAGCATCAGTGAAAGGGACAAAGGTCGGTACTACTTCTGTGTCGCAATCCGGCAGTCCTTCTTTCACCCATTGGTCGTACGGGAGGGGGAGAGGCACCCTTTTACAATGGGTAGCATGTGTCCAGTTCTTTCTCCCTTCGACTTTTACAGCAGTTCGGGTGGCGAGAAGGACCTGTCGGGGGTGCGACCAGCGGGGCTCCAGACACTTGGTACGCTGAAAATTTCGGATCACCACCCAGTCACCTGGTTGAATGGTGTGACCTGGGCCTTCGCTCTTGTCGGGGATAGCAGGGTGTACCTGATGATAAAGAGTACGAAAAGAATCGGTTAACTGGTACAGGTAGTCAGTCAATACTGGGAACTCAACATCAGACAATTTCTTTGGCCTTGGTACGCCCCATACATTAGCTGGTCTACCGAATACCAATTCGTAGGGAGATAATCCTATCCTTGAGTGGGCAGTGGTCCTTACTGACAAGAGAGCAAGGGGTAGGGCATCTACCCAGGTAACACCTGTTTCCGCCACTATTTTGGCCAATTTTAATTTAAGTACCCCATTGTATTTCTCCACCAATCCGGCTGACTTAGGGTGATTAGCAGCATGAAACTTTTGTCTGACACCAAGCCTGGAACACACAAACTGGACCACATTGGCTGTAAAATGTTGGCCATTGTCACTCCAAATGAAACGGGGCAACCCAAATCGGGGAAAGTATTCTTTCAACAAAACTTTGGCCGTTGTAATAGCTGTGCAATCCTTGGTGGGGTAGGCCTCCACCCATCTGCTGAAGGCACAGACCACTACAAGGACATATTTCAAATTTGCACACCTGTCCATGTGGATATAATCCATCTGGATGGCCTCAAAAGGAAACGTAGGTGGGGAGAAGCCACCAGCGGGGGTAACTGTACCTTTTCCTGTATTGTGCATAAGGCAGATCATACATGACTTAACCACTCGGTCAGCATATAGGGTATTTTTTCATTATACCATGTTGGCTCTAGTAACTTGCATATTCCCTTTGCACTGATATGGGCAGGGCCATGGGACATAGTGACAACTGGGGGACATGACTGTCTGGTAACATCCATTGCCTCCCTTCGGATATACGCACCCAACATCCCTCTATCTCTTTCTCTGCCAGATGTTCCTCCCATGTGTGCAGTTCTTTTGCAGTGGCATGAGATTGAATCTCGACCACACTCTGACTAGTATTTTCCAACATTCCTCCTTCCACCACCCATCTGGCTGGTCCTGTCACAAACATTCCATCTAATTTACTTAGAGCAGTCTGTCTTGCTGTTTGGTCTGCAAGGGCATTGCCTTCCCCTACATCATCAGTCACTTTCTGGTGGGCTTTACATTTAATCACTGCAACTTTTCTAGGTAATGTCAAGGCGTCTAGAAGTCTGTGTATCAGGGGGCCATGCTGTATTCTAGTCCCATGTGAGGTGAGAAAATGTCTTTCTTTCCAGAGTCTACCAAAATTGTGAGCCACCCCAAAGGCGTACTGACTGTCCGTATAGATATTAACAGTCATGTTTTTACTGATTTCACAAGCTCGTGTCAAGGCCATTAATTCAGCCGCTTGGGCCGATGCCTGTGGAATTTGTGCTGTCTCAACTACTGTAACAAGAGTGGTGAGGGCATATGCAGCAGATGTAGTTCCATCCGATCTTTTAAGACATGAACCATCTATGTATAGTGTTCCCTCAGCGTCTGTTAGGGGGGTGTCTTGTAGGTCCACACGACCCTTTGTCTCTTCTTCAGTCCGTAATATGCAGTCATGAGGTTTCAGAATTTTTCCCTTGTGTCTCAGTAGGGAGTAGTGTTGCTGGGTTTAGAATATTACATCTCCTAATGTCAATGTGACTGGAAAAAAGAGTGAGCTCATAACCTGTAAGTCGTGCACTGGTAAGGTGTTGTGTCTTGGTGTTGTTGGGCAAGGTATCTACTGCATGTGGGACCATTAAGGTCAAGGGTGAAGACATAACAATACCTGCGCTCTGGCGGACCATAAGTGCAGCAGCAGCAGTTGCGCGTAAACATCCAGGGAGGGCTCGGGCTACTGGGTCAAGTGTAGCCGAGAAATAAGCACAAGGGCGATGTTTGTCACCAAAAATCTGAGTTAAGACCGCGCAAGCGCAGCCATGTGTCTCAAGGACAAAAAGAATTTTTTTTTTGTTTTGCCATAGTCTGGGGTGCCTAACACTGGAGCTGTACATAAGGCATCTTTGAGTGTCTGAAAGGCAGCCACATGCTCAGTTGTCCATGGAAAACCTCTTTCTGGCATATCTTTAGTAGTGAGAGCTAAAAGAGGTTTGACAATGGCCGAGAAGTTAGGGATCCATTGTCTGCAATAGGAAGTGAGGCCTATAAAGGCACGTACTTGTTTCTGTGTCAAAGGGGAGGCATGGAGGTAATAAGGGACACTCGGTCAGCGGTAAGTTGTCTTCCCTCCTTCGAGAGGAGGTGGCCGAGGTAGGTCACTTTCTCTCGACAAAATTGCAATTTGTTCAAGGAAACCTTATGATTGTGGGAGGCAAGGTGGTGAAGCAGACGTACTGTTGCTTGTTCACAAAGTGGAGCAGACGTGGCTGCAATTAAGAGGTCATCTACATATTGCAACAGAGTGGCTCCTGCTGGGAGCGTGAGGGAGTCCAACTGATTCTTGAGAGCCTGACTATAGATGCTGGGGCTTTCAGTAAAACCTTGGGGGGCGCAGCAGAACCGGAAACTCCGCCCTCCAAGGGAGAAACCAAAAAGATGTCTACTGTCCGGATGTATGGGAATGCTGAAAAATGCATTCTTTAGGTCAATAACAGAAAAATGAGTGGCGGTTGCTGGGACCATGGTCAAGAGGGCTGTGATATCAGGGACAACGGGATACTGTGAGACCGTAATTTTGTTGAGAGCCCGCAGATCGATGACAAACCGATAAATTTTGGGGGCCGCGGGAGAGGGATCAATACATTTTTTAAGAACTGGAATAATTGGGCTGTTACACTCATTACCACGTGTCTCCTCAACTACTCCCGTCTTCATGAGATCTGATATTATAGATAATAGGGCAGCCTCACCTTCCTGGGGAAGGCGATACTGGCGAAGCCGGGGCAGTTGGGCACCTTGCTGGATACGGACAGTATACGGAGAAATGTCGAGAAGTCCTACATCAGTGTCAGAAGTGGCCCAAAGTGATGAGGGTAAGGCCTGCAGAACGGGAGGGAGGGGTCCAGAGAGGAACATAGTGGCAGAGGAATCTGGTGATATGGTAAGGGACACGCCAACAGGACTACAAGAAATGGTAGCATGTAAAGCCTTTAACAAATCCATACCCAGCAAATTTTCACTACATCCAGTCGTGAGAATCAAAGGAGCATCCATATGAGCTGGACCGAGATCCAGCGGGAGAGGCTTAGAGACGGGGTTGGTGACAGGGACCCCAGAAAAACCCACGGAGACATTGAGAGAGCCAGAAAGGGGTGCCTCCGGTATCAAGGTGTGCGCAACCGAGGATCTAGTAGCCCCGGTGTCTAGGAGAAGCTTCTTTATCCCCTGCAACTGACATCCGGACATAAGGACCTCGCTGATCCACAGGAATCGGCACTCTTACATTACCCCTTTCCTGGCTTTCCTATGGCTGGTAGAAACCTGTCTCATCGGTCTCATCATAATCATCGTTAAAGTATGTCCTAGTGGCCTCATACCCGTTGTCAAATCTGTTAACTGTACCCTGGGGCGGACCCATACGGGGTCGAACATTAGGATCTGGTGCACGCCTGCCTAGGAGGTCCCATATTTCCTTCCCTTTGAGTTCGGGGCCTAGTTTTTCCCGACTGAATATTCTGGGCTAATACCGGCATTCACTGACCCAGTGGCCATAAGCCTTACAGTAGGCACACTGGTCTTTATCAACGGGACCTGCCGAACTGATGGACTTCTGTAAAGGAGACTGAAGGGGGCGCTGGGGCAGCCTCTGGAACTGGTCCGAAGGCAGACCTTGGCCTCTAGCATTTTGTCCCCGGGTGGATAAGCTTGTTGTAACAAAACTTTCGTTTTAAGGTCCTTGTTCTTCCTAACCTCTTTGTCTTTATCTTCATTCTCTCTATTCTCATGATATTGGGCCATGGCAAGGATGCCTGCCATAGTCTGAGCTGACCACGTACTCTCAACCTTCTTAAGGCGGGCCGAGAGATCCGGTAATAAATTAGATACAAATTTATCAATAAACACTGAGCCCGAGCCAGGGGCTCTAGCGTCCAATCCACTGTGACTTTTGTACTCAGTTTCGAAGCGGGTGAAAAATCAGCAACAGACTCATCCTTACGTTGTTTACATGCATTTATCTTATCCCAATTAACAGCTATTTCGGGCAAAAGGGTCTTCATGAGTTGCAACAGATGGCCTGGGAGAGCCAGAAAAGCCGGATCAGGCTTAGTCCCTCCCTCTCTGTCATTCTCCATCCTCTCAAAGTCGGTCCAGTCACCATGCAAAGCGGCATTATGGTTGGCATGGCGTATTTTGTCCCATATGTCGGGTGGTACTACTGACCCGAATAATAAGTCAATATCCTCTAAGGTAAGGACACCAGAGGAAACAATCTGACCTAATTCCTGATAGTAAAGAGCCGGATTCTTACGGGGGTCTGGTAATTGGGATTTCAATTGAAGAACATCCGCTCTTTTCCATGGGACATGCACCCACATCCTACGCCAGTGGGCTGGGGCTGCTCCAACACCCTGGTTATTGGCGAGCACTGCAGGGATAAAGACGGGAGCTGTCTCTCTCATAGGCATAGCTTTGTCATTCGGAGATGGCGGAAAAGCCATTGTGTCTCTGAACGCAATCATGGTAACAAGGGCTTCATGCATATCATCTCCCTGAACATGACCCTTGGCAATAGTTAGTTTTAAATCAATCAATCCCCGGGGAGTATCTATGAACAATGCTTCGTATCTTTTCATTATAAGTGTGCACATATACTCGGCCATGTCTGTTTGTTGTATGGCCGTCCATTGTCTAAACGTTGACCAGATAGCTTTAACGCCATAAATATTACCATTATTTACCCAAAATGCACATTGTTTTCGCGATAGCGTCCCTTTCACTACTCCCAGCGAGTTCAGCAGACCTCAAAGACTCCTTTCTAGGGGTACCGAAGAATCCAAACAGGGTATTGGGCATAAGGGAGGACCATCTTGTTCGGTCCGGGAGTGGCATAAGAGTTACCAACAGGGGTACCAATAGACTGATTATCAAGCAGACGGGAATGTATGGTCGGGGTTGGGTCAATAGGTGGGGCGGTATGAACTGTCGGAGGGAGGGGTGCTGGCAGGATGACGGGAGTCAAAGGATCAGGCAGTGGTACAATGGGTGGGGCAGCCTGAACCACCACTGGTGGGGGTGGAGCGTTAGGAACATTTTGAGGAAGAGCGGGATACATAGGAGCCGGAGCATAGGCAGGAGGTGGACCTTCAAGAATAGCATTCAACAACGAGTCCCCCTCTTCTCCTTCAACCTCAAGGTCCCTGGGAGAACGGGCGGGGTAACATTTTGTCGCCTTAGCCCTATGATGTCTATCTGCCATTTCAACCCCTTCCTGAACCTTATTTTCTAAATGCGCTTTCGCATGATCAGCCATAGACATCCTCTCTTTCTTTTTATTCAACGCTTGCTTTTTTCTCATTTTTTGATCTATTTTTTTCCTCCACAACGCGGTGGCGTCAAACATGGCTTGACGAGACCGTTTGCGGAGCAGCTGCTCCTCCAGGCTCGAAAGGGCCTGGAGATCAAAGGAGCCAAACTGTGGCCACTGTAATTCAACATTGCTTCGTTTCGTATATTTTACCCATAAGGAAGAAAACATGATAGCAGATCTGGAGGAAGCGGGCAGGCTGCCTCCAGAAGGGAGTCCTCTGTACATACGCAACAACATAACTTTCGGAACTTACTACTGAGTGGCATATTTTTACTTCAGGCAGACAACAGTGGGAGAAAAATACTCCCCTCACTGGCTTGGCTTTTGCAAAAGTCAATACAGACAGAAAACAGAGCACAAGTGGTGGATGATCAGTCCACCCTTACCCGAAAATGTTGTTCTCTTCTGCAGACGTAGGCACGAGTCCAGATCCAGACAGAGACCGCACTAAAGGGGGCACCAGCGGGACGCAGTCAGGTGGCCCAGACCGGATGGGGAAGACCGTGTGCAAGACTGGTCTACCAGACTGAAAATGGTCCCTCGGGTAGGGTACCTCCGTCGGACTTCCACCACGGGCCCCCTCACGACCACCGGGCCAGACCTACGTCTCCGTGGTGTCCCTGTTCAGGCGCCATTTGTAGAACCAAGAAAAGTCCACCTCAAGGAGGAGTGGGGGCTTGGCGGTGCGGGAATCACCCGAGTCTACTCTTACCCTCCTTATATAATAAAGTGGACCCGGAAACCTTCGTCTGCAGAGAGAACCACCTTTATTACAATAGCCCGGGCTATGGAACAGAGTCCCAAGCTAGTCAGAGACAAAACCTAGGAGGCTGCTGCTTTACTCCACAGCGAACAAGCCTTATATACATTTTTATTCCACTCTTTTGGCATTCAGTCCATTGTTCAATCAGGGCGGTGTTTGTAGTTGATGACCTGATCAAGGCTCGGCATTCAGACCATTGTTCAATCAGCTTGATCAAGACTCGGCATTCAGACCATTGTTCAATCAGTTTGATCAAGGCTCGGTCAGTCAGACCATTGTCCAGATGACCTGATCACGGTGTCAAGGATGTTTACCAAGCAGGGAGCAGAAGATGAAAAACAAGCTTGTTTACACAGGGCGTAGGTGTCTCATGGCTTTCTGTTGATGAATTGGCTAACTGCAAAGAACAGGGGGGCTTGGGTATGTGATAGTTTTTTTTAGCGTCAGCAGAAATGGAGGCTGTAGGCAGGGTTTTGTCACGAGATGGCAAGGAATGGAGGAATGTAAGGAAATTAATAGGACCTAGTGAAAACTTATTTTCTTCAACCCTTCGTCTCGAATCCCCCCCCTCCAAAGGATGGGTCTCTCCTTATGAGAGGACTCCACCTTTCCTCTCCCGTAACAGGAGTTCTTGTGCAGGGGGCCAAGCTGCCCTTAGGATGCCTACCTTGGGCACCCCCTACACCCACATTTCTCAACCCCCTCGGGCCAGTCCTAGCTCATGACAGGTAAGGACCGCGTGTCAGCGACCACCCCCCCACACCACTCCCAGCTCCTTTCGACTTGCTGAAAGCACTGTTTGGAGGGTCCAGTGACGGCAATGTTATTTTGTTATAAAAAGGATGCTGTGAAGGGACCCAAAGTGTCCCCACCAATCATGACCTCATCCACCAACCTGCTTAAATACAACAAACCATCATGTCATACATTGATTGCTAGAGGAAAAAGGTTTTAAGCATTACATTAAACAAGCACATAAATTCTGACAGTCCTGATCAGTTCAAGAAAAAGTCATACATCTGCCCTAACGCAACAACCACATCCGGGCACATCCTCCCCCTTGCTCTAGGGATGGTTGGCGGGGAAGCTAGAGCTCAGCTCTCGCGGCTCCTGAGGGGCAGGGCGTACTGGTAGAGCTGTAGCCTTGGTGCAGACAGCAATGGTAGGGTGGTGGGATCTGTGCTCTGGGGGTGTTGTGGGGAAGAGAAGGGGCCAGAACGCTGTGCCCAATGCGGCGAGTGGGAACAAAGAGACCTGCTCGCCCCCTTGCGGCTCCTTTTAAGAGGTGGAGTTGACCCACATGAAGTTGTTTCGGGGCCTCTTGTGAACCCGATGATGGACCCGGCTCCCCCGCCATACTACTAGCTCTCCCGACTTGGGAAAACCTCTGCAATGGCTGTAGTTTTTCACCCCATGACAATTTGGCAACCAGGGAGCCCTACCAACACTAGATATTTTTAGCACTGGGGACTCTTGGGGCTCCAAAGAGACATGCCATGTGTTTCTCGCGCTACATTTTCTTGCCCAGAATGATCGGCAGAATTTTGACTTTGGCTCGTTAAATAACAAATGCTCTTTATCACCATGAGTATGGAAATTCTGGATATTAAGAAATCTGCCGTTACTAGCAAATTCCTGTTGTTCATTAACTTGTTCTAACAGTAGTTGAAGTTTGTTGCTCATATAAGGTAAGAATGGCTTTTGCGATCTATGCATGCCACTGGTTTTAAATTTCTCTCAGGTGGTTGATGGATTTTCCGGAGCGTATGCCACTTAGTGAAAAAACTGCTGCTGAACCACTAAGTGTTGAACTGAGAAGCACAACAACGTTCCTATTATTATGCAGGAAAGAACCCCTTTCAGGACAAGAACTTTCACTCACCCGGAGTTACCTGCTTCATCATTAGGTTCCCTCCTCACACCAAGGCCGCAAGGTCATTGGCGTGGGCTACAATCCCTCACGAATTGAGGAGGAGTTGAGGTGTTTTAGGAAACTCAAGAGCAAGAAAGGAGTGAGTAAGAGGCAGAGTGCAGTAAGGGAGGAAAAAGTTTTAAACTGTCTACAGAAGGCCTAATGATTTATTCTGTGGCCTTATGGGACAGGATTTAAAGAAAAGAGGACTCGAGTTTAGCAACAAATATACCCTACAGTAGGTCAACATGTTTCTGCCCTTAGGTGACCCCAAACAGGGTTCTAGGGCATTCTTCAGGGCCAAGTAAATAGTCACTCTGCACAAATCAAAAAGAACGTGGAAAAGGAAAGACCTATACTGGCCACCGAATCAGTAGCCTGTTCATATACAGCGATGGCCCGTGATGCTGTGGGTCCACCGTCTATCTATATGGTGATGTAGAGAGACCACTCTCTAGCCCAAATGGTGACACCACTGTTGCACAGCTTAATGAAGTCCATGCATCTACTGCGGGTGTCCTGGCGAGAAGGCTCTCGCTGGGACACCCCCAGTAGTTGCATGGACTTGTATAGTCCATATAGATCCAAAACACAACCAACTAGGACTGCAAATCACTTACATGTGCAATTGATGGCTTAAGTACCACTTTCTTTTGTTTCTAGTCCTATTTTGGATTGTAAACCACGAAATGTTATGCCTTATAGTTCATGATTCACAATTTCCGTTATATCTAGCCTTTTGGCGAAGTAGCCCATGCCAGTGCATTATGGTCATTGTAGTATTACAATAGATCTGTTGTGTGGAACATTATTCTGTTCAGATCGAGTTAGGTGGAAGTGAGGGGGGACTGGAGATGACTGTATGTGCTGTTCTGAAAGGGGTAGATGCATTTAAGTGATCACCTTGTCAATAGTTCCCTAGAAGTAGCACTCTGTACGTGAAGGTCTGGTCCATAGCACCCATACCCGTGCTATTTCTAGTGTTTTCTCACTATCGGTACGGCTAGCCATCTGCAGTCGGAAGGTCCCCTCACAATCCGCCCACTTCTCAAACTCCCTAGTCCAGCGCTTCACATTCGGGCCGTTCTTTGTCTTCCAATTACTAGTAAGTTCCCTCTTAGCCAACACCAGCCCCAAATCCATGAACCCACTAGTAACTTTATTCCTAGCATTGTGTGGGAACCAGTGCAGCAAACAACAACCTGGCGTCAGTGCTACATCTCTCTCCGTCACAGTCGCCAGGCTAGTTGTTACCTCCCTCCAAAATTCCCTCAAAAACGGACAGTCCCAAAACATGTGAAGGAATCCCGCGCCCTCCTGATTGCATCTCGGACACGCGGTCTTGGCCCCGAAGTATTCATTAATCCTACCCTGGGTAAGGTACGCCCTGTGCAAGACATAGAAGTGAATCAGCTGGAATCGTGCATTCCTGGAGCTCTTCCAGGCCCTCTCTACAATTTCCTCCCATGGTTTTTCATCAATTGCCTCCCCCAGATCTTCCTCCCATTTAAGGCGCAATTCTATGAGGGGTCGTCGCAGTCCCTGTGTAATACGCCTATAAAGGCAGGTAACTGCCTTGATAGTGCCCGCCGCCGTCACCACATATTGGCAAGCCAGACAACTTTGGGGCTCCACCATCCCCCCCCGCCATGTCTCCTGATAGCTGCCGTCAGAGCGGCATGCAGAAGGAATTCGCCTCTGGGGAGGATATATCTCTCCCGGAGAGCATCAAAAGGAAGCAGATTATTGTCCTCAAATAGATCTCCTATAGTGGAGATCCCGACCTCAGTCCACAGTCATAATCCGCTCCAGTCCCCTCCATGCGGGAGCACCTCACAAACCGCCAACGGGATCTCGGGGGCATACGGGGTCCGTGTCTTTGCTCGTCTAGCTAGCCTGGCCCAGCATTGGCGTATTGTTTGTAAATCAGAGGGGATGTCCACCACCCTCATAGGGAGGCGTAGAAGCACTCTAGATAGGAGGACCAGGTTCGGATCCGGGCCATCATGGACCTCCGCGTCCTGCAACCGTCTCGCCATCCATTTTGTGTACCACTGCAGCTGCGCTGCATGATACTAGGCCTCAAAATCTGGTAGCGCGAAACCACCCTCCGCTCTAGGTCTCATCATAGTGTTGAGGGCCACTCTCCGCCTCCCCGCGCCCCAGAGGAAACCCGTGAGAAGTGTATTGAGGTGTTTAAAGATCCTGGGTGGGATCCATAGTGCAACGTCCCAAAAAAATAGAGAAGCCTGGGTAACGTGACCATTTTGACCAGCGCCACCCTGCCCGCTACAGATAAGGGGAGGGTTCCCCAAAATTCAAAGTTGCCCTTCGCATTACGCACTGCGCGCCCTACATTACCCTCTAACAGATCTGTGGGGTCATGATAGACCCGAGTGCCCAGGTAAGGGAGGCACCTGGTTTCCCAAGGGACACCTTCAGCTTCTACACATTCATCCCTGCCAGATCGCGTAGGGAAAAGACATGACTTGGACCAATTCACCCTAAGCCCTGCAACATTCCCCAAGGCAGCTAGCAGTTCCTTAGCACCCCGCAGAGCCTCTCCTGAGTCAGACAGGAATAATAGTAGGTCATCCGCATATAATGCAATGTGTTGCAGTCGCCCCTCCACCCCTAGCCCCTGATAGTAACAGCCTGATCTAGCATGTGTAGCCATGGGTTCCATCGCCAGTGCGAACAGCAAGGGCGAGAGCGGACAACCTTGCCTTGTCCCTCTGCCCACCATACAAGCCTCCGATATCAGCCCCCCAGTCCGGACCCTGGCAGTGTAATTTTTGTAGAGGAGCGCCGTCCACTCTGTGAAGCGGTCCCCCAAGCCAAATGCCCGCAGGACCTCTAAGAGATATGCCAATTCTAGGCTGTCAAAAGCCTTCTCAATATCGACCGTAAAAATACAGGCCTTCTCCTTGTTATAAGTGTCCGCCCCCAGCACGCGCATCAGTCTACGGACATTCAGCGCTGTGTTCCTTGATGGGATAAAACCTGCCTGATCCTCATGGATAAGTGTCGGCATGAGGGTTAAGAGTCGACTCGCCAATATCCGGCTTAATATTTTATAGTCTAGGTTAAGCATTGCTAGGGGTCGATATGCAGTCCGGTCCTCAGGCGATTTGCCAGGTTTTAATAGTGGGACAATTAACGCTTCCCTCGTTGAGGCAGGAAGGCATCCCTCCTGCCTTGCTTTATTGTACAGTGCTACCAGGCGTGGAGCCAATACCTCAACATAGGCAGCGTAAAACTCCACTGAGAGCCCGTCTGTCCCCAGTGTCTTATTCCTAGCCCTATGCTTGATGGCGCTACGAACTTCCCCAACCTCCACGTCCCTGCCTAGTTCCTCCGCCGCCTCGTCGTCAATCTTCGGAAGCTCCACTTCAGCTAGGAAACCTGTCGCATCCGCAGCCCCCGGGTCAAGTCTACTCCGGTAGAGGGAAGCATAATACTGCAAAAACTGGTCTTTGATATCTTGTTGAGTATAGAACACCTCTGCCCCCTGTCCCCATAGTTCCAAAATCGCCCCGCCTCTACGCGCGGGATTGGCCAACCAGGCCAACAATGCCCCAGATTTATCGCGTTCCACATGGGCTCTGGAAATGTATGCCTTATAGTCAAAGCAGCGCAGCTTCTCCACCTGCACGGCCAGGTCCTCCCGGGCTGCAAGAAGGTCAGGTTGCTTATCTACTCGCTCCGGTCTCTCTTTCTCCAAGTCCCGGAGCCTGCCCTCCGCTGCCTGCACTTCCCTCATCAGTACCCTTCGGACCCCAACTACCTCCCCAATGCAGCGACCCCTAATGACAACTTTGAAAGCGTCCCATTCAAGAAGTGGACTCGACGCTGTTCCGGCACTGTGTAAAAAATAATCATCAATAGTGGAGCCGATTGTGACCCGAAACACTGGATCCTCCAATGCCTCCGGGCGCAGGCGCCAACTAGGAATAGTAGGCCGGGTCCGCAACCAGGGCAGGGATATCAACAACGGGTTGTGATCAGAAACCGTTCTGGTAAAATATTCACTAAGTGTGACCCCTCCATGTACGTCCGGGGAACATAATATCGAGTCCAGCCTAACGTGGAGTTCGTGTAATGCAGAATAATAAGAGTAGTCCCTGTCGTCCGGGTGATGGGCCCTCCAGGTATCCGTCAGTCCCCAGCGTCGTTGCCAGTCACGCCTGATCGCCGCAAGCCTATGTATGGGTGCATCTGGGAGTGGTGGGTGAGATCGGTCCAGGCTTACGTCAGTAATGCTGTTAAAGTCCCCCCCCCCCAGCAGCACCGACCCTGTCAGCATAGTCGCCAGCGCCCCTGAATGGTGTGCAAAGAATGTAGACTGGTCCACATTGGGGGCATAGATACTCCCTAGGACTATATCCCTTCCGTCCAACCGCGCCGAAACCACCACATATCTACCATCCGGGTCCACCAGCTGGTTGGTGCTCTGAAAAGGAACCCCCGCTCATACCCAAATCAGGGTGCCTCTGGCGTAGGCCGAGGAGGTAGTGTAAAATCTGTCCCCGCCACCTTTTCTGCAGTGCGATCCCTTCCTTCCTCGTCAAATGAGTTTCTTGCAACATGGCAATCTGCACCCCTCTTCGCCCTAAGTATGTGTGTATCTTATGGCGGCGCGTCAGCGTGTGCATCCCCCGGATATTCCAGGAAATGCATTTAATACCTACGGGGGATCCCATTGGACAAACCTTGTCAGTCCTCTTGTATTTCCCCCCAATGCGACATGCCTGGTCCCAAACAAACCCCCCTCAACATTTGAACCCCTCCCACCCCCCCAACTCCCCCTCCCCAGGACAGGTACCAACCAACCAGTTCCCATCCAAACTAGTGTATTGAACTATAAATCACAACAAGTGGAAAGACGTAGGCTGGCCCTGTGGGACCCAGAACCCCCCCCGGCTATCCCCCCCCCACAGTAACAGGGGTGACCCCAGCCATCGTTCCGGTGCCAGGAGTCTGGTGATATCGCACAGCGGCCACACTAGCATTCAGTCCCAGCAGCACCGGGACCCGTCCTCTAGTAGCTCAGCATGAGTCCGTCGGACAATTCCATCCGCTGTTTGGGGAGTGACCTGCTGCAATTCCGTCTCAGAGTCTCCGTTCATGCTACTGGGCCGGGAGCTTTCAGACCTGTTCACTTGTAAAATGACACTTCTTGTAATAACGTGTACACCGAAAATGATAAAAGAAAAGTAGCTGTTACACATGCAAATCAAATTGTTTCCCTGAAATCTTTTCAGAATTAATTTCATATATGTAACAACAATTTACTCTGAAAACTGTAATGTTTAGACAAAATATTAGTTATATGTATACGTTTATACCTTGAGAATTTTATGAGTACCCTCTACTTACACGTATTAATTTTAATTGACAAAAAGTGCATCAGTGATATATTTGAGTTCGTTTTCCGTTCCTTTTAAATGTGTGGTTCACTATTTCACTATTAATGTGACTCTGACGTACATTAACTTAATTCATGTAGGCCTCATTTGTGAAGTATAACTCGCTGACTCGTTCAACCAAAGTGTATGAGAAAATTCCACACAATAACAACTCATACTGAATTTTATAACTTTTCTTTGACTTTTTCCTGTATTGCACATTATTGCTACAGTTTAGAACAGCTGCCAGGGAAAGTGCCCTTATGAACTCACTATGTCTTTTTTCTCAATATGCCATTGTTCACTGTGTCACATATTGGATAATTTAAAGAACTGTGTAACTGAACCACCAACTCTTCCGGATTTTGTGTCTTTTTTTCAGTCCCATCATACTCATTCTGTGCGGACTGATCAATAGACTGCGTGATCTGATCAAATGAGGTGATGCCAGAAGGTGTTACCCCGGAACTGACCGAGTATAATTGCTTATCCCAAAGAGAACTGGGCACTTTTTCGACCTTTTGCTATGGAGAGAGGTCGTGCTGCTGTTACTTTTACTACAACAGTGGCTGACAGAAACAGATTTCTGTCCTATAGAACTCGACTGGCTACTTGGAACTTTGCTGAACTTTCCTGAATAAGTCTTAGCGTTTCCACCACTAGCCCTTCTGTTATCTGACATGTCTAAGCACATACTTTTGTGACAAAATACAGTTGCATCATCAACAAAACAGACCACACGCCTTTTTTGTGGGAAAACTGTTGCAAGTTTATTCATATTCTGATATGCAGTACTCAGGTAGGGTTAACTTATGGGTGATCATACGAGTGCAGTGCCGTTTAGGACTAACCGCTGCCAACCATCCTGAAACAATCTCCAGCCACCGGGCATTACGTTGGCATCTGATTATTTATCCAGTGCTGTATATTTCGCATTGGGGCTGTGGCCCAATGATTTTAGGTGGTTGCTGCACCTGTGCGCCCACAGAGCAAGGTAAGGCCAACTCCCAGCTGTCAGCATACCAACTGTCCCTTAAGGGATGAAGGGGTCGCCGTTGCGTTCTTCTCATGGCCCCCTATGGCCTGAGGATCTCCTATTTAGCGACCCCATCTCCCCCTGATGGGGTATTCATCGCTTTTTGCATTAAGATCACCCGTAAGACTCGCCAAGGTTCAGGGTGGCCTAACGCGACCTTGAGTCCCCCACCTGTGTAGTTCTAGTGTTCAATCGCTACACCCAAATGTTTTCAGGACCCACCGAATGTTCCTCATTGCCCAGGTCTGATAGATGCACCCCATGTTGTGCAAAGTCGCCAGGCATCCTTGTGCATACCGGACCGTGCTTCGCAAAGCCAAATCCTGCGTTCCTAGCGAACTTCTGCATTGTGGCGTTCAGCCTTCTCCTAGAGGCTTCCACTGCTGCTGAGTGTGAGTGAGCTCCCCGCCACTCACCCCTAGGTATTATCTCAAACCAGATTTTTTTTTATTTTTTTTATTTTTTTATTTTAAAAGTTTTATATAGCGCTAGCTAGACCCGTGGGTATCAGAGCGCTTTACATACACACTGTACAAAACCAAAGGAAATTGCATTACTTATTAGGAAGGCAGTAGGGAAGCAACGACAGAGATAAAAAATACAACATAAAAAATAGATAAACAGTGCAGCGGAGGGAGAGAAAACAAACGAAGGTGGTTAACACAGACCGGTCACCACTATCCTTGAATGTCCAGATAGAGAGGAGTTAACTCGGATATTGAAGTCTAGGTTAGTTGATGTTGGTCAGGAAAGTATTTGTTAAGGAGATGGAGTTTCAGGTCCCTTTTGAAACAGGAGAAGGAGGGGTTGCATCTGAGGACTCTAGGGAGAGCGTTCCATATCCTGGGAGCGTTGCCAGAAAACGATCGGTATTGGGTGGTTTTCTTTTTCAGTTTCGGAGGGATAAGAAGGAGTGAGTTAGAACTTCTCAGTGTTCTGGATTGACCTGCTCTTACCAGTTTGTTGTTCAGGTAGTTGGGGGCCGGAGAGTGAAGGGTTTTGTGTGTGATGCAGGCCAGCTTGTAAATACACCTCCCTTCCATAGGAAGCCAGTTGAGGGAGTTTAGAGCTGGAGTGATGTGTTCAAATCTTTTCACTCCAGATATGAGTCGAGCGGCCATGTTCAGCACTGCCCTTAGTGGGGCTAGGTGAGCTTTTGGAGTCCCTGTTAGGATGGCGTTCCCGTAGTCGATTTTAGAGAGAACTAGGGAGCCAAGTCTGCTGACAATCTCATCAGAGGTTGCCCTCATGTCATGTAGCAGTTCGCCCCTGCTCAGTGTGGTAAGGTCATTGCCCCCTTTGTGTATCACCAGTATGTCTGGTCCCTTTTCGCCTGCCCTCATGGTGTGTCTTAGTTTGGGTTCCAGCATTGCCCATGTCATGCCGGGGGTGCAGATCCATGTCACATGCGTACTTGGGTGTCCGCTCCAATCATTCATGATCACCTATCTTGCTGCCATAGCCACGAAAGAGTGGCCGATAACACAGACTCTTGTTCATGCGTGCAATGAAAGGAATACTTAGAGCGGCAGGCTTGGGGTAATGTGGCCCCACTTCCCCCTCCTGCTTTGTGATATGCCCTTGTTCACTGTACCGTTGCCCCTGATCCCCCCTCACTGAGCATTCCGATGATGGTGGCGCTCTCCCATCCATTATTTAACACACTTTATGTTCAAACATTTATTTTGCACTACACGCACTAAAACATCTACATTGCTCTTAACAACTTCTGTCTTTCGCATTCTCATGCACATTTACCAATTGCATCACTGCTTTTTGTCAAATTGTCAATCAACTGCCAAACCCTTGCTGTTGGTTGGTGTAGCAGCTTTTGCTTGGGAGATGCAATGCGGCTTGGTTTCCCCCACTTTGTACGATTAAATTGTTGCCTTTCCCTTGCCTGCCACCACTTGCACCATCCTTCCACTGCTCTAGTCGTTCTTCATGATGCATGGCATGTGCCCCCATGGACCTCAACCTCTGCCTATGGTCGGATGTAAAGCTTGTATTTGTCGGACGCCCAGCGGCCAATGCATTTTATTTTGTCGCTGGGTAAGCCTTCCTTGAATGCTGTTGTGGCTGCCCCAATCCTAAACCAGTGTACAGAGTAGGCTCCTTCTGTGTAACTCGCCTTTTACAGAGCTTTGGCCAGGACTCTGCAGAACTGGAACCTGGTGAGTGGTGTGCCATCTAAATGTATGAGGAAGAAACCTGCTCCTGCTGTGCCCAGACGTACGTGGGTGTACTACTGCACTATTGCGACTGGGCAGTATATGCTCCCCTCTAGGTCATGTAGAGTGATAGTCGCGCCCTTCCCTGCTTGGTCTGAATCTGACTCTGCTACTCTGGTTTGTTTCCATTTGTGAATGTGCATTCTTTAACTGGATTATCTTGACGTCTAAACTTAAATGCAAAAGAGAACTTTCTGGGCATCAAATCTTAATGCTAATATTCTTCATTGCTGTAACTGAACTACTGGTTTGTATAATCCTTGCCCGCCTACGTTTCTTTAGGAGATTTGGATTTGCTGTGATCATATTTTATATCTATCGTATTTTCCTGAGAATTATCTATATGAGCCTAATACTGGATTTATGGTTTGGGTATCCTGTTCCTGGTCCTCACTGGATAACTGCTGAATCCCTATATATCCAACCCCTTTCAGCACAGAGCAACGTCCATCGGAGGAACATTTTCATCCAGAGAATAATTGGAAAGTAAGTAAGGACCCAGTAAGCCCTACAGCACTTGTAATCCTGGCTTCTGGCCTTCTGGCTTCTGACACTGTATAATGTATTTCATCTCTGTTCTTCGTATAGCAGAATGCAGAGCAATGCTTTGTGCCCTCCACATTTCATGTACTCGCCAAACCTGTTCAACCATTACATCCTGGTTTCGGTAAATGAGTCAACGGACCACACACATCATACTGCACCATCTGCACCTTGTGTTCGAGTGTACCTGCTGCAGTAAACTCGTGTGTGTAAGTGAAGGGCGCTGCCGCTGACTCGGGGAAGTCTTGTCTTCTGATTCTTCTAGACCTTTCTGCAGCCTTTGACACTGTTAATCACCACACTCTCCTTAACACTTTAAAACAGAGAATGGGCTTGGAAGGCACAGTGCTTAAATGGTTTGCTTCATTCCTCTCGGACAGATCTCAATTGATTAAAATAGCGAACAGCCTTTCGTCTTCAATGGCGGTAGGTCAAGGCGTCCTTCAAGGATCTATACTCGCACCCACTCTGTTCAATCTTTATTTGGAACCATTGGGTAATCTCTTAAGGAAATCTGGGATACTTTACCACCTCTATGCTGATGACACCCAAATCTACCTTAAGGTGTCTTCCTCTCTCGACATCTCAATCCTCAACTCTACTCTATTCAAAACTGGATGTTAGCTCATCAACTCATTCTGAATCCTTCCAAAACTGAATTCCTCCTCCTCTCTACCTCACTCTCTCCTCCTCCTGTCCAATCTTGGATGAATAAACTGAACGTACTGAACATCAAACCTATCATTGTCGACGGTGCTAAATCCCTTGGTGTCATTCTTGACAAAAGGCTCAATCTACACTCCCACATCAATTCCATTGCAAAGAGTGCACGTTACCAACTGCGCCTTCTCTGGGGGATTCGACGTTTCTTTCCGGAGCAAGACCTAAAAACCTTGGTCCAATCTCTGGTTCTCTCTAGATTGGACTATTGCAATTCTCTGCTTGCTGGCCTCCCCAAATCTCACCTTTCCCCTCTCAAATCCGTACTCCATTCAGCGGCTCGTTTTGTCTTTGGGGCCAAAAGAAGTGACCACATCACACCCATACTTTTTTCTCTTTGATGTCTGCCAGTATCACCCACAAAGCCTTGCACACTTCCTCCCCTCGATACCTGGCGAATAAACTTAAAATCTCTGGAGGCTCTAGACCTTCATGTAATGCGGAAAATTACTGCTTGAGCCCCCCACCTTCAAAAGGGAAAGATCGATGGCTCAATCCTTCTCAGGCAATGCGGTCAGAATCTGGAACTCGCTCTCCCCGCTACTCCGTACCACCACCTCTACCCGGACTTTCAAAACTGACCTCAAATCTCTTCTCTTCCAAAGACACTTCCAGAATTAATACATCCCCTTTCATGTCCCTCAAGGAAGTTCTTTCAATGTTGTAAATATGTTATCTATGCCTGTACGATCCTAATCCTATTGTTTTTGATTTTTGTGACTGCCATCTATTGTTTTATTTTACTTTTCCATCTATCTCGTCTGTATCTGTAACGTGTAAGTATGTAAATTTCCCCATGTAACTTACTTGGTTCTATTGTGAAGCGCTCTGACACCTTTGGGTAAAGTCCGCGCTATATAAAATTGCATTAAATAAAATAAAAAATAAAAAAATCTAATTTACTAATTGATACTACCATTATTTCGGTGCTTATTTTGAGTACCAGTCCGACCGTGCATGCAGTGTTAGTTAAGTGGATTGAACAAGCAACATAACAGGCGAAAGGAGAATGCTAAATGAATGAAGGACAGTGCCCAAAACGGGCAGTGCTCTATCCATATTGAATGGCTCGGTTGCACTTCTAATTTAAGTGCTAAATGCAACAGATTTATGAGCATTGGCTGGAAAGAAACCGTGAGATTGTAACTAAACTCTCGACGAAGGAAAAATCAACAGTTTAAGGTGGTGCCATGGCATGTTGTTTTACACTTCAAACGAAAACGCGCTATAATTCACGTCATCAGTTCCTATCTCCGCGGCCCATTCTCTCTAGTAGCGGCACATCCAGTTAACAGATTCGAGTCTGTACAGAGATTGATTGAACCCCATCCATTCAAAGATCAAAGTGAGGGACTTCTGGGGAATATAAAAGAGCAATTAAACTGGCTAAAGCCGGAGCAATTGAGAAGGCCTCTCAAAAACAGTCTCGCCTGGCGCTGCAAATTCAAGAAAGCAGGGCTGACTGAGAAAACAGGATGGCCCCTAAATGGGGGAGATTCCACCTTCAGATTAGACAGGGTTGTAAATACTTGCGAGTCCCTGGGGCTCCCGGCAATCAGCGGCGAGATGCAATCTCGGGATTGGTGCTAACATTAAACAGCTCTCCAATTAAAACGCCTTTAGAAAGTGGACATTCCACAGCGTGCTTCTCCGAGGCCACACGGGGTCCTTAAGCAGCGTGTACCACCTCAGAACACAGCATTAACACCCCAATCACCAGAGGAAGAGACATTTACAGATGGGCCGGTTTTGAAGTCAAAATCTTTTCTAATCCGATGGATGCTTTATTTCTGTTTTTTTACTAGTATAAACGTTTCTTATAAAATATTAACAACGCTCGGACCAAATGTCGCAAACTCGATAAATTAGGCTTTTTCTAATTAAGATTTAAATATATTTGAAATACCCAGTATCATATTGATTCTTTGCATTTATTTGATGTAAAGAACAGCCTTACTGTAATATCCCTTTTAATAACTGGACATTGCCGAAATAAAGGGCTGCTTAAAACTGCCAGAGATTTTAAAATATTAAACCCCTCCCCCATATTAAACGTTTCAAGTCAGCAGTGGGCAAGGGTGCCTCGGACCGTAATGCGTGCTAGGCAAATATATACCCCTCCCCCCTGCTTCCCAGTGGATTAATAAACCAAAGTAGTTGGGGTGCAGTGGGCCCATCACACCTCTGGCGTCGATGTCCCCGAACCTGCTGCACTACCTGTAGCTAGGCCCCCGGCTCACGTTGAAGTCTGCATGTAAAATTAAGTTGAAACTTGTCTTTTCGTCCAAATTATTTTGTGTTAAACAGTTGTTGATATTTTTTATTGCGTACCAGAATTTATACATGGTATATACAATTCAGCAAAGGGTCGTTTGTATAGATCGCTCCTGGTTTTCTCAAATAAACTAATCGTTGAAATAAAAAATAATGAAAATAAGCAGAAAGAAATAGGTGAACATCGTTTTCTTTTTTTTAATGGAAGCTTTCTGCAGTTTTAACAGTAAAAAAACGTTCAGCTCCTAGAGACAGTGTGGTTGGTTTTCGCATTAACATTTGCAGTTCAACGCTTCATAATAAACATGTTCGAGGTGACAATGACATACTACCGGGAACAGTCAGTGTACTTCTCCAGTTCCAACCGTGCAAAGCCAGTCATCACTGTATGCTTTTGTGGATTCCCCCATCCATGTCCAGTGCTGTTACCACAAAGCCAGGGCACAAGTCGGGGATACACGAGGGTCCAGCCCCTATTTTCGCAGGGTGGCAAGAAGTTGGGCCACACAGAAATATGCTGAACTTGCCCCGGTGTAATTTTCAGACACCGGGGCACGTTCAGCAGCGCCAGCACGTTGTCTGCTTTCCATTCCCAGCAGCAACGTGCAGGCGTGAGGGGGCTTTTTTATGTTCAACTCCAGCTGGGCCACAGATAAAGGCCGAAGTTAAGGGGCCAGCAGGCCGCCTTTTGATGGAGTATCCTGACTGGACGGGCGGCCTGGAACCTCAAACTTAAATGCAAATGTGAAGGAGGGGAAACAAAAGCACACAGCTTGATCTCTCTTCACGGGTACTTAAGAGCGGCACCCTTTGTCGCTTTTGACTTTGTTCAGTTCCTGTATAAAAGTGCATGCACTGTAAGAATGTCAGATGCTGGTCTGTCCCAGTATTTACACAAATAACAATTTAAATAGCACTATTTTATTTCTTTTATATTGCTACTCATCCCAATGCAGGGTGTCTGAGCGCTTTATGTAACATACACATTATACATTGACAATTTGTCATGTAAGAGTGTAAATCAATGTACAAGATGTGTTGCATAAGACAGTGAGTGTTACAAGGTGTAGGAGTCACGTGTCCTTCGTAGCTCACTGTGCTATATTAGAAGTATTACAATTTATAAGCTGCAGGTAACAAAAGAGTCTGTGTTCAAAGCAGTAACCCATTTACCTAGGTAAACAAAATACAAATCTATCATCTGCATGTTACATGATGTGGTTTGCAGGAGACACATTAAACTTCTATACAACTTTGATTCAAATCTGGGACTACACAAACCCCAGATCTCTCCAACAAATGTGTTAACCTCCAGAGTTATCTCACCATTATTCTTATTCCCTGAGACTTACTGGGCACCTTTGCAGCAGATGCCTTAACCCCATAACCTATTTTTAAATGCAGACTTTGCAACCAATTCAGCAGAACAGATCTACTACTGTGCATTTCCTTTATGCCAAGTTATTTGTGGCAGCGTTTAAAAAAAATTAAATGTATTCCTGGAGGCCCAGATTTTCCATTGGGATTGCACCACTTTTTGGTACAACCCTGATGCAAAATCTCATTTGTTAAATCTCATAATGTGCTTCAATGTACTCATAATATACTTGATAAACATTTGTGAGGTCTTAATATCTGATGTCACTTTTGTGATGTCACTTCAAGCGAGGTCACTTCAAGTGAGGTCACTTCTTGTGATGCCACATGCGATGTCACGCATTGTGACTTTATGCGCTCTGATGTCACTTGTTTACTGCCTAACTTGGTTAGTCCCCCCACTTCTGTTTTTTAGGACTGGTGTCCTGCACAAAGCTGTTATTAACTCATTATGCAGTCTCCATTATCTTCCAAAGACTAACAGGAATTGGTGAAGATGTCCCTGGAAGCAGCTCTGTGTGAAGTTCTAATTGTTCATTACAGTATATTAAAAGTTTGAGCCATGTTTTACAAGATGGTGCTTTCCCTCTCCCTCAGTAGCGGGTCACTTTTCTCTTGGCCGATAGTCATGGTCACTGGAATTATGCATCAGGGGAACATCAAATTATGCGATAGGGTTGACTAAATTATTTGGTAAGGAAAAGCAAATTATTTGGCATAATTTGGCACATTTTTTGAAAGTATTACTATATTATTTTTCATTTTTACTCATGGTAATACTATGTGGGCAAAGATTTCAGCTCTTTTGTACCAATTTAACAACCAAATACATGGATAAGCAACTGAAATTTGACCAGTTAACTTTTGTGAAGAGCCTTACACTGCGTCCAAACACGTCACCACGTTTTTAGTAACTTTTGATCCATTTGAGCTACAAAAAATCTGTTTTTGTTAAAATCTGCAAATTATGCAGCAGATGAGGGATTATGTGGCAAATGCGTCAAATCCATAATAATGCAAAAAAAGCAGCAACCTCATAATAGCATAATTCCAGTGGCCCTGCCAATAGTAGTGTCAAGGCTGTGTATTTCCTCATTGTATGTGGTATTAGTTTCACCCATCCCAGCAATGCTGTTTGTGGAGTAAGGCTAATAAGCATATCAATCAACCTTTTCAAGGTTTCTATCTCCCCCACCCAGAAATAACAAACTTTAGGGTAGGCCACAACAAATGTATGAATCCTGCCTCTGTAGCATGGTACCTTTTGCAGTATGATTTTGGATTAGGCCTCTTTCCCACAGTAATAGCAGGTATAGTCTACGGAGGTATCTAAATTAGATGAGACAAAGCCTACTTTTTGGTAAGATTTCTCAGTTTAAGAAAATCAGTATTCCTATATTTCATCAGTTAGTGGTGTTTGCAAGTCATCATTCCAGCTGTCTCTGGAGCGAGCTGTGCAGATTGGGACTACTGTTTCCATTGACTTGTATAGATAGGTTATGTACTGTGGCACTTTTGCCGATAGTATTTCTGGTGGACTGAAGCGGCTCTTCTGGGAATTCAAAGCTGATTTGTTTACTTGTGAGCTGGAGTCGATTATAGAAGTATATGTCTAGCGGGTATGTGCTGTGTGTCTTCTTATGTAGAACAAAGCGATACCAAAGGGGATGATGAACGGAGCGTTAGAGCAAATCAAACACTCACCCCAGTCAACTGATCTGGGTTTAATCCATCATCATTCTTTAGCTCACTCCACCACCCCAGTTTAGACATGGCCATATGCAAATCAGTCTGACCCTGTGCCTCATGGGAACAGTCCAGCCCGAACTGCCAAGCCATGTCTTCCCTAGACCTGAAACAAGCATCCTGGGACCGGTTTCGGGTTCAAAACCCTCATCAGCCAGGCTATCTTGAATCCAGTGGCAAAGTGAGCAAGGGACCCACGTCTGGGCATACCCTGCCAACTTAGGGCGAACAAAGCGATACCAAAGGGGATGATGAACGGATCGTTAGAGCAAATCAAACACTCACCCCCAGTCAACTGATCTGGGTTTAATCCATCATCATTCTTTAGCTCACTCCACCACCCCAGTTTAGACATGGCCATATGCAAATCAGTCTGACCCTGTGCCTCATGGGAACAGTCCAGCCCGAACTGCCAAGCCATGTCTTCCCTGGACCGGAAACAAGCATCCTGGGACCGGTTTCGGGTTCAAAACCCTCATCAGCCAGGCTATCTTGAATCCAGTGGCAAAGTGAGCAAGGGACCCACGTCTGGGCATACCCTGCCAACTTAGGGCGAACAAAGCGATACCAAAGGGGATGATGAACGGAGCGTTAGAGCAAATCAAACACTCACCCCCAGTCAACTGATCTGGGTTTAATCCATCATCATTCTTTAGCTCACTCCACCACCCCAGTTTAGACATGGCCATATGCAAATCAGTCTGACCCTGTGCCTCATGGGAACAGTCCAGCCCGAACTGCCAAGCCATGTCTTCCCTGGACCGGAAACAAGCATCCTGGGACCGGTTTCGGGTTCAAAACCCTCATCAGCCAGGCTATCTTGAATCCAGTGGCAAAGTGAGCAAGGGACCCACGTCTGGGCATACCCTGCCAACTTAGGGCGAACAAAGCGATACCAAAGGGGATGATGAGACTAAGCCTACTTTTTGGTAAGATTTCTCAGTTTAAGAAAATCAGTATTCCTATATTTCATCAGTTAGTGGTGTTTGCAAGTCATCATTCCAGCTGTCTCTGGAGCTAGCTGTGCAGATTGGGACTACTGTTTCCATTGACTTGTATAGATAGGTTATGTACTGTGGCACTTTTGCCGATAGTATTTCTGGTGGACTGAAGCGGCTCTTCTGGGAATTCAAAGCTGATTTGTTTACTTGTGAGCTGGAGTCGATTATAGAAGTATATGTCTAGCGGGTATGTGCTGTGTGTCTTCTTATGTAGTCAGAGAAGATAAACAACCCCTCAGTGCAGAGATCCCTCCACTGCCCTCTGTTTAATTGATTTACTTATTATATTACCGTCTCCTCATTGCCCATAGTGAAACTTAGGTGTTGTGGTTGTGGGAATGCAGGCAAGTATAATAATTCATGGTGAACCTTGCTTTAAGTCTGTCCCAGGTCAGCAGCTTGCAGTGTGCTGTATTAATTTCTGCTGACCAATTAGGGACTTTCTTGCACAGTATTGACGTGAGTGCAGTTGAGTTTGTGATGTATTGTTTTGCTGTAAGGTGGGTCAGTTATCATGGTGGGCGTAGTCAATAGTACGCAAGTGCATCTGCGCACATATATGGTACATTTCCATGTCGGGGCTAAAGTTCCATGTTGGTAGGGTAAAGTCATTGTTTCCTAGGATATTTATTATGGGCTGCTCTCCTGCCTAGAATAATTTGCTCAGCAGTGATGTCAGTGTTTGGAAGAATTTTTTAGTGAGAGGGATTGGTATGGTGACAAAAGTAATATAGGAATTTTGGGAGGATCACCATTTTAGTTAGGGCGATTTGGGTAGCTTGTGGTAAGAGGGACGGGTGAGGGATCGTCATGTGACCTGCCAGATCTGAATTACAGCAGCGATTGAAACCTCTCTTCCAAGGATACAAGGAGGGTTGGGCATGCAAAATGACCTTAGATTCTCTGCCTTTTACATTAGAGAAAGCATTTTCAGTCTGTATTACACATACATCAGAAAATACATTACAAAATTCATTTTTTATACACTTCTATTTACATATTGCACAGAATCATGGAAAAGATCCTATAGACAGAACTACTTCCAACACTTTTATAAGGAGTCATTGTTGACCACCTCATAGGCCCTTGAAGCACTGATTACAACTTCTCTTTTGCTAGGCAAACTTACTAGCTCCCCCAGGCTAGAGCGGAGCATGGGCCAGCAAGTCAGCTGGTCCCTCAAACAACCATGTCAGTGCCAACCCATAAACGGATGCCTGCTGGCACCCTTCTGGAGACAGGGCTGTACAACCGGGCCCTAACTTTTCCCCTGGTGCAAGCACCAGCCCCAGCATCTCCAGAGCCGTTTAGTGTGTTATGTCAGAGGGCTAAGGACACTCGCTATGTCCCACATCCCAGGCCTTGGGATAAGGCTTAAAAAATAAAATCCATCCTGAATTCGCCTGCCCTTCTGTTCCTGCTGTCAATCTGAATGGATGAACTACCATTTGTACTTCGTGACAGCTGCTTCCTAAGGAAACATCCTGGTGCTAGCCAGCTAAGGCGCACATTCCCTGGGCCTACAGTTCTCTGAAAAGTAAGGGTTTCAGCAAAAAAAATTTGAGCATGGCTTCTGAGCTGATCTTTCTCAGTTCTAATAGTAGCTCATTCTACAGCTTTGTCACCTGTAGCAACAAGGAGCAACAGCCCCTCCTGGCTTTGTGGACTCTGGGAACGCAAAGCAGTTCCTGATTAGCAGAGCGAAGAGTTCTGGCAGGAGTATATTCACAAAATCTGCTACTGAGATATAGAGGCCCCTTTTTGTGGATTGATCTAAAAGTGACCAGCAATGCTTTCAAGTTGATACTTTTATTTACTGGCATCCAATGAAGTTGCTTATGACCTGGGTGAATGGACTGCATCCTAAGAACCAGACTTGCAGCATCATTTTGAACCATCTGTAATTTACTTATTAGACCATCAGGGACCCTTAGATATAGCGAGTTGGCATAACCTTGTATAGAGATCACTAAAGCATCCATTATTAATTTTAGTGTATTGACTGGTAAGAATTTTAGGATCATTTGCTAAGGTCTTCAGCAAAGCAATATAAGTTGCTGTGATTGCCTGGATTTGGGGTTTAAAAAAGAGATTCTGACAATAATTTATCACCTCTGTGGAGGGGGCTGAGGGTTCCCGAGATCTTTTGGCCACTATCTCAGCAGGTCAAGAGGGAAGTGCTTACCAAAGAAAAGTAACCCCCGCTCAGTGGAGTTCAACATTAAGCAACTCAGCTGCACCCAACTTCCCTCTTCAGAGAAGTAACATTGTAACCTATCCACAAGTAAATTATCAATTTGCTGGAAGGAAAGCATTAGTTGAGAGTCATCTGCATATGACACTATATTGAAAACTCATTTTCCACCACTTTGGCCAAAGGAGCCATATAAGTGTTGAACAGGGTGGGACTGAGGCTCGAGCCCTGAGCGACACCAGGTCTCAGTTCTTTGAAGCTTGAAGTATTGCATGATAGTAGGATAATGGACAGCCTGCGCATGATCCAATAGAAAGGATTGTAGACATTTTTCGGCTCTGCCACCCACTCTAACTGCCTCCAAGCGCTCCAGTTCGATAATGTGGGATACGCTCTCAGATGCCGCAGAGAGATATGTTTTAACCGTCATTTTCACCTAACTATAAAGTCCTTTTAACCTTGGATTTGTTTCAGTGAGACATACACACACACACACACATACACACACACACACACACACATCTATATATATTGCAAATGAACAACACTCCTCCATCAAACAAACGTAAAGGCAGAGGTGTCATCTTTCGTGATTGGCAGGACATTTGTTTACCAACCCCTATGTGAAATTGATTTCTTTGAGGCAAAATAAGTAAGTAATTGACCAGCACAAACGCAATGGATTATGGACAATGTAGTCTGGTGATGGCTTGTTACTGAAGTGAAGTGACATTGAAAACGTGAGAGTATCTCTGAACCATTGAAAAATTAGAACTATACATGCTTGAGATTGTGCATTTGCTTCTAAAATGAGGAATTTAAAAACACGACTGGTATTAATTGGAACTCACTTTAAAGGAAGTCTTTCCTCAATATCCGTTTACCATGTGCCTTAAAAGACAAAGGACTAACTACCCTTCATTTGCATATGACTAAGACCCAGGAGGGTCGAAACGAGTTATGCAGCATTGTGTCTTGATTAAAATAAATGAAGTTTTAGCTTACATACCAGCTGGTGGGCTCCATGTGCTTCTTGATGGAGGAGTGTTGTTCATTTGCAGTAGTGGTGGTGACACCCGTCTGCGAGCCACAACCCGAGAGGCTGGGCATTCCTCTAGCATCATGTTTCTTTTGGATATATCTTTATACATATATATATATATATACACAGATATATATACACATACACACATATATATTCACTCAAAAAAACAAAGGTTAAAGTAACATTATAGTTAGGAATTTTGTCAGTGACCGCATTAACATTTTGAACTAAAAAATAAAAAAACACAGAAATTCACCAGTTCTAGTTAGCAGCAGTAAATATAACTTCCGCCCCAGCCATGCTCTGCTCATGACCTCGCATATGACATCACTCATGACATGTTCTATGACATCATTTATGACATCACTAATGACATCCCCGCCAAGCAAGAGCAAAAACAGGTTTCCCTGCCTGCTGTGGACAGGGAAACCGCTATGTCCTGGGGGTGGGCACCCCAGGACATAACTGCTGAGTCCGTCCTGGGGGATGGGGGTCCCAAGGCCATAAATGGCTCAGGGAGGGTGGGCTGCCCGGCCCCCCCTCCCTTAAATGAATCAGCCCTGGACCTTTTCAGGCTCGGGGAGGATACCAACTAGATGTTGGTCCAGGAAGTGTGCTTTTTGTGATTTGGTGTAAATCCATTCAGTAGTTTCAGAGATATTTAAGATAAAAAAATATAGATATCTGGGGACGCAAGTCCTTGCAGTGAAATCGCGGATCCTTTTAAAATTTGATTGGCTGCCAACACTTCAATCAGGAAGTGTTGACAGCCACCTTGGGACTCGCCAAGCCGAGTCCCACAAAAAGGATTAAAAAAAAGAAAAGGGTCCAGGATAGGGACACCCTGAGCCCCTGGCCTTGGTGCAGGGGTCTCCCAAAGACTCCGCCACGGCTAAAAAGCATTTTTTAATAAAAAAAATCTTGGAAAAATCTACGGGCAGATTCGCAAATTTTCTGAGATTAAAAAAGAAAAATGCAGTCTCCCGCTGTTTTACTTTATTTTGCCTCCGGGTGGTCAGGTCCCAGGCGCATTGTGGGCTTGAATAGGAGGGGGGCAGACCGAGCCCCCTCCTAAGGCTTATAGTAGTCTTGGGGACCACCACCTCCCCGGGGCTTGCTTTTTTTTTTGTTTAAGATGGGGGGGCCTCTCGGACCCCTCCAGCCACAGGGACCACCACCTCCCTGGGGCTTCCCAAAGACTACCTCCTCCCCGGGGCAACTTGTAACAAAGGAGCCATAAGTGGCCCTGGGAACCCCTACCCCCCAGGGCCAGCTCCTGCAATGTCCCGGAGCGCCCACCTCCGGGACACTGCAGTTTGCTATGGCTTGGCTTGAGCACCGTTCCCGCCAAGCCATAGCAAACAGTGCTCTGCTTTGAGCAAGCAAGAGAATTTTGCTCTCTCTTGCTCAAAGTGGAGCACTATTTGCTTTTAAACACAGGCAGCTGCATGTTAGCAGCTCCCTATGTGTAAAAGCAATGCTGGCTCCCACAGGAGGCGGGGAGCCGGAGGGACCGCAATGGCCTTGAGGCTTCCCCCGAGGTCCCCAACAGTGACCAGTGGGCCTTGGTTGGGACTAGGGCACCCACACTAAAGATCGGGCCCTGGGGGATGGGGTCCCCGGGGCTCAAACCGGCCCAGGAAGGAAGCCTCGGGGCCCCCCTCCCATTACTTTAAAAAAAAATAGCCAGGGGGATATGGGCCTTGGGACCGAAATCTGCCTGGGAGGGGGGCCACTCTGCCTCCCCTCTTTTACTTTAAGAGTTTCTTATTTTTTAAAGGCCAGGCTCTGGGGGATTGGGTCCCTGGGGCCCACATTAGCCCAGGGAAGGGGGGCCACGCGGCCCTCCTCCTATAAAAAAACAAATGCGAACCAGCAAGTCGCTTGAGGCCCTGCCCCCTCTCTCCACTACTCTGCAAACGTGCCTCCTGGCGCAGTGGTGGTTGGGGGATGAAGTCCCCTTGGATGCTGACGATCCTTGTTGTCCAGGAACCCCTTCTGTTACCTCCAGTAAGTCCCATACAGCAGGATTGCTGAGAGGACTTGAAGGCGACGCCCCCTTTTGCACTATTTGACTGACGCGTTTCAACCTCACGGTCTTTGTCAAAGTCACTCCGTGACACGGAAGTGGCTGTATTTAAGTGCATTCAATAATAATGGATAGACATAGAAAACATACGCATGTGTCGGATTCTGAATACAAATGAAGACAGATTCTAATCACATTTTCAGCATTTCATGAACACATTAGAATTAACACGTAAGTGCAACTCAATAATACATTACAATAGATGTGATGTTGAAATGAAACGTGAAACAACAACATTCATGCATTTTGTATGTTATGCGTGTTTTTTTTTTTGTGTGTCAAGTAAATACTAAGTGGTATGTGAGCCGGCATTGCGCTGCCACCACGGGCATGTTAGGGTGTAGCACATACGCCGTTCCCTGCTATTATCCAAACAACGCGCTGCCATTGCGTGTAAGGGATATATGAAGCTGGCCCTGCTTGAGATCTGCCGTAATATTGAGCAGGATATATAAGATAAAGCAGGGAAGAGTGGCTATTAATTAGGAAGACAAGTTCCTGTATACTTTAAAAGCACCTCTAGTGTGCTTCTGAAAGCCAGTAACCTGCCAAGTGGCGGTTAAATCCAGTGATGGGTATAGTGCCAAGTGGTCCTGCGGTCCTGCCGGCCTCCTATAAACTCATCTAGTGTTTTTTTCTGAAAGAAAAAAAAAAACGCTCACGCCCCACTGTTATTAAAGAAAAGAATACCTCTACATTGTAGACTGCGCCTATGAGGAAGGAGGTTTCCGAAACGCGTCAGGCAGCTCCTGCGGTGTGTGTGTGGTCTGCCGTGCACTGCTGCTGCCAGAGTGCTTCCTCAATTTGTGGGTAAACCTTGGAGCAACATATTTTCACGGCTGCCCAGCCGTGGAGGGAGCACCACCGCTAGGATTGGCAAAGCGGGCTGGGAGCTGGAAATACGTCCAGTTCCACATGGGGCAAGCAGCGCCAGGAATTCCGACTGCGCACACAACGGGCCCATTGGAGGGCTATGCATAAAGGACCCAGAGGCCACGGCACCCATTTGTGTGAGATTGCCGCACTACATGTCCCAGAATTACAGAGGGGCCTGTGAACTAATCATGTTGTGGCTTATTGAAGCAGCCTATCAGCAGGCAGTTTAGGCAATAAATGTAGTGTGGCCCAAACGCTGTTTTAATCTGTGGGACTGAGCCTATGAGGAAGGAGGTTTCCGAAACGCGTCAGGCTGCTCCTGCTGTGTGTGTGGTCTGCCGTGCACTGCTGCTGCCAGAGTGCTTCCTCAATTTGTGGGTAAACCTTGGAGCAACATATTTTCACGGCTGCCCAGCCGTGGAGGGAGCACCACCGCTAGGATTGGCAAAGCGGGCTGGGAGCTGGAAATACGTCCAGTTCCACATGGGGCAAGCAGCGCCAGGAATTCAGACTGCACACACAGCGGGGCCCATTGGAGGGCTATGCATAAAGGACCCAGAGGACACGGCACCCATTTGGGTGAGATTGCCGCACTAGATGTCCCAGAATTCCAGAGGGGCCTGTGAACTAATCATGTTGTGGCTTATTGAAGCAGCCTATCAGCAGGCAGTTTAGGCAATAAATGTAGTGTGGCCCAAACACTGTTTTAATCTGTGGGACTGAGCCTATGAGGAAGGAGGTTTCCGAAATGGGTCAGGCTGCTCCTGCTGTGTGTGTGGTCTGCCGTGCAATGCTGCTGCCCGAGTGCTTCCTCAATTTGTGGGTAAACCTTGGAGCAATATATATATATATATATCTATATCTTCGCTCCACCTTCCCATCAAACATCAAAAGCTCAGGACGGGTGCTATAGTTTACGGCAAGGACAGGAACTTGCTTGCTTAGTAGCAACCTTAAAAATTGGAGCACTCACGGGGTCTTTGTACAAAGTTCTTTTATAGAACATTCATAAAACAGCAGTTCTCTCCTCCCCGACGCGTTTCGGCGTAATCGCCTTTCTCAAGTGCTGGAGCTGCTAGGCTAGCGTATCTAGCCAATGGGAGGTCCGCAAATTTCGAAATCAAGAGTTCGTACGGCTTCAATGCCGGCTGTGTACCGTAATTACCCCAACGATTTCCATATTAGGCCCAAATGCGGAATAATTACAAATCCTTCCCCGATGGGAATTACAGAGGGGTCACTGTACCTTGCACTCATCTCATTCGGATATTAAGCCAGTCCCTCCATTTTGTTGGGGTAATTACGGTACACAGCCGGCATTGAAGCCGTACGAACTCTGATTTCGAAATTTCCGGACCTCCCATTGGCTAGATACGCTCCAATGGCAGGGGTGATTACACCATTTCTAGCCTACCAGACTCTGTGTTACATTGAAGCAGCTCCAGCACTTGAGAAAGGTGATTCCGCCGAAGCGCGTCGTGGAGGAGAGAACTGCTGTTTTATGAATGTTATATAATATATATATATATATATATATATCTATATATATATCTATATATATCTATATATATATATATATATATATATATATATATATATACACACACACGTATATTGTATTGTAATTGTATTTATGTAGTGCTTACTACCCCTGACGAGGCGTCAAAGCGCTTTTTCGGTGAGTAGCACGCTACTCCGGAACCCATAAAGGATTAGTGTTGAATTAGTATAGTGAAATATAAAAGTAATTTGAGTGGTGGGTATGTTAGCCAGTTATTTGGATTCAGAAGGATAGCGGAGGGAAAGAAGAGGGAAAAAGGTTTGCATTTATATAGCGCTTGTTACCCCTGATGGGGTGTTGAAGCGCTTTTTTGACGAGTAGCACACCCTATACCTCTATCAACATATCCTCTACATCCGCTCTCTCATTCATCCCAAACCCCATACCACTACTATGATTCCCAAAATAACCTTTTCTAGACTCTCCCCTACTCTACCCCTCCTTGCATCATCTGACACCTCTTTTACTATACCAATCCCCAAAACAAGCCTTTCTAAACTCTTCCCTCTGACTCTTCCCCTCCACATCCCTTTTTACTCATCCCAAGCCTCCTCCTACTGCTATGACCTCCAAAAAAAAAAATATATATATAAATCATTCACTCTTCTATCCCTCCACTATCCTTTTCAATCGAAATAACAGACTAACAAGCTCACTTCTCAAATTTCATATTTCACTATACTAATTCACCACTAATCTTTAATGGGTTCCGGAGTAGCGTGCTACTCGCCAAAAAAGCACTTCAACATCTCATCAGGGGCAGCAAGCACTATATAATTGCAAACCTTTTTCCCTCTTCTATCCCTCCCCTACCCTTCTCAATCCAAATAACTAACTAACATATCCTCCACTCAAATTACTTTCATATGTCACTATACTAATTCAACACTAATCCTTTATGGGTTCCGGAGTAGCGTGGCTCGCCAAAAAAGCACTTCAACACCTCATCAGGGGTAGCAAGCACTATATAAATGCAAACCTTTTTCCCTCTTCTATCCCTCCCCTACTCTTCTCAATCCAAATAACTGACTAACATATCCACCACTCAAATTACTTTCATATGTCACTATGCTAATTCAACACTAATCCTTTATGGGCTCCGGAGTAGCGTGCTACTCGCCAAAAAAGCACTTCAATACCCCATCAGGGGTAATAAGCGCTATATAAATGCAAACCTTTTTATACGCTTGCCTGCAAAATACTTATTTCGTGGTTATGGCATGCATTGTTGCGCCATTGGGAATGATCCTGATGCATTTTGGGTGCCTTTTTAGGTCTCGCGCCTACCGTTGCAGTGCGCAGCACTGCTCGCGCAGCGAGAGATTTATTGGGGTAAAGGTATTTTCTGTAGAGGGACTTCTGTTACCGCCCAAGCTTTCAATTGGGCAACGTGGATATTTATTTAAAACGTTGTGTTCTGATTTGTTTGCAGCGTTTTTGGTTACCGCCCTGTGGCTTTTTTTGACACGCCCATGAGACAGCGAGTCTACGGAGTGTCTTGCTCACGCTGTCTGCACGGGCCAGTCGGCTCTCTGGTTGGCAACTACCAAATAAGCTTTGTGATTGGTGTACCTTGTCAACCAATTAGAGAGCCAACTGGCGCGTGCAGGCAGCGTGAGCAAGACACGCTGTAGACTCGTTGTCCCAAGGGCGTGTCTTGCTTGTTTCATTTTGTATCCACGTCATAGGAGTGTAAAATATACGAACCTTTGTTTGATCGTGATCGGGTATATATGCTATTTTACGTTTCTACGTTTGTTTTGGCAATGCTTACCTATTTTAGCAGTAATGCTTTCTGACGTCATCGGAGATCAATGGTCATGTATTGGTAAGCACGTGAGGGGGTGACAGAAGTGTGTAACTAGCAAAAGCTCTTGGTACCAGCGCTGCGCACAGTCTGCTTGCACAGTGACCGCAACAAACTAGGACGGCCCCGCCCCCGAAGGGAGGGAGCCCGGCTCTGAAAACGAAACTACGGCGTGTTGAGTTTAGTTTCTCGGGAAAGAGAAACCTGCCATGTGTGGTGAGGCGGGGAGGGGTCGGTGACTCAGACCCGTGGGGCCCGGGGATCAGCTGAGACTGCACCGCCCGCTCTGTGTCTGGAATCCAGAGTCCCGGCTCCTGTAACTCGGTGCTTCATTTGAGCTGGTGGTTGCATTTTGAGGACCGGCGCTTATTTTTCCGTCAGACATTAAGAGCAAGAGAGCGAAAATCATACAAAGCGGAAGGACAGAATAGAAGGGAGATGGAAACGCCGTCATAAAGGGAGGAAGCAGAAACCTACAGGAGTGATAGAAAGGGGCAGGGAGTTGCTAGTAGTGGGTTATGGGTGTTTTAACCGAGCAGTGGTTAATTTGTAAAAAAAATAAGTGCCGGGGCTCTCTTCAGCAGGCAGCTTGCACCAGACCATTTCTCCTGTTAGCGCCGTCTAAAACAGAACCAGCTACTAATGGCCATGAAAGTGGGAAGAGGACGTGGCTTAAAGGCCAGAACTGCCGACTTCGGAGCTGGAGAACCAGGTTGGAGTGGCGTCGGCTCAACATCCTGTTAATCTTGGTCAAATCACTTAATCTCCTGCAAATGAATGTATCCTTAACTTGTGCTAATGAAAAGCGCCGGTGGTGATGATTAAGTGCCGGTACTCAGCACCGGAAACCACCTGGTCAAATTAAACACAAGGGTTAAGGCTAGGCAGACTTGGTATTTGGCACACAGGCACCGACAGTGGGCTTCCGAGCAGAGCCCCAGGTACAAGCACCCTCCCTCGTTCTTTACAAAATTAGTGCTGTATAGATTCCCGTTTATTTTAATTCGGAGGATGACGCCCTCCGAATAAGCATTGAATTGGGTTGTGCCTGATCACATAGGTAACACAAGGATTGGACTGTCCGCTGAATACATAGACCTGAAAAACACACAAAATAACCAGTTTGACAAGTATGTTTTAATCCACATGGCAGCCACGTGACCACCGTGAGTGGCACCTGCAGCCTGCCCTGGCTTTTTAGGCTTAGGGTGTTTACATTCATCTGTGCCCAGTGGCAGAGAGGGTAAATTACAAAATGCGAAAGTTAATCCATCAAGTATGTATTTATAAAACAAAACAATCACCAAAACTGGCTTCTTGTTTTATATAGTGTACAGTACGGTGCAAATTGAATCACCCCAAGACATTCTCAATTTTATTGACACCTGTCGAACAAGCATTTTCAATGCAATAGGTCTCGCATTTCCGATAGTTTAAGCTATTGGCATTGTAAATGACAATGCCTTTTATTTATGTTTTAAAAACCAAAACATAAATAAAAGGCATTGTCATTTACAATGCCAATAGCTCAAACTCTCGTAAATGCGAGACCTATTGCATTGCAAATGCTTGTTTAAGTTTGCACCTGGTTACCATCAAATCCAAGTTGATGGTAATAGCATTTCCAAATTGCCCATTTCGCAATTGGGAACTGCTATGTGCATGCTACCTGCGGTTAGGAAATCGCAAATAGGAAATCCCTATTTGCGGTTTGCTATTTTGTGAATCACAAAGTGCGATTTCTACTGGGTAGAAATCGCATTAGAAATCGCCTTTTGCGACGCCGCATAGACCTTTGTACATTAGAAAAGTCAGTTTTGCATTTCTTAACGGCCCGAAATGGCGATTTCGACCATTAAGAAATGCAAAATCCTTTTGTACATATGGGCCAAGGAGTGTGGCCTTCTTACCCTGCCTGATTGGATTTCATGCCACGAAAGAGCCTCCACGTTTCCTCCGTTGGCCAGCTGGAGTTTGTGGCAAATATTTTAAAATTCGCCTGCCCGAGCTACCTGCTGCTCAGGGAGGCTGAATTCCAGTTGGATCTACGCAGTTGATGAAAGTCTCGGCAGGCGAAGAGTGTCTTATTTATTTATTAAGGAGTTTTATATACCGCTGGCCAGACCCGAGGGTATCGGAGCGCTTTACAGCAGATTCAAGCAGGAATCACACAAAAAGGCATAGGTATACATATTGGTTCGTAAAGCCCGGCGTGCTGAGCAACATTGACGAAAGGAAGTCCCGAGATAACCTCGATGAGTGCACGATGTCTTGGGCTGAACCTCATTCGGGGGTGCGAGGGGGGTACGAGGGAGGGATCGGAGAGAGGGGAAGAGGAAGGTCTTGGTGAAACATTGTCAGGGGGTTGCAGAGTGTAGGCATGTGCGTTTCGGTGGCGTTTCTCGGTTCGGGAAGGCACGGTTGAGGAAGAGGTCTTTTAGGAGTCTTTTGAATTTTACAAAGGAAGGGATAGTCCTGATATCAGCTTATAGATCCTAGTGACCAGGTTGTTTAGGAGCTTCCCTTCCCTCCCCAACAGAATCTTGCAGGTAGTGCAGCCTTAAGTATGCTAAGGCAATTAAGGAGTGGGAGATGAAGCTTTATGTCGCAGAGCATAAGAGGTCGCGTTTAAAGCAGGTGTCTCTTTTGAAACAAAGGTCCCACTCCAAGTCAGAGGGCTGTTTTCAGTAGAGGTTAGACCCACGCCAAGTCCCATTCTGACTGAAAGTGTTCTAAGTCGAAGTAAAAAATGTGCCATAAGCACAAAAAAGCTAAGCGGAACTCATCCTTATCCCAGTCTTGGAAAAAGTTGTCGCAAGGGTAATACTTGAAGGGTCCTCTGTCTTTCAGAAATGGTCCCATATTTAATCTGTGTGCACCCTGAATTTCCTGGGCTGTCTTCGACCCCAGAACAAACATCAGCCTTCAAGGAGGGTAGGCTGCTCTTATTCTACCCATTTCCCTAATGGAATCAAAACTGTAGCCCCTTATCTGTTTTCTTTTATGAAGAGCATTTAAACACCATGTACACTCTAGAACAAGAATGCCTTGAACCTTCTTATAAAGAGCTCCAGGCTTAATTTGCACAACATTGAGAATATAATTTCTTATGTATTTATTCTTTCTTTTTAAATTTAGTAATCTGTCCTGCTGGTTCCGGAGAACAGAAGATCTATTGCTTACAAATGTAACTATTCAATTCCGCTTTTAACTTTCTTCTTACCATATCCTTCACTTTATTTCCGTAGCCCTTTCTTAACGATGACATTGTTAATTTTACCAATCGTATACATACAATATATGGATTTCAAAAATATTATTACCAATTCTCAGTAGAAGCAATAGCACAAAGAAGTTGCTGCAGACAATTTTCCCATGCAGACATCCACAAAGATGCTGATTGTCGTCTTGTGTTAATGCTCCGCACTCTTTTAAATTTCATTTTGAACTGTGTGAATTTTCTATGTAGGGCTAAATGTAAAACAATTACTTTTGATCACAGTTTTGATTTGCAGACATAGACACTTTGCTGATTAAAGGAAAAAATAGTAAGATGACAACAACATAATCTATTCAAGAATTCCTAGGTCTTCCCAATCTTATTCAAGTACCTGAGATATCGCCTTCCACTGGACTGTCAATGTCTACAGCACTTAGAGTTTATTTCTAACAAATAACTTCGAAACGGGTGACTCCTTTTATCAGTGATTGCCTCAAATTAAAAAAGGCCTGGGAAATCCAAGCTTCATCTCTGAATTCATCTTGCTGTTTAAACCCTGAGTGGGTCACCTAAAATCATATCTTCATGAGTACCTTTCACACTAACCACATCTGAAATAATTTAAAAAACTGCCCTTTATAACTCATTGTGCACACTAGCCAGAGGTTAGATACACTTTGAATAGAAGTGGTTGTCTCAGTTCTTCAAACTAGAGCTTAATACCTAGAAAATAATTACTACTTCACTGAAGCCTTTTGTATTTCCTTGAATGCATTGTATTTATTAGAAAGGCTAAACTCCTTTTTATATCGATCGAATAGTTCGACTTACTAACTAGTTAAAAGTTACTTATATTAAAATTGTTCCAAACTCGTCTAACTTATTGGTATAACAGCGACAAGGACGTCAGAAATTGAGTTTGGCTTTTCTCATTAGGTAGACCTGCTACATTCCAAGATGTTATGCTCAGTTCGTTAAAATTTAATTCCTCCTTCAGTATTATTTTTATTCTGAGTTAAGGCTGTGGCAAGCCAAGAACATTTATTTGATTCATCTTTCTCATTACTCCCCAAAGCATCACTCCATTCGCTCACCATCTTTACCAATCTCCTTGGTGACTCTACCTTCATTTGAATTATTATGGCTTCTGTAAATTACTCTAGTCACAGTTCTTTTGAACCTTCTAGCCTGATGAATAATTTTTAAATCAGTAGAGTTCAAAAGCCTCAGACACCGGATCAACCAAATATTCTGAACAGTCTAGATCTGTTCAAATGGATTTATCTATCAGCTAATAGTTCTTCAAAATAGAGTGAGATTATCAACCTCTGCAGAGTTAACATTCTTTGACGAAATTAGTTGAAGGGAATTTTAATCCACATTGGAATGAAACTTTCCCCTATTCATTGATGTGAATTGTTTGGCTAAGGGATTCAAGTTAGTTGAGGAATTTATACACACTGTGTTTGTTACAATGTTGACTGTCTTGACCACTTCAGTATCCAAGCAGTTGAATTCTCCTAGCGATTGCTGTAAATTATTATGGGGCATTCCGAACTTTCATGTACGCTTCTTTTGAATTTGGCTAAGCTTTAACCTTTCATTTTCTTCCTGATCTATCATTTTTCCCTCAATAACTAATTTTGAGTAGCCTTGTGTGAATAACCAAGCTGTAGATTTGAAATGATTTACGTATCCTTGTTAACATTCACAATGCTATTCCAGTCCTCTTTCGCTAATGAAACTTTTTTTAAAGTTATCTTTTCAACATGCTCCACCCTTAAGCCAATATTGTTGGGAGGGACTGCACTTCAATTGCCGCTTTAATTTCAGCAATTGTTTCTAGCATGATAATCTGTAAAGCTGGTATCTTGTGCGATTTCGTGAAGTGGAAACCCCTAGCAGTTTTGTTTGACAGAGCCGAGCTCATTTTTTGCAAGCTGCTGTTGCTCTTTTCGGGATAATGGTTCTCTTATGTAATTTTCTTACAATCTCATTATATATTTATTTAATGACAGTGAAATTCTAGAAAAATGTTACCAAAGTCCCTGGGCCCTGCCAGTGTAAGTTCAGCTGTTTCGCCCTTCGATGATGCACATTGTGTCTTGCATGCTGACATGTTCCTGATGCTCTATGTAACCTGGCATGTCTGTGATTGGAAGGGGACGCATGTCAGGGCAGGACGGCGAGACTAACTGGCAGAATTAAGTTGACATCTCAGACCCACGTTAGTAATAAGCAACCAAAACCTAAACCAACCCCCACACTAGTAGGCCTCCAACTTGTCTATCTTACTTTGAGTGATTTATCTCTCTTTGTTATTAAGTACTCTTTGCCCTATAGTGATGGGTCTAATCCCATTCTCTCCCCAGATTCCGTGGTGTTTGGGTGTGATCCGACTGCCATGTGCTTGATCCTGCAGTCTTCTGCCTACTTTTACTTTGCTAGGAGGGGGCTGATTCGCTTATGAGACATTTGTAATTGGATCAAGTGATCTCTTCTTTCCATCACATTTAAGTCTTTAGGATTGTGTCATGTGTTCTCCTATATATTTTATATTTGATGGACATATCTGATCCATGAAACAACAAACCTGCCCCACGTTTGTCTCTTGAGGTTTTGGATCACAGAATTGCTTTCCAAAATAGTTTCTTTTCAGCCCTTGATCTCTGAAGTGAAGACCAGTAATTGGTGGTGTGCCTATATTCATACAGTGGTAGTAGTCAGCCAAAAGGTTTTCTGGAAAACCCACATTGCTTTTTTGCCATTTTTCCAAACTTCCGTACAGAACATTTTATTGTTTGATTGTGTTGACTCTTCTGGTCCTAGTATGGAGCTGCCCCTGATTAAATGTGCTCTCGCATACAAGGGCAGAGCTGTGCTTAATTAGTTGGCTTCTCTGGTCTTACTGCAGGGCTGCCCCTGCCTCCTTTGTCTCTTAGCTTCTAATGCAGAGCACCCCGGCCCTAAAAATGGTGAATGAGGAAAGGCATGTGCAGATAATAAAGCATTAGGCGACCTGGGAGGCTTTGTGTTTGGAGTGCATGCTGCTGTATCCTTCAATGCAAACTTTGTGCTGAAATAGTTTGTACCCGTAATTCTAATAAATCCAGGAAAGTGTGGCGAAACGTGCAATCTGCTCATTCATGATGAGTTAAAACTTAGATTTTTACATTGGTCTTAATCTTAATAAGCTGGGAGGTCCTTTGGAGGGGGGGAGAAATATAATTTTGCAAGTGCTACCAATTGATGCCATGATCACAGAAATTGGTCTAGTGGGGAGGCTTGAATAGGAGTACAACGGGGCCACATTTCCCCATTCACCCATCACCTTTGCGGTATTTTGAGTGCGTATTGTCTCACAACGTAAAACTATAGCTGCCTCCTTTTTTATGGTCTGGCTAGACAACGCAGCTGTTGCCAGACAATTATGTGAGCATCACTGGTGAGGGGCTTTGACTCTGGCCACATGTTGGGAGCCAGGAGTGCATATTTTGATAGAGCAGAAGTTGTGTGCTTCCAAAAACAAGCATTGGCATAGCAATTAGGTCTCGCCTTTGGAACCTTATAAGTGTTTAGCCAGAGCTATTGGTTTTGCTAATGTTTGTAAGCTATGTTGTAGATTATTGTGGGAGCATGTTGATAAGTTATAATAAATAAGTGCTATAAGTATTTTTGTTACTTACTATATCACCAAGAAGACATTGTTTACAACTGAACGACCTTATTAAAAAAAAAAGTTTATTTATGAAAAAATATTTCTATATTTTTTGTCTTTGCAATAGTGGCAACTTTTTTCTGCCTGTTGTAATGCTAGTTTGTTATAGTATTTTGTTTGTTATTGGGGGGGCATAAATAATGGGAGGATGGAGTTTGGGAAAAAGTTCCTAAATTATAATGCGAGCAGCAGACAGAAAGTAGGGGAAAATAATAGATGCCATATTTCGAGGGTAGATTGAGGTGGTGCTTAGTGATGTTGAGATGGTGATGTGTAGGTGATGCTGAATGATTTTGAGGTGGTACTGAGTGATGTTGAGGTGGTGCTTAGTGATGTTGAGGTGGTGCTTAGTGATGCTGAGGTGGTGCTGAGTTATGCTGAGGTGAAGATGCTGCGCTGGTGCTCAGCTATTGCTTAGGTGGTGCTGAGTTGATGCTGTGCTGATGTTGAGGTGGTGCTGCACTGATGCTGAAGTGGTGCTGTGTTGGTGCTGAGGTGGGGTTGCGCCTGTGCTGAGGTAGGGTTGCGCCTGTGCTGAGGTAGGGTTGCACTGGTGTTGAAGTGGAGCTGCATTGGTGTTGGTGCAGTGATGGTGAGATGGTGCTGTGCTGAAGTTGCGGTAGTACTGCATTGATACTGAGTTGGTTTTGAACTGGTCGTGGTTTACTGATGAGGAGGTGGTGTTCTGCTGATGCTGAGATGGTGCTGTGGTTGTGCTCAGATGATGCTGTGCTGATGCTGAGGTGGTGCTCTGCTTATACTGTGCTGATGCTGAAGTTGGTGCTGTGCTGGCACGGAGGTGATGCTGCAGTGGTACTGTGCTAATGCTGAAGATGTGCTGCGTTGGTGCTAATTTGTTGCTGAGGTGGTGCTGCGCTGGTGCTTCACTGATGCTGTGTTGGTTTTTAGTTGTTAATGCTTTTATTAACAGCTAGAGGTGGACTGGCTGGAGATGATGTGAGGTGCCTGTGGCAGAATCGGTGACATTTCAGCATTTCCAGTGTCTGGCATATAGGATGTGACAGTGAGAGTCGCATAGCAGGCTCGACTATGAAAGGACTGCAAGGCAGGGAAAGAGTCAGTGGCATGCCAGGTGCGCGCCTGCAGGCCCAAAGGTCAGTAGTAAAGTAATTTTCCCTGTGTAAATTGTGCGGTAGTTGCAAGCACAGTTAAACATTTATTAAATGTTAATGGCACAATGTAAATAAAATATAATACTGCATCAAATGCTTGCTGTTTCTCTGCTGTGGTTAAGGATCTAATGTTAGCAAGTGTATTTCAAAGTTCCACATAAACGAATATGTCCCTCTTATAATAATAAACCCTTTGCTGCGATCAACAAAGACTGCGTGACCTTGCAAAAAAACAATAATAAAACAAACAGGAATTACGGGCATTCACCCATGCACACTGGAGCTCGTTAGACATCGCCATCCACTTTAAAGTGTGAATCCGGAGGAACATTGGCTCGGCAAAGATGCAGCGACTCCATGTAAAGCAGTTACCTCAGAGTGGGGCTCTTTGTGTTTGTAGGGACACTGCGGATGCTTCCCGGTCGACAGGGCTCCAAAGGGTACAAAATGCAGCCCTCCCGGATGATGAAAGAGTGAAAGACAAAACATTGCCAGCAAACCAAGAGAGGGGTTCGAGCCCCCATCATGGCCCCATGGATGGCCGGGTCTGGTGGCTTAGTGGACTAATGCATCCACTGTATGGTCCTGCCTTCGACCCCATGGCCACAGGTTCAATTCCCGGTGGGCCCACTCAGCCTTTCATCCATCTGAGGTTGATACAATGAGTACCATTGAGTTGGGTAACAATACACATCTGTTATTCAGCCCCAAGATACCCTTTCTGGATGAACGTGTGCTTTACAAATGCACATTATGTTATGTTATGCTGGCAGCAAACTCTCAAGAAGGGGTATGTCCCCGCCGTGGGGGAAGTTATTTGAACCCTATGAATTTTAAGAAGCCGCAGTGCCAGTAACGAAGGTCGGAAGCACCCATTCTAACCGTAGCAGGCAGATGAACTCCAGCTGCTGACGCCCTGAGCCAAACTGAACAAAAATAATAATGCAGCAACAAACACATACATTAACAACAGACTAAGCAAACATCTAAACAAAGTTTACTTTATTTATAATAACATTTAAGGAAATATTACATCAGTAAAAGCTGTAATAATGTGATTTTGGGGAAATCACTTAATCCCCCTGTCCCTACCAAAAAATGAATGTGTCCTTATGTGATGTAACTGGTGCTTGAATAGAGTGCTCGAATACCTTTGGGTCGAGTTCGAGCTATATAAAACATCCCAAAAAAACAAATCCATAATGAGAACCCGAAAGGATTAGTAGAGTAAACTGTCGAAAATTTCATTTGAAAAATATCTTGTGCACTCTTTTCAAGGTGAGGAAAATCTAGTGATGAAGGGCCTCACTCATCAGACACCAAGTGCTGACTGTAGGCAGCCTAGAGGTCAGAAGTCCTCGAGGTCTGAGAGTATTCATGCTTGCTAAAGAGACAATTTAGGCTTTGAGTTCACAGCTCAGAGACTGGCTACGGCAAGAAAAGATGTGGTTTGATGTAAGCAAACTATCTGCTATGAAGAGAATGACAGGGCAGACCTCTGGTACTCAGACTAAGGAGGCTGGACTGTAGGTGAGGGCAGGTTTGAAGGGTAAAGGGCTGAGTGGAGAGAGTATGTCTGTCAAGTGCCTCAACCTCACTCAGTCCTAATTCATTAGCCAACAGCAATAAGCACGCTGCTATTTGTTGTTCAAAAACTCCAATTACAAAATATGGCCATTTAGGTCACAAGTTGCTTAGTGCTGTTGAGTGAAAAATCAGGGGTGGCTGAAGGTCACCCTAATCACGTACCGCCACTAGACAGTTAAGTGTGTTGAGCAAGGAAACAATAATACACACTATCTGTAAACTAAAGACTAGTAAGTAAGGGTATGCTGATTCAGCCCAGGAAAGGATAAGGTGATAAGTCGCAGGTAATGCAGCGATCATTTGTAAAAAAACCATTTAATATCAGGAGCCTTGCGCCGAGTCCTGTGGGTTATCTGCCACTTTTTCTGTGCTATGAGTGCAGGGTTCCGTGTTCTCCTGTTGGGGGTAATACCCTCAACCCAGACTCTAATTCTGATCTCCTCATGTTTCACCACCTTGCCTAGCCTGGGCACAGACAGACATGCTGAGTACTGTAGACAAAGAGGACGGACAAGCGTCTGACTCATAGAACAGACAGCGCTATCTTTGGACGTGTTTACCTTTCGCTTTCACCTTCGGAGCAACAGTGAAAGAAATACCACGATGCCAAAAAAGTACCTCCTTAATAACCCATGTTTATTTATATGACTATCTTTAACACATCAGTAAAATGCATTAAGTACAGAAAGTTAATTACACTTGATAAAGTTAAACAAGTTGAATGCAAGGTGTTTGAAAGTATATACAGCATCATGATCAAATTACAGTCCTTTAGTGGTATTTAAAAAGTCTGCCACTGGTCCAATTCCTACAACTTCTTGTAATTTTAACAGCGCATGAGACGCTATCATGGTCGTCCCTTTTTAGGTCTCGCCTAGCGACGCAGCGCATGCGTTGCTCGCCTTGGCGAGATCTATTGTTGTCGTTTTCTTGGCCGAAGGGGGACAGGACATGTACACGCGTACGGACCGGAGATGTGCACGCGTACGGACCGGAGATGTGCAAGCGTACGGGTCATGTACACGGATACGGGTCGCGGCGTACTTTCAGCACAACGTGCTTCGCTTTTGCTTGTTTAAGGAAATGTGTTACGATTTCCTTCATTTGAATTCCGGACACAATTCTTTTATGGGTGTCGGCTTATATCTTCATTGTAAATTAAAACGGGATCAGAAACGTACTGCTCCGTTTTGGCCACAAGAGGGCAGTGGTAATACACGATCCTCCTCTACGGGAGCTGGCGTCTTCTGAAAAATTGAACAGTAGCTGCCCTGTCTACTGCAAGGTGACTTCGGGCTTTCCGTTTCATGTGCTTGTATTTGCAGGTGCGCCTGTTGTCTTGGTTGATGGCTCATGCATCTAACTCTCCTTCAGCTAACGTTTAAATCCTAGAAATCGGTTCCGGATTTCGATGACGTACTGTGTCGATGCATGTCTTCTCTTCAATGTGCATCGCTCGTGAGCCATGCTTTTCTCTCATTTTAACGTTTTACCTCAGATGCAACGCAAATAAAAGCAGTTGTCACCCGAAAGTATATAATTTTTTAAATCTTTTCAAAAGGCAATAATAATAATTTCAATAGTAGGTGCATAGTGTAACACGATTTGATAAGGCAAAGAGGGACATCTGTCAAAGGCCTTAAACAATTACAGACTATTTTTTCTGTTGTGTTTTGTGTGGGGTTTTTTTTTTGTTACTCGGAGTGATCCCATTAAAATTCTTCGCAACTAATGAAGTTGGGCAGGAGGCTAATTCCTATAATTTTGTTGTCATAGTAATGGGGACTAGGAGGCCAGACCACTGCTGTTGTGTTTAGAAGGTAAAATTGTCCATCAATATTTTAAAAAGTAAAAGTGGAAAAATAGACTGTATTCTAACATTGTCTATTGGATTGCGGTATACAACTGATACCAGCTGACACCCGTGGGCAGGTTGCTCAAGCTCCCATGGAAAATAGCCATGATTAAAATAACAGCAAGTCACTTAAATAACATTGTAAAATGTACTAACTGCACTGAACAACCTTATGCGCTCACTGAATGTTGCTTGTGAGTGTGTGTGCGATCAGAGGGCCGTGAAACCATTTTGCAAAGGGGAGGAGGATAGGGAGTGATGCAGACAGGACAAGGGATTACCAGCTTGAGTGTGTCATGCAGAGGGTTGTAGATGGATGAGCTGTTGCTTGTGCTTAATTAAGGTGCTTCCTGTAAAGCAGTAATGAGGGACCTTGATGGTTCTGGGTGTGCAAGGTGTTTCAAATCTTAGGATGTAGTGGAAAGTCTTGGCGTCTTGTCTTCTCCTTGCATTTTGCCATCTTGAGCCTAATCAGGTCGTTTCTAAAGTATTCATCCAGAGACCTTGATTGGTAGTTAGGGTGGAGTGCTTAATTAAACGTGTAGCCCTCCAGCCAGTCTGAATTTTAGATTTCCTTTTTAACATTTTTCCAACTTATTGCGAGTACGTAAGAGAAATCTATGTAATGGGTGCCTGCACAGCAGACTTGTCATTTTCAGCATTGGTCTAAAAAAATGGCTTGATGAAAGTGCATATAACCATATCAAGCAGTCTCTTAGGGTCAACCCTGGTGTGCTTTGATCCATCTGGCTTTGCCTAATTTAGAAAATGAATCCACAATGAAGTTTCCGTGGATAATTTTAAAATGCCCCGAAAGCCTTCCTCTAGCCCTGCATTGACATTTGTCACAAAGTTTTGGTGAAATGGTTTAGAGGACTAAACATATTGTTAAGACATAAAAGTTAGTTGTTACTTAATTAAAATTTTGTAAAACCAGCACAATAATGTGCTGTCATTATTTACAAAAAAGCAAATGGTTCAAAGCAAAAAAAACATGAATGGTTTGTCTTTGCTGCTTCAGGTCTTTAAATGTCCTATGACAGTAGTTATTACAATTTTAATTGTGTGGCCACCCACTGAATCCTTACCGGAATCTGGGGACCTTCCCCGAGTCATTGTTGGAAGCTGGGGACCGTCTGCCTTTGTGGATTGCCCCAGTCACCACTCGATTCAGTGTGGCTAGCAAGTTTCTCTTTCTCAAACCTCCAGCCCTACAGCATTATTTCCAGACCAGTTCTGTTCAACTTCACAACAAACTAAGGACATCATGCAACATCAGAAAATGGTGGTTGGCATGAAATGTTCTATTCAGAAGATTCAATGTTTTATCATACAGTTGTGAAGTCCATAGAGGTCTCCTGTCTTTGGCTGCTGTCCTGTACAGAAGCACACAGAAACAAGCATTTGCAATGCAATAGGTCTCGCATTTACGTGAGTCTGAGCTATTGACATTGCAAATAACAATGCCTTTTATTTATTTTTTCGTTTTTAAAACCTAAATAAAAGGCATTGTCATTTACAATGCCAATAGCTTAAACTCGCCTAAAAGCGAGACCTATTGCATTGCAAATGCTTGTTGTTTCCAGAGCTGGTGGGAATTTCATGCGGCTAATCCTAGTTCTAATAACGAATAAACTAAAGTGCTGACTAGCCTTTTACAATGTTTCCGGAGTTTGTCATGCAGCTTCACAAAACAGATTTAACATATAGGCCTTGAAAAATCAAAAGAATGTTACTAGACCTGCAGGTCTACTGACTTAAATAATCTACTCGACCTATTTGTAGTACTCTTGACCCATAAACTAGTTTCAAATGGGCAAATATTTTAATTCATTGAGCCGCCATTTTCTTCATTATCACATATGAAAGCACTTCCAAATGTGCGAGTTCAGCATGTCTGCTGTACAAAAAACTCTTTTGTTTGATTTAATAGACTAAATTGTTTCCTCCATATTAATACAAATCTAGCCACATATAGAAAACACATGACCCCTGATTTGCCTCTTAGTTCATTAACAGCAACTATCACTTTTAATAAATACATAACTAAAGCATGAAGTGGTAGCACGCTTTCATTTGTAATCTGCAGATTTTACCTTGAAATGGCCACAAACTTTCCCATTGACATGCAGCTTTACTGATAAAACTATATAGTTTACAAACAAGAATGTTTGGAAATAGAGTTTCTGCAAATATGTGTCATTTGCACATCACCAATTAAAGTGTTCTGGTTTGTTTTGCTCCTAATTTATTCTTTGTTTGCATCACACTTCTTAATTACAAAAAAATGTGCTTTTGTAATTCCTGATCTATTTTTAAATATTTGTAATATTAATTTACAGGTTATTTATTTAAATGTTATGTGTTCAAGGAAAAATAACTGACATCTTCTGACGGCTCACTTGACAAAAACCGCTAAATCTAGCAAGAGAGAAAAAAATAAACCTCATTTTCAAGCAGCAATTAGTTAAAAGACAAACTGACATTTGACCTCTTTCCTTGAACAGACAGCAAATGTGTCAAGATAAAAACAATATTTAATGGCATCTTTATTGCTCATTCACTTTTGGAATGAACAGAAACACCTGTTCCTTTCCAGACTAAGTTGACTCTCCAGATGGGACTAGTAGGCGCTAAAAATAGCTCAACCTGATAACATTTTACTTGAAATTGCACGTGGGCGAGTAGATTTTCCGAGGCCTGGCATAGTTCACTTTCCTCTGCAGCAATCTTAATTTGAGCAGGAAATGGGTTTTGTCTCTGCTGCTTTCCTTTGTGGCTTTGGATTACTGCCTTTCTAGTATTTGCGTAAGAATTTCAGCAAAACACTCAGTACATACTCCAAACAAGTCCTAAACAATCCCCGGATGGGGTATGGCAAATAAAGCGGCTGCGCGCCTTTCTTTTCTGAACATGGTGCCCAAAGTAACCAAAACACAAACACGGCTCCAAAGTAAATAAAAAATGAGAGAGCGCTGTGGCCGTGAAGAAAGATCAAGCACGGCAAATGAAGCGACTGCAAACCTTTCATTAATCCTACGCACCAAGTAAACAAAACATGAACACTTAACAGGAGCAGAGGCAGGCCCAAAAAAAAAAAGGGTTCTCAAAGTATCCTAAATAAGCTGAAGAGTAAGAGCACATGTAACAGTGTCAGTGCTCATGGGAGGATACAAAAGTCCAAAAGGAGGGACTACTAAGCTTATTCACCAAACAAAAGCTGGCATTTACAAAGTGTAGTAAGAGGAACCAATGAAAAAGATGGCGGTGCTTGAAGCCCATATTGTAGATACAGCATGTCTCGAAGAGACAGCATGCATGTGCTGCCTAGGTGAGACCTAAAAAGGTGCTTGCGCTCCACACAGCTGTGATCATTTTATTTATCCAGCTGCCTGAGATTGAACGTTTGGGGTCACACATGACATTGTAATGCTTTTAAAGTGTCTTGGATATCCAGATCATTTATGGTGCTTTTCTTTGGCAGCAGTACATGTGGAAGGAAGGTTAGAGGGCACAATTCACACTTCCCTGGCCCCTTCAGTTGGCAGTGGCTAGGGCTTGCATGGGCAGGATACATCGCCTTTCCTGGACGACTCCGCTCTACACCCCAAACTTGCCTCTGGCTGGCCTACCCCACGGCCGGGGGAACTGCAGGTCTGAACTGACCGTCTGCTTCTCGAGGTGGGCGACCTTCAGGGAGGACCAACTCCTTCCCTTCGACCAACTGACTGAGGAGAGCGGCCTCCCCCTGGGGCAATGTCTTCTCCACAGACAACTCATTCTTACTTGTCATACTCTCTGGGATCTCTCGGGGGGAGATCCCACGACTCACCCGGTACTTCAGACCACATTGACCATGGGACCTGGCCGCCACCTTATCACCTGGTTGTACAAAGCCAAACAAGAACGGACGGTCACCCCTCCTACCATACTCCAACATAAATAGGAGGATGAGTTTGGACGGTACTTCACGGTAAAGAAGGGGAACGAGCACTCAAATTCTAAAGGAAGGTCTCTCGCAACTCACGGTTCAAGAACATTCAGTTCTTCATATTACACAGGGCCTACCTAACCCCTGCTCAGCTTTACTGCTGCTTCACAGACTCGCAATTTGCATGTCCCCGCTGCCACGCCTCAGACGCAACACTGATGCACATGCTGTGGTTGTGCTCTGCTCTCCAAAACTACTGGCAAGTCAATAATGCCACGCTGCGAGAGGCCACGGAAATCCAAGATATGCATACTAGGGAAACATGCTCTCTAGGCATATATTCAGACGCAAGAAACCGCATAAAGTGCAGACACACTTTGTAGCCCTAGCCCTGTTACCTGCCAAAGGCAAAATCACACTCTATTGGCGCTCACCTGCGCCCACCCCCCCCAAGAAGCATGGAGAGCAGCGAGGGGCGATGCACAAGTGAAGTGCCGCAGAGGAGGATGCCCTTTGATAGGATGCCCTTTGGATACGCCGGTGGCCCATATCTCCTCATTGGGCTACCCTATTCATGCACTTCCGCCAAGTGAATGGCAACAATGACCTGTCCCCACGAAGATACCAGTCTCCCTGCACACTAGTGTTTGCCCCCCTGAGACAGAATTTCCCAACATAGCACCTACCATCCCTCACCCCTAATCACTCTTATAGGCACCTTTCCCACCGCAGCACCAATCCACGCTTTCCTGCACCTGGAACCATTCATCATGTAGCCAACACCACATCCTGACAATTACGCTCCCTTTCCCGCACACTCTCCCACAGTTCACTCCTAGTTTCAAATCAACGACAGACCATGGGCTCCAAGTGCCCAATCACAGGGTAGCACCTCACGTTTGAGAGCACCCCCAACTCATAACCTTGTATGTTATTCGCATACATCTGTATGCTGACATTTCTCTGTTATTCTACACTGCTTTACAATGATCTGTACCATGTACTGTATTGTTGTTTTTCTTTTTTGAAATGCAAAAACCCAATAAAAAGAATTTTTTTAAAAAGGTGATGGGTAGGTTTGTTAACCTTGAAGAATGTTTATCTGGCTTGAAAGTCCAACTGTCCCTGACCTTTTAACCTACACCAATATTATTCTACAGTTCTTTGCTTCCATACAAATACATTTCCATTCCCATGCTATTTTCTTGTAATGCTTCACATTACCCCACAACATTCCTGTAAAGCCAGACCTATTGGCAATGCAAATGGTTGTTTCTCTTTTGTTTGACCATCCCACTAATGAGTGCAGGTTGTATAGAAATGAAGACTGTATGCCCGTGGCTTTTTGGATGCATTTTACATCTAAATATAGAATATAACTCTCTTTGGATTTGCCGCACACAATTGATCAACCAGCACCCAGTCTGTTTACCATTTCACTGGCTTCACATTTTACTGAAGGCCTTTGTGAGTCAAAAAAATCTTGAGATCAGAAAAGCAGCATAATATTCTTTCTTAAGTCTCTGCCAATGCACATCATTTATTTCTCAAACTCTCCCTATATAACCCTATCTTGATGAGAGTAATAGGGGAGTCCAAAGTGCTACGTTTATTTCAGAGTACAAAGAATGTTTTATGGAGGGTTCTAAAGATTGTTATACATTTCTCATGTTCACTACAATACTGTTTTTTAAATTCAGATTATCTTGCCCGAATAGGCAGTTTGTTTTCTTCCACTTTCTACTCATGCATGGTCAGGCCTGTGTCAGCGTTCTATCCAAACTTTTTGTAGAGACGAAGCCGGTGCCAATTTACAGTATATAACATTACTGGGTATTTGTATATGTTTGACCCATTCATCCTTAGGGTGGTCTTCCCCGAAATCTTTTGCTTTCACTCTCATATTTTCTGAAGCTGTTTTTACTGCCCTTAGGACTCTGTGTATTTTGCCATTGCCAGCCAGTGCTAAAGTACTTGTGCATATGTCCCTAAAAGGTGGTAAATTTGGCTTACAACTGATTGGCATATTTACTTTACTAATAGGTCCCTAGTAAAGTGATATACCATATACCCAGAGCTAGTAAATTAAATGCTACTAGTGGGTCTGCAGCACATATTGTTCCATCCGCCTAAGTAGCCCTTAAAAACATGCCCCAGGTCTGCCGTTGCAACCTGTATGCAGTTTTAAACTGCCAATTAGACTTGGCAAAAATAACTCTCTTGCCAAGCCCGAAAATTCCCTTTTATTACATATTTCACCCCTAAGGTAGTCCCTAGGCAGCCCATAGGGCAGAGTGCATTGTAATTAAAAGGTTGGACATGTACTTTTAAGTTTTACGTGTCATGGTAGTGAGAAACTCGTTTTACACTACTGCGAGGCCTACATCTCCCATTAGATAACAATGGGTTGCCTTATTACATTTAATAAGTGATAACTTTTGATTGGCAGCCAGTAGCGAATTTATGTTGGGTGTCTACCATTAAAGAGGATTTTAAATTACAATTTGGCCAAGTCCGATTTTAAGTTACAATTTTGAAAATGCAGCTTTTTGATGATTGGCATTTTCTTTCCCTATTTGGAGCCCGCAGCCTGTTCTTGGGTCAAATTACTGGGTGTAGCTGGCAGTTGGTCTTTGTATATTTCTCCCAGACAGCCACACAATAGAGGGATTATGTGTTCTTGGATGGTTTTATCACTGGCTGGTTGGGGCGAAGCTGAGCACAGCCTCACTTGCAGATCAGTAGGCTGTGCCCTGCCTTCACACAAGGAACTTTGCACTATTCCGTTGTGCCGGCAGCCAAGCTGGAGCCAGGGCAGGGAGGCAGGAAATTCCAGGAATCTCAAAGAAAATCTCTAGAAACTCTTCTTACTTCAAATAAGGCACCAGGTATAAAAATAGGACCCTCAGGCCCGCTCTTCAGTTCACTTTATGGACCTGCAGAAGGTCTCTGAGGCCTCCCTGCTGCTGTGGCCTGCTGTGTATTTCAGAAGACTGCTTTGCTGCACTTGGAAGGACTACCCTGCTGCCTGAATCCTGCCTTGAACCCTAAAAGGCCTGCCCTGCTGCTCGAGTCCTGTTCCACTGCCTGACCCAGGACTACCAGAGTGACTTTAATGGCTAGTTGGCTGGCTTCCAGATCAGAACCTCAGGGACAGGAAAGGCTCTAACTATCTTGAACCCACACCTGGACCTAGCCTGAGTGAGTCCTTACCCTCCAAGTGGTGCCTCTCCAGCCTGGGCCCTAAGAAGTGGTACTAAAGATACCCAGATAGCTAAACTCCAATACTTGGGACTTAAACATTTTTGGGCTAAAAAGTTCTCTGAGAACCAAGAGGAGACAGGGACCTACCTGCTCATCAATCCGCCCAAGGTACAGCGCCTTTCGGCCTGACTTCGCGTCAGCTCCGGCTACATTCTCCTCTGCAGTAGCAAATCCTGTTCGATGGCTCTTCGCAGAAGGGGTATCCTGCCTCGTGGAGCCTTTGTCTGCTACAGCTTACAGCTTCGTCCCGCTGGAGATTTTCAACTTCCAAAAACGAGACTAAGTCCAAACGTAGAAATCTTTTTTGTGACTTCATTCAGGTGCTTCCCAACAACGTCTCCTCCTCTGACACTGCCTGCAACCTTGCCCCGCTGAACGTTACTTTCTCAGACATTTTTTCATGAAGTTTCTTCTAAGTCCGAAGGTAAGCGCAGGCCGGGCGCAATCCACTCCTTGTATCCGACCTACGCTGCATCGTGATCGACCATAAAGTTTGGCTTCCACGGTTAGTGCTTTGAACTTTTATGCACTAGTTTTTACCTTAAACTTTGAAACTTCATAACTCTGGTTCTACTGATTGGATTTTTTATTATGTTTTGGTGTCTAATAATTTATTAAAATGTACTCTATATTTCTAAATTAGTGTGGGATTTTTCTTGTATTTTCACTTTATTGCGGTTTATTTACCGCATAAATACTTTACACATTGCCTTTAAGTTAAGCCTGACTGCTTTTATGCCAAGGTACCATAGGGTTAAGCACAGGTTCATTTAGTGACTTTAGTGGTTCACCCTGATAGGGATTATGACTGTTGCTTGAGCAGGGTTTCTATCCTCCCTCAACACATCAGAGCCTCCGCCTCACTTCTTGAGTTCCGCAAGAAGCTGAAGACCTGGCTCTTCGTATAAGCACCTTGGGGCCGCACACCTGCCCAAGGGCCTGGATAACCCTGTCGGGTGATTAGTCCTCTATACAAATCTATATAACATAAGATAAAACCCCACTCAATCAGCAACCCAATTTCTCACAGTATATCACTACTTTTGCCAGTTACTTGGCCTCTTGGTGCAGACATTAACCTGCAGTTATGATTACTATGAGGCCTCCACTGGTGGATTTTGTTTCTAAAGCACATTGGTGTGGGTAGATAGTTTGCAATAAAGAGAAGATTTAAAATTAGATTGAATACTAAGCTACTGCTTGATGAAATAATTACGTACTTTAGGGAGCGAGGGTTCTCCGTCATTTAGTAGCTGACTGCCTACAGGAGTTTCTGCTTCACATCTTTAACTTGGCTGTTCATAACGTTACTGAAAAGACCCCACTTCTGAAACAGTACTTATATCAAGTAACATTCCTGTGGGAAATCCACCTTTTCAGCATGGTCACCCCGTATTTTTCTCTTTATGCTGGACCTTATATTTTTGCCCTTTAACCCTGCTAATCAGTAGTAAAGTGTCTGTGCTTCCCTTTTAAACATGGTTGAATCAGCATATTCCTAATTGGTATATTTAACTTACATAAAGTCCCTAGTATATGCTACAAAATGTACTCTGGGCCTGTAGATTAAATGTCACTAGTGAGATGCAGCACCTATTGTGCCTTCCACTCCAATAACGGTGTAAAACATGGCTTTAGGCCTACCAGTATAGCCCGGTTGTAGCAGTGTATAAATTGCAATTCATCCTATCAAAATAAACCCTTTTGACAGGTCAAAACCTCCCTTTTAACTATTAATAAGTGACCCCTGCGCAAGCTTTCAAGCCCTCTAGTCCTGGTGCATGGTATTTAAAGGTAGGACATGTAGAAATTTAATTTTAACATGTCTTCACAGTGACTAGCACCGAAAGCTATTTTTCACTGTGGCAGGCCTAGTTGTCCTTTGTAGAAAACCAAAGTACAGATTAAACATTTTGGGAATGGGACTAGCTAGAATAGTAATTCAACATTTATAAAAGTAATAGTTATCCAAAATCCAATTCCATGGTGAATTTGGATTTTAAGGAAAACTAACTTTTAGAAAGTTACCTTTTCCCTGCCTGAAGTTCCTAGAGACTAAATTTGCATTTGCTCTCCCGCTTCTGCCAGGCAGTTATTTGCATTTGAATAGGTGTGAAAAAGTATATAGTGCCCCCAGGAGCAAACAGTAGGCAGACCTGAATGGGCAGTGTTTACATTGAATGTGTAAGTATCTTTATTGCATGAAAATATTACAATATTCATTAAAATAATAAAAAAAAGTAAAAACATGAATTATAAATCTGCAAATGACATAAAACTTCCATCAAAATAAATATTAAATTTACATTTCTTGAAGACGACAAGCAAGAAGTAACATTTTTTTACAATTTTCCAATAAATTGGCAATCTTTTTGGGAGAAACAGTACTCAATAGCATCCTTAATAAATCTACAATCAAAAGTGATAAATGCATTCTTTAGATATTTCTTCCTCAAGTCTAGTAGGACAGGACACAAACAAATTATATGCTCAATTGATCCCTCCTTATAATTACATAAGCGGCAGACCTTTGAAAGTGAAGAGTTTAAATTCCAAGATTCTTCCAATTGATATATCAGAATCAACATAAGGCGAAATTTCAAATATTTTCATTTGGATCTGGGATCCAAATTAGAATTTTAGTTCCAATCTTAGTGTGCAAAGCAGAATTGATGGACAAAGATTCAGTAAGAATCTGAGTTTTTTAATATAAATTTTATCCAGGTCATTTATAGACATTTCCGAGAGAGCTATTGCTCCATTTAGTAAAGCAGGGACAAATTTAAATTCAATTACTTTTGAAGATTGACAAATTGCACATTCTCCATTAGCTTTCAAAAATCTTTTAACAAATTGCGATATAGCACGGGCCTTAATTTTCATATTCAAGATATGATCTGACCGTGTAAGCGTATGGTCATCCGTTTGGCCCACTAAGTTGTAATTTGTGACTTCTTCCAAGATGTGATCATCAATTTTTAGTTTATTGAGATTCCAATGTGCCAAGAACCATAACTTCTATTTTACCAGAGTTAACTTTTAGATCATTTTCCAAGTTTAATTTTTCTAGATGTAACAACTGCGACTGGAGAAGTCCTGATGGGTCAAACAGAAGAGAATAATATCATCTGCATATGCCAAATAGATTATTGCTTTACCTCCTAGCCTTGGAGACAATGCCTCATGATGGTTTAAGACAATTAATAAATCTGCTGTGTACAGTAAAAAATAAATGCGCTAGAATATAGCCCTGTAAGAGCCTATTTGCAGTCTGTATTTCTGCCAACAGCGCACTTTTTGTCAGCTTAAACTGAAGACAAGTATATTCATTCAGATTTTTAAAAGTGTAAAATAATACAGTTAATTCTCCATTTAGACAGTTTGTCTCATAGTTTTTTCAGACTTTCTCTGTCAAATGCCGAAGAATAGTCGACATAGCGTATAGGGTGAGATTCCTTTTAAGGTTCTATTTACTAAGAGTTTTAATGCAATGATATTATCAGTCATTGAACATCCTGCTCTAAATACAGATTGCTCCAAAGAGATTAAATTAAGATTTATAGCCCACCATAGCAAATGACCAAATATGAATTTTGAAAGAAGGTTTCCTTCGGCATCGAGAAGAGCAATGAGGTGATAGTTACTTGGATCCTGCTTTGTGCTCTGAACCTTTTTTATGCTAGGGGTGTTTAATAGCTCCTGTCCATAAAGATAGTATAAGACCTGATTCCAAAAGCCTTGTAAATAAATCATAGAGTAATTCACCTGATAACTGAGGGTCAGCTTTGATCATGTCTTTTGGACCACCTGTTTTTGAACCGCAGAGTTGCCTCCTCTGAACCTGGCAGGGTGAGACTGTGAGCATCCTTTTGGCATTAGTGTCTTTTGAGTACACTTGAAAAGAAGGGGGACAGGATGCCAAAACAGTTCTTGCGTATCCACGTTTGGTTGCTGGAAAATCCTTCTTTCGTCTACCAGACTTTTGCCTCTAGGGATATTGAGGGTACAGTGACTGCCCCAACCTGGATTTTAGTGTAAGATGTGGGAGGACACTAGGATTACCATAGTACACTCACAACACACACCAGCCGCCCGAGTTTAGTGTGGCCGTAGACTTTTGCCACCTTGAAAATGCCCAAAGGTAGGTAGGGTTGGCCTCTGGAGCTTTTACTCGGTTGTTAAAGTGTACCCAGGAGTCATTCCCACTCAGTAGCTCTTGCCAGGCATAAATGTGGCACCTCCTGGCATCCCCTCCAGAACATTCCTGGGCCTGAGGAAGAAGAGATGAGGGCTGGACAAGCTCTCTGTGATGTGAGAAGAGCGCTTAAGGACAGAACCTGCTCTCTCTTGTACCCAGCACATTTCTAATTCAATTCTAATTCAATTTGAGATTTTTTTTTGCGCTGCATTTCAACTTTATTACTATTTTGGTACAGCATAAATACTTAACACATTTCCCTAAGTTAAGCCTGTCTACTCTGTGCCATAGCTACCAGTTGCTTGAGTTCAGGTTAATTAAGTGACTTTAAGGGTTCACCTTGACATGGGTTGTGACATTCATTGAGGTAGATAGTCACCCATCCAAATAATATAGTTTCTTAAAAGTTCTTATTTGTGTCCAAGATACTGTGCAGAAAACTAAGGGTGCTGTAACACTCCGCATGTAGCACTTGCATCATAAGGATGCATTTACATACCTCATCAAGTTGTTGACATGGTATCCAACTTGGTATGCACCAGATCAGTTTTCACTGGTTTTCAGGCCAAATATCATATACCAGCTTTGGCCTACATTTAACAAAAACAGCAAGAAATGGTATTTGATCTATAAGAACAATACTGAATCTTGATGATCTAAACTCTTTCATTGTGCTCACTGATCTATACGTTAGCATATGTTTATTGTCTGGTTATAGGATTACCAAATAGGTTTACCAAATGTATGTGTCCAATGCTGTGCAGCATGGCAATGTGTCCCATATTGTGCAGCATGGCTAAAGTGTTAAAAAATACATAAAAGTGGGAAAAAAGCATTTGAAGCATCTCCCCACGTCATTGCATCTGTGCATGCACCATCCATGCATACCTACAAAATGGTCTATGAGCTATGTTATATCTTTTTAGCTACTGATCCAAGTTGGCTCAGTAAGTGAAAGGAAAATAAAACGTACAAAAGCATTTATTTATTTTTTGGGTTGGGCAGCGGAAGCAACAGGAAGGTGGAAGCAACACAAGGGAGTGCGGGGGAGGCCAAAGCAACACTGGATGCCGAAGGAACACCGGGGAGGGCGCCAAAGCAACATTGAGGGTTGCGGTGATACAGAAGCAAGATGGGGAATTTAAGGAGGAGGAGTGTCTAAAGCAACACAAGTGCCACGAGCAATCAGCTTGTAGGGCAGGGGTAGAGAAGTACACGAGGGAGACCGCACAAAAACACACTATTGAGTGCTTCACACAAAAAAAAAAGTTGTGCTTCAAAAGCAAGCATTAGAAGCAGAGATGCCAACCAGTCAAAAAGAGCGTAGAGGCAATGCACCATGGAAGGCACAGACACAAGATTGAGAAGGTGCGACACGAATAAAAAGTAGGCAAATCGGAGTGACCGGAACGCCAACCAACAGAAAGAAATCGGCGAGCTCCAAAACCATCTATGCTAAGTTCTTGGTAAACCACAATATGTCTTGCAGCATACTGCATGGGCTGTCTAGTAGGCACGACCTTGAAAGGGTATATAGTCGAATGTTCGTTTAGACAGTATCCCCTCCCTTGTTTGAAAAAACATTCACCATGCCTGCAGAAACTAGGAACAAAATATTACTTAATTCTGTTTCCTGGAATGAAAAAGCCATCAAACTAGTCACCCTGGTTCAGTTACAAGGCCTTCCAAAAATAATCTCTCAGAGTCGGCCTTTGGGAAGAGAAATCTCTTCCCTTTGTGCTCCACTCTTAATCTTGCTGAGTGACCTACATATACTTTTAACCAACTTGACAACTTGATAGTAGCTTTTTCTGCAGTGCCATTGATTTGCTGTTCCTAGACAAATAGCCCAGGCTCATATCCGGGGCAAAATTAAGCAACTAATTCTAGTGTCAGTTTTCTTCTGCACAGCTTCATAGATAATCCTATCTCTTAAAATCTGATGTGTGCAGTACAACGATCACAATGTCATTAGCCAGCCCCCTTGTAACTCTCCAACCTAAAGGAGAGTTAATATGGTTCCACAATCATCTCATCCTCCAGTTCCTGCTGAGCTTTAAAGATATCATGCACAAATCAAGGACCCCCTGCAGTAACTCTAGAACTCCTAGGGCAGGGCAATGTTATAATTGTATGCAAAAACCCTAGGCAGTCATGCGATTCAATTACATTAACAACTCGTCAGAGCACACAACAATACAAGTTAGGAACTCAGTGTAACTACAGTATATAGCTCTGTTAAAAAGTATAAATTTTATTTGACTATTTATTATATATATAAAAGTATAATAATTCCAACATGTCTTTTATGGAATATAAATCACAAAGTTCATAAAAAATACAAAGCATTAAAGTCAATTATTACAGTTGATTTGAAAAAGATACCATAAAACAATCAATAATAAAGTCATATGGATATACATAATGAAAAGGTGGCTATACAGTGAATCTTCTCAACACGCGTTTCGGCGCAACAGGCGCCTTCTTCAGGAGTGCCTAAATTTTGCATGATATAGTTGTGGCACTCCTGAAGAAGGCGCCGTTAGCGCCGAAACGCGCGTTGAGAAGATTCACAGTATAGCCACCTTTTCATTATGTATATCCGTATGACTTTATTATTGATTGTTTTATGGTATCTTTTTCAAATCAACTGTAATAATTGACATTGATGCTTTGTATTTTTTATGAACTTTGTGATTTATATTCCATAAAAGACATGTTGGAATTATTATACTTTTATATATATATAATAAATAGTCAAATAAAATGTATACTTTTTAACAGAGCTATACTGTAGTTGCACTGAGTTCCTAACTTGTATTGTTGTGTGCTCTGACGAGTTGTTAATGTAATTGAATCGCATGACTGCCTAGGGTTTTTGCATACAATTACTTTAAAGATATCAGCCTTCACACCTGCTGTGCACTCCACTAGGGCATTTCCTTAATTTCTGCAGCATGGTCATTCACATGACTCTCTCGGGTTCTCATTTGTGACCAATTTCTCTTCTGTTTACTCCTCCCTTCCGGAACTCGTCCTGATAGATGTTCCATCTTCTCGTCAATAGTCCAATCCATAGCTTTGGATAGTCCCAGTTTTGTCTATCTGATCCATGTGGAGCTAGTTTCTTGACTGTAGGAGCATTCTTTCCCTGCTAGTCATCCCTGCCTCCTGCATCGCGCCCAGGGTTAGCTCCCACTGGCTGACTCCCTGCATAGCTTGTTCTGGGCAACAAACTTGCTCTATTCTTACCACCATGAGAAGACTAAGCATCAGACCGTTCAGTATTATCTGAACCTCAAGGATCTGCCATCTGTCTAAAGCATTAAACTCCCACTCTGCCTCTCCGTGCTTCCTCAATCGGTGACGCTGTAGGATCGCAAAAAGGACCTCTCTGTGTTTCCAGCCAGGTCTCAGTTAGTATCGGCTACAGTCTCCACCTGGGACCAGCTTGGCACTGAACCACAGATGATGTTCCCCAAAAGACATTTCCCTTTTGAAAAGAGTGTGAAATCCATCTGTCTAGGGCTATTCAGCATTGTCGATGTTCGCCTTTTTTTTACTCTTCACCACGTACACCAGAATGCAGAGGGGTGGAGTGAGAGAGTCAACGCTGAATAAAGCAATGTAGTTGGTAAATTCTTGCTACTTTAACAGTACATCACGCACCAGCATACATCTGAGAACCATTCAAAACATGTTTGCTTAAACATAACACAGTGTCGTGTGAACAACATTGCATCTAAGATATATATTTGGCTAGCAGTGCCAGTTTAGATAACCATCTGCTCAGGTCTAGATATGGAGGGCACTAGTGGAACAAAATCAGTGCCAAGTCCTTTGGCAGTCTTTTATGCACATAACACACTACAAAGATCACAGATGGGATGAACGTATGTTATTTTTCATTTTGACCAACAGTAACCATTATTAAATTAGACACTGGAAAAACCAGTCGTAGCCAACCAAAAATTTAAATCCTAGAACTGGCACACAGACTTTAAAATTGTATTGTAGCATACCAATGGTTGATGTGCACTTTACGAATGATAATGACAGCATAATTCTTCTTGCGAGGTTTTGTATAGGGGATAAACTTCTCAACATTATAAAATGAAGCTGTTTTTGCATAAGACTTTCCTGCAAAAACGTTTTTTTAACACACTTGTTGCACCAAAAAATTATTTTGCAGGTTTCATTTTTTTTTAAAGATCTGCCAACTGCATGAAGACGGCCAAGATTGAAAACCACTTAAAGTAGGAAAAGGCCAACTTTGCCAGTTTGGTACAACCATAGTTGGAAAAAAAATAGATTTGAAATAAGCATTTTCTAGTTTGGTGGAAAAATCTGTTAATTTAAAATATGTATTTCAGTTATGGGAGAACGTTTGAGAATAATTGCATATGATAGCCAGTGTTAAGTACAAAGATGTGGTTTACTCTAGGCAGTGTCTACCTGAATTTCCTGTGGTAAATTGCACATACTAAAGGAAACAAGCATTGGCAAAGCCAATAGGTCTCGAATATGCAAGAGCTATTGCCTTTGCCAATGTGTTTTAGCCATGTTGCAGACCAGCGTAGCTGTTGTTCAGCATGGCTAAACGTTAGTGGCCCAGATGAGTGGCGTGGAGTGGAATGGTGAAGAGTGGAGTAGCAGAGTGTGTCGTGTGTTGGAATGGCATAGTGTAGAGTTGCGTAGAGTGGCATATACTGGACTGGTGTAGAGTGCGATGGCGTACAGTGCTGCAGAGTATAGTGGCGTAGAGTATAGTGGCGTAGAGTGCAGTGGCGTAGAGTGCAGTGGCATTGAGTACAGTGGCATTCAATTCAGCGGCGTACAATGCAGCGGCGTACAATGTAGTGGCGTAGATTAGAGTGGTGGATAGTAGAGTGGCTTGGCATAGAGTAGAGTGGTCCAGAGTAGAGTGGTCCAGAGGGCAGTAGCGCAGAGTAGAGTCGAGTGGGATAGAGTGCAGTGGCATAAATTACAGAGTAGAGTCAAGTGACATTGAGTGGTGCAGAGTAGAGTATAGTGCCGTGGAGTGGAGATGTGTAGAGTAAAGTGACGTAGAGTGCAGTGGTTAAGAGCAGAGTAACGTAGAGTGCAGTGGCATAGAGAGGAGTGGTGCAGGATAGAGAGTAGCTGCGTAGAGTGGCATAGAGTGTAATGGTGTAGAATAAAGTGGTGTAGAGTGCAGTGTTGCTGAGTAGATTAGAGTGGTGTACAGTGGATTGACGTAGAGTGCAGGGGCATAGAGTTGTGTCCAGAGGCAAGTGCATTGGGGTAGAGTGTATTGGCATAGAGTGCAGTGGCGTGGAGTGAAATTGTGCAGAGTAGATTTCTGTGACCTAGACTGGAGTGGTGTAGAGTAGAGAGGCGTAGAGTGCAGTGGTGTAGAGTGGAGTAGAGTGGAGTATTCACGGTGTGGTAGCACACTGCCATTACAGACAAAATGTTTTCAATGGAAATGTCCATTACATTTGCACAGACATACAGTTTTACTAATAAAACTATACAGTGCACAGACGAAAATGTGTTGAAGTTCCATCACCTAATGTAATGATTTGTTTTGATCATATTAAAGTATTTGTTTCCAACACGCTTCAGAAATTACAAAAAATGTGCTTCATTTGTGTTCCTAATTTTGATATATTCTGAAATTCTTACACAGTTCATTTAAAAATGTTGTGGTGTGCTAGAATTTTTTTTTTTCCTACTCCCACTATCCAGCAAGATTGTCACATAAATTCTCTCACTTTGAAGTCAGAGAAAGAAAAGTAAACAAGCGCCCTCGGAAGGCAGCGCCTGACATTTGACCTTGGTCTTTGAATGCACAGCAAATGTGAGGCGATAAAAACAAGATTTACAGGCCTGTTGACAGAAAGGGAGCACTGGGAAGGGTACTGTAACTAAAGTTTGTCTAAGGGAAGGTATAAACTGAAGCTGGATAGCCTAAAACAAATAAAACCAAAAAATGGAAAGCAAGAAAACGTGAGTTACAAAGCCAATGGCAAGCAAAGGGCAGAATGCATTCCTAGGTCAACTTTCTGAATGTCCCCAAGATGTCTTTAGCAAACCAGACCTGCGACCAAAAATGCATTATGAATTGTGATCCAAGTTATTTTTTTGTTCCTCAGGACCATCTATTTTGGAGGGTGCTTGAAATCTGTTCCAGTGCGTTTCAAGTTGTTTAGAGAGGAGAAGGGTGCAAGAAAATAAGACTCAAAGCTATGTTGCTAGTGTTGGATGTAGCAGATTAAGCTGCATCTACGGAAAAGTGGAAAATCCACATCCAAACGCACCTACATTTTGTATTGTGCTCTGAATTCTATTGATACAAGTAAAATTGTTACCGCACACAAGGGGAGTATGGAAAGTAGGTACTTAACACTTAGCCTTTAAATGTTGGTGTGGAATATACATTAATCTATGAAAGTTAGTTGGATTTATAGAGCGCACAAGCACCACACGTTTCTCTTAGCACTAATACACGTGGTGCCAAATCACCAACTTTTCACGACCTCTATTCCTAAAGTGGACTGACACTGATGAAATGCTCCACTCTTCTGGGTCTGGTAAAAACTTCATAGGAACATTATTAATCCCCAGAAGTGTGTACCTATACGAAAATTGTGTTCCAGATAGAAACGTTGATTGCAAAGCAGGCAACTATTTGTGACACAGGAAAAGCAATGTCTGTTCTGACACTATGCCTTAAATAGCACCTGTCATAAATACTTGGCAGGGCGATGCAATGCCATTCAGTGTTTTTGTGCAGTTTAATAGCAATAAAAATAGCTGTTGCAGAAATGTAATTAAAAAAAAGAATTGGTTCTGTTATATTACAGGTTGCTGACATCATAAGCCAAGTCATACAATAACCATTAGCTGCTTAAATAGTCCCAGTATGCTATTTATAATAGGGCTCTGCTCAATTATTTCAGAGTTCTGATGATTATATGACGCTCGTTGCAAAGCATTATTTAAATGCTAGTTTCCACACTGTCCTGTTAGCAAATGAATCATTGTCATGCCAGTTTCTCATTGCCCCAGCTTATATTTGCTAATCTTAATGCTAGCATTGTCTAACATGGCACTTTGGCAGATGGCCGCCACGCACAACTATTCTGTTTTTGTCCCACACAATGCATTTTGTTCCTATAGTATGTCTGCACATGCAGTAAAGAGGTAGTAGTCCAGTTTAGTAGACACTACACCAGCGGAGGGAGCTGCCTAATGTTACATGACTCTGCAGTCTCTCTCTCTCTCTCTAACAGAGGCGACAGAAGAGATTAGCGCAGTCAGTGGACAGTTACAGAGGCCTGCCTCTCATTTTAAAACTTTCTTTTTATTTAATTTAGATATCATGGCAAAAACTTGAAGCAAAATAGTCATCAAAGGTTGATTCAAGCGAGGGCACATTGAAGGCTTCTCAAATAATCTAGTCATGTGGCTATATGATACAGAAAGATGTTTAGTGCCAGGGTACCTACACCCTGAACAGGCACCTTTTGGTGAGATGTGGAAAGTTAACAGTGAGCTTGTCTGAGGGGCCCCTTCATTCTCTGCAAAATATTAAAAATATCCCAAAGGCAAAACCTATTTGCTTTGCCAATGGCTGTTTTTATTTTCATTTTATCGCTATGACATGACCGGGAGCCGTGTTGTATAGGTAAGCTAAAAAATGGCCACCAACCCGTTAAGATGCATGTCTCACAACACATTCATATGTATGTGCACACAAAGCGCCATCATAAAAAGGGGTACAAGATGGCTCCCCCAGGCATTGTGACGTGCCAGAAAGATGAAAGCAACCATTGGCAAAGCCATGAGGACAGCATTTGCCTTTAAAGACGAGACCTTATGGGTTTGCCAATGCTTATTTTGAAATTAAGTCTGGCTTTGGAGAGTGAGGTTACGAAAAGGCTACACACTGCATTCGAAGTATATAAATTAATTTCTGGCCTTTGACATGGGTGAGTACTACTACTTTTTAAGTATGGCACATTTGCTTGTCAAAACCTGTCATATGATGGAAGATTAGCCAATGGAGATTTTCAAGTCAACATTGCTGGTATGGAATACATACAATAACCTTTCTTCAGTTAATTTGCTCTGAGGTTTATGTTGAACCATAAATGTCATACTACACCACAGCCAAGTATTTTTGGCTCCTCTGAAATACTTTATCACTTATGTTAATACCAAATTAATCAAGAACGTGTGAATATTTCAAAATGGGCCACCATAGCAACACACCAAAACAACAAAATACATAGTACTGGGCTGCATCTCATATGTGTTTGTGTATCCTACTCCAAAATTTGCTTCTGTGACCTGATCATTTTAATGGTCTGAGTAACTTATTTGAGTTTTTAGGGAATCTGTTTATATATCTGTAATTTACATGCAGATATTAAAAATTGTGAAAAACCTTACATGTAAGTCATATACGATGATCATTTTGGGAGTTCCTGTAGTTTTTTTTAATTTTGTCTAGACACTGATGTAATGATATTTAACGATCAGTTATTATTCTCCTTTTTATCTCTCACTTCCATGGAAGTATTTCTCTTTAATAATGTACTTCCCCTTAAAGCCGTCAGAAGCTGGTAACAGGCCATGTGTCAGGCAGAGGAAGGGATCTGTTGTGTGGTGCGTGGGTGGGTAGCTCGGTGAGAAAAGAGAAAATGCAAATTTAGTATTATATTTCACTCTATTTTTCTGACAGCAAGCTTTTCTTGCATGTAACTTCCAATTATTAATGGATTCTATATTGTTTAGCGGTTGTTTCTATTTTACTCCAGTATTCGACCAGAGTAGATTTCCGGTAAATGTTCCAGACTTATTTATATTATCATGTAAATGGAAGGGAGAGCTAAGAACCTCTTTTTGGTATTGCTGCAATCATACGTGGATCACCTATCTGAAATGCACATAGGCTCCACAAGAGTGCATCAATATGCAAACCTCTTTACTTCTATAATGGCGGACACAGTAAGCAGTAGTAAAACAGATTAGACTTGCTAGGGGTACCAATAGGAGGGCCTACCAATGCTCGATACAAGAGGTACAGTAGTCCTAAAAAAATAGCGGCAAACAGCTGTAGTGGTGCAGCTGACTTGGAGGAGGAGGTAAGAGGAGGAGGAGGTAAGAGGAGGAGAACATAATAAACAGGACTCTATGCATGAAACAAGGTGCAAGGCCCGATTTCTACCCACCAATAGGTAGTGTGAAAAAAGGTTTGCTTAGTCTGCGAAAGATGAAGGATTGCACAAATAAAGTATTTCAATTTTACAACAGACATCACTCTTGGGTGATCAATACCCCAACTCCTTTGATAAACTGAGAAGAACGTGGATGGACCATGTTTGCAAACTGGGTGATGGTGGTGGGAGGTCAGAGTGGCCCCATATGTACCTGCTGTAGCCTCTCAATTTTATCTGATTAGTCTCTAAGTCTTGCCAATATGACCAAGGCTGCCTTTTCTGTATGTCTCAGATATAGGACACAGACAAGTAAGTGACTTTCTTCACACAAACTGGCTATGCAGTAAAATAAGGCTCTATTCGGGAGGTGGGTTTACTGCACTTCGGAAGGGGTATTGGAGTGGAAATTACCAAATTATCCATGATTGGCACCACTTCCAGTAACAATTGACACTGACTCAAATTGCTATGAATTAGCATGCCTGTGAGTGGGATTGATAGTCTCTAAGTAGGACTTTGCTAAGAACTGGAAAAATCCAGACTCTCCATCTCTATTACTGTGGTGTCACGGTTTGAACCACTGTGCAAGTCTAGAGATCCCATGTACAGAGCAGAGGTATGTCCTTGGAAGCATTTTAGGATTTGGAGAGACTGGTACAGTTATAGAGGGATTAAACTGCAGAGAAACTAATAATCTAAATGGACAGTTTGTTTCAGCTGCAATTTTTTTAAATTGTGAATACAAAGTTAATGACTCCTTTGAAAATAAGCAATTTTTTAAAAATTAACAAAGGGACCGATCGCAGTAAAATAATATCTCCCAATTGTCAATGAAAGTATATGTAAAACACATTCTCTCTCTTGATTGACCTTTTTGCCACAGTAGCTTAGTAGCCAGATAACATAGGCACCATTTCACATTTCTAGGAGTCACCAATTTCAGAAGACTGATAAATAAACAACACTATAGGAATAAAACAAAACAAAATAATGTTATATCAATAAAAACAGAAATAAGCCTTTATAGATGTTTTTTGCATTCTTTTGCAGTTTGCTCATTTAAATGTAAAATACTACAACTTACTGCTCCCTTTACTTATTGGTCCACACAAAATACAGAGATTTACGACCAATTTTGAATATCCACCTTCTGAACTGGTTCATTCAGCTGGACACGGTTAAGATGCTATACCTGAGCCATGTTTTACTGGCCCCGAGTCCAGGAGACTGATTAGTGTCCCTGGACCTCCAGGATGCCTGTTTTGTCTTCCAATTCTCCCTGCCCTCAGATACTGTCTGGGTTTCATGTTTGGATCCCAGCACAGTAAGTTCATGCTCTTACTGTTTGGACAAATTACCAATTTACATGTCTATACAAAAGTACTGGCAGTTATGGATTCCTCGCTGCTCCTGTCAGGAGTCCATGTATTCCCATACTTGAATAAATGTCTGGTGTAGTCCCCAGCGCTGGTCAAGGATCACATTCAGCAGAGGATGGGTCTCATTTTTAGGTCGAGCCTCGAGTAGCGCGCAAGCGCTGCTTAGAGGCGAAGACTTATTGTAAGTGAGTTTTCAAAGCAGTCCAAGAAACGCTCGTGCGTCGTGGCTGGCCTTTTTGAGATGGGTACGCGCGGCAAACGTGTTTCCAATTATCGTGCCCAGACGCGGGCGCGATAAGTGGAAACACATGCCTGCCACGCGTACTCATCCAAAGGCCAGCCACGACGCACAAGCGTTTTTGGGACTGCTTTGCAGGCTGCCGCGCTCGCTCGCCCCCGCTCCTCCGTGCTTGTTACACCAGACCTTCGCTGGCTTGTTTTTTATCTTATGCATCTAACAGCCATTGACAAAGACAATAGTCCTGGCTTGTTGTAACATAATCAGCACAGCGCCCTTTTACGAGCGCCGCGCTGTTAATGGTTTCTCTCTGCTCTCACACACCCCTCCCTTCTCCCACTCCCTCCCCCCATGCCCAGTGTACGTAGTTTAATCCTACTCAGGAGGTGGCCCCTCCTTCAGTGACACGCGGCAGCCCCCCTCTCTTTGCTGTCACGTTAGTGTTAGAAGGGGCCTCCGCTCTCTCTTCCACGAGTCTACGTCACGCTTTCTCCGCCTCTCTGCTCCGTTACTGAAGTTACTTTCCAGGCCTCAGTGCCATGCCGGTCACTGTCTCAGAACCGTCTAGCTCGGGGCACACTCTGCTCTGCTTGTGTTCTTCAGCACACACCGCTCTGCTCTCCGTCTCCTCGGCGCTGCTCTCACATTCCATTCCATGGGCCTCCTTTCTTGAACCTTAGCTGTCTGATCAGCCCCTCTCTGTGACTGGGACCCCGCGGGGAGCTTTGCTGCTGATACCGCCGTCTCCAGGTCCTGTAATCTCGCCAGTCAGCTCCGAGTTCACCTCCTTATCACTACTTTTGTACGGCGGACTTAAGTCGAGCCGTGTGATCCTTGACACAATGGCCGGCCCAGGATCCAATCCCGCTAAGACTCTTAAAAGATGTACCTCGGGCCTGAGCCGCCCCCGCTGAAGTTTAAATTACTGCAAAAAGACTCTGTTAGGCAAAATAAAAAACGAACACACACATAAACATGACCAGCACAAATATTCTCTCAAACAATTAAAACAAGCATTGGCATAGCCAATAGGTCTCGCCTTTGGAACCTTATAAGTTTTTAGCCATGCAACAGTTGATGTTATTGCACCAAGGATATTGTGCTGCATAACTAAATACTTATAAGGTCCCAAAAGCGAGACCTATTGGCTATGCCAATGCTTGTTAGGTCGAGCCTCGAGTAGAGCGCAAGCGCTGCTTAGAGGCGAAGACTTATTGTAAGTGAGTTTTCAAAGCAGTCCAAGAAACGCTCGTGCGTCGTGGCTGGCCTTTTTGAGATGGGTACGCGCGGCAAACATGTGTTTCCAATTATCGTGCCCAGACGCGGGCGCGATAAGTGGAAACACATGTCTGCCGCGCGTACTCATCCAAAGGCCAGCCACGACGCACGAGCGTTTTTGGGACTGCTTTGCAGGCTGCCGCGCTCGCTCGCCCCGCTCCTCCGTGCTTGTTACACCAGACCTTCGCTGGCTTGTTTTTTATCTTATGCATCCAACAGCCATTGACAAAGACAATAGTCCTGGCTTGTTGTAACATAATCAGCACAGCGCCCTTTTACGAGCGCCGCGCTGTTAATGGTTTCTCTCTGCTCTCACACACCCCTCCCTTCTCCCACTCCCTCCCCCCATGCCCAGTGTACGTAGTTTAATCCTACTCAGGAGATGGCCCCTCCTTCAGTGACACGCGGCAGCCCCTCTCTTTGCTGTCACGTTAGTGTTAGAAGGGGCCTCCGCTCTCTCTTCCACGAGTCTACGTCACGCTTTCTCCGCCTCTCTGCTCCGTTACTGAAGTTACTTTCCAGGCCTCAGTGCCATGCCGGTCACTGTCTCAGAACCGTCTAGCTCGGGGGCACACTCTGCTCTGCTTGTGTTCTTCAGCACACACCGCTCTGCTCTCCGTCTCATCGGCGTTGCTCTCACATTCCATTCCATGGGCCTCCCTTTCTTGAACCTTAGCTGTCTGATCAGCCCCTCTCTGTGACTGGGACCCCGCGGGGAGCTTTGCTGCTGATACCGCCGTCTCCAGGGCCTGTAATCTCGCCAGTCAGCTCAGAGTTCACCTCCTTATCACTACTTTTGTACGGCGGACTTAAGTCGAGCCGTGTGATCCTTGACACAATGGCCGGCCCAGGATCCAATCCCGCTAAGACTCTTAAAAGATGTACCTCGGGCCTGAGCCGCCCCCGCTGAAGTTTAAATTACTGCAAAAAGACTCTGTTAGGCAAAATAAAAAACGAACACACACATAAACATGACCAGCACAAATATTCTCTCAAACAATTAAAACAAGCATTGGCATAGCCAATAGGTCTCGCCTTTGGAACCTTATAAGTTTTTAGCCATGCAACAGTTGATGTTATTGCACCAAGGATATTGTGCTGCATAACTAAATACTTATAAGGTCCCAAAAGCGAGTCCTATTGGCTATGCCAATGCTTGTTGACTTGAGCTTTAAGTTTCTTCTCTTTCTCATGCAATAGCTAACCTTCATGGGTCATTGACTCAGACTTTCCTTCTTAGTGTCCCAGATATTCTAGTGATAATTCTGATGTTTCTGACATCCTCGGATTCTGGTTTTACAGGTCTTGTGTCTGCTTAGCCTCATGGCCTTGTGCATCCTGTTAGTGCCACACACCAGAGCATGAGGTGATATGAATCGGAGAAAGGTGCCTAAGAAGAAATTATCTGCTCCTAGGTAGCCCAATCTCCCACGGATTTATATTTGGAAATACAATGAATTATACTTTGTCACATTCAGGAAAATTACGCATGATTATGATCTGGACTTTCCATAGCTCTGCAACAACTATTCATGTGCTCAAACAGTTAAAGTATACCTTGGACACACAAGGTAAATAAGTGGAATACATTCATCCATTCCTTAATTATTTCAAACTGCTTTGGCAGCTCTTTTCAAAGATTTATCCTATGAGAATCAGGACGTATTTAGTGAGCTTTAGAGGCCTTTTTCCTTGCAGTAATTAAAACGAAAGGTTGAATAATGCCATCATTTAAGTCCGTGTTACTTTAAACATTATCTTACAAAGACATTTATCTAATACTGACATCTTTCTCCCTGTTGTGAGCTCCTGAATGTACTTATTTGGTGGTTTTTCAAGCAATAGTTTGCGATGAGCTGGCTAAAGCTAATCAATTTTAGTTGTATTACAAGGGTATCGCACTGGAGTCTTGCTGCAAGACCACACATCAGAAATTGCTTAAGTTGCAGTTGAGCAGAGTGTTAAATAAATAGGAGGCAGGAGCCCCTATAATGCTCTAGAACGTGGGCTGCACCACTAGAAAAGAAACAATGAAAATTAGCTCTAGCAGGATGGATATACTGAAATTTCGCGTAGAGGTAAACGTAGTATTTGTCACCTCACTGGTACTGAAATCACCCTTTAAGATTAAATTATGTATATTCAATTGGACGGAGTACAATCACTATTAGAGGCATTGCTGTGCCACAGTCAAGAAGCACTATGACATCAAGAGATAGTTCACATCAAAGTATTTACTTGTACAACATAACTTACATACTTTACGAATAAAATTAGAAAATATTATCACATTGGGAAAAATATCAGAGATAAGCATTTATGTGCAGGGGAACATTAGGACCGCGGTGACGGACAATACACCATTACTTAAGGCGTTAAGAATGCCGTCCCCAGGTAAGAACGCCAAATTATAGTAGACCAACCCATAGTGCATAAATCAATTGTATACAGCTATGACTTAAACATTGGTCTACATCAAAATACAAATTCTTTATTGTTACTTATTTTGTGTTAGTCCTGGGAAATGTGGGTCAGCGCGTTTTGGCCTTGTAATTTGTGGCCTCTTCCGGACAAATGTCACCCTAGCAATTGATATATCTGGTGTTACAAACGGCAATCCACAAACCGGCGTGTAGCAAAGCTCTTTACGCCATGGCTTAGCGAGCTTTGCCTAATGCCGTTTGTTGTTCGCATTGCGACCCAAACCTATGACCGACCACCTTTTACACCCAGCCGTAGGAATCCATAAGCCTTTCCTATTTTGGCATGTCTCAATCAGCCGGCCTTCTCCCGTGTTATCTTGTTTTTGATTGTCCAAAGACAGGCTCCTAATATTAAAGAAGGGACGATTTAGCCTCATAACGACGACCCCACCTTAAAGGTGCTAAATGACGCACCACTCCCCTAGTCTCATTAGGAGAGATCTACCATTTGTTACACCAGTTGTAGCAATTGCTGGGGTGACATTCTTCCTGTATAGACTTCTGAGTGTCCTTTGCAGGTACAGGAGTGAACTGAAGAGTGGGTCTTTTTCGCCCGACAGTTGACTCTGTAATTTCCTTCCTCCCTGCCCAGGCTCAAAGAGGTCCAGAGTGACTAAAGTCTGGTGTGAAGTTCTTTGCGAGTGTGCTGAGGCAGCGCCTTTGAAATGTAAGTGGGGCATGGAACATCTCCACTCCTTCCATCCTGACAGGATGGCCCATCATGCTAACACTAGTCCTCCTTTGCCTCACTGCCTGGGAGTAATACACAAAGGCCAACTGTCAGTTTAATCAGTCATGTGACCCAGGACACAGGCTGCAGGCACCAAATGGTTAGGACCAGAAAATGCCAACTTTTTAAAAGTGGGGTTTTCAGAATTGTGACATAAAATCCGATGTTATCATTAAAGAGGATTTTACATTACAATTCTTTAGAGACCAAACATGAGATTTTTACCTGTTACTAAACAAAAGTTATCACTTATTAAATGTAATAAGGAAACCCATTGGTATCCTATGGGAGAGGTAGGCCTCACAGTTGTGAAAAACGAATTTAGGAGTTTTTCACTACCAGGACATGTAAAAGTACATGTCCAACTTTTTAAATACAATGTACCCTGCCCCGTAGGGCCTCCCTTATAGGTGACATATGTATTAAAAAGGGAGGTTTAGGCCGGGCAAAAGAGTTACTTTGCCAGGTTGAATTGGCAGCTTAAAACTGCACGCAGCCTGCAATGGAAAGTCTGTTTTAAAAGGTTACTTAAGTGGGGGGCTCAATACATTTATTATTTATATTTACATGCCCTAAGTACACGTTGTACCTCTTTACTAGGCACTTATAAGTATATTAAATGTGCCAATTGGGTGTAGGCCAATTGTACCATGTTTTAGTGAGTGGACACAAGCACTTTAGTGCTGATTAGAACTAATAAAGTGCACAGTCATAAAACCAACAAAAATGAATTTCAGCAAAAGCAGGAGGGGAATAGGCAGAAAGTTTGGGAGGAAGACCAACCTAACGCTGACAGGTCTGAAAAGTGGTGTCACACAGTCTTAGTTCCCCAATCCCTGAGCTACTCCCTGAGTTGTATCACCAGTGGCTCAAGTGCAAGCGCGAAGAGCAGCAGTGAAAATGGGCAACCCTTTCTGGTGCACTGCTTGATCCCCTATCTTCCAGATACTACTTCTGACTCTCACCATCGGATTACTAAATTCGAGCGGAAATAAAATGGTCCAAAACCCATGAATCTCAGGACCATGATAAAGTAAGCCCAGCTCAAGGTATCAAAGATCTTTTCAGGATTTCTGCTACTAACGAGAGTTCCTCTGGCGAGTTGGTGGCATACAGTAGGTGTGTAAGTCTAGGAATATTCATTGTTGTGCTACAGCCTGGCATAGAGCTTCATTGAGTGAACCAACTTCCCCCCACCACTCCCCACAGCCTATTGACCAAGACCCTAATTAACAGATAAACAGAACCTTAGTGTCTGCGTTGTTCATGATCAGAGGTCTGTAGGACATGGAAGCACCTGGATCTCCGCCCGGTTTCAGCATCATACAAATGACACCCGCTCAGTGTGCCCAGCTGTCTAGCCTCATTCAAAATCTCAAATTAATTTTTGGCCGACTGGAGAATCGGAGGTTGTTAAAATTATATCGGGGAGCTGTTGCTTCTGGGTGACTTTCCCTTAGGCATTGATTGCCTCTTTTATTTCTTCCAGCATTATCTCAGATTCCAACTCTTCTACCATAATCTCCATGAGCCTTGGAAGCCTCATGCCATCCAGATCTCTCCTAATGAGGTGAGCGGAGTCTAGACTTCTAAATCCCCTGCAAGTGAAAGCATAGTGTGTTGTTTTATGTGGCTTGTGTTGTGACAATTGTTCCATCAGGGCGATTCAGGGTAAAGATCAGATAAGCATCCAACACTCTCCTCAATATCCAGGCAAGCAGTTTTCCTCATGTATCTCCATCCGTGTATAGTTTCTGTTGATATTCCTTTGAGGTATATTTGTGCAGCCTATCTCATGTATCCCCCAGAACCCTCATGACCCTCACAGTTTGACTATAGATGCGGAGATTCCACCCCCCTTTACTGCTGCCGAGTTCAACCTGTATTGTTCATTTGATAGAGACTTCTAGCTGCAGATTCTTTACCTTAGAATATCCCAAGGCATCAGACTGGATCCGGAAGATTTTCGAGTAGTACCCCTGCCCGCCAGTAGGTGGTGGTGTTCTGCTCTGTGTTGGCTGTGTCGGAAGTGACTTGCGCGGTACCTATATAGGCGCCACCTCGGCACGCTGATTTCCGATCTTGCCTTTCTGCACCATATAGCGCTGATCTGGTCTGAGCTACCCCTTATTTGTTTTTTTGACTGGTCTTTTTCAACTTTGTTGACCCTTTTTGAGATTTTCATCTCCTGGTGTGAGCGTGTCATCAAAGAAACCGGCTAGTTTCAAACCATGTGGGTTCTGTCATAGGGAAATGTTGGTGACAGACCCTCAATTGGTATGTTTGTGGTGTCTGGAGCCAGTACACGACTCAAAGGCTTGAGGACTGCTGCGCCATGCACCCCAAGATGCTGAAGAAGCGATCCCTCAAGCTTCTCGCCGCCTGACGTCGGATGACTCTGCGATGCTCGAGGTCCTGTTCCTGTGGGAGGACCCGGGGCCGTTCGCTGAGCCCCTCCTGATGTTTATCTTCGCATTCTAAGTAATCGGGGAAGTCACACAAACACAAGAAGTCAAAAAAGTCCAAAAAGTCTCCGCGTCCGTCAAAGTCATCTGACAAGATGAGGGAGCTTCGGCACTCCAGGCCCCGCGAGTTGGCGGGGCTTGATCCTGGGTTTGCTCCGAACTTCTCTGATTTTCCCAGGGTTGGAGTGACCTCCCCCAACCAGAAGAATTTTATGAGGCCATGTGCCTCTTCTTTAGACAGCCCTGCCCCTCTGGAGCACCTTTTGGCCCCACAGGCAGGGGAGGGGCCCCTACTGGAACCACGCCGGCGGGTTAGCCCTCGATGCCAGTCAGTCCCCAGGGTTCCCTCGCTAGATCCGGAGCAAAGCCGCAAGACTGAGGCCTTCCTCGGCGCCCGCTCCAGTGCCTGTGCCGCCAACACTCCTAGGCGGCGCCATCCCCATCGTTATTCCCGACTGTAGGAAGCTGGCTTTCTATGTAGTGTCACTGGATTCAAGATAGCCTGGCTGATGAGGGCTGTGAGCCCGAAACCGGTCCCAGGATGCTTGTTTCCGGTCCAGGGAAGACATGGCTTGGCAGTTCGGGCTGGACTGTTCCCATGAGGCACAGGGTCAGACTGATTTGCATATGGCCATGTCTGAACTGGGGTGGCGGAGTGAGCTAAAGAATGATGATGGATTAAACCCAGATCAGTTGACTGGGGGTGAGTGCTTGCAATGTTCAACACTCCGTCCATCATCCCCTTTGGTTTTTCTATGTAGTGTGCCAAAACGAGGCACTCTATGCAGAAAGTCCAGGCAACCCTTATTAGCTTACAGGGGCTTGCTTTAACATTTCCAAAGCGCTCTATTTGTGGTAGTGTGGTCAAGCAGCTTAGGCTTATCAGAGGGGAGTGCTAAGCATTCGTTGAACACACAGTCAATAAATGAGAAACACGCTCAATAAGAAATCCAAGACTAATTTATAAAAATAACACAATATTTTAGATAGTATTTAGACACTAGATCTTCGGGATCAGATAAGTACTTTAGTTCATTATCGTTTTTACACAGTAAAACAGTTGAATAACAAAGCTGTCCTATTTGATGCATGAGCCTCGAATGCAACAGTGTTATCCTATGGAAGGAAAAGACATGCTTCATACAGGCATTTTCAAACGGTTGTAGAGGGTACCCTTTAGGACTTAAGAATCTTGGGGGCCAAAGTACCACCAGCAGGTCAGGTTTACCTGCCCTGGTGTGTCTGGGTGCATAGATGCTGGTTGGGATGGTAGCCTCAAGCGCGGTTAGTTGTCCGGCGGAATCCAAAGGGGGGCTGAGCTCGTGGGGACTCCTAGGCCAAGGGGACACAGTCAGAAGATGTGTACTCTGGTTGTGGGGCTCGGGGCAGAAGTGCTGGCTAGTGAGCCACTTTAGCGTTGGAGGCTCTCACGATTCTTGATATACCTGCAGAGGAGGGAAAAGAAACACAGCAGGGCCACTCTCAGTGTGGAGCTCGTCTCTCTCGAAGTCCCTCGACGTGCAGGTAAGTCTTTGTGGCGGTGGTGTCCGGACTGGATGCAAACAAGCCTTGGTGGATGCTAGTGCCCCGATGGTGAGGGTATTGGTGCAGGGGGGCTCCTGGAGGGTCTAGCGTTTCGAAACTCACCAGAGAGACTGGGCTGACCTCCTAGAGCCATTGCAACCACCTCCTGTGTTGTCGTTCCTTCGGTGGGCCTGATGGCCAACAGCACGGATTACCGGACAGATGCTTTCGGTGCCTGCAGATGCAGAGGGAGGACTCCTCCACCCCAATGGAGATGCTGCTTGGTTGTTGAAGTTGCTGGACCATCCTCCACAGCTTTGGGAGGAGTTCAGCTTTTGGACGAGTTGGCTCAGTGGAATTGTCGAGATTCCAGCAGCAAGGCAGGGTTTCGTGCCAAGTAGTGTTAAAGTCCTCACTTCTCGCTGTGACTGCTCTTCTTTGTCCTTCCTTCAGTTCCCAGTAGACAAATCTGAGTTCCTAGTGTCGGGGGAACCCCTAAATAATGTATTTAGGGGCAGTAAGGCGAGTATAGGGTAGTAGCCAATGGGCTACCTACCTCTGGGGTGACTACACCCACTATACGACCACTTCCTGGTGAGTGGGCATAAACCTGACCCAGAGTTCCTAGTTTCACCAAATCCAAGATGGTGAAACCCTACTTTCGTTGTTCACTTCTGGCAAGCCCACCTTAGGGGTGTGACTAGCCTGTATGTGGACACACCTTCTGACTACCTAATTTTCCCACCTGCTCTGGTGCCAAATGGGCCACAGGGCAGGGGTGGCATTCCCAAGTCTGGGGGAAGCTGGGGTCACATATCAAAGGCGGCAGAGGCTTAGAAGCCTCTGGCCTTGATATGCTAAATTCGCTAGCCATCCTGTTGTAGTAGGTATGATCACCTTCCTCCCGACAGGCATTGTTCCTGACATTGGAGAGCGCAGGCTTTCACCTGCAAGGGGTCAGAAACTCTTCTGTGGTGGCAGGCTGAGAGATACCAGTCAGCCAGCACACTAAGAACAGCAGTGTGCTGGCTGATTAGTAGGATTCAGGGCGCACCTCTAAGGTGCCCTCTGGGTGCATGTCATAATCAATCTAGTACTGGCATCGGAGCAGATTTATTAAGACAAGGCGTTTGATACCAAACACCATTATTTTCAGTGAAGCCATTATGTAGCTGGGTAACTCGTAATGACCAGTGTCCTGTACATATACCTAAGATGGCTTCCTGATCAATGTTGTGGCAATGGAACCAGTCATCACAGTGGCATATCTGCTCATGCAGATATGTCTTCACATATAATATAATGCACCCCCTGCCTTAGGGCTCTAAGGCCTGCAGTAGGGGTGACTTACATATAGTATATGCAGTGCTCAGGGGCATGGCACACAGTGAGTGCGCCATGTCGTGTTTTAGGAATGATTTGCACCATTTCATGCATCTTCCAATGGCAGTCTGCATGCAATTTTTGTGTGGGTCCCTTAGGGTGACATAATACATGCTGCAGCCCTGGGAGACCCTCTTTAGTACCCATGCCCTAGGTACCAGGGGTACCATTTACTAGAGACGTACAGGTGTGCTAAAGTCCTTGCCAATTGGGTTAAGGTTAGACATTTACCTTGTTTTAAGGGAGAGAGCACTGGAAGACATTAACTTGTTTTGAGGGAAAGAGCACTGGCGCTGGGGACCTGGTTAGCAGTGCACTTTCAGTTGAAAAGCACCAGTACTAAGGCAAAAGGTGGGTGTGACCATGTCACAAAGGGGGCACTTTTCTACACTGACTCCAACACGTACGGCACCAACCGTGGACATTCTTCCCGGTGTGGAGCCAGTGTCTTATTTGATGGATAGGCCTGGTGAGGGAGACTCTTCGGAGGGGTCTATGGACCCTTCTGAAGTTGAAACAGTTGAGGAACAGGACAACTGGTATGAGGAACTAGGTAAGGCCAGTGGGTTGTACACCCCACTTGACACTCTCCTGGTTTGCCCTCCTACTCTGACTACAGAAGAGGGCCTCTTTTATAGTGGTGGTGCACAGGGCGACTGAGGTTCTGGACCTTATCCTACCCTCAGTGACAGTCCAGAATAATGTCTTGATGGAGGTGCTTCAGCCGGGAGCAACTCCCTCAGAACCCTTACTCCCATTCAATTAATCCCTTACGGATGTCCTAATTGGGGCCTGGTCCAAGCCCTGCACTGGGGCTCTTGTGAATAGGACGATTGCCCGCCACCATCGGTGTGTTCCTGGGGATCCCAGTTTCCTTACCCAGTACCCCACCCCTCATCCTGTATCCACCCTAACGTGTTTCCTACCACTCCACTGGATGGAGAATCCAAGAGACTGGACACCTTCGGTAATAGAAAGCTCTCTTCCACCAGCCTGGCACTGCGGTCGGAGAACACTGTGTGCCTATTGGGCTGTTATTCTCATACACTATGAGATTTGGTTGCATAAGTGCTGCATATGGTCTCAGAGGAGGCCCGGGCCATACTCTCTGCCGATAAGAGGGATAAGTTCATCATCTGCTTGGGACTTGACGCGGCTCGACACGACCAACTTGCTGGACACAGCGATTTCTGGCTGAGAACTTTTCAGGAAATGTCCTGGCTTGCCCCAAGGACATGTCCCTTGATGGCTCTCGCCTTTTTGGAGACAATGCGGATTCAGTGCTGCAGCGCTTCAAGGACAGCAAGGCTGCAGCCAGGTCCTTGGGCTTGTCTATGGCCCATAGGCATCCCCAATTCGCCTTTCGCCCCTTTCGTGGCTACAGAAGGGGTCTCCTACAGCATCCATACCCTCCCAGCCACCACGGCCAGCAGGCTTCTCAGCCTTTTCGTGGCCCAGGGCGTGGGTACCAGAGACCACGTGGGACAGGGGGCCAGCAGTCGGGTCAGTCCCCCCCACCCCTCCTCCTTCAGGCACTGCCTCTTTAGCCCGCCCTCAGACCGTCAAGGCATCCAATGGGAGGAAGGTTACGCCCTTACCTTCCCTACTCGCGGTCAATAACAGCAGACCGTTGGGTACTCCAGATAGTCCAAAGGTGCTACTCTCTCTCCTTTGTGACAGCACCACCAGCCATGCCATCCACTTACGACCGGCTGACGGAGGACCATTTTTTCCATCCTCCGTCAAGAGGTGCAGGCTCTTTGCCAAGGGCGCCATAGAGAGGGTGCCTGCATCAGAAGTAGGTCATGGTTGGTATTCCCGCCACTTTCTGGTGCTAAAGAAGGATGATGGATTTAATCCTATCCTGGGTCGGTGCCTTCTCAACCTCTTCTTCAAAAAACTCACACTCGCTCAAGATTTGTCTTCCTTTGACCTGGGAGACTGGTAGCGTGGATTTACGGGACACATATTTCCACATCCCTGTCCCCATGGACGCTATCTTGTGGGTCACAGTGGGCCAAGATCACTTTCAGTTTACCGTTCTACCTTTCAGCCTTACCAGCGCCCCTCGGGTGTTCATCAAGGTGATGGCGGTGGTTGCAGCTCATCTGCGAAAGTTAGGGATTCCAGTCTTTCACTACCTTGATGATTGGCTGTTGAAGGTTGGCACACCCCAGGCAGTCATCTCCCAACTTTAGACTATGGCGAACATCCTGCATTCACTGGGGTTCACTATCAACATGCGGAAGCTTCACCTGACTACCTCTCAGGTGGATGAACAACCCTTTGTGGGCTATGTCAGACCCAAAAAAGGGAAGGCTGTGCAGAAGTGGACCATCTTGCGATAGGTCGTCTTGTGTATCAAGATCTGTTGGGCACTGGCCAAGAAACAGCCCCTTGAGGGCTTGCAGACTCACTCCACCAGAGCCAAGATTGCGACCACTGTGTTAGTGCGCAGCGTTCCTCTCCTGGACATCTGTCAGGTGGCAATGTGGGCATCACTGCCATTACTGCCTGGACAGTCAGGTCCGTCGTGACCGTCACTTCGCCCATTCAGTGCTGCAGGACTTTCTGATCTAATCGGGCTCACAGACCCACCTCCAGGGAGGTATTACTTGAATATCTATTCTAAGGCCAGGAATCTGTGGCTGGAAGTCTCTATCAGATGAACATGTTACTTACCTTCGATAATACCTTATCTGGTAGAGACTATGTCTAGCCGCAGATTCCTTACCAATCCTCCCCGCTCTATGAACCGGTTAAGGTGTAAGGGACACCCTTTTCAGGGCCTTAGTCTTTTCCACACCAGTGGTCAGTTCTCATCGTGGCTTTGCACTTCTGGCATGGAAAATCACGAAAGGAACTGACATCAGGGCGCCGAGGTGGTGCATATATACCAACCGCGCACGTCACTTTTGACCACGCTGACATGTAGCTTAACGATGCCACCCCTAGCGCTCATGGGTACTGCTCGAAAATATTCCGGTTCCAGTCAGACTCCTGGGAATATCTTAAGGTAAGGAATCTGCGGCTAGATAGAGTCTCTACAGAGAAGGTGTAACCAAAGGTAAGTAACTTGTTCTTCCAGCTCTGTTTATAGCGACCTTCCCCATGCATTTCCCTCTCATGACTGCCTTCATTTCCTCCCACTTGTTTGCTGTAGTTTTAGGGAAATCCCAATTATTCTTTAAGTATGCATCTAGTCTTGTGCATAAAACATTAAGGTATATATGGTCTGTAGGAATCCTAGGGTTCAATCTCCAGGAGAACGTTATCCTGCGGATGTCACACTGACCATATTCAATCAGCAAAGGAGAGTGGTCTGATAGGAATCTGCGCAAGTATTGTGCTGTGAAAATTTGAGGTGATGATTCTGCTGTAACCATAACTCAATCAAGTCTAATATATATGTATCATATGTGAGTAAGTGACAGGAGTACTGTCTGATTGTGGGATGCAATGCTGTCAAGATGTCCGCACACTCCGTTTTGCCCATAGTATCCGCAAGAGCTTCCGTCATTCCTGGATCTGTGTGCTACTTCCTGGATCTGTGTGAGAACGTTTAGTACTCAGTTGAAATCACCTGCCTATATTACAGGAACATCTATGTACCAGGTTGCAAAATCCAGTATTCGTAGGAAAGAACTTTTATTGTCTGTATTGTGGGTCAATGTGTTGATGAAGCATATTTCTTTGTTTCTATCTGGCGTAAACAAGGATATACCTGCCCTCAACATCTGCCTCCGGGTACCTACGGTGGAAAGGGCACCTGTGGCCACTCAAATTAAGACTACTCCTCCTAGCATAGGCAGAGAATTTTGCCGAATATAGCTAACTGTGCCACTTTTTTCTGATTTTACATTCTTCCGTTTCAGTGACGTGACTTTCTTGGAGTAAGGCTATACCCACGTTGTGCTTTTTAAGGAAGGACAACACCCTGTCATTTGATGAAGCTGTCAAGGCCCTGTGCATCTCATGTGATTATTTTATACCGTCTACCCATGTGCTGACCAACGTTCTACAAATAGGAACCGTGTCTTTTGTGTCAGTGTGTCGGAGGGAAGAGTGGTGCTCCTGTAAAGGCGAGTCTCAGAACACATTTATAAGAGTCATTTGTGACAAACAATGTGCCACCAAGGCCCAATAACACTGAACAGTTATTAGACTTTTCATATCTGAAATAAAATTCCCAACAACCCCACCCCAGGTAAACACTCGGTAACATCGAAAATAGTGTGCATGCCCACCAATTCTGGCTGCCATAAAAAATAAGGCACAGCCTACCAAAAGAAGGTAGAAAATAGTACTAGCAAATATAGTGAATTGACCAAAATAGTAGAACTAAGTCTTATGTTAAATTATTCGATGTGCAAGAGATCAAATTCTCCGCTTGGCTGCCTGCCGCCTGGATCGGTTGTAAATAAGCCAAACACGAAGACTGTATTTCATCCACCCATACCAACTAACTACGGTTTACCCCAAGGAGGAGTGGAATGTTCAAAAGTAACTGTTATGATGCTCGTAACCTACACTCTATACAGAAAAAGTTTACAAATAGCTGGTCCCGGTGGAGCCGTAGCACCCCCCACCCTCTGTAGGACCCCATACACCCCTTCTCATCTCCCATCGCCGAATGTGAAGTCAGCTGGAGTGTCTGGGCTCTGATCTCAAATCAAACCAGACTCCAACCCAGATGCTCCCAAGGGGAACAGACCCCAGAGGCTGATCATGCCATCTTCTTACACCACCAGTCTGCCAGAACTAAGTTTACGTCTCAGAGGCCTCACTCTCCGTCCAATGGATATTGCACTCCAACTATGAGGTCTCTGTGATCCCAGCCAGCCCTCTCACAACACAAATGCCCAAGAGGATCTCCTTCTGTCTCCAAGTTCCAACCAGTCCCAAACCTGTCCAGGGGAGTTGAAGTAGGGTTTCCCTTCATGTATCACTCACAATTTGGCCGTAAAGAGTAGCAGATCACTGGCTCGAAGGACCTTTGGAGTCTTTGTACTCTGAGTTTAATCCAGAAATATTCTCAGGAAATCTGCCTTACATCTCCTCTCTGTCGCTTTTCTGGTGTTCTGCAGAATGAAATCCCTATCCAGATTTGGTTGAGCCCCGGGCCGGGAGGCGTATGGTGGGGAAGCAGTCTATGCATTCTCTTCACTATAAAGTACTGCAAGAGTCCTGTGGGCTGGTGTGTCTATGAACCAGTTTTCCAAGAACTTCTCTATAATTTTGTCTCTCTGCCTCTTCCATAAATCCTATCAACCAGAGATTGCACCTATTCAATCTCCCCTCCGTGTCCTCTCCTCTTTTATCCATCTGATTGGCGAGTTCCAACAGGGATCAAAGTGATTTCTTCACACAATTTTCTTCAGCTTTTAGTTTCTCAACTGCCTTTATCATTTGAAGGGACCTCTCACTAAACTTGTGCAAGTCCTTTTATAGTAAGTTGACCTCAAGAGAGATGGCGTTTATATTTTCTCTAAAGTGTGATCAGGTCTTTCAATTGCAGCCAGCATTTGGGCCCTGATAGTGTTTCCCCAGTGCAGCATAGTCTTGTGGACCTGCACCTCGCCTTTTCCACCGGCTGTGTACTTGTCCATTCTAGTTGGCTGGGTTTCTTTGGGGGCTTTGTCTCTCACCGTGATGATGGTATTTTGGTGGTGGATCTGCTCATGGCAGTTAGCCTCTTGTCCAAGGAGGTTTCTGAATCGCACCACCAGAACAGCGAGATCCTAGTCAATGGTGGCGAGAGCAACCCCAAAACCAGGGGGAGACCAGGCTAAGTCCAACCATCCCCCTCAGCTACACCACCACAAGGCTCCAGGCTCATAAGGATCTAGTCTAGCAGGGGCGCCCCAGCCCCTGGATCCCTGCAGAGAAGCCCCCGTGGGGGCTGGAGCAGCACTAAAAAGGGGGAGGACAAGCACTGTGCAGGTGTGGCCCAGCCCAGGCCTCTTGATTCCCCGCTGCAACTCAGGCTGGCCTCAGCATGGCACAGCCCCTGCCCAACAGCAGCAGTCGGCCACAGGTCGCAGGACGGAGACTGCACTGAGAAGCAGGCAATGAGAACAGTCCAGCAGGGGCCAGAATCAGTGCAGCCCAGGGTGGAACACCCCCAGGCAGACAGGCCACTCTGCAGGCAGGATCAGGCTGATTCCATGCTGCCCTCCAATAGGGGATACTGGATCGGCACATCGTGAAGCAAAACCATAGCCTCCATGGGGTGAGCCTCAGATGTTCGCTTACTCCGGTGGCTGTCTCACTCCCGCAGACCCCACATGGTTTGGGAGTGCCATCACCAAGGCAGCCTTACCAGCACATGGCCACGTGGAGCCACCACGTCTCTCAGTCAATGAAGGAAGGCCCCCACATCTGATCAGAAATATGCGTCAATCTCCCTGGTCAACAGCCCTCTGGTCACCGTGACCACTCCCTCATAGGATACACCAGGATAACTTCTCGATGCCAGGAGCTGCTGGAAACCTGTGCACTCAGCTAACTCCCCTAGCTACAGGATCGATTGGATACAATGCGATACCACTTGATGGAAGAAAAAAAGCCTGCAGTTTAATTAAAACCCGACTGCTTGCAGGCAGTCCCAAATCAAGCCTAGTCAATTAACACCACAGTATGCTCGGTTATTCACAACTTCCTTTGCATTAAGCACCATAAATCAACATATCAATAAGTGTATTCATCAATCAAGTCATAAATCATTAGCTTAGCAATTAAACCACACAGTCTCTAGGAGCTGGAGTTTCTTCGATGTTGACGTGGGAAGTACCTTTTCGGGTGTTAGGCTTAACTCGTTACTGTGTGTGTCCTCTGATCCCTGCCATCTGGCGGGGCTGGGCTGCGAGTGCTGTGCTCCACGTACTCCCCACTATCTGGTCGCCATGTGGTCCTACTCCTGACTAAGTCATAGTCTCCTGGTGGGTGCTTGTATTCCGGTTGCCCACGCCCCCTCTACCTCCCATTGGCCAGTTTGCAGGACGCCACTACAGGCCATTGCATTGGTTGGTTGTTCGCACCCTTATTTCGAATTTGGCGCCTTGCCCTTACCACGCATGGGGGGTGGGGTGAAACCAAAACCCCCTGGAGGGGGGTGCCATCTTGTGAATCCCCCTTTGTTAACTCTGCAGCCCCTCTAAGCCCTCTCCATATGCGGGCTCTGCCATTACTCCGTTGCCGGCTGTGTTGCTTGGCCATGTCCCTTAATTTTAACACTGGTAACAAACACCTATCATGTTATTTGCAGCTCACGGTCCTTGCATTTGCTACATGTTATTTTTCAAGTCAAATTGAATTATTTACAAAAATTACAGGTATACTTTGTTAATAAATCAGTGCTCATACTGCCCTGGTATTCTTAACCATTTACTTTTCTGTAAATACCACAGTATGTGTACCTCTCTGAAGCATTAAGCTGTACTTTACGTAGCACTTTCCCTTATCCTTTTCTCCTTAGCGTGATGTTTAAATATTTAAAGTTTGGCCTCTGGCATCTAACACTATACAGGATTATTGTGATGTTATATTTGACTGGCTATCGTGATCCACAAGGGCAAAATCAGAGGGGCTGGGACTCCGTGGGATTACCTTTATATGCATCCATCTACCACACTACATCTGTTATGACTTACTATGCAACCGGGAACACTACAGAATAATAAAAGTGTCTGCTCGGAAACATGAGAATCAGCTCTCTGAAATATGAGCATCAGCTCTGTCCCTTGTAGGGTGCTGTTTTTTTCGGGCTGGAAATGGACCCAAGCAAAGAGATGTGAAAGCCTGAAAGAATAAGGCCCGGTCTTGCAAACTTTAACAGGATTTCGCTTTTGTTTATCTTGGGTATTTATTATCGTGCCTGACGTTTGCAAACAGAAAACATAATGGCTTCGAAAGATGGATTTAAATTTTCACAATAAAGTTGTCTTATGTTTATGACAGGGAGGTGCTAATAAACTGTTTTTATAGCTACTGTGATACAAATTAAATTGCTTCATTATTGTTAAATGTAGAGGTGTGTCTGTTAGGGCACACCTCATAATTACAAGAAAAAGCACTAGCGCAAGAGCGCTATATATGAAAATAAAATCAACCTCCAGAGTTATTTGTTTGTCATGGTTCTTGGGCCATAAACGCAGCCATTCAAACATGGTCAGGAAGAAGCCTGTCCCTGCAAGCGAGGGTCTGTTTTAACTCAGTGTGTAGATTTGCGGTTGGCAGTAGCAACTTTCAGTATCATGTAGGTTTGTTGGAAGTCTGATGGGTATGAAATCCTGAGCCCACTTAAAAGACGGGTATAGTGGAGCAGTAGTTAAGGCTGCTGAAGTTCACAAAGTTTGACCAGCCTTCCCTGAAAAGTGCTTAAAAGACTTACCCATGGTTAAGTAGAGAAATTTACCATTCCGACAACTACAGAGACCTTTTTAGCCTGAGGAAGAGGAAAGAGGAGAAAGAACGTGAAAAAAAGTATCAGAAGCAATATCGAGAATAATTGGCTCAGAGCTCAGATGGAATAGCATGGAGCAGGGGGAGAACCTGTTCCAGGTCTAGTTGTAAATCTCACAGACACACAGCTTACAGTGGGCATTGGGTATGTAACCACCTGAAAACTTGACTGTTTCAAACTACGGATAGACTGAGGGATTCGCCCTCTAAAACCTCTTCATCCAAGTTGGGTAAGTCAAAAAACCACAAGAAAAAGAAATTGAAGTGTTCTTTAGCTTCTTCGTCCAAACGCTGTGATTCTATGCACCGCTCCCACCCTCCACTTGTGGAGCCAGCATCAGGACCCGCTCCACGCTACCCCAAGTTCCTTGGAGCTGGAGTGATGCCCACCCAATTAAGAGTTCTATGACACCATCCGTGCCATTTTTGGGCCACTGGCTCCCTCTAATGCTCCTTTAGGCCCCACAGAGCTGGGAGGAGCCTCAGCTGGCACGCTTTCCCTGCTGGGCCCGGGCCCGGGCTCGAAGGAAGGTGCATCCTTAACCACCGCGATGCGCAGGGCAGCGTAGTTCCTTAACCTGCAGCTGCCAGCAGTCAGGGTCAAGACAAACGTCTTGACTGAAGTACTTTGCGCAGGAACAGGTTCAACCCAGCCCTTGCTCATTGAAGCCATTACTGATGTTCTCCTGGAGGCCTGGGCTAAACCTTGCACAGGGGCTCCTGTGCATTGCATGATGCCATTGTCCCGCCCACTTTCCAGTTGCTGCTACACCACTTGAATATTATCATGATACTTCCCCAAACTCTGATATGCTTTCCCCTCTGGGCCCGGTCTCGAAGGAAGGCGCTTCCTTCACCCCCATGATGAGCTGGGCAGTGGAGATCGTCGTCCTACAGCTGCCAGCAGTCAAGGTCAAGGACAACGTCTTGACTGAGGTGCTTCACCCAGGAGCTTGTTCGGCTGACCCCTTTCTCTATGAAGCCCTCTCTTACGTTCTCCTGGGCTAAACCTTGAACAGGGCTCCTGTGCACCGCATGAATGCCCAATGCCATCATCTCGCCCCAGGAGATGCAGCCTTCCTCTCACAAAACCCTCCCCTAAGAGCCTGGTTGTGCAGGCCTCCCCCTCCAAGGTCAACTCAAATACATTCCCTTCCACCCCACCGGACAGGGAATCCAAGAAGTTGGACACCTTTGTGAAGGTTTTTTTTTTTCTTCCACCAGCCTAGCCTGCGGTCGGTGAACACTGCATGCTTCTTGGCCCATTATTCCCACGCATTGTGGGACTTTGTTGCACCACTGCCTCCTATTGTTCCAGAAGAGGGTTTCGCCATCCTCAACCAAGCCCTCATGGATGGCTGGGACACAGCAAAGTTGGTCATCAGGTGCAGGCTGAACACAACAGACTCCCTAGGCAGAGCAATGGTTTCTACAGTGGCGCTGTCTCATCATGGCTGGTTGTGGGCCAGTGGATTCTGGGGGGATGTCCCTGATCGACATGCCCTCTGACGGCTCCCACCTGTTTAGGGAAAAAGCTGACTGGGCGCTCGAGTGCTTTTGAGAGAGCTTATTCACCGCCAGATCGCTCGGGTTTTCTCTATATGCTCGGTGTCAGCTGCAGTTTGTTCACTCCTAACTCGAACATGCTTGTACAACAACTTGCCCAGTCCTTTTGTAGACTGGGCTGTAGGTCCATAAAAGATGAGGGAGCCAGGCCTAGCAAGCTTTCCAGTACCCAATGCTTCAAGCAGCCGCAGTTTCTGAGCCTCTTTAGCACACCCGCCATGATGCACAGTCATCCCTTTGGTGGCAGGATCAAGCACCAACTGCCGCAATGGTCTACAATTACTTCCAACAAGTGGGTGCTTTACATTGTGCAAAGGAGTACGTCCGCCCATTCCTGGTAACCCCTTCGCCACCATCCCAAGAATGGCTGATGGAAGATCACCTCTCCTTGCTCCGTCAGGAACTGCAGGCTTTTTAGCCAAAGGAGCAATTGAGAGGGTGCCAGAAGTAGACCGCGGTTGCTATTCCTGCTACTTTCTAGTGCCGAAAAAGGACAATGGACTTCTTCCTATCCTAGATCTGCACCCTCTCAACGCCTTTCTGTGGAAAGAGAAATTCAAAGTGCTGACCCTGGCTCATGTCGTCTGCCCTGGAGACTGGATGATAGCGTTGGATTTGCAGGACGCTTCTTTGCATATCCCCTTTTTGTGAACCCCTAGGAATTAACTGTGGTTCATGGTGGGCCATGAGCATTTTCAGTTTGTTGTGCTCCCATTTGGCCTTTCCAGTGCCCCTCAGGTGTTCACGAAAGTGATGGCTGTGGCTTCAGCTTGTCTTGGTGAGCTCGGGGATACCAGACTTCCCCCTGCCTCGACGACTGGCTACTGAAGGCGGACTCTCCACAGGCAGTACTCACCAACCTCCAGACTACAGTGAATCTTCTGCACTCGCTGGGGTTTACTGTCAACATGCCGAAGTCACACCTGACTCCTTCTCAGATGCCCTTTATCTTCGGAGCAATTCTGGATACAGTGCAATTCCGTGCCTACCTTCCTGAATGGCTAGTCCAGGATATTCTAGCTTCGATCCTAATGTTTCAGCCTCAATCCTGGATTTCGGTGAGACTGACTGTGAGGCTGCTTGTTCTGATGACCTGCTGGTAAAGCACTCCAGATGGCTTATGCGGACTCCAGCACCAGTGTAAAACCTCTCTAACCTGGTCGAGATTTCAAAGGAGACTGCAAAATCTCTTGACTGATAAACTGTGATTACGTCAGCAGCACAGGTCTCTCTCTTCCCTATCCAGAACTGACAGTGGTAACCTATGCATCACTTCTGTGTTGAAGCTTTGGTTAAATCTCAACTTCATATCTGTCTTCTAGAGCGATCTGCTTGGTATTGAAAGCCTTCCTTCCATCCATCAAAGAAAGGCTGGTTCATGTGTTCATGGACAACGGTACTGCAACAGACAAGACTGGTTAGGTCATAGACCCTGTGCCAGGAGGCTCTGATCCTCTGGATTTGGCTGGAGCGCCAGGACATTTTTCTGGTGGTACAGCACCTGACAGGCTCCTTGAATACCAGGGCGGATGAACTCAGCTGTCGATGCCTTGCAGATCACGAATGACAACTACACCCGGAGGTGGTACGAGGTCTCTTCCAAGAATGAGGAGAACCTTGGCTCGATCTGTTCGCCACTGCAGAGACGTTGCAATGTCAGCACTTCTGTTGTTGGAGTTTCCAAAGTAACTCTCGCTCAGATACCCATTCCGTTTAGAGTGGAACTCTGGACTCCTGTACACCTTTCTGCCGATAACCTTGCCTGCCCGAGTTCTCAAGAAGATCAGGACCAACTGGACCCAAATTATCCTAGTGACTCTCGACTGGACATAGAGCCTATGGTAACCTGAATTCCAGACCATGAGCATCGGTCTTCTGATCAGGCTGCTGCATTAGGAGAACCTCCTGTCACAGCAGCAAAGCTGCTCCCTCCTATCCCCTTTGTGATGCTCCACTGGAACCTCAATTTGGTCCTTATGTTTCTTATGTGTTCTCCCTTTGAGCCATTACGTAGCTGTCCACTGGGACTCTTGATGTCTTTTGATGGGTATTGCATACGTCAAGAGGGTCAGCAAGCTTAAAATACTGTCTATTCACCCTCCTTACACCAGCTTTTTCTCAGACAAACTGGTCCTTCGGACCCGTGCCTCCTTCCTGCCAAAGGTTGTCACTCCCTTCCATGTCAGCCAGAGTATCACTCTGCCTACCTTTTTCTCCCTGCCTCATTACTCCAAGGAAGAGGAGAGACTCCATCATCTGGACTCGAAGAGAGTTCTTTTGTTTTACATTGATCGCACCAAAGACCATCTGGTTGAGGATCAGCTCTTCATCTGGTTCACTGGAGTGAAAAAGGGCAAGGCTGTGCAGGTGACCATCTCTCAATGGATTGTACTCTGTATTAAGATCTGCTACCCACTAGCTAAAAAGCAGCCTCCTGAGGGCTTTCGGTCCCATTCCACCAGGGCCACTACTACTGCATTAGAATGCGGGGTAACTGTCTTGGACATCTGCCAAGCCGCTACCTGGGTGTCACTCCACACGCTCATGAAATCATAAAGGCCCACTGCTTGGACAGTCAGGTTTGTTGAGACGGACAGTTTGCTCATTCGGTCTTTCAGGCCTTTTAGGTTTAAACCTGTTTGCAGACCCACTTCTGGAGAAGTATTGCTATGGTATTTTTTCTAAGATGGGGAATCTTTAGTTATAAGACTCTATCAGAAGAACAAGTTATTTACTTTAGGTAACGCTTTTCCTGGTAGAGACTCTATCTAAGCACAGATTCCTCACCGACCCTCCCAACCTTCCCGTTCTGCGAAATGGACTCTTCACCCAAAGGATTCAATTAGAATCTGCACACTGGTCACACATTGGTTTTTATGTGGCTCCTCATTTTTGACACAGAAATAGTCGTTAAAGAAACTGATGTCAGCTCACCAGGATGGCACTTACATAGGCACCGCCATGTCATTTCTGACATGGATGACACCAATATGGAGCCGATCGAGGCTATCTACCGGCATGCAGAGGTACTGCTCAATATTTTCCGGATCCAGACTAACCCCTGGGGAATATTCTATGGTGAGGAATCTGCGGTTAGATAGAACGTTACAGAAGGCAAGTAATTTGGTCTTCTGTTGCTGTGCCACACTTAACAGTCTCACCCTTATCTCTGTACTTCTGTAATCAAATCATTATCATCCTTGTTGGAGCTCTAGGAGGTGGTTTCTGAGTTGGGGATCCTATGTGCTCGGTCCACTTGGATTTCACCTAATTATGCATTTTCTCTAAAGTGTGGGTAATGGTGCCTTCAAGAATATGTCTATGGTATATTTCTGTCCTCCGGTAGATCCAGCAAGCATACATTGTTTTGTTTCAACTTGTCTTCCAAATCGACCAGTTTATCCTCTTGTCTTTTTGTCATGAGTTTCATATCACTCAGCTGTCTGGAGGTGGATGCAGTAACATCTTCCAGATCTGTGACTCTGTTTGCACAGTCGAAGTACAGAAATACGATCTTAGGTTCCAGCCGCGTCTTGTGTGAGAAGAGTGATATTAATGGCCATGTTGTCAGTATCCTCTATGATTTATTTGGTGCCTTTGATTCTTGCAAAGCTGTTGACGGTCTGAGGACTGTAGTGCCCAATGGTATTGCCACTATCCCTGCTGGGGACTGGGCATTCTGGCTATTCCTACTCTGGCTACTTTTTGTGTTGTAAGAGGTGATAGTGCCTGGTCCTGTTTCTTTCTAGGCATCAGTTAGAGCCATGCAATAGTCTCCCTTTCCTTACTTTCAATTAAGTTCAAAATGCTGATTTTGTCATTGGGTAAAAGATACTATAGGTCATATTTTAGGTATACTTCTGTTTTGGCAGCGTCTCTCATTTCAGTTAAAAACTAGTTACATTTGTTTACAGATTTGCAATTATAGTCTGCAATTTCCATAGCAGGGTGTGTTCGAGTTCTTCAGCAGTGGTTTTAGTTACAGGTTGAAAGATCTGTTAGTGATCGATTATATGCCACATGTATACAGCAACCCCCATTCTCCCAAAACCCCTCAATCTTGACCCTCTGAGTTATTAGTTGATGTAATAAATAGAGGAGAAATCAAGGCCAATTTGTTCCTGACTGAACTTTCCAAATTTCATATCCACTGCCCTTTCGAATTACTGCACTATCTCATAGGTTTACATTCCACAAAGCTAAGCACAACCATGTTTTCTTCACTCTTCACCAGTCAACAAATCAAGGATAGGATGGGTCTGATGTGTACCTCGGGTTGAGACATAGGTGATTATGAAGGCCTTCCTACTCAAGAGCTTCCCTTACGTAGCTATCTATGAAGTCTTCTCATCAATATAGCATCCCATTGAGAGGCAGTGTCAGGCCCCACTAAATGCCTGCTTGATGATGCAACACTGCTTTTTCCTGTGCTTTTACCAGCATATTTTCCCCAGTCAGCCACCTTGGAAGCCTATACCGACTTCTAGGCTATAGTTGTTCTTTACTTGGCTGGATGAAATAACAGAATTCTGTATTCCTGACGCTTCTGCCTTGTCTTAACCATCAGACCTAACAAGAACATCTCAAGACAACATTCTACTGTACTACCTAAGAGCCTGTCTGCTACCTGTGACCAGTTGAGTTGAAGTATTGGAAAGTTCAGCTCACTCTCATTCCTTTACTGATGCAGCAATTTCTTTTTGAACCCCCCTGCTGTAGTCATTTGAACCTACTTTATTTTTATTTTATTTATTTGAGGAGTTTTATATAGCGCTGGCAAGACCCAAGGGTGTCGGAGCGCTTTACAGACAATTGATTGTCAGACATTGTCAAAGGCAGTGTTGGATAAACATAGGATACAGAGCAGCGCTTTCTTTGAAGTCACATTGGATACAGATAACAAGTTATAGAATAGAGTCTTTATAAAGTCAGATCACAGCAGTTCGTGGGGAGGGATAGACAAGGACTGCCACTCGACGAGGAGGTTTCAGTTGGGATTCATGTTGTGAGATGGGCTTCAGAGGCTGAGGTGCTGATTGAGGAGAAGGTTTTTCCAACTACTTCCATAAGGCCCATTCCTGTGTAATTGGCCTGTAGATATTGTTCCTGTGTGGTTCGCTCCCTCTACTTCCAGAATACTCCTTGGATTCATTGTATCACCCTTTACAAGTCTCTCTTTGCTAATTTCTAAATGAAATAGTCCACAGTACTTTTCTCTCAACTATATCATCTCACACCATCATTCGAGACTCAGCAACAAATGGTCATCTTAAGGCAGAACAGACTAGACTCTAAACCTACACCCTCGTGTATACTACACCAATGCCATACAGTCTTTAAAGCACTGCCAAATAAACAGCAGTGTCATGTACCACGCTTTGATGCACCCTGTACCCATTCAGATAAAACTAGCATAGATGTAACGCTCCCTCGTCATGCATTGAGAAAGCACTTTCCACCAGCTGACCTCATAAGTAATACAAAAGCCCATTGTCACATCCTTCCATCCACAAATCTAAGACTCTAGAAAGTTTCCTAAGATTGAACTCATTTTACTGTAGCACTAAGATATACATCCCATTTCTAAACTAAACATTCAACAAACTCTTCTAACCTCCCAGCCAAACACAATCAAGCAACAGGTACGATGTATTTTTTGGCTTTCTCGGTTCTGCACAGAAAGATCATCATATGATGGTATAATGATGGCGTTTCGAATATAATAACAAACCCTGTGTTAAATGCATCTAGTGATAGTTTGAAGAGTGTCTCAAACGTGTGACGGCGAGATTGTTAGTAGTATAAGCGGATACCATTCATCACCATTCATGCCCTTAAAAGTGACAGGTCCCCCTCCGGTCCCCCGCCCCTTGCTGTGTCCCCAAAAGTGACGTGTGTCCTTAAAAGTGACAGGTCCCCCCTCCCCTCGCTGTGTCCTTAAAAGTGACGCGTGTCCTTAAAAGTGACAGGTCCTCCCTCCCCTTGCTGTGTCCTTAAAAGTGACGTGTGTCCTTAAAAGTGACAGGTCCTCCCTCCCCTTGCTGTGTCCTTAAAAGTGACGCGTGTCCTTAAAAGTGACAGGTCCTCCCTCCCCTTGCTGTGTCCTTAAAAGTGACGCGTGTCCTTAAAAGTGACAGGTCCTCCCTCCCCTTGCTGTGTCCTTAAAAGTGACGTGTGTCCTTAAAAGTGACAGGTCCCCCTCCCTTCGCTGTGTCCTTAAAAGTGACATGTGTGTCCCCAAAAGTGACATGTGTGTGTGTCTGTTTAAAACCGAGGGCTGCGGTGCTGGCAGTTGGCGACTGAGCAGGCATCCCTAAGCCCCCACCAGCCCCGGGACATCTGGGGCTGTCTAACACAAGGGTTTACGGTGCAGAGTTTTTTTAAAAGGGTCTTTCTTTAGAAGCAGATGCTGCATTTTGAAACGTATCCCCAGCCGTAGCTGGGGGCAGAAAACTACCCATTAGGCTCACAAGTCACAACGTGAAAGCACAAGAACAAAAGGCCAGTTACCCTGCCAGAGCACCGTTGAGAACAGGCAAAACTAATCAGCCAGTCCCAAGCATCTTAATTTGTATAGTACAGGGGTTCTTTATGAAACATCCGTCCATCCTTCCCAGGAGCGCATACCCCAACAGGCCCTAGGTTTAATTATCAGATATCAAAGGTCAAAGAGCCATCTAACAAAGCAGTGCTATGGTCAGAAAACGGTCCCAATATTGACCCTCACTACAATGCTCTATTACCAATAATGACACGTACTACAAGATTCTAAACACTCCCCTCCATAAAGTGTCCTCCTTCCAATTATCATGCCCTGCCAGGTATAAAAAGCATACTTTAGAACACCGACACAAGCAGCCATTCAAAAACCCATTAGGAGCGACCTGCTGGGATTGTCTTTGCTGCACAGGCCCACCAGCCCCAGAAGTTTAAAGCCAACAAGGGACCAGAGCAGCTTCTCCCAGATTCACGCTGCCTGCTACACATTAATGGAGGTACGTAAATAAGGGGCTGTGTTACAGGCTTAAGAGTGTATGGGCTTATTTAATATGTTGATGCCTGTATATAAATGAACAGCGTTGCATTTTTAAAGGGTGTTTAACGCAAGGCATGAAGGTGTTTACAATGTTTTAAGTAGGGATTAAGGAGGTCTTGGGGCAGGCTGCTTAAGGTGAATAATGAGGGATGTAAAATATAGGTGTAATTTTAAAGTTTAACAATGCCTAGAAGTATTTTTACAATGTTACATACGTGTTTAGAGTCCCCAGAGATCGCAAAATTAACCCCAAACAATTTAACAATAAATAAAAACTGTTTAAGTACTCACCCATGGGTCGATCCTTGTGGCGCTGCTGGTGAAGGGTCTGTTGATAGCTGACCAGGGCCATTATGTGCGAGGCCCCAAAAATGTCGCAAGTCCGCGATGGGGTCATGGTCCCCTAATGGCTGGAGTGATGTTGACGGTTGGGGCTGTGGTGTTGATGTTGACCGGGAGGTTTTTAAAAATAAATAAATAAAAAAATGTCCCCGAGCCCCCTTATGGTAGGCGCTGCTATGGGGCTGTGGTAGGGCCATGCACTGCTGAAGCCCAGAGCCATCGCTGGGCTCGTGAGGTCTCTGGGGGTTGGTGGCGCCCGTGTGCAGGGGCATGAGGCCCCGTTTTTAAGCAATTAAAGGCCCCGGAGCCCGCTTGTCATGGGCGCTGCTCCGGGGATCTGGTGCGGGTGGGGGCGAGGGTCCTTGTGGGCGCTCGGCCCATTTTGTTAAAATTAAAAGGCCCTGTTTTTTAAATTAAAGGCCCCGGAGCCCACTGAGCTCCATGCGGCGCTCCGGGGTGAATGCACGGCTGAGGTAGCTGCTCCTGTGGCGCCAAGGTGCGCAGGGGCTTGAGGCCCGTTTCTTAAAAATAAAGGCCCCAGGAGCCCGCTTGCAAGGTCGGGGCTCCGGGGATCTGGTGCGGGCGGGGCGAGGGACCGTGTGGGCGCGAGGCCCGTTTCTTAAAATGAAAGGCCCCGGAGACCGCTGCGCTCCATGCGGCGCTCCGGGGATCTGGTGCGGGCGGGGGCGAGGGACCGTGTGGGCACGAGGCCCTGTTTTTAAAAATGAAAGGCCCCGGAGACCGCTGTGCTTCATGCGGGGCTCCGGGGCTGTTTGTGTTGTTGGCGGTGGGGTAGGGATGGCGCCTGGGTGCTCGGGGGCTTGAGGCCCCGTTTTTAAAAATGAAAGGCCCCGGAGCCCGCTTGTCATGGGCGCTGCTCCGGGGATCTGGTGCGGTCGGGGGCGAGGGACCGTGTGGGTTTGAGGCCCTGTATGCGGCGCTCCGGGGTTGTTGGGCGGTAGGGGTTGGGGACAAGGATGGCGCTGGTGGCCGTTAGGCCCCTTTTTAAAAATAAAGGCCCCGGAGCCCACTATGCGACATGTGGGGCTCCGGGGTTTTGTGCTGCAGGGTGGGGGCCCTGAGGCCTAGGGCTCCGTTTGGGCGCGAGGCCCCGTTTTTAAAAATAAAGGCCCCGGAGCCCACTTTGCACCAGGCGGAGCTCTGGGTGCATGGGTGAGGGTCCTGCGGCCTTGGGGCTCCGTGTGTGGCGCTCGGCCCCATTTTTAAAAATAAAGGCCCCGGAGCCCGCTGAGCTCCACGCGGTGCTCCGGGGGTTTGTGCTGCAGGTTGAGGGCCCTGAGACCTAGGGCTCCGTGTGGGCGCGAGGCCGCGATGTTTTAAAATTAAAGGCCCCGGAGCCCGCTTGCCATGGGCGCTGCTCCGGGGGTATTGTGCGGGCTGGGGTGGGGTGGGGGCCCTGAGGCCTAGGGCTCCATGTGTCCGCTTACCGCCGGCGCTGCTCGGGGTCTGTTGGAGGCGGTGTTACAGGGTCCCCCACGAGGCTCGTGATGGTGGCAGCATCATGGCTGCCAGGAGCTTCCCTCAGCGTTTCACGAAGGAAGGCCCTCCCCTCTATGATGACATCACGGTTGTGGAGGGCCTTCCTTCGTGAAACACTGAGGGGAGCTCCCTGTAGGTATTCCCCCAAGGAAGTGCCTCCTAAGGGTGTGCAACAATGCATTAAGCAGCCGCATTGTAGGGTGTCACCAGGGCTTTAAATGGAAGCTTTTTCAATATTATATACACATCATAGTTGCTGCTTATTTATCTTATGCAACTAACAACCAGTGACAAAGCCAATAGACCTGCTGCTGTTACATGCTGGATCATATATCCGGATACAATGTTAGAAACAGGCCATGCAAAAAATAAATAAGTAAGTGTGTGCGTGTGCGTGCGTGTGTGCGTGTGCGTGCGTGTGTGCGTGTGTGTGTGTGTGTGTTTGTGTTACTATCCTTGTGGGGACTTGGGTGTGATAACACACTCACGCTGTGGGGACTTGATTGCACTGTGGGGACCTGAACCCAGGTCCCCACAAGGCAATGTCTTCTAAATAATAAAAAAATGACTTCAGGAACATCTGTGTCAATTTTTACAACTTTTTAAAAATTGCCTTGTGGGGACCTGTGTTTCATCAAGTGTGTTTATATTTCTGCTCAGCTCTGCCCCTGTAGACAGGAGGTGGTACTGCAGTCTTAAACACACTTTGCATGTAAACACACTTTGCTTATCAGAAACACACTAGTAGCTGAAAGAGCAGACTTTTCTAAGGAAAAGATGCACAACCCTGTGTTTATCCAAATATTTTTCATACAAATTAACCCTTTCTCTATTGATTAAAATAAAATGTTATTTGCATGAAGTATTAAATGTAGACTTTTGTGTCTGAATATTCTTAGCGATTTTATAAATATTGCTCAAAGCAACTTGGATCAGTTTTGAATCCCAGAATACTTTTTTATTGACGTTTGATTCTTAATTGCAAAAAAAAAAAAATGATGGTGCACTACGCTGCAATACAATATAAATTGGTTTTATAATTTTTGGCAAATAACTTAAAGGGATCAATACTTATTGTTACCTTTTTAGGCTTGTGCCAGGAATTCAAAGTCTCTACGTTGCTTTGCCTTTGTTTAAATATTAATATGCATTATGGAATATGTTCTTTTAGATGATGGCTAGATGGGAAACACCCTTTACAATATTGCCTTTACCATGAAGCCTTTACCATGCATGCCTTTACCAAGCAAGTATATTTTTGTGACTTTACCATGCCAGCCTTTACCAAGCATGATATATATATGTATAGAAGTAAAGGATGGGAAGGGTAATTTTAGGGTTTATGCGTAAGGATGGTAATAGTAATTTTAGGGTTATTGGGTGGGTAGTTGTAAAGGGTGGTAAGGGTAATTTCAGTGCAGTATTTAGGGGTAGGTATTGGTGAAGGGTGGTTAGGGTAATTTTAGGGTTTAGGGATATATATATATACTGGCGATCACCAGTAGGTAGTTATAGTTAGGACCTATTTTCCATAGGAAAAGAGTTTTTTGACTTGCCTTTATCTTTGGCACCAGTCGACGGATCTTCACGAAGGTTTCCAAAAAAAGTGTCATAGTAAGTCTTGTTGTGCATGGGAAGATTCGGGGTGATCCGCTAAGCGGGGACCAAGGAAAAGGGGGTTAAAAAAAAGTGTATTTCCCCATTTTAATTCCCATAGGACATCTAGTCAAACCTACAGCCCGAACCGCTGGACAGAATTACACCAAATTTGGCAGAAAGGTAGATGTTGTGCTTTTTGTTATTCGGTGTAAATCCATTCAATCGTTTTTGGGAAATTTAAGAAGGTTTTTTTTATATATCTCTGGCCGTAGATATTTTGCAATGCTTTCGCTATCAATCACAAATGTTCGTGCCAACAGGAATGCTGTGATTGGCTGGACACAACCTGAGCAGAAAGTTGCGGCTGCCATTTTACTGATCAGGAACGGTTCTGGGGCTGAAAATTTGTGTGAAAGCTATCATAAGGGATCAGGGTGGAGGTACTCTGACCCCATGTTTGGTGTTAGTGACACAAGTTATGTGTCCACATTTTTTTAAAATCGCATATGATATTTGCGATGACGACCCGACCGCCAGCACGGCCCCACCCCCTGTGTACCATCACGGGGACATCCCGGCTATCGACGTCTTCGCGAATATTAGTGAAAAAAAAAATATATATATATATATCTTTGTACACAATGCCGGTCACTGTCGCAGACTCATGTATGCACTCACAAACTCACTCAGACACTTATACACCCACTCAGACACTTATACATCCAGTCACATACCCACACAGATATGCACGCACTTACTCCTATGCCCCCTCAGATACTCATGCACCCCCTTACAGACTCACTCGGAGAGTCATGCACCCATGTACAGACCCACTCCGAAACTCACACACCCACTTACAGACCCACTTATAGACTCATGCACCCACTCATATTCCCACTTACAGACTCTTACACCAACTCACAGACCCAACCAGGCACTCATGCACCCACTCACTGACCCAATGAGGGACTTAAACACCTAGTGACAGACCAATTCAGAGACTAATGCACCCAGTTAAAGAGCCAGTCAAAGACTCTTACAGCCACTCAAAGACTTACTCAGAGACTCGCGCACTCTCTGACAGACCCACTCACAGACTCATGCACCCACTCACAGACTCATGCACCCACTCACAAATCCACTCAGAGAGTAATGCACCCACCCGCAAACCCACACAGAGACTTATGCACCCCCTCAGATACTCACTCACAGACTCATGCACCCAGTCGCATTCCCACAGAGAGACTGATGCATTGTCAGAGCTGCTTTTGAGGTCTTACTACCGGAGCAGCAGCTGGATTCTGAAGCTTATTGGAATATCAGATGATAAACTAATGTTCACATGGAGCATATCCACAGAAAGGAGGCTATCCAATACATGGTACTTGCATGGGAGGCTGTATTATAAAAGGAGGGAGTAGCCACAGAGGGCAGAGCCATCCTTTAGATTATACTTACAGAGCACAGAGTATTGTCTTTAGTTTATTTCCAGGCAACTTGTGATTCTAGAATACATAAACTGTGAACTGAGTCTCCTCTACATGTATGGGTAAGTTCAGGTTATGAGTGGGTGTGCATGATGGAGCACGGTTGAGAGCTCTAGAGTTGGGGTTAAACAGTGAGAGCTTCTCACAGTCCCTGGTGGTGCCTCATAAGTGTATTCACACCACATATGCATCTAATAATTGGCCTCTCTACTGAGTGCACAGAAGAATGATAATCTTTTCTGCAAAGTAATCCATGTCAGTGATACAGTCCCTTTTTAAATTTTATCTTTTACTTCATTTACATTTCCTAAGATTAGATGGATTTTCCAGAGGGCATATTTCTATATTTGTTTTCATGCAACATGTGATTCTTGTATAGCGCATACTACGAACTGTGTCACCTCTAGGTGTCTGGGTAAATTTGAGTTATGTTATGTACATGTACTCCTAACTGTACCTAGGTGCAGCTACCACTACCTATACATTTGTACCTGTACTCTGCCCTATACTCCAGCATCCATAACCACATCAATAGCCTAGTAACCTTATCAAAGTACCTGAATCTCTTCCGACACCCTAGTAGCTCTAGCCATGTCTATGCCTCCTTGCAGTACCCCTTACTCGACTTTGATACTGCTACTCTTGCTAATAATGGGCTTCTCCTTTTCCCCCAGTATTGATACCCTTAGTTTTACCGTACGTCTTCTATCCTATTATATCCAAATATCACAACCTTTCTCTGTAACTTAGTATGTCTACACAAACCATAGTAGTTCTATCCCTGCCTAAACCCTACTACTTCAACTCTTGCCTTAACATCTGAATTTGCCAATACCCCAGTGCCTTTAACCCTGCCACTACCCTAGCATGCCACTCCTACCTACACCCTAGTATCTCTACTCATACACCATTGTACCTCTACCCCTAACTACATCCAAGTAACTATATTCTTGCCTATGCCTCTAGGTCGGTCTTCACCTTGTAGCTCTACTTGAGTTGTGCCCTTAGTATATTTCTATATCCCGTCCATTACGCCAGCTGTCTTTTCCAGTATTTCTTTATTTGATTTTCCTAAATAATTGGAGGACTTGGATTTCCTCAATTCATCAAAAGGAGGTTAACTGCCCTTGAGTCATCAGGATGTGTTCTCCATTTTGTTTTTTCTCAACATTATTAATGTTAATATACAGTTGGTGGCAGGCCTCCATCTCTATCTCATCAGATTGGGGAAATACTGCAGAATGTTGTGCTCAATCATTAACACAGATCATGTTCCCGTACAGCCAGGAAAAATCTTGTTGTCTTCCTGTGCCTTGCTTCTCTTTTCTGTTGAGTGGCTGCACATAGAAATAGCCAATACATCTATTTTACATTCTATATTTCCTGTTGTGCCATATCCGCTTCTTCTGAATCCTCCCTCTCTCTCTCTCTCTCTCTCTCTCTCTGGGTTCTTCAAACATCCCTCTTTCCCAAGTGCATGTGTGGACACGCAAATAAATACTTGTCACTCCACACAAATGCCACAAATATTGGTTTTGTCAATGCTTGTTTACTTTTGTAAATGGAGAATATATAGGTCATTTTATGTTATGGGTGTGAATGGTGCTAAATGTCTACTGGGGCAAACGAGCACTGTGTAGGTTGCTAGCTTGTTTAGCTATTCAGTGATGTGCATCAAGTTGAAAGAAATTTAGTTGCATGTATGTGAATCAATACGTGGTGAACATTATAAATGTGAGAAGACTGCCCACTGCTTATAATATTAATGTTTAGCTTTATACAAAACTTAAATAGCATGAAGAATATTGTCACGGACAAAAATTATACAAGTTGCATACACGCACATGCTTTTCTAAATAGGGAAAGCCAGGAATTTAAACTATGCCGTGGCAAAGCAGACATATCAAATCCCGACATTGCATTTCATCCTGCAATATATTTTCTTCGTCCTATTTAAAAGCCAAAAAGTATGTATAAATAAAACATATTGCACAAGAAGCACCAAACAATTTATTAGCGCCGTTAACAGAAAGGAAACGAAGAGCAGGGCCTCTACCTCAGCTCGTCCACTCACAGAATGTAAATGTGCGATCACGCATCAGAAAAGGGCAATCAGCATAACAAGAGACCTGTGGCTGACACACCTAAAGCGCATGAAAACTCCCAGAGTGGGGGATGGGCTGTCCTGCAAGGAATGCACCTTGAAACGTAGCCTACAGGAAAGCAGCAGTGAATGTGACTCTTTATTCCCTGACAGAAGCAAGTACAGGCCGAGGCGCACGGAAGAGAGACTCTCAGTGACCACGGCCTCGAGCTCAGAGCAATGTTAGAATCACAGACAGAACATTGAAATATAGCATTTGCAAGTGCTCTACAAAATTCTGTGTGCATAAGCACACACTTTTTCTATTAATTATTGCATTGTTAAAGCCTGTCTAGGATGCAGGTGGGTCAGAATTTGCAAACTGTCTAAGGGATACTTATGAGACACTTTTACAGACTCAGCAATGGGAGGTATTTTCATTCTTTTTCATGTTTTAAAGCGAAACGTCATTGATTGTTTCAAAATAGAGCACTGGATTAGCAACCACATTACAAAGACTTCCTTTCATTCGGGAAAACATGTTTTGTAACTAAACAAAAGTTTGGGGGAAAAATCGGTGACATGCAGATAAATGCCAAGTAGGGAGCAGGAGACAAAACGAAAGCAACAAAAATAACTGTAAACAAAGAAATACATGGAGAGGAAGAGACAGGAGAAAGAGAGAATGGGAAGACCAACAATATTAGAGAAGTACTAGAAATGAGGTAAACATGCACATAGTAAAAACATGATCTGCCTAGGAGAGAGGACTGCAAGTTGAAATCTATGGAACTCTGAAAGAAATAGAGACACTGGAACTATCAAGGGAGGATGGGCAGACAGAGGATGGTGAGCAGGAATACCTGTAAAGAGGAACACATAAGAAAGGAAATCACAAGCTGCACGGATTGCATTGAAGTTGTCCCATGTCAAACTTGAGTGTATTTTCCAGCCCTGATGTTTTCCTTTCATTGAAACACTTGTGGTGCTGTTTTAGTAATATGCAAGACAAGAATGCAAATGTTATGATGTAAAAAATAATTTTAGGAGCAAGACCTACTGGGTGCGGCTCAGCCTGAGAGCTCTAGTAACTGCAATAGTTCTTTATCCTGCCTTTCCTCTATAATCTTAGCTTTCTATTGCAGTTACTAGAGCTCTCAGGCTGAGCAGCACCCAGTATGTCTTGCTCCTAAAATTATTTTTTACATCATAACATTTGCATGTGCGTGTATGCAACTTGTATAATTTTTGTCCGTGACAATATTCTTCATGCTATTTAAGTTTTGTATAAAGCTAAACATTAATATTATAAGCAGTGGGCAGTCTTCTCACATTTATAATGTTCACCACGTATTGATTCACATACATGCAACTAAATTTCTTTCAACTTGATGCACATCACTGAATAGCTAAACAAGCTAGCAACCTAACACAGTGCTCGTTTGCCCCAGTAGACATTTAGCACCATTCACACCCATAACATAAAATGACCTATATATTCTCCATTTACAAAAGTAAACAAGCATTGACAAAACCAATATTTGTGGCATTTGTGTGGAGTGACAAGTATTTATTTGCGTGTCCACACATGCACTTGGGAAAGAGGGATGTTTGAAGAACCCAGAGAGAGAGAGAGAGCGAGAGAGAGAGGGAGGATTCAGAAGAAGCGGATATGGCACAACAGGAAATATAGAATGTAAAATAGATGTATTGGCTATTTCTATGTGCAGCCACTCAACAGAAAAGAGAAGCAAGGCACAGGAAGACAACAAGATTTTTCCTGGCTGTACGGGAACATGATCTGTGTTAATGATTGAGCACAACATTCTGCAGTATTTCCCCAATCTGATGAGATAGAGATGGAGGCCTGCCACCAACTGTATATTAACATTAATAATGTTGAGAAAAAACAAAATGGAGAACACATCCTGATGACTCAAGGGCAGTTAACCTCCTTTTTGATGAATTGAGGAAATCCAAGTCCTCCAATTATTTAGGAAAATCAAATAAAGAAATACTGGAAAAGACAGCTGGCGTAATGGACGGGATATAGAAATATACTAAGGGCACAACTCAAGTAGAGCTACAAGGTGAAGACCGACCTAGAGGCATAGGCAAGAATATAGTTACTTGGATGTAGTTAGGGGTAGAGGTACAATGGTGTATGAGTAGAGATACTAGGGTGTAGGTAGGAGTGGCATGCTAGGGTAGTGGCAGGGTTAAAGGCACTGGGGTATTGGCAAATTCAGATGTTAAGGCAAGAGTTGAAGTAGTAGGGTTTAGGCAGGGATAGAACTACTATGGTTTGTGTAGACATACTAAGTTACAGAGAAAGGTTGTGATATTTGGATATAATAGGATAGAAGACGTACGGTAAAACTAAGGGTATCAATACTGGGGGAAAAGGAGAAGCCCATTATTAGCAAGAGTAGCAGTATCAAAGTCGAGTAAGGGGTACTGCAAGGAGGCATAGACATGGCTAGAGCTACTAGGGTGTCGGAAGAGATTCAGGTACTTTGATAAGGTTACTAGGCTATTGATGTGGTTATGGATGCTGGAGTATAGGGCAGAGTACAGGTACAAATGTATAGGTAGTGGTAGCTGCACCTAGGTACAGTTAGGAGTACATGTACATAACATAACTCAAATTTACCCAGACACCTAGAGGTGACACAGTTCGTAGTATGCGCTATACAAGAATCACATGTTGCATGAAAACAAATATAGAAATATGCCCTCTGGAAAATCCATCTAATCTTAGGAAATGTAAATGAAGTAAAAGATAAAATTTAAAAAGGGACTGTATCACTGACATGGATTACTTTGCGAGAAAAGATTATCATTCTTCTGTGCACTCAGTAGAGAGGCCAATTATTAGATGCATATGTGGTGTGAATACACTTATGAGGCACCACCAGGGACTGTGAGAAGCTCTCACTGTTTAACCCCAACTCTAGAGCTCTCAACCGTGCTCCATCATGCACACCCACTCATAACCTGAACTTACCCATACATGTAGAGGAGACTCAGTTCACAGTTTATGTATTCTAGAATCACAAGTTGCCTGGAAATAAACTAAAGACAATACTCTGTGCTCTGTAAGTATAATCTAAAGGATGGCTCTGCCCTCTGTGGCTACTCCCTCCTTTTATAATACAGCCTCCCATGCAAGTACCATGTATTGGATAGCCTCCTTTCTGTGGATATGCTCCATGTGAACATTAGTTTATCATCTGATATTCCAATAAGCTTCAGAATCCAGCTGCTGCTCCGGTAGTAAGACCTCAAAAGCAGCTCTGACAATGCATCAGTCTCTCTGTGGGAATGCGACTGGGTGCATGAGTCTGTGAGTGAGTATCTGAGGGGTGCATAAGTCTCTGTGTGGGTTTGCGGGTGGGTGCATTACTCTCTGAGTGGATTTGTGAGTGGGTGCATGAGTCTGTGAGTGGGTGCATGAGTCTGTGAGTGGGTCTGTCAGAGAGTGCGCGAGTCTCTGAGTAAGTCTTTGAGTGGCTGTAAGAGTCTTTGACTGGCTCTTTAACTGGGTGCATTAGTCTCTGAATTGGTCTGTCACTAGGTGTTTAAGTCCCTCATTGGGTCAGTGAGTGGGTGCATGAGTGCCTGGTTGGGTCTGTGAGTTGGTGTAAGAGTCTGTAAGTGGGAATATGAGTGGGTGCATGAGTCTATAAGTGGGTCTGTAAGTGGGTGTGTGAGTTTCGGAGTGGGTCTGTACATGGGTGCATGACTCTCCGAGTGAGTCTGTAAGGGGGTGCATGAGTATCTGAGGGGCATAGGAGTAAGTGCGTGCATATCTGTGTGGGTATGTGACTGGATGTATAAGTGTCTGAGTGGGTGTATAAGTGTCTGAGTGAGTTTGTGAGTGCATACATGAGTCTGCGACAGTGACCGGCATTGTGTACAAAGATATATATATATATTTTTTTTTTCACTAATATTCGCGAAGACGTCGATAGCCGGGATGTCCCCGTGATGGTACACAGGGGGTGGGGCCGTGCTGGCGGTCGGGTCGTCATCGCAAATATCATATGCGATTTTAAAAAAAATGTGGACACATAACTTGTGTCACTAACACCAAACATGGGGTCAGAGTACCTCCACCCTGATCCCTTATGATAGCTTTCACACAAATTTTCAGCCCCAGAACCGTTCCTGATCAGTAAAATGGCAGCCGCAACTTTCTGCTCAGGTTGTGTCCAGCCAATCACAGCATTCCTGTTGGCACGAACATTTGTGATTGATAGCGAAAGCATTGCAAAATATCTACGGCCAGAGATATATAAAAAAAACCTTCTTAAATTTCCCAAAAACGATTGAATGGATTTACACCGAATAACAAAAAGCACAACATCTACCTTTCTGCCAAATTTGGTGTAATTCTGTCCAGCGGTTCGGGCTGTAGGTTTGACTAGATGTCCTATGGGAATTAAAATGGGGAAATACACTTTTTTTTAACCCCCTTTTCCTTGGTCCCCGCTTAGCGGATCACCCCGAATCTTCCCATGCACAACAAGACTTACTATGACACTTTTTTGGAAACCTTCGTGAAGATCCGTCGACTGGTGCCAAAGATAAAGGCAAGTCAAAAACTCTTTTCCTATGGAAAATAGGTCCTAACTATAACTACCTACTGGTGATCGCCAGTATATATATATATCCCTAAACCCTAAAATTACCCTAACCACCCTTCACCAATACCTACCCCTAAATACTGCACTGAAATTACCCTTACCACCCTTTACAACTACCCACCCAATAACCCTAAAATTACTATTACCATCCTTACGCATAAACCCTAAAATTACCCTTCCCATCCTTTACTTCTATACATATATATATCATGCTTGGTAAAGGCTGGCATGGTAAAGTCACAAAAATATACTTGCTTGGTAAAGGCATGCATGGTAAAGGCTTCATGGTAAAGGCAATATTGTAAAGGGTGTTTCCCATCTAGCCATCATCTAAAAGAACATATTCCATAATGCATATTAATATTTAAACAAAGGCAAAGCAACGTAGAGACTTTGAATTCCTGGCACAAGCCTAAAAGGTAACAATAAGTATTGATCCCTTTAAGTTATTTGCCAAAAATTATAAAACCAATTTATATTGTATTGCAGCGTAGTGCACCATCATTTTTTTTTTTTGCAATTAAGAATCAAACGTCAATAAAAAAGTATTCTGGGATTCAAAACTGATCCAAGTTGCTTTGAGCAATATTTATAAAATCGCTAAGAATATTCAGACACAAAAGTCTACATTTAATACTTCATGCAAATAACATTTTATTTTAATCAATAGAGAAAGGGTTAATTTGTATGAAAAATATTTGGATAAACACAGGGTTGTGCATCTTTTCCTTAGAAAAGTCTGCTCTTTCAGCTACTAGTGTGTTTCTGATAAGCAAAGTGTGTTTACATGCAAAGTGTGTTTAAGACTGCAGTACCACCTCCTGTCTACAGGGGCAGAGCTGAGCAGAAATATAAACACACTTGATGAAACACAGGTCCCCACAAGGCAATTTTTAAAAAAGTTGTAAAAATTGACACAGATGTTCCTGAAGTCATTTTTTTATTATTTAGAAGACATTGCCTTGTGGGGACCTGGGTTCAGGTCCCCACAGTGCAATCAAGTCCCCACAGCGTGAGTGTGTTATCACACCCAAGTCCCCACAAGGATAGTAACACAAACACACACACACACACACGCACACACGCACGCACACGCACACACGCACGCACACGCACACACTTACTTATTTATTTTTTGCATGGCCTGTTTCTAACATTGTATCCGGATATATGATCCAGCATGTAACAGCAGCAGGTCTATTGGCTTTGTCACTGGTTGTTAGTTGCATAAGATAAATAAGCAGCAACTATGATGTGTATATAATATTGAAAAAGCTTCCATTTAAAGCCCTGGTGACACCCTACAATGCGGCTGCTTAATGCATTGTTGCACACCCTTAGGAGGCACTTCCTTGGGGGGAATACCTACAGGGAGCTCCCCTCAGTGTTTCACGAAGGAAGGCCCTCCACAACCGTGATGTCATCATAGAGGGAGGGCCTTCCTTCGTGAAACGCTGAGGGAAGCTCCTGGCAGCCATGATGCTGCCACCATCACGAGCCTCGTGGGGACCCTGTAACACCGCCTCCAACAGACCCCGAGCAGCGCCGGCGGTAAGCGGACACATGGAGCCCTAGGCCTCAGGGCCCCCCCCCCACCCCAGCCCGCACAATACCCCCGGAGCAGCGCCCATGGCAAGCGGGCTCCGGGGCCTTTAATTTTAAAACATCGCGGCCTCAAGCCCCCCGAGCACCCAGGCGCCATCCCTACCCCACCGCCAACAACACAAACAGCCCCGGAGCCCCGCATGAAGCACAGCGGTCTCCGGGGCCTTTCATTTTTAAAAACAGGGCCTCGTGCCCACACGGTCCCTCGCCCCCGCCCGCACCAGATCCCCGGAGCGCCGCATGGAGCGCAGCGGTCTCCGGGGCCTTTCATTTTTAAGAAACGGGCCTCGCGCCCACACGGTCCCTCGCCCCCGCCCGCACCAGATCCCCGGAGCCCCGACCTTTGCAAGCGGGCTCCTGGGGCCTTTATTTTTAAGAAACGGGCCTCAAGCCCCTGCGCACCTTGGCGCCACAGGAGCAGCTACCTCAGCCGTGCATTCACCCCGGAGCGCCGCATGGAGCTCAGTGGGCTCCGGGGCCTTTAATTTAAAAAACAGGGCCTTTTAATTTTAACAAAATGGGCCGAGCGCCCACAAGGACCCTCGCCCCCACCCGCACCAGATCCCCGGAGCAGCGCCCATGACAAGCGGGCTCCGGGGCCTTTAATTGCTTAAAAACGGGGCCTCATGCCCCTGCACACGGGCGCCACCAACCCCCAGAGACCTCACGAACCCAGCGATGGCTCTGGGCTTCAGCAGTGCATGGCCCTACCACAGCCCCATAGCAGCGCCTACCATAAGGGGGCTCGGGGACATTTTTTTTTATTTATTTATTTTTAAAAACCTCCCGGTCAACATCAACACCACAGCCCCAACCGTCAACATCACTCCAGCCATTAGGGGACCATGACCCCATCGCGGACTTGCGACATTTTTGGGGCCTCGCACATAATGGCCCTGGTCAGCTATCAACAGACCCTTCACCAGCAGCGCCACAAGGATCGACCCATGGGTGAGTACTTAAACAGTTTTTATTTATTGTTAAATTGTTTGGGGTTAATTTTGCGATCTCTGGGGACTCTAAACACGTATGTAACATTGTAAAAATACTTCTAGGCATTGTTAAACTTTAAAATTACACCTATATTTTACATCCCTCATTATTCACCTTAAGCAGCCTGCCCCAAGACCTCCTTAATCCCTACTTAAAACATTGTAAACACCTTCATGCCTTGCGTTAAACACCCTTTAAAAATGCAACGCTGTTCATTTATATACAGGCATCAACATATTAAATAAGCCCATACACTCTTAAGCCTGTAACACAGCCCCTTATTTACGTACCTCCATTAATGTGTAGCAGGCAGCGTGAATCTGGGAGAAGCTGCTCTGGTCCCTTGTTGGCTTTAAACTTCTGGGGCTGGTGGGCCTGTGCAGCAAAGACAATCCCAGCAGGTCGCTCCTAATGGGTTTTTGAATGGCTGCTTGTGTCGGTGTTCTAAAGTATGCTTTTTATACCTGGCAGGGCATGATAATTGGAAGGAGGACACTTTATGGAGGGGAGTGTTTAGAATCTTGTAGTACGTGTCATTATTGGTAATAGAGCATTGTAGTGAGGGTCAATATTGGGACCGTTTTCTGACCATAGCACTGCTTTGTTAGATGGCTCTTTGACCTTTGATATCTGATAATTAAACCTAGGGCCTGTTGGGGTATGCGCTCCTGGGAAGGATGGACGGATGTTTCATAAAGAACCCCTGTACTATACAAATTAAGATGCTTGGGACTGGCTGATTAGTTTTGCCTGTTCTCAACGGTGCTCTGGCAGGGTAACTGGCCTTTTGTTCTTGTGCTTTCACGTTGTGACTTGTGAGCCTAATGGGTAGTTTTCTGCCCCCAGCTACGGCTGGGGATACGTTTCAAAATGCAGCATCTGCTTCTAAAGAAAGACCCTTTTAAAAAAACTCTGCACCGTAAACCCTTGTGTTAGACAGCCCCAGATGTCCCGGGGCTGGTGGGGGCTTAGGGATGCCTGCTCAGTCGCCAACTGCCAGCACCGCAGCCCTCGGTTTTAAACAGACACACACACATGTCACTTTTGGGGACACACATGTCACTTTTAAGGACACAGCGAAGGGAGGGGGGACCTGTCACTTTTAAGGACACACGTCACTTTTAAGGACACAGCAAGGGGAGGGAGGACCTGTCACTTTTAAGGACACGCGTCACTTTTAAGGACACAGCAAGGGGAGGGAGGACCTGTCACTTTTAAGGACACGCGTCACTTTTAAGGACACAGCAAGGGGAGGGAGGACCTGTCACTTTTAAGGACACACGTCACTTTTAAGGACACAGCAAGGGGAGGGAGGACCTGTCACTTTTAAGGACACGCGTCACTTTTAAGGACACAGCGAGGGGAGGGGGACCTGTCACTTTTAAGGACACACGTCACTTTTGGGGACACAGCAAGGGGCGGGGGACCGGAGGGGGACCTGTCACTTTTAAGGGCATGAATGGTGATGAATGGTATCCGCTTATACTACTATTGTTAACTTAGTGTTGTACTAAAGTCCAAAGGTTCCATGAATATGTGGATTTACAATTGATGGCAGAGGTTAAAACAAATCTGCAGCTATTCTACTAAAGCATGCTCTCTTTTTGTAGAGTCATTGAGAATTACTCTCTTGGTGTTTGTAAAATACTGCAGAAAATCTGTTTTGCAGATGTGGTATTTAGTGTATGAAGTAAAAAAAAGTCTAAATCTCTCTGGGCAAATCAATAACTCATACTCTGAATATTGCAAATTATAATTGTGAACAGTTGGTTTTAAGCGTTAATAATCAGGTATTGGTGTTTTTCTTTTCACACGATTGGCCGTTCCTTTAATATTTGGATATTAATTTGATGACGTTTTAAGTGTCATATTATGCTCTAGCTAAACGCACGTTCAAGGATATTTCCATTTCTTTTGCGCATTACTTTAACTATTCCTCACAATCATCTACTCATAAAAGTAACATAACAAAAAAACTCCCCACACTCTCACATATATACTATGGCATCCACCCCCCGTATCGGTAACTGGGAGAGGGTGCACAGTTACCTCGCTGGGGAACAGAGTTCTCTTAATGAGGTTCTAAATAGCGTATTCATAACATATTAAACAATACTTTTATATTTGGGGGACGGTTTAATGGCCTATTGGAATTAGAAAGTAGATGTTGATGAAATGTGATGGAGGACTTTGAAAGAAAAAAATATTTACCTCACAAGTTTAGGATTTCTCCAGAGGTTATTTGGCCCACACAACCATTTATTTACATGATGCAAATGAACATTTGAACCTAGAATAACGTTTTGTACTTTACATTTTTTTTAAGTCAACCGTACCTTTTTCCGCTATTGTTTTCAAAGCTATGTACTCCTACTCTGGTGTTCCATATAAAGATGTACATCAAAGATTTTGGCCTGTGGTACTTTCAGAGGTGCAGGACCTACAGAAATTAATAACATCCCTTCTGCAGTGTCTGTCAGCTGAAGCTGTTGATGGCTCCAAAACAGCAATTAGAACCCAGTCCAAAAGCATGGGAGCTGCAAGGTAGTAAACCTCACACCGGACACAGGAAGAAACAGATGTTTCATTTGCTTGCAGTGCAGAAAAGAACTTTATCCTAGAATGCCCCGACTGCGGTAGCACACCCACGTGTGTCATTGGCTGTATGCAAAATTGTAATTTAGCTCGGAGACCCTGATCCCAAGAGGTCGTTCTGGAGAACCATGCATGCAAAATAAAGGTGATGTAGATTTTAGACCATTGTAGTAGGTTTGACGTAAGGTACACACTTGTGGACACAGCTCTTGGATGCACAACACTGCATTCATCCCAAATAGTCCTAATATTAAGACTGGTCGAGAATCATTAAATGTTGAAAGATCATGAGAGATCCAACCCAAACGATTGGGTCATTTTCAAAGATTTTTCTAGTCAATACTGTTGTGTTAATGCTGCCTATTGCTAGTCTGCTGTGTGTGTTTATTTGTATGTATATGTACAGTGTATTAGACTGATTCGGTTGACAAATGTTTTTAGTTTAGAATAGTTTGTTTGAAAGTATACCGTTTCCTGATAATTTATTTGCCGACATTTATGCTTGTGTGGATGAAAATGAAAGGAATAGCAAATGTGTGGGGAATAAAAATGCATAAGGAGAACTTCTGTTGGTTTTATAATTTTTTTTTTTTTTTAATTTGGAACCTTAGCTGTGGCAATATAAATGTCTCTTGAGCTGGCTTTGGCTGACTTTGTCGACTATCAAGTACTCGGCCGAATACGAATATATGCCATTTAATTACACTCTTAGGGTTTTGAAGTTATCTTTTAATGTTTGTAACCTTAAAAAAAACGATGGGATTTCCGCCCTCTTCTAAGTAATCCAGCACCAGGTAGTAGATTATAGAAGTGAAGAAAGCACTTTTAGGCCAATATAAGCCATAGATTTAGTATGAGATTAAATAATTATTTACACCCAGCCATTGGGGTTACACATATTTATTATAATCTTGTTTGGCAGATAAACCACAAATCGAACCTCCTCCTAAACTGGGGTGAAATTCTGACTTTCTGTAACATGAGGCTGAGTTTTGGAAATTGTTTTGCCTTGGTTATGATGATTAATTCTTTGTATCTGAAAGAGACACGTTAGTGACAGATTCCTTACCTTAGAATATCCCCAGGCGTCAGGCTGGATCCGGAAAGTTTTTGCGTAGCAGTACCCTTGCGCGTCGGTAGGCGGCGTTGTGCGGCTCCGCGTCCGTCGTCGGGCGTCGTGATCGCCGGGATGACGTCGCGGGCAGTACTTAGACGCCGCCCCTGCGCGCTGACGTCAGTTCTTCTTTTTCCGCGCCAGCAAGCGCAGATCCGGGAAGAGCAGTGCCCTGGTCATTTTTTGACCATACTTTTTGGCGAATTTTTCACTGTTTTCTCATCTATCAAGGTGTCGTAGGGATGCCCGGTTTCAAACGTTGCGGCGCCTGTGCGCGGATGATGTCCGTCACCGACCCGCATTGGGAGTGTCTCTTCTGCCTCGGCCGAGGCCACGACACGGAGTCTTGTACCGACTGCCAGGCCCTCAACCCGAAAGCTTTGCGAGAGCGGTCTCGAAAGCTCCTCGAGGCCCGGCATTCGGCTCCGCGGGAAGCCCCGGTCGCGTGAGAGGTCCAGGGGTCGATCGCGGAGTCCACACCGGTCGTCGGCGTCGAAGTCTTCTTCGTCCGGTAAGTCGAAACACAAGAAGTCCAAAAAGCATCATCGCTCTAGGACTTCGCCTCGCCGGTCTCGCGGCTCGGCTGAGGCCCCTCCCGGCACCGTCCCCGCGGCCCCGGACATGCCTGTGGAGTCGCCCCCGCCATACCCGCCCTTCCCGGGTTCGGGGGCGGATCCGGCCAAAGTGCAGGAATTCCTGTCGGCCATGGCCCGCCTCTTCGGGCCTCCAGGCCCCTCCGGTGCGCCTTCGGGCCCCGCGGGCCCTGATGGGGTTGCTCCGGCGCCGCCGACGGCTCCGGCCCCGGCGTCGCCCGTGCCTCCAGCCTCGATCCCGGCTCCGGCCCCGGCCTCGATCCCGGCTCCACAACCCCCATCGACGCCGGTCGACCTAACGACTCCTCCGCCGGCGCCGATGTCTCCGGTGCCGTTCTCGACGCCGCCCTGGGCTCCGGGCGGCGTCGTCCCCCAGTTCCTTCCGGCTCCGGACATGGATCTGGACCGACGTCGCTCGATGCCAGTTCCGGCGCCGATGGGACCTTGGATCCCAACTGTCCCTCCTCCTCCTTATTTTGAACCAGAGGAGGACCAGGTGGACTGGGAGGGGTCTGATGACCCTCTGACACGACGGTGTCCAGTACGATGAGGACTGGACAGAGAGTCTAGGGGAGGCCAGTGGTCTGGATACTTCCCCTGACACTGGCATGCTGTCTCCTCCCGTGGCTACGGAGGAGGGAGCCAATTTTGGTACGGTGTTGCGTAGGGCAGCTGGGGCCTTACGTCTCCAACTCCCTACTTTAACGGTCAAGCCTAACATCTTGACAGAGGTGCTTCAGCCGGCAGCCTCCTCTGCGGAGACTGTGCTGCCGTTTAACGACGCCCTCACTGACGTTCTTTTGGGCGCCTGGTCCAAGCCCAACACAGGGGCTCCTGTGGATCGGAACGTGTCACGACGCCATCGCCCAGCTCCGGGCGACCCCCTGTTTCTCTCTGTCCACCCCACTCCTGAGAGCTTGGTTGTCCAAGCCTCCGCTTCCCAAACCGCCTTCCCTACCGCTCCTCCGGATAGGGAATCCAAACGCCTGGATCAGTTTGGGAAGAAGGGTTTTTCTTCCTCCAGTGCTGGCTTGCGGTCCGTTAACACCGCTTGTCTTTTGGGCCGATATACCCACTCCCTGTGGGATTCGGTGGCGGATGTTTTGCCCCAGTGTCCTGAGGAGGTCCAGACACTGCTTTCCCGCGCCATTGCGGAAGGAAGGGATGCGGCTAAATACACAATACGTTGTGGCCTTGACACCGCCGACTCGCTGGGCAGGTCTATTGCAACGACGGTGGCGCTCAGACGCCGCCTGGCTGAGAACCACTGGTTTTTCAGGGGATGTCCAGAATACTCTCATGGACATGCCCTTTGATGGAGTCGGTCTTTTTGGGTCCAAAGCAGACCATGCGTTGGAGCGCTTTAAGGACTCACGGGCTACTGCCAAGTCCCTGGGCCTTTCTGCTACACGCCCTCCGCTGACTTCTGCTTTTCGCCCCTATCGTGGCCACGGTAGGGGCGCCCCTTCACGTCAGCAGCCCAGCCACCGGCCCACGCAGCAGGCGTCTTCGCGTGGCCGAGGACGTGGATTCCGCCGTGGCGGATCGGGCAACCAGCGTGCGGGTCAGGCCACCACCTCCAACCCGTCCGCGGCCTCCAAGCCCTCCTAGTCCCTCCTTTCAGGTGCACAGCACGCCAGTTGGGGGCAGGGTCCGCCATCACCTTCCCCACTGGCGTACCATCACCTCGGACAGGTGGGTCTTGGACATTGTCCGAAGGGGCTACTCCCTCCCCTTCGAGACCACCCCCCAGCCATGCCACCTCAATTCCACCGCATGTCAGGGGATCACTTGGTGCTTCTACAGAAGGAAGTCACGGCCCTCTTGACCAAGAGGGCCATCGAGCGTGTTCCGACCCCAGAAGTAGGGCGTGGTTGCTACTCCCACTACTTTCTGGTGCCCAAAAAGGACAAGGAGAACATGCGTCCTATCTTGGACCTCCGGAACGTCAATCGCTTCCTCCGGAAGGAGAAGTTCAAGATGCTCACCCTAGCTCAGGTCTTGACTGCCCTCGACCCTGGAGAGTGGTTGGTAGCGTTGGACTTGCAGGACGCATATTTCCACATCCCCGTCCTGCCGGCCCACCGGCGTTACCTTCGGTTCACGGTAGGCCCCGAGCATTTTCAGTTCACCGTGCTCCCCTTTGGCCTTACCAGTGCCCCTCGGGTGTTCACGAAAGTGATGGCGGTGGTCGCAGCTCATCTGCGCCGGGCAGGGGTTTCAGTCTTTCCCTACCTCGACGACTGGCTGCTGAAGGCGGGCTCGTCCCAGGCAGTCGTCTCCCACCTCCAGACTACGGCCGAACTCCTGCACTCGCTGGGGTTCTCCATCAATGTGCCAAAGTCGCATCTGATTCCTTCTCCACAGCTCCTTTTCATCGGAGCGGTTCTGGACACGACGCAGTTTCGGGCCTATCCTCCCGAACGGCGAGTCCGGGATATTCAGGCTATGATTCCAATCTTTCAGCCTTTATCCTGGGTTTCGGTACGGATGACCCTGAGGCTGCTGGGCCTCATGGCCTCCTGCATCCTGCTGGTCAATCATGCCAGATGGCATATGCGGGCTCTGCAGTGGGACCTGAAGTTCCAGTGGGCGCAGCACCAGGGCAACCTGTCCGATCACGTCCAGATCTCGGAGGGGACTGCAAGACAGTTGCACTGGTGGCTCTCGAACCGGCAATGGGTCATGGGCAGATCCCTCTCCCTTCCCCAGCCAGAGCGCACAGTTGTGACGGACGCGTCCCTTCTGGGATGGGGCGGTCACATGGGAGAGGCGGAGATCAGAGGCCTCTGGTCTCCGGCGGAGTCCCGGCTCCATATCAACCTTCTGGAGCTCCGGGCGATCCGACTTGCACTCAAGGCATTCCTTCCCTCTGTCAAAGGGAAGGTAGTGCAGGTGTTCACAGACAACACCACCGCCATGTGGTACTGCAACAAACAGGGCGGGGTGGGGTCTTGGACCCTTTGTCAGGAGGCTCTGCGCCTCTGGACATGGCTGGAACATCAGGGCATGTTCCTGATGGTTCAACACCTGGCAGGTTCCCTGAACGCCAGGGCGGACGAACCTCAGCCGCAGGTGCATGATGGATCACGAATGGCGTCTTCACTCGGAAGTGGCGCAAGGACTCTTTCTACAATGGGGAGAGCCTTGGTTAGATCTATTCGCCACCGAAGAGAACGCGCAATGTCATCAGTTCTGCGCGTTGGAATTTCCAAGGCGGCACTCGCTCGGAGACGCTTTTCGTCACGAGTGGAGTTGCGGTCTGTTGTACGCCTTTCCGCCTATACCACTTCTACCCAGAGTGTTGAAGAAGATTCGGCACGACCGGGCCCAAGTCATTCTTGTGGCTCCGGACTGGGCTCGAAGAGTTTGGTATCCCGAGCTACTCAATATGAGCGTAGATCCCCGATCCGTCTGCCTCTTCGGGAGGATCTTCTGTCGCAGCAGCAGGGGGCGGTCCTCCACCCGAACCTGTCCAGTCTACACCTGCTTGCGTGGAGATTGAGCGGCGGCAGTTGATTCCTTTCGACTTGCCTCCCGAAGTTTGTGATGTGATTCTGGCAGCCAGGCGTCCCTCCACTAAGGTGGTATACGCCTGCAGGTGGAACAAATTTGTGGCATGGTGCACAGCAAAGGCTGTGAATCCCCTCTCTGCCCCTCTTTCTGAGGTCCTTCTGTTCCTTCTTTCTCTGGCCCAACAGGGTTCTGCCCTGGGTACCATCAAGGGTTATCTTTGTGCTATCTCGGCCTTCCTCAGGCTTCCTGATCAGCCCTCCCTTTTCAAGTCCCCTGTTGTTAACAGGTTCTTAAAGGCATTACTCACCTCTTCCCTCCTGTTCCGTTTGTGATGCCTCAGTGGGACTTGAACTTGGTTCTTACCTTTTAATGTGCGCTCCCTTTGAGCCTCTACATAACTGTCCTCTTCGTCTTCTGACTCTGAAGACAGCCTTTCTGGTGGCCATCACCTCCGCTCGGCGGGTGAGTGAGCTCCAGGCTCTATCTTGCAAACCTCCCTTTCTGTCTGTTCATCCGGACAAGGTTGTTCTTCGGACGCGCCCGTCCTTCTTGCCAAAGGTGGTTACTGCTTTCCATATTGAGCAGACCATCACTTTGCCCACCTTCTTTCTGCCTCCGCATCCTTCCAGAGAGGAAGAGAGGCTCCACCGTCTGGACCCAAAACGTGCGCTCTCCTTCTATATTGACCGCACAAAACACTTCCGGGTGGATGACCAGCTCTTTGTTGGCTACGGGGGCGCCAAGAAGGTCGGGCGGTGCACAAGAGGACCATCTCCCGCTGGGTTACCTTGTGCATCAAGACCTGCTATTCTTTGGCTAAGAAGGAGCCTCCTGTTGGGCTGCGGGCCCATTCCACCAGGGCAACGGCTGCTACCACGGCTTTGGGCCACGGTGTTCCGCTGCCGGTTATTTGTCAGGCAGCTACGTGGGCCTCGCTGCACACGTTTACAAAGCATTACTGCCTTGACAGTCAGGTCCGGAGGGACGGCTTCTTTGGCCGTTCTGTCCTCCAGGACTTCCTTGTCTGATCTTTGTTCGCAGACCCACCACCGGGGTTGGTATTGCTGGGGTATCTATTCTAAGGTAAGAATCTGTCACTAACGTGTCTCTTTCAGATGCACAAGTTACTAACTTGTGTAACGATATATCTGTAAGAGACAGTAGTTAGTGACAGATTCCTACCGCCCACCCATCCTCCCGTTCTGCGAACTGATTTCTAGGGTTAAGGACATCCCTTTCAGGGCCCTAGTATTTTTCAGACACCTATGTCAGCTTCTTGCATGGCTCTGCGTTCCTGGCGCGGAAAATCGTGTACAGAACTGACGTCAGCGCGCAGGGGCGGCGTCTAAGTACTGCCCGCGACGTCATCCCGGCGATCACAACGCCGACGACGGACGCGGAGCCGCACGACGCCGCCTACCGACGCGCAAGGGTACTGCTACGCAAAAACTTTCCGGATCCAGCCTGACGCCTGGGGATATTCTAAGGTAAGGAATCTGTCACTAACTACTGTCTCTTACAGATATATCGTTACACAAGTTAGTAACTTGTGCTTTAGTCCCAAGCAGGACTCGGGTCTCCGAGCCATTCCGATTTGGAATGTATTTCACCCACACTGAGGAGTGCCCAAAAAATGGCGTGTATGCTAGACCAGTTACACATAGATATCTTGTGTGTGCTCGGCACTCTTAGATGAATAGATGAAGGTTGATGCAGGATAGCAGTGATAGTCGAATCAAAGGTGGCAGTCTACCCAAATGAGAACTGACTGGTTTCCAGAAGCCTCATTAAGGTGAAATATAAATAAGTAGGAAGGTGACTCATAGGGGATCCCAAACCTTGTTTGACTATTCAGAATACCTAATGGCAGATTTTCCTTTGGCTGGCAAATATAACTCTCAATGGATCATAAACCCTAGTCCGAAAGGTTTAATTTGGTGCAAATCCAGTCAGTATTTTTTTAGGAATCTGCAAAAATGAGGCCAAGGATTGGTAGAGGTGTGGCAGTTGTGCATGTAGATCGCTTTAGGGATCATAATTTGAATTTGAGGTAGTCATTTGAATAGATGCTAGAAGTCGAATATTTTGAAACATTTCAAGGTCTGTTAACTGGGAAGATTTAGGTGGTCTTTGCTTTTGAAAAAAAAACCCACAAGTAACACACCAGAGAGGTAGGAAGATTCCTTTTCCCACCCCAAAAAAACCCAACAGATTTTGTTTCTTTTTCTTGCAACCCTGAATACGCATATGTTTAGCCACACTTGAGAGTCACAATGGACCAAAATACAAAAGCTTCTATTGATCTACAAACTTCAGTTTGGGTCCATAGAACAATAAAAAGCCATGGTGCAGTCATACTGACTACATACCATGACTATATGCCGTGACCTACATGCATGGTTGAAGAATGAGCCCAGTACTTTTAGGGCGTGGCCACAGGCCCTCAGGATGCTACGGGAATAAGTACTGACTATGTGCCCCTTACTGGTCACCAAGTATGTTGACATGCACTGGTTTGGAACCTGCCTTACAATGGCCCTACGGTGTTCACAAGGTGATGACAATCTTAGTCTTGCACTCAGGCCTATGCCGCACAGGAAAGTTCCAATCTGTGCCAAAATACCAGCGTTGGTGCCACCAGGGCTTGACCATCAAACCATATACATTTTTACCAGAACAAGAACCAAAACCCCATCCCAGGTCCTCTCAAACTAAGCAGCCAAATTGGAGTGCTGCATAATAACATGAGGTGTGCACACTAGCCCCACCTGACCAGCCTCTGACATGACATACTTTTCATCTCTTGCTACCCACCTCTCATGCTATTGTCAGACTTTCTATCTCCATTGCACAACTCCTTTCAGTTATATAGTGTGATTGCCATGATCCTGGGTTAGAGTGTCCGTGTGTTGAGGAATTATGAGTGCTCTTCAACTTCAATTTATTCAGTAAGGTCTGAGATCAGGCTAGGTAAAAGGCAGTGCTTTGTGAAGCAGTGCAAGTTCTTTAACTTACACCTGGTAGTGGGGATTTACCAGTTCTGGGAAAGAGTATTGTGGCTATAAATGCGAACTCCGATGAAAATAGTTAAAAAAAAAAATTTAAATGGAGTTTAGGAAAAATGGTCTAGAATCAAAGCTGTTAACAGCGGCCTTTTGTACTAGATACCTTAATGAGGTGATGAGCACGTTCTCATAGTAATGGTTCCTGCATCGTAGCACGAAGCTACGCTGAAGCCATGTTTTAGAACGCAAGCACCCCTTGACATAATCTTAAAGTTACCATTGACTATTCATCATAACCTTTATTTTCGATAACTAGGATCATAAAAGTACATCACACACAAATCACATAAAACACTAGAAAGCATACAACTGATGTAATAAAAGTAATAAAATCATGATTAAAATATCAATTTGCAGTATCAACAGAGCACATTTTAAAAGCGAAAAAACCCTGTAAACAATAAAAAGCCCCTACCAATTGATTATTCATGGCGAAAATACAAGTGCATCTGAGGAGCAACATACAATATAATGGATCTTAAAGAATTATCAGCACAATGTAAAACTATATCAACCATACAATAACTTCTAAACTACAGTAAAGTGCAGGCTGCTCATTCATATTAAAGTGACTAGTGCAAAAGTACAACAAATGTATCCGAATGGCAACGTACAGTATAGTAAATCAGATGGAGTTATCAATACACTAAAATGCTGAATGAAACTATAGCATAAAGCTTCCATGCTGCAGTAATATACAAACTATTCTTTCAGGTTAAAGTGACCAGTGCATTTGTAAAAAAAATCTCAAAACTCCCCCTCCCTTTTTTTCAGGAGCGGCTGGCACCGATCGTGGGTGGTGAGAAGGGACGGGGGTGGTAAGTGGGAGTAAAACAACCCCAAAAAAACGTACCCCCACACAGCACCTCTCCGACGTCGTCCCGCCATCTTCTATCCTGGCTGATCTTCCAAACAGGAAGCGCCCAGGCTGAGGCTTCCCTGAGACAATCACAATGCTGCAATGCAGCGTTGTGATTGATTCCCCTAATCCAATCACAAGGCTGCTATGCTGCCTTGCGATTGATCTGAGCGTTGTGGTTCGGCGCTCAGACAGGGGCTGGGGGCCTCGGCATATTCTCCATGCTGGCTGTAAGCAGCTTGCATGGACAACATGCAAAGTGTGCATGACGGTGGGCCGGCCAAGCAGGCCAAACCACTCCTTCCCTGCTCCTCTGTCATCGAAGCAGCCTCGCCCCGCCAGCAAAGCTGCCGGCAGCAGGAAAAAATACAATGATAATTACCTTGAGTTATTATCCTTTTTATTTGTCCTTTCTTTCACTGCTACAAAGCAGTGGGGCGACACTCCTCCGCCTTAGCAGAGGAGCCGCCACTGCCTTTTTGCATCCAATCTTAGCATTTGAGTCAACACAGATTCAAGGTTCCAATACACACTAGTAAACTATCATTTCGGTTGCTAAACACTTGGTACGTCTTAGCCATAGGGCCATTAGGTATTTCGCTATACCAAAGGCCACTACTCTATTTTTATCAGTGATCAGTATTCTGAACGCCTCCATATGCCTTATAGTGCCCAGCTTCATGCAAAGTGGCACAATCCTCTTTACCCGGAGATGTTGATAGCATGGACAAAAGAATAATATATGTGTTAATGATTCCAAACCCCCTTGGCATACAAGGCACAAATCGTCAGCAACACCCTTCTCTTGCCATTTGCTACTAAAACCTTTGATGGGTAGAGATCCATACCCAAATTACAAGTACAGCTTCCGTGCCAAGGGGGGAAGAATTTAGTCAATAGTTTCTTCATACCGCACACAAGGTTTAGAGTCTATAAAGACTAGTGATAATGTTCTTTTACAATTCATCACATTTTTCCACAGAGGCACTCTCCCAATAGCTTTCCTTTATCCTAGCTCTAGGAATCATACACATTTTCTCAGGAAAGGATCAATAGAGTTCTAGACCCAATTTCTATAGTAGATCTTTAATAGCTCAAAACCAAAAAAAAATTCCTGCAAATTGAGGTGCCATAAGGTCTTGTAGGCTGACCCAATAGGGTTCTAAAGCTGGAGCGGACCACAGTCGATGCCAAAAAGTGAGTCTACACTAGATTTTTTGTTAGAGCCTTCTTTGGGCCAAGTCTAAATAAAGAGCGGTCAGTGGAGTACTCACAGTAAGGTTTAGTAACGGTATTAAAAACCTGTGCTTCACTAAAGTTAGACAGTGTGTGTTCGTACAGCTCAATAGCTCTGCCCCATACATAACCGACCCCATGGCCTTGATGGTGTAAATCTCTAGGGCTGGGGACACACTTCTAGATGTAGTTCTTCTATGAAACTTTGCTATACTCTCAGTCTACTGGTTTAGAGACATCCGTGCCTTTTCAAGATGCGGCGCCCAGCACACATTTGGTGCAAGTCCTATGCCTATTTAGTCATAGTCATAGTCATATTCTTTATTCGACCACAATAAAAATGATCATAAAAGAACAAATACATTCGTCATAATTAATAAACATATATAACATTTTCACTCAAATTACATACCTTTCTGAAATAATTCTTAATTTTAAAATCATTAAAATCCCTTCACATACTATTTTTAGCGATTATATTATTATTTACACAATCAGTTAAAAGAAAAACAGTTCGTCTATAAAAGTCATCTCAGTGCTCTGTGCGCCCTCCCCTTTCTCTTCCTCATACAAGCCCATAGGAAGGACGCCACAGAAAAACATACCAGAGGATCTGGTAATGATTTTAAAAAATATAGTGCCACCCGACACTGCTTAAAATTTCCTTTCTTTAAAATTGGTTTCAGATAATCCTTCCTTTCCTTCTCATATAGGCTGCAGAATAGGACTATGCAGTTCGGTTTGTGCTGATGAATTATCACAGGGGCACGGGCTTAAATCAGCATGATTAAAAGAATTTTCCGGGTAACCTAACATGCAGGGAATTAAATTTGTTCGAAACCTTAGCAAGATAAATCTATGTTGTAATCTATTTCAGATACAAGGTAAGAGAACCCCCCTCTAACGGTGGGGGGTTACTGCGATATGACCGGACAGCATATTTCTCCTTATAATATTCATTGCGCTTGTACTCTGTCATCAGCAAAAACATGTTAGTAACCTTCTGCTTAGAGATGTTCTTACATGCCAAAGGATCATTAAAAAGTTCTAGAAGACCAATTTCTCTTAATACAGACTCTACATAGCTCAGCCACCTAGACCTCCTCCACTTATCCATGGCTAGGCAGCTCTTTATTATTGATTGCGTAAGTGGGACAGATTCTCTTCTCCAAATTGAGTGCCATAATAATATTGGGGCTATTTGGATCTGCTCTGATATAAAAGGGACACCCAGTTCCGTATGTAAAATGCAATTTGTGAATGAGGGGGAGGCCTACTACTGATTTAAAAATTTATTCTCAACAGTCTGTAAAGATGAGGATTCAGCCACCCCCAAACGCCGGCCCCATAGATCACTGCAGCTTTTACTCTAGCTTGGTAAATATTTTTAATCGGCATTAAAGGTTTCGCCCCCAATTTGTTTGTAACAGATTTCAGAGCTATGATGCCCCTCTCCATCACCATCTTTCTACCTTCCACCAATTTGACCCACGATAAGTCTTTATCGAAAAGAATCCCCAGATAGGGAAAAGAGTCTACTATTTCAATTCTTTTCGCCTCGGCATGAAAATACATCCTTTTTTCTCTTTTTGTTGCCCCGGCGACTATTACAAAGGACTTGTTATGGTTCACTTTCATTTGCAATGATTCCATAAAGGAAACATATGCCGTAATCAACCTTTGTAGCCCCAACCCTGTCCTGGCGATTAACACAGCGTCGTCAGCATAAGCCAATATTGGTATTTTCTGATCTTCAAAAAGGGGAACATCATTAGTAACAACTGAGAGTGCTTTCTCTACTCCATTTGTATATAAGGAGAAAAGAAATGGAGCCAATACGCAGCCCTGCCTTACTCCCCTAGAAATTTTAAAGGGGCGCGTACAGTCTCCATTTTTGGTAAAACGTACTGATGCCGTTGCGTTGGCATATAGCTGCCTTATAAAGTTGAGTATGGCAAGGTCAACTCCCATCATCTGCAGTATATTCCAGAGTTTTTCATGGACCACGCAGTCAAAAGCTGCGCTCAGGTCCATGAATGCCATATATAATTTCCCTTCCTTTATTCGAGTATACTTTTCTATGGTCATTGCTAGATTCAGGGCTTGGTCCACCGTGCCCCTTCCGTGCTGGAATCCATATTGGGCTTGGATCAAGATGTTATTATCCCTAGCCCATGCCTCTAACCTCGATAGAAGGAGGCGGCCCATGAGCTTTGATGTTGTATCCAGCAGGGAAATGGGTCTATAATTCTTCGGGTCAGCCCTGTCTCCTTTTTTGTAAATGGGTACGATCACCCCTGAAGACCAGGAAGGAGGAGGGCCTACCAAAGCTATGCTATTCAAAACATTCGTCAAGAATGGTGTCCATAGATCTAAGTTATCTTGAAAAAAGTCTATAGGAACGCCGTCAGGTCCTGGCGCTTTTCCCTGACTACATGCATTCAGCCCAATCTTAACTTCAGTATGAGAAAAAGAGAGAGTCTGATATTGAATTTCATTTTCAGCCGCTCGGTGGAGTTGGATCACCGAATCAGAAGCAAAAATTTTCTCGAAATGGGTGACCCATGCCTCCTCGTCAACATTTATATCTAATGATGGATCAGTAGGATTTTTAAAATATGGGGCATTTACCAGTTTCCAAAATTGACAGCTATTTCCTGAATTCGCGGCCTCGTCTAATTCAGCCCAAAGGTCCTCCCTAATCTTTTTTCTCGATTTTTCCGTGCCTCTATATATGAGGCGCGCAAGAGTTTTATATTTTCCTTATTTCTTGGGTTCTCCTTTAATGCACTCAGCAAAGCTGCCCTTGACTTTGTGCACCGTGTGTCGAACCAGCCCTTCTTTGTTGCTTGTTTCGGGGCACTTTTTCCCCTTGTGAGGGCCGTTTTAACAATTCCTAAAATTTCACAAAAAGCTAAAACAACTTCACCTTGATCGGCTTCAGGATCCAGACACAATTGTAGTTTGTCTTGTGTTTTAAAAACAATTTCCGGGATCAACACCGTTTTATCTATATGTCCCCATTTTAACTGGACACCGTTTTTCCTAGCAAAAATCGGTCTACCGGCATTGCTTCTGTTATATCTCTTATGAGATGTTAATTTCATTTCAATTGAAACAATGGCGTGGTCGCTAAAAGTATTAAATATATTGCATACCTTAACCACCCTTGCACCAAGCGGAAAAGTCAAAAGGATATAATCAAGAGTTGTCTCCGCTCCATTCCGGTGGAAGGTTTTCAATATAGCATCAGTTTCAGGATCTTTATCACAAGCCATTTCCATATTTAAAACTGCTAGTAATTTATTTAGACTATTTCCGTACTCGGTATGAGAGAAATGGTATATTGGGTTACCCCCCATCCTCCAAGCCACATATGGGTAGTGTATTATGTTTACAAGGATGGATATTAAAATCACCTACCCATATGACATTAATGTTTACCTTCATTTTATTGTGAACTATGGCTGCAATATCTTTCTCAACCTCCCCACAATTTGGTGCATGTTGGGTCCAAATCTATTGTTGTAAAAATTTATTAATAACCATGTCCCTTCCTGTGGTAACTCTAAGGTCAGGATATGGAAATTTGGATTGGGTTGGGAGACCATCTTCACTTTAGCAGGTAAATCATTCCGGATTAGGGTCAAAATACCCCCTTTGCCCTGCCTGAGGGTGATGGATCTGCCTGGGTCTGGAAAGATCTATACCCGTTCACAAATACAGGCTCCATGGCCCATGTTTCTTGAAAGCAGACTATCTCCTGGTCCTGCCACGACTTTAGCCACTCATTTTCACTGACTTTGGAGGCAATACCAGCCACATTCCATGAGGCAATTTTTAATACCTTTCTATTTTGCGTATGGTCAACTAGCGGTGACTGAACCTTCTCGTGTATAACCATCTTTGAAGTACCCTGCCCTTCCAAGCTATTTTGAACGCTTGTTGGGTCTGGGTATAGTCAGTCACAAGCTTCTAGGTCCGACAGAGGAGCAAACCTATTCTGAGCCCTCCAGCCTGATTCCCCAGATGAACCCTCCCGCAAGCCCCCCACCCCAACTATCATTTGTTTTGAGTGGCCAGATATTCTTGATTGTGTTGGTGGTCTGTAAAAAAAATCCAGCGGGAGGACAGTAATGTTAGAACCTCTAATAGGCGTATTGCCTAATTTTGCTAGGAGATGGCCCACAACATATTTATTTTTAAAGTTTAAAACCACACAATCACCTGACAGTTGTTTTCTCGCTGAACCCACCCAAGGTATCCTTCTTGCCATAATTAATTCATTTAGTATATTCCCACCTGGAGTCCCCTTCTTGTCCAGATTTTGAGTTAACCAATGAAGAGCTTTCGACATCAGCTGGGAAGTTGATTCGCCTTTGCCCTCCCCTAATATGGGTACATTTCCCAAGACCAAGACCAAAGGTGCAGCTGCGGGGGAGATGTAATGTTTGGGGTCCGTTCAATTGGTGCTCCTGAATCGGGCCCACTCCCTCAACGGGTCATCTCCTCCCTCTCGGGCTCTTGATGATCTCCTATGTACTCCAGTTGATGTGTTAGTTTCACCTGTTGCTTGATTTAGGGATCCACCGAATTCATATGTATTAATTGTGGAGGGTTGCCTTTGATTACTACCAACAAGGTTACTAACATTGCCGGGTAAAATGTTAGAGGTGTCACTAAGCATGTTAGGCTTATTAGGGATGTTAGAAATGGAGGTGCTCGTATTTAAATTTGGTACCATTGGAGCTACTATAGGGGGACCTTATGAATATACAAGTTCGAGATATTCTTTAATAACAATTCTAGACCACAGTAATTTTCCCTTGCCTGGGATTCCAAGCTAATAATTTTCTTCTCCATCTGCGTTAACCTTTCTGAGATTGGATTAAACATAGAAGAAACCAGTGTTTCCAATCTCAACCATGCCGCTCGTCCATCAATGGCCCTGGTACAGTTTTTACAGTTTGTGGACCACTTGTATCACTTTGTATTGCCTCTGTTAGTGCCTCGTCCTCAATTGTATTTGATCTCAATGTTTTTGCTGACTTTGGTCTTTGGGGGCCCCCACCCCGTTTCCTTTTTGCTGGTATATCAGTTCTATTTTCCAAAGTTTTCTTCTTGACGGCTGCCCTAGTGGCCCTTTGTGGTTTTTCTATCGAGACTTTCATTCCTAACTCTTGCAATATCGGGCCGGGAGTTGTGACTCTTTCCATGTCTATGACTAGTTCACTTAGCAAGGGGGCTTCTATGAGATTGTTAGACGACATTACCCCCAATGAAGATCTCTTCTGAGTAAAGAACTCAGACGATAGACGGCGTTCCGTCAGTGCAATCTCATGTTCCAAGACAGTTGTAGCCCTTGTAAGAAAAGAGTCTAATGTCCCAGCGATTCTTCCCGCCGCTTGGGTGCTTGTACTTCCACGAGTACTCATAATGTCAACCAGGCCCGCGACAAGGTATGATTACGTTAGTGATGTTTATAGCAACAGGCCCGTGTTAATGTGACAGTTGTCTAATACGCCCAATATTTAAGCAACAAATTACCTTATGTGGTCGTGGACGTTAGAGAATGGGCCCGGCCCGGCCTCTTCCGGGCTCCGACGGGCGTGGACGGGCCCGCCCTTGGCCCGGGCTTTGCCCGGGCGCGGCCCAGGCGCGTCCCGCGCCACGGGTCAGCGCTCTGCTTATCAGCGCGACCTGCGCGCTACGGATACTGGGAGTTGTAGTGTCACTCTCCTCCGTGAGCACCACTGGCCAATTGCAGGGCGATAGCGAGGGACAATGCTGGCAGACGACTCCTCTGCCCAACAGCTCCTGGGGGTCCGGTTCAAGCAGCTCTGGCAGCGGGGCGGTAGCGGGAGACAATACACCGCGCCGCGGGTCAGCGCTCTGCTTATCAGCGCGACCTGCGCGCTACGGATACTGGGAGTTGTAGTGTCACTCTCCTCTGTGAGCACCACTGGCCAATTGCAGGGCGATAGCGAGGGACAATGCTGGCCGACGACTCCTCTGCCCAACAGCTCCTGGGGGTCCGGTTCAAGCAGCTCTGGCAGCGGGGCGGTAGCGGGAGACAATACAGCGCGCCGAGGGTCAGCGCTCGGCTTATCAGCGCGACCTGCTCGCTACGGATACTGGGAGTTGTAGTGTCACTCTCCTCCGTGAGCACCACTGGCCAATTGCAGGGCGATAGCGAGGGACAATGCTGGCCGACGACTCCTCTGCCCAACAGCTCCTGGGGGTCCGGTTCAAGCAGCTCTGGCAGCGGGGCGGTAGTGGGAGACAATACACCGCGCCGCGGGTCAGCGCTCTGCTTATCAGCGCGACCTGCGCGCTACGGATACTGGGAGTTGTAGTGTCACTCTCCTCCGTGAGCACCACTGGCCAATTGCAGGGCGATAGCGAGGGACCATGCTGGCCGACGACTCCTCTGCCCAACAGCTCCTGGGGGTCCGGTTCAAGCAGCTCTGGCAGCGGGGCGGTAGCGGGAGACGATACCTATTTAGTCGAATTCAGTCTCTTGCAGCTAGTCACCTTCAGTTTAGAGAAAAACATACATTTTGTCTTGGAGCTGTTAAGCTCCAGGCTCCGCTCCTCACAGAATGACATAAAGGTATTTAATAGCTGTTGCAACCCCTGTGGTGTCTTAGAATCAGCAGAGTGTCTCCTGCGAAGAAGGGGGCAGGAACCCTCCTCCCCCCTAAAATGGGCGCATCACATCCATCCCTGTTCATGAACTCAATCACTCCATTTATTTATGGAGTAAACAGGGTGGGGTAAGAACACACCCCTACCTGACCCCACGATCTACACAAATGAGTTTCTGTCAATTCCCCATCCTCCCCCCATCTTACTTGGGCTAAGTTACCAGCATGCAATTTCACTAAAATATTCAGTAGGGGAGCAGGGGTGCCCATTTCTTCCAACACCCTCCACAGCTTACCCCTGGGGACCAGATCAAAGGGAGATCGTAAATCCACAAATGCAACAAAAAGTTTACCCTTGTTGGTTATCACCTCTTTCCAGTAGATACAAGTGAAATGAAAGACCTGGTCTTTAGTGCTTACATTGGCTCTAAAGCCCGCCTGCCAGTCGGACAGGATATCCTGTTCACTAATCCAATCTTGTAAATGTGCCAATACCTGTTTACAAAACATTTTTTGGAGGGAAGCAATCAGGCTTATAGGCCTGTAATACCCTGGGTTAGACCGATTCCTCTTCTTGTGTATTGGGATGATTTCCGCTGTTTTACATGAAGAATGGATATCCTTGCCAGAGAGGATCGTATTAGATAGTACATTTATATATGGGCCCCATATTTCTGGATTTGACTTGTATAGATTGTTTGGAATCCTGTCTGGACCCAGGGCTAGGGCAGAAATACAAGAATTTATCGCATCTGTTTCCTTTAGCGAGAACGTGAGGGTGCTAGAACTGCATAAAACACTTTTTCCTAGCAACACGCTATCCTCCTTGTCTGTGCTGCATGTATTTGTGTACAATTTACTGGAATGGGCCACCCAATCCTGAGGTCAGACACAGAATTCTAATGCAGTTTTTGGCTCACTTTAACTACAGCTATCCTCCAGAAGTACTTAATGTTTTTGATCGTCAAAGCCTCATGTAAGGACGTCCTCAGGGAGCTCTCTGATGCCTTTTCTCTTAGGCCAGAGCCTGCCGGTATCTAGTCCTGCACCTCGCCGGGTCTGGTTGCGCAGTGGACTAATGCATCCACTGTAGGGGCCTGTGTTCGACCTCATGGTCACAGGTTCTAATCCCGGCGGGTCCACTCAGCCTTTCATCCATCTGAGGTCGATAAAATGAGTACCATTGAGTTGGGTAACAATATACATCTGTTATTCAGCGCCTTGAGACCCTTGGGTGATACGTGCGCTTTACAAATACACATGTTATGTTATGTTATACAGGAATTTAATTTGGTTGTAGTTAGGAGCTCCCTTTTAGCTAGCATGCATGCTGTATTATACCAGGTGGCAGGATTATTCACTTTCTTTCCCCTGCATTTAACTTGACCTAGCAAGTCCCTTATCTGAGAAAATAACATTTCATGACTATTTTTAAGTCTTTCAGTCCTGACCTCCAGAGATAACTGGGATAGGAATTCAACCTCCTTCTCTACTCTGTGATTGACTACCTCTGGGCTGCAGGTTTTTTTTCACCCAATCCCACCTAATAGACTTCATATTGTTCATTAGCGAGAGATCTTCCAGGTCCTTTCTTCCTCTGGGTACTGATTTTGTCACTGAATTATCTAAAAGTGTCAGACTTGGAGCATAACGGTAACTGTATGTTCGATCCACCACTGCCATGTCCAATATAGCAGGCCAAAGCTTTAAATCGACCCAAAATAATCAATTCTACTGTTGTAACCGGGCTTATTATATGCCATTTTGCCCTGGCAATCAAAGAGTGCTCTGCCATTATTAGTGGCTCTGAGGCCAAAATTTAGTGTTAATGCCAGAACCTGGGGGCAGCTTTAGATGTCCATCTCACAGTCAGCAAATCGATTTGCGGGATACTCACTGTCTGTCCCATTCCTCTGTCAGATCAAGAGGGATGGCTGCTAAAGGTTCAAATGTGGAGTTAAAATCTCCTGCCACCAACAATAAACTAGTCCCAGAGTGTTCAGATAGAGCATGCTTTAGTACATTTGATACCCTAGACTCAGCTTTGCAGGTTCCCACCGTGTTATAGACATTGAAAATCTTTAGGGATAACCCCAATGGGAACACCAGCCTAACTGCTAAGATGTCAGGGGAGCCAATGGGAACTGTATTAATTTTGCACTGAAGTGCAGTTTTGACCCAAGGTCCTAGGTCCCCTAAAGCTACCCCTTCCAGCCTGAACTTTATTTACACAAAAAGAAGTAAACCCACTCCTATAGGAAGGGGTTAAACACCATGTCTCCTGGAGGAGGCAAATATCGTGGGTATCCATAAATTGGCCCCATTCCACGTCTGGTAGCAACTTAGATACCCCTGCTACATTGTAAAAATCATTTTTTATCGTTGACTGCTGAATCAAGCTTGATTCATTGGAGGTTTGAGAATTCATGCTTCCACTGTAGTTTCCCTCCACTCTGACACCCTAGCGAATATTCACTAGATGTGGCTCCTGTACCAATGAACATTCTCCATCCTTGGCCCAACATGATGAATCTTCTGGACTCAGTCAAGGAAAGTCCCTGGTGGGGCGTGGCCGAGCCGAGCAGCAAGATGGCCGCTTTGTAGAGAGGCTCTGCCAGCCGAGCACATCATCCTTCATTTATCCTGCATATATCGCTGCCTCCAGGCCCCTGACCATAGGGCATTTGTGCGGTGAGAGGTGTGGCACAAAACGGAGTAATTACCGGCCCGTGAGCCGGCTGACAGCCGCTGGCATCGTCGCCGAAATCTTGCGGCCTGCGCTGCTGGAAAAGAGGCCGCAACTAACGGCTGAGCCGAGGGCGCCAGTGCCACGATCGTAGTACCGGATTCGTGTACGAAGATCCGCCGGTGAACTGCAGGTACAGCACGCGGGTGTGGGGGACGGGCGGGGTTGCGGAGCTTGCCCCGGGCCCGGTCTGGAAATGGGCCCGCTCGCGTATTCCGCACGGCGCAGCCACCAGGGCCCTGAACATTGCGGCGAAGTGGGCTGTGGGTGCGCTCGCCCCCCCCCCCTGCGGAAACCGGCGACATCGCGGACACACCGCTGGGAAGCGACCGGGATCGGCGGAAGCCCGGCGAGAGGGTACAAATCCGATCTCGCAGCACAACGGTGGGAGGCCGCACCGGTTGAGTGCAGGCACAGCGAGGGCTGGTGCGAGGCCGCTACGCTGCGCTCCCGACGCCGCTGGGCCTAAGCCGATAGATTCACAGACGTGTGCACCATACCCCTCACGCTGGTCCCGGACAGACAAGACTGCCCTGAGGCGTACTTGAACACGAGAGAACGGCTGCAAGGTACAACACAAACACGGGGGCTGAAATTAATGTCACTGATACAGCCTATAGTAGAAGGGACAATTTTGAATAGGACCGCGTTACTTCTGGAGTCACATGTGCACACTTCCCTGGCCCCGGGTGCCCGCTTAAACAACAGGATGTAAGTCTGCCTCATTTCTGCAAAAATCACCATAACTGCTGTTGGGGTTTGCAGCTGTAATTGTCCACGAGGCTGCCTAGACATAGGGGTGAAATAAAAACAGAGAGACACTACTGCCTGCATAGCGACAAACATGAAATGAAGGCCATACCCTCGTTGGAGTTCATAGCGGACAAACTCTGGGTCTTGTGACTGTAGTGGGACGTGGTAAGATCTACCGGGAGCAGTTTGGTCACTGTCAATCTCCTCACCTGGGGTACCCACTGGCGCACAGTGCAAGGTAAGCGCCCACCTCGCTTAACCTGGGAGGGAGATACTAGCTGGGCCCATACATCATCGGCACAGGAGCCATTAAGGGATTACGGCTGCTTGACAGTCTTCACTGTAGCATGGCTGGTGTTAAGCGTACACTAAATAGTACTGCCGCAGCGCAAATCTACGATGGGTAAAACGGATAATAAACAGCCCAAAATTACGTTTGTCAAACGTGCAACTCATCAGGCGGATAGTGAAATGGCATAGCAAACTATCGTGCCGGAGACGCAGTTAGAGCCGGAGCAGGAAGAAGACATTAGAACCCTGTTGAAAGACGTGAAGGCCTGCCTCAAGGAAATTGACTCCCTCGCGGGTCGTATGGATCAAGTATCGCGCAGGGTAGACAAGCATGAGGCCAGGTTGACCACGCTGGAAACTAGAGTCTCCGACACGGACGACAGACAGGTTGAAGCACAAGACCATCTTCTTCGCATGGACAAAGTACTGGAAGTCATTAAGGCAAAGAACGAGGACTTGGAAGCTCGCTCAAGAAGAAATAATGTCCGCATTACGGACGTTCGAGAGTCTACAAATATACCCAATATGGAGAAATACGTTGAGGGCCTTCTGCAAGACCTATTCGGCACTGATCTGTCTGCCATGTTCCTGGTGGAGCGCGCGCACCGTACCCTTGGCCCTCGTCCACAGCCGGGAGCCCCACCACGACCGATCCTGGTGCGGCTACTAAACTACAGGGACAGAGATACCGTGCTGTGCCTGGCTCGAGAGCGTGGTGAGCTGCAATACCAGAACAATGTTATTTCTTTGTTTCCGGACTTTACCCAGGCGGTACAGGCGGCACGGCGTGAGTTCCTCCCTGCAAAAAAACTGCTACAAAAATCCGGGACCAAATATGCTATGTTGTACCCTGCCAAACTCCGGGTCCATGCACAGGGCAAACCCCTGGTCTTCACGGAAGCGAGCGCCGCAATGAAATTTGCCAAGCAACACGCTAGGCAACAGTGAGAGAAAAGCCGAGACAAGGCGGACTCGCCCCAGAGTCAGCTAAGTGACAATAACTAGTTTACAAATTTTCAATGCTGTTTAATTAACGCCTCTGGTTCTGACATTGGCTAACTGCACAAGGGAAATGCTGTTTTGTTATTTGCCAAAGGTTTTTTCACGAAATTTCCTGTATTCAGGCGATTCCATTAATGCTCGGCCACCCTGTTGCACTATGACAGGGCAGTACGCCGGCAACCTCACGCCCCCTCTGGGATAATTCCCCACTTTACGAACTTGTTTGAATTTCAGTTCCTTCTGGGGGGGTCGGGCGTAGCATCTCAACCTGATTGGGGGGTTGGAGTGGGTGGTGGGTGGGTAGGGGGTGTTAATGTTTATTGTTTGTTAATAGCAATGCATAACAATGATCTAACTGTATGCCTTACAAACTTGACCTTCTTGTCACTTGCAGAACCTGGCAGTCAGGACACGGGGAGGGGTTTGCGGGGGGACACAAAAGACGCCCCAATGTGTAAGACAGGTAGCAGCCACAGGAATTATTCACTAATACTAGCGTTGTGACACACTTAACATGTATCGCCTGGAATGTACGCGGGTTAAACGACTACAGAAAAACCAGACTGGTGCAATCATACCTCACACGATACTCCGTGGAGGTGTGCCTGCTGCAGGAAACGCATCTTACAGGAAAAGCCTGTGATAAATTAAGGTCCAGTCGCTGGAGTGAGGTATACACCGCCTGTTACTCTAACTACTCTCGGGGGTAGCGACACTTATCAAAAAGGGAGTTCCATGGCAGACCACAAAGGTGATTAGCGACCCGGAAGGACGGTACCTGCTAGTATTGGGTACACTATATAACAAACGTATCATACTCACTAATGTCTATTGGCCTAATGTAGACGACCCCGCCTTTTTTCAGAAGGTGTGGCATCATATTCAATCGATGGGTGACGCCGAGGTGCTTTGGGGCGGTGACTTTAATACAGTACTTTCACTTGAAAGTGACAGGGTGGGCGCCTCGCGCACGCATCACCCACAGGCAGCGGGGGTATTGAGGGGATTGATGGCCGATTATAGACTGGTTGATGCATGGAGGGCCTTCCATCCAGACAGTCGGGAGGGTACGTGTATAACACAGCACCATAGTGCCTGGTCGCGACTGGACTTTTGGCTCTTGTCTCCGGTCCTGCCGGTCTTGGGTGTCGACAGTGTCTCATTATGCACGCACGCTTTCGGATCACTCCCCAGTCACCCTGACCTTACAGATACCACATCCATACAGGCAACCGTTCACCTGGAGACTACCACACAATGCTCTTCTAGACGCGGCGTTCCGGGAAGAGATTCATACACAAATTGAAGAATATTTTGTACACAATACTGGGTCGGTCAAAACTAAGGGCAAGCTGTGGGATGCCTTTAAGGTGGTAATCCGTGGTCATTGTATAGCGGGACAGACTAGGGTGCTTCGGGATATTCGTGGTACTCTAAGTAGACTTGACGCAGATCTGCATGACCTGGAACGGCAATACTTTACAACGACATCTGCCGAGACACTGGGGGCTATACGTAAGAAACTGACTGAATATCAGGAGGAGGCTGACAGGGAAGTCGAGTTTCTACACAAGCACGCAACTGCGCGCAGATATGGGGAAGGAGATAGGCCGGGCAAGACACTCGCGAATCTCCTGCGGCCTCCTAGGGGATCCACTCTTATAACAGCACTTAGCACCCCCACCGCCGGCTTGATACACTCACCGCCCGATATTCTTGCCACCATGCGAGACTTCTATGCACAACTATACACATCGCATATTGCCCCATCTTCCTCAGCACTGGAAGAATATTTTGACTATAGCACTCATTTGGTTCAGTAGAGCCCATCGTTAATATCTAGACGTTCCGTTCACGATTGAGGACGTGCGACACGTTATTAGTGGCATGCGGGCAGACACGGTGCGCCGGGGGCGGACGGCCTCACTGCGCAATTTTACAAAGAATACTCTGAGATACTCCCCCCTCGACTCCTAGCGGTTTACCAAGAGGCATTACAGGAAGGGATACTTCCTGACTCAATGCGAGAGGCTATCATAATTACACTTCTGAAACCGGATAAAGATCCAAGTCTCTGCGAATCATACCGGCCGCTCTCATTGATTAATCTTGATGCCAAGATATTCGCCAAACTCCTTGCTACCAGGCTTCAACCGTTGCTGCCACTGATTGTCTTGCCGGACCAATCGGGTTTTGTGCCCGGCAGATCCACAACACACAATCTTTGGACTAATACACCACCTAGCCCCACATGTATCCGCGTTGGCCGCGCTCTTGGGCGCCTCCAATGCGTTCGACTCCCTTGAATGGGGTTTCCTGTTTCCCTTCTCAGAAGGATAGGCCTGAGCCCACTATTCATCCAACAAATACAGCTTTTATACACCCGACCAACAGCACGCATAAGGGTTAATGGGCTGCTCTCCGAACCGATAGTCATTACTAGGGGCACCAGGCAGGGTTGCCCTCTTTCGCCCCTGCTGTTCGCGATCGCGACGGAACCATTGGCGGCCCGACTGCGGCCGCACCACACCAACAGAGCTATTGGCTTCACAACACGGGCCCTAACGGTGTCCATGTATGCGGACAACATCACGCTGTACATGGTAGATCCCCAAGAAAATCTATCGATGATGACACGAGAGGTCGTGCGCTACGGTGGACTATCGGGAGTAAATATTAACTGGAGCAAGTCTGTTCTCCTTCCGCTCACGTCCGGAACCCAGGCTTTCGCCACAGATTACCCATTTGTCTGGGCGTCTGGCCCGGTTCGTTACTTGGGCATATGGTTCAGTGGAAACATGCAGGAACTATGGACGGAAAATTATGGTAAAGTGATTGCCTGGATCGAGGACAGGGTAAGAAGGTGAAAGTTCCTTCCACTCTCTTTAGCGGGCCGCATAGCAGTGGCAAAGATGATCATATTGCCAAAATTACTTTATTTGTTTGTTAACATTCCCATGCCCCTCCAGATGCAACTTCTTTGGCCGCCTTCGGTCACTCATGATTGAACTGGTATGGGCTGGTAAACAGCCGAGGATAGCTTGGGAAGTACTGACGCTGCCACAGGAGCAGGGGGGAATGGCTGCTCCAGACTTTGTCTTATACGCACACTGCACAGGCACAATTCCTGCATTTCTGGGCTCACCCCGCGCCCTTCCAACCACATGTTGCAATCGAGGTGACAAGGTGGCACCATTACCATTATCCACTGCGCTATTTCAACCGTACAAGCGACCTCGCGATGAAATAGATACGGTGCAGGCTGTGAGGTGGGCTTGGGAAGGGATCCGCAGGAGAGCACGATTGGCTATACTATATGCTCCTTCTATGTCTATACTCCAAAACCCACTATACCCCCCCTCTCATGGACCGTAAGGCGCGGGAACGCGCATTAGCACACAATCTAAAGGTGGGTGGCGACCTATATCAGGCAGATACTTTTCTTTCACTACAGCACGTGTGACCCAGAAGCACCCTCGGCGCTTGACACATTAATCTACTATCAGCTTCGAGCATCCTGTAAGGGTAAATTCAACACATTCCCGGATCAGCCGCCGCCGGCGTTAAAAAAACCTGCTGCCGGTGGAATCAGGACGTAAACTCATTTCCCGCATTTACAAAATCACACAAAAGACGTCTCCAATTGCTATCCCGGCTTCACGTGGGGTGTGGGAGATGGAGCTGGGCATAAATATTACAGATCAACAATGGTCCTTAGGCTGTAAGCAACTGGAGCGCTTGACGCCCAATTACCGTCTTCGGCTGATACATTTTAAGTACCTACACCGACTATACCGCACACCCATCCAACTGCATAAAATAGGGCTCCGCGATGATGACTGTTGCTGGCGCTGCGGTGCTCCCAGAGCGACCTTCCTGCATTTAGCATGGCAGTGCAGACCAATTGCGAATTTCTGGCTGACCGTGCTGAGTCACATAAACAATATTACTGGGTTGGTTCTCCCCTGCACACCACTTACTACTCTGCTTGGGGTCCTTGAGACAATCCCACCTAAAATGCGAAAGCTGCCGGAAATATTACTTTTAATGGCGAAAAGACTGGTAGCTATACACTGGGGAGCAGCTAGACCACCTACAGTGCAGGACTGGACAACGAGTGTGGCTTACTGTGGGGCACAGCTGACCAATTATTGGGAACTTATGCCGGCCAGATCACGACCGAAAGACATTTGGGAACTTTGTGCGGTGGCTCACCTCTGCTGTAATTGATGATTAAGCACCATAATAGTGACACCAGTAGATGTCAAGAGGCACAAATGCAACTCGAGTGGTACTGAGCTGCCCCCGAATTGTGGATCATTCTCTTGTCTTTTTGTGCTACTGTGAATTACTTGATTGGGTCCCCAGAATGATGTGACTGCCTCTGTAGAATTGTAATATGTAATGGCATTCTGATTAGCTCTGACAATACGTTTATGATTAATGCACTGCTTTTTTCGTTTATGATTGTAATTGTTTTAAAAAATGTCAATAAAAACATTTTAAAAAAAAGGAAAGTCCCTGGTAGTCCCGCTGCCACCATCCCCCTCCTTTGCACCTGCGCCCCATCTACCTAAACTAGGTTCTGCAGGCCGGGCTCAGTATTTAATCAATATGCCAGTATTAGCTCGAGAAATGGTTTGGGAGTCTATGGCCATAAGGCCATCCACCAAATCCCAATGTGAAAAAGAAACTTTCACCTTGTCATGTGACTCCTCAGGGACGGATATCCTCTTTGTGCTCACCATGTCGCTCCTAATAATGGAATTACAATGCCTGACCTCTCGAAACCAATGAGTAACTTTATTGACCAACGAGTCTCTATCTTCCCTGGTTCCCGGGGTCAGATTAGGGATCTGCATAAGATGGACTGTGGCCTGATTTTCCCCTGCCTGTCTAGGAATATAGAAACCATTTTGAACCAACCCTCTAGTATTTGGCATACGGGGTCTTTGCTTCAGGCGGAGCACAAAGGCCTATTGATCGCTTTCTCCATTTCTAGAACATATTTCTTGTTATAAAGCATTAGTCACTTCTGGTCTGTAGGATTTCTCCTCTTCTGATTTTGTTTCCCCGAAGCTAAGCATTCAGGATTGTTTTTGTTTTGTTTTTTTAATTTGCTATTTATCTCCTGAAACAGACATCCACCACTGCACGTTGACTGGTCTGGTGATTCTCATCAATGAAGATGTGATCTCAAAATCTCGGGCTGAAGGGCCAGTGTCACAACAGCTGTGAACACCGTGGTTTGTTGTCAGCTGCTCTGTCTATTTGGCGGTTAAAGAGGTTCCACTGTTTATTGTTATAACTCATTTTGTTACGTAGCACTTCATTCTGCACTTATTGCTGTCTCTTAAGTACTACAAGCCGGTGTTTCTGTTACCAAGTTTAAAGCCACTGAATTTACCGATCTTGGAAGGAGGAAAGGCTGAATGGGCTTTGTAAGGGATCAGCCTTGTTGTCTGTTTATCACAGCACACACACTGCCCTGGTCTGGTCCTTTGTTCATGGCATTTAGACAGGGCTACATAGCAAAGATACCAATCCCAATCACCAAAAGTTGTGTGCCACTGGTGAAGATGATGTACATTGGTTACATGGCAGTGTCACCACTATCTCTGTTCAGTGGCGCTACCATCTACCACCATAGATTGGTAGACATTCTCCAAATACCATATATACCAAAACGCTTAATTGTAGTGAAGCTTGTTGGTTGTACCGAAACTGAGTGTCCTTTTAGGAAAGTCAGATCTAGTAGAGAATGGCCCTACAACCAGTCCTTCTTCATAGGTGGTTCAGCACATGATGTAGGTGTGTTCAACATTCTCCAAACTGTAGTTCAGTGTTTGATATATCTCTGTGAACATATCCATGACCTGATTCCTAAAATGAGTATAATGCTTAGGAGCCTCCGGTAGTAGGCATGATGTCTAGTTCAGACTGTAGACTTGTCAGTCTTTCTGAAGCTGTCCCGTCCTGTGCATAGTTTGTTTTGTCAGATACAGAGCAGTGAGCTTTGCTGCTGATAAATTTACATTTGTCTTTTATCATAGCGACCTGAAAATGTGTAATTTGTGCTTGTAAAAACAATATTTTGGGAATGGTTGTTCTGAGCCAAGAAAATGTCTGCTGCTAAACCACGAGGCAAACACGTTGCAGATGCCCAGGGCTTATAAGAGGAAGCTGGGGTTGTCTTTCAAGAAGAAAATACCATTCATTTGCAAGAAGGAAACAATTACTTTTTATAATCAGCATGAATAATAATAATAATACATTTAATTGACCCCATTTGTCATTTTTCACAGAATAGTTTCCCAAAGTAATTTACAAAGTGGTTATGTGCTATATAATTTTTGGGGAAAGTGCTTTAAGCTTCTTTCAGGCAAAACCCACTGCATTGCACTGACGACTCGGACAGTTGTCACTAGATAAGTCAGTAAATTTGAATATTTTCATGCAAATATGGTGGTGCAACATCAAAAGTACCAATTTTATGGTGTTTAAGAAAGCTACTTTTAGTTGATACTAGCACCTACCTAAAACTCATCCCGACCACAGTTAGTCACAAATTCAAGCCTGGATCGCTGAAATAAAACTGCACAGGTTCATTCTTGTCGGATGCATCCCTTTCTGCAGGGTCACCCCGAATTTGTTTTGCCTTTCTTTGCTGCACCCTATGTTTGGTGGCTATAAATCGCTGTGCACTTTACATCTGCTAACCAGTGATAAAGGGCTTATGCTCCTCCTTTCAGCATGGTAAGATTGGTATACACCTGATTGGCTTATTTAACTTACCTATAAGCCCTTAGTATAAGCTACCAAGGTGTACCTAGGGCCTGTAAGCTAAATGTCACAAGTGGATTTCAGCACCCACTGTTCCATTCACTTCAGTGACAATGTAGACATGACTGCAGGCCCGCCATCAGTAGCCTGGCTGTGGAGATTTTAACTGCAAATTCGACTTGTCAAAAGAACCCCTTTTGACAGTCCTAAACTTCCTTTTAAATATTTATATGTCATCCATAAGTAGATCTTATTGGCTGTAAGGCAGGATGTGTGGTATTTAAGAGATGGAAATGTAAAAGTTTAATGTTAACCATGACCTTAAAGTAACTAGCACAGCAAAGCAAATTTCACTGTAGCAGGGTTGGCTGATCTATAGGAAAGCACTGGGATGCAATATTACTTTTTAATACTGTATTCCATGAATAGAACTAGCTAGAAAAATATTTTAACAACTATTTTTAATAGTTATGAAAAATCCAATTTAATGGTGAAGTCAGTTTTTGAAAGCTACCTTTGCCCTTTTTAAGTCCCTGGAAGGTAAATCTGCATCTTGCTTTCCAACGTATGCTAGTCAGTAATAAGCATTTGAATTGGGCGTGAATGAGGTGTGAACTTGCTCCCAGGAGCAAACAATAGACTGAACTGAATGAGCAGAGATGACCCAACTGAACTTGTCAGAATATGTGGGGTGGGGCTGGGAGGATCATTTTTTACATAAAAGTGTTAAGTCCTGCTTGAATGTCACATCCTGCTTGCAGGTCTGCTGGGAATTTTCATATGACATTTTGAGTGCACTTCAAAGAGGCCTCCACTATCACAGGTAAATGTTAGCTGACACCTGAGCAGGGCCCTTCTGTTGTCCTCCCAGCCTGTCAGGCCCCAGTCACAGTGTGCCTCTTTTGATATTAAAGTGTCACAGTCTGTTTGACAGATTTGCTGGTTTAAGGATAAAATTTGGGGTGTACTTCAAAGGGCGAAGGCAGGAGTCCAAAATAATTCTTGTGTATCCCATTTCTGGTTGTTGAAAACTCAGCTTTGTTTTATCAGACTTCTGTCTCTAAGGTTGTTGTGGATACAGGGACTGCCTTAAACTGGACTTTGGGGTTCAATGTGAGCGGTCACTAGGATTACCAAAGTACACTCCCCATGTACACCCTCAGAGCCCAAGTTTAGTGTAGCCGAAGACGTTGGCCATCTTGAAAATGCACAAAGTGGATAGCGCTAGCCCTGGGGACCTTTACTAGATTGGCTAAGGCATCCCAAGAGGTCATTACTTCCAACCAGCTCGTACAGGCATAAAGGTGGCATCTTCAGGCACCCACTTTAGAACACTAGACCTAGAAGACTGCTCTCCCTCTTGTACCCAGGTCAAAGAAGTGGACTCCAAGGGTCATAAGTGTGACTTCTTGTTAAAACAACAGTGACACAATAAGCTACAAGAGGCCTTTTCCTACAGTGTGCCCAGCTGACCAGTAGCATCTGGATCTGGACTGGACCCTACTGTTTGGCCTCTGCCTGCCACCCTGTGAGTATCTATGTAAGTGCTTTCCCTGAGGTCCCAGGGACAGGAGGGGGGGGGGCTTTAGAAGTGTACTCTTGTATTGTATTGGGACATAAAGGATGTAAGTCATAAGGTAAAATCTTTGAACAAGACGCATCTGGTTAGTGTATCCAACCTGCGCTCCTTTGTGGTCAGCGGCAAATTGCGACTGGGTCCTGTTCTACTGCGAACATTGACTATCACTGGCTATCACTCACCACTCTACCATGCACTGTGTTCTCACAAAAAATGTCATTTGAGATGTCATATTTGGTGTTATGAATGCTATGATTTCGCATGGTCTAAGTGATGTAATATGGAAGGGTATAAGCAGTGCATGGAGAAGGTGCGAGTTACAGTTAATGTAGTGGCGAGTGAGGTGACATCACTGAGTATGAGCTGTGCGACTTATAGTAATTTGAAGGTGGTGCGTAAATTATATAACTTTAGAATTTCTAATGTTTGCCTAGTTTAAGGTAGGTTTGTATTGAAAGAATAAATAAGTGTTTCCTACCTATAACTTATCCCTAACCGTTGGTTTGTTCATTGAATTTAAATGGTTTTTATTTTTAAATAGATATGTTTCAAATCGTAGTTCCGGTGTCATTTATTAGTGTGTCGTCAATTGGAGTGTCTTACAGTAGAATGAAGGAGAGTGTCGTACACTGTAGTGTGATACAGTGGACTATTGTATAGTCGAATCCAGTGCAGTAGAGTGGGGTAACGTACGGTGGAGTAAAGTTTTATAAGGTGGAATGACGTGATGTGCCGTATAGTGATGCGTAGTATCGTAGAGAGGTGTGGCATGTTGTACAGTGAAGTGGCGTGTCGTACAGTAGAGCAAGGTTTCATAGACTGTCCTAGAAAGGAGTACAGTGTTGTAGAGAAGAGTGACATAGAGTGGAATAGAGTGCAGTATAGTGACGTTCAGTGGAGTATCGTCAAGAGGCATGTCGTATAGTACAGTAGAGGAGTGTTATACAGTTAGGTGGCGTATCATATAGTGGAGTGTCATGTCTTAGAGAGGGGTGTATAGGCGTTTCATTGAGTGTTACACAGTGTAATACACTGGTGTATAGTGGATGGGTATAGAGTGTAGTATAGTCTTGTAGACTGGAGTTGCATACATTGGAGTGGAGTTTTGGACAGTGGAACGGCGTAAAGCGCATTATGATACAGTGGCGTAGAATGGGTATAAAATGTAGTAGAGTGGAGTATAGGTGGAGTGTAGTATACTGGAGAGTGGCATACCATACATTTGAGTAAATTGGTATAAATTAGAGTTCCGTATTGTACAGTACAGTGGCGTGCCGTACAGTATTGGAAACTGTTGTAGACTATAGTAGAGTACAATTGCATACAGTGTAGTACAGTGTTCTACAGTGGAATGGCGTACAGTACAGTGTTGTAGAGTGTGCTAGAGTGGATTGCCATACAGTGTTATAGTGTAGAGTGGCATGGAGTGGCGTAGAGTAGAGTAGAGTACTATGTCATAGAGCGCAGCGGAGTAAAGTGGGGTGCAGTGGGATAAAAAGAGTTGCATACAGTGTCGTATAGTGGACTAGAGTATTGTAGAGCGGCATCGAGTGGAGCAGAGTGTTGTACAGTGGCATACAGTATAGTAAAGTGTTGTACAGTGGAGTGTAGGTGTATAGAATGGAAAAATGTGTCAGAGTGCCGTACAGTGTTGTAGAGTGGAGTTGTATAGAGTACAGTAGAGTGTGCTACAGTGGAGCTGCGTAGAGTGGATTATTATACAGTGGCGCAGAGTGAGGTGAAATCTCGTACAGTGGAGTTCAGTGGAGTGGCGTAACTTAGTGTGGAGTAAAATATAATAGAGTGTATAGGCATTCATAGAGTGGATTGAAGTACAGTGTCGCATACCGCTGAGTCGAGCAACCTCTTATAAATTGGAGTGGTATCTTGTAGAGTGGAGTGCTGTGTGGTAAAGTATAGTGGAATAGAGTATTGTACAGTGGAGTGCACGGACATAGAGTGGAATAGAGTGCCATAAAGTGTCGTGGGGTTTTATAGAGTGGAGTTATATAGAGTGGATCAGAGAGTCGTACAGTGGAGTGGCGTACGCTGTAGTGGCATGTAGTGGAGTAGCATACAGTGAAATAGTGTACAGTGTAATACTGAATAGTAGAATAGCATCCCATAAAGTTTAGGAGAGTAGAGTGCCATAGAATATTGTTCACTGCAGTGTTGTAGAGTTGAGTGGCATACAGTGGAATAGCGCAGAGTGGAATGACGTACAGTGAAATAGCAGATAGTGGAGTACCATACAGTGGAGTGGATCCAACGGAGTGGCGTACACTGGAATGGGGTAGAGTGGAATATAATATAGTGGAGTGGCATAGAGAGGAGTGTTGTCCAATGGAACAGTGTGGAATCAACTGGTGTACCCTGGAGTGGTGTAAAGTGTAGTACCGTCTAGTGGAGTGACATACAGTGGAATAGCGAACAGTAGAGTGGAGTGGCTTACACTGCAATAGCATAGAGTGGAGTGGCATTCAGTGCAGTGGTGTATAGAGGAGTAGAATGGAGTGGCATACGGTTGAGTGGGGTACAGTGGAGTAACAGTCGAGCAGAGTTGAGTACAGTGTAATGGCATAGAGTGGAGTGCGGTACAGTGGAATAGCGTAGAGTGGAGTACAGTGGAGTAGCAAACAGTGGAGTGGCGTACAGTGGCATGGCATAGATTGAAGGTGTGTACTGTACAGGGTAGAGTGGAACAGCATACAGAAAAGTGGCGTACAGTGGAATGATCAGTACAATAGCGTAGAGTGGAGTGGCGTAGAGTGGAGTATCATACAAAGCAGTGGTGCGATATACAGTAGAATAACGTACAGTGGACTGTGCTACAGTCGAGTGGCGTATAGAATTATAGCATAGATTGGAGTGGTATAGAGTGGAATAGTGTATACTGGAGTAGCGTTACAGTGGAATGGTGTAAAATGGAGCTGCATACATTGTGATAGCGTGGAGTGGAGTGTCGTAAAGATGAGTTGCGTAGAGTGGGTTGGTGTTAACTGTAGTGGCGTACAGTGGAATACCATAGAATGAAGTGGCATATAGTGGAATGGCGTACACTGGAATGGCATACACTGGAATGGCATACACGGGAGTTTTGTACAGTGGAATAGCATATAGTGGAGTGGCGTAGAGCGGACTAGCATATAGGGTAGTGGCATAGAGTGGACTGGTGTAGGGTGTAGTGGCATAGAGTGCAGTGGTGTGGAGTGGCATGGCGCACAGTGGAATAGCGTAGTGTGGAGTAGCATAGAGTGGTTTAGCGTGGAATGGAGTGGCGTACGGATGTAGATGAAATTCGGTAGGAATATAGATTATGGTTGAAAAGTAACGCAAGAAAGGGATTTGTGCTGCCTTGTGTTAATCCAGATTTACCACTGAACGCTTGGCTATGCATGGTGGCCTTGTGTTGCTTTGTAAATCTTTCTTAAGTATTGCGTTGGCCATGTGACACTATGTGAAGTCAGGGTAACGCAAAACAATAATAAATCTGAGTGTTAGTGATGCATTGTGCCACAGTATACCGCTGCACATTTGTGGGGTACCATGGCACATGGCGATGGACAGGCATTATCTAAATTTCCCCACATTTTGACTGCATTTTTGATTAGCACCTTATATATAGGTAGCTAGTAGGTTTTCTTCTTTTTCCCTACCTATAACCATTTTAGTTTTCTTCTTTTTTCCTACCTATTACCATTCTATTAGAGTGTTAATAGGGATAGACAATTTTTATTTTTCAAATTTTTTTTTTAAGTTTATGGTTTTATGATGTAGTGCACTAGTGGTTAGCAAGTGCCCGTTTGTTTTTTAACCAATTTACCTTTAAAACATTTTTTTTTAAACTTGCGTAGCATTTTAAAACAATTTCCGAGCTGCATCATCATTTTTTTTAAATATTTAAAAATTTGAAAATGCACTACAGTACACTATACTAGTGAAATATATTGTATCAGTGTTTTTTTCATTTTTGGACATATTTCTTTTTTTTCTCAGTACCGCGGTACACCCAAGGCAGTACTGTGGTACTCAGTCATATTTTTTTTGAAAAGTATAAAACATTATCATTTTTTTCCCCTATCTAGTACCACTGTAATTAAGCTATCATTGGTCGGTACAAATTATAAAAACCTACTACTTATCTGTATTTTACGACCTAACCCAGAACACAGCCAAATTGCACAAAAAAGTACATGACTGCCTTTAACTTTTGTAAAAGCAGTCATTAGTTAATGATATAATGCCTTGTCTTCAGCATGTACTGCAGTAGTTTAGCAAAATTACCACAGAACTACTGCCACAACAGTTATCACTAGGTTTTACATCCTTATAACTTAAAAAATACTTCACCTACATACCTCTAACCCCACAAAAGATCATCCACACACAATAATGTATAATCCTGCCAAACTTCATCCAAATCTGACGGGCTGTTTGGCCGCTAAGTCCAGTACAAAACGTCTATGGCAAATGCTGTCGGTGAAAAACATTTTTCTTTGCGTCCCTTTTACTAATGATCACAAAACTTTCCATAATCCATCAATGTAGAAGGAAGAATATGTCTACGAAGTTTTGTGGAGATTCATCAAGCGGGCTTAAAGCTATTCAGATTAAGGGGCAAAAATCCAAGGAATTCCTATCTCTAGTACCCCTAGCTATAACTACAGAGTGACTGCTGCCACTCTGTTATATCTATTGATAGATAGATAGATATAGAAATAGATATATCTATATCTCAAACAAACACATACATACTTATATAGCAGTAGCCACTGTGTAGTTATACACAAGTCAGAGTTTCCATAGGAAGAGTGTTTTTGTTATGCTAATAACTTTGGGGCCGTTTGATGAATCTGCACAAAACTTTGTAATCCATTTAATCTCCATCAGTGATCCCTTAGCTACGTATGACTGGCGAATTTTAATGTTTTTTTTTTTTACAATAGAGCCTTTTAAGTGAATTTTCAAGGTTTTTTTAATGCAATTTAAAATTTTACTTACCTTCCTTACATGTAACTCCACTTTAAACTTTGTTTTTGTCATTGAAAAGACCTAAAACCTTGGATCCCTTGGCCTGATCTGCAACAAATTTGTCTCTTGTTTAGCATAGGCAGCTAAGGTCTGGCATACCGGATTTCGTCCAGTTCCATAGAGGGCTAAACAGTTAAGAAGTGTTCCTATTTTAGTTCTCAAAGGCATATTTGCTCGTCGCTACAGTAAAAACTGCTGAATGTCTTTATACCAAACTTGGCAGGAAAGTAGAACTTTACTCACACGGCATACTTTTGTTGGTTTGGTGTAAATCTGTTCCGTAGTTTTTAGGTTGAAGCCTACTGTCGCTAAAGACATCTTGGGGACATTCAGAAAGCTTCCATCGGAATGCATTCCGCCTGTTGCTTACCATTGGCTTTGTGTTTTGTTACGTACAATTTCTGCCTTTCTATTTGCTGATTTTATTTGTTTTAGGCTGTCCAGTGTGAGTTTGTCCCTCCCAAGAATCAAAGCCTTTTTGCTGTAATTCGCCTTGTATTCTTCCACAAGTGCTCCTTTCTGTAAACAGGTCTTGTAAATCTTGTTCTAATCGTGCCACGTTTGCTGTGCATTCGAAGACAGAAGTCAAATGTCAGGCTCTGTCTTCCAAGGGAGCTTGGTGTTTGCTTTTCTTTCTCTGACTTCAAAGCGAGAGGATTTATGTGACTATCTTGCTGGAAATTGGGGGTTAGTAAAGGTTTTTTTTCTAGCACACACCAACATTTAAATGAACTGTGCAAGTATTTCAGAATATATCAAAATTAGCAAAGCACAAATGAAGCACATTTTTTGTTAATTCTGAAGTTTGTTGGAAACAAATATTTTAATACGATCAAAACCAATCAATACACTAGGTATGCCATTTCCACACATTATTGTTTGTGCGTTGTATAGTTTTATTTCTAAAACTGAATGTCTGTGCAAACATAATGGCCATTTCAATAGAAAATGTGTTGTCTGTAATGGCAGTGTGCAGCCACACCATGCATACTCTACTCCATGCCACTGCACTCTACACCACTGCATTCTACCCCGCTCTACGCCACTGCACTCTATGCTACTTCACTCTACGTCTCTCTGTTCTACTTAGCACCACTCTACTCTATGTCAGTGAACTCTACACAACAAAAATCTACTCTGCACAACTCCACTCTACACAACTCTGCAACAATGCACTCTATACTACTTTACTCCATTGCACTCTATGCCACGCCACTGCACTCTACCCTGCACCACTCCACTCTATGCCACTTCACTCTACTCTGAAGCAATGTACTCAATGCCAATGCCTTAATTTCATGTTGTTTTACATTTATTTTTGCGATGGGCCATTCCAAAGCATTTTTTGCAAACATATGCACACCACCTTTATACTGTGACGTCTTTTTTTATTACTTTAAAATTTTTAAAACCTCTTCCATATGTTTGCAAAAACAAAAGCTTAGGCTTGCCAGTGCTAGATTTGTTAGCTTTGCCAATGCTTGTTAGTTTTTTTAATGTACATTATTAGGGGCACAACTTCATCTAGCAGCAGTGTGAAAAATTTTTTTGTAAATTAGTTTAACTTATGTTACGATTATTGTGTGACCAACAACACAAGCAACTTGGCCTTGACTGTAATATACAAGTACTCGTTAAATGTACCACATTATCACCCCTTCTAAGTCCCATTTTATTCAATATCAGCCTATCAGTATTTGCATCATTATACACCATTGCTCATACTGTACCTGAGATTGGCTACTTTGGAGCAGAGGAAAAGGGCGCGTTATTTTTCTGAAACTGTATGGTGATTTTAAGTTGAGCCTGGGCAGCGCATGCGCTGCTCTGCGAGGCATGCTGTATTCAGGTAGGGACTCGAAGCTCTGCCCATCTTTTCAATTGGCTCCTGTTACTGTCCTTTCTAAATAGTTGCATTTGATTCCTGAATAGGATTAGTAGTCCCTCCTTGGTGCCACCTTGTCTGCATTTGTAACCTCCCATGAGGACTGGACTTTTTACTTGTGTTGTTACATGGTCTGCTTTATCTAGTCTGTGAGCACTATTTTCTTTAATGATTTTCCCCTGTTCCACCCACGACGTGTTTTCCTACAAGGCAGCACGCCACCCGCTTTTATATTTTAATTAGTAATGGCGGTCCGCTTGAACTATAGCTGCTGCGCTTCTTTATTTATTTACTTTGGCAGCATGCTCCGCTTTAAGTATAGCGGGCGCGCTCTTTATTTAATTTGCCAGCACGGTCTGCTATTACGGCCGCGTTTCTTTATTGTATTTGTCAGCGCGGTCCTCTTTAGCGATTGCGCTACAAAACCTTTTTTTTTCTTCGTCAGTGAAAGCGCCCCATAACATGCTTTCACTTTAATAGACGCTGCTGGTTGTATTCAGGTTACAGCGAGCCGCGTTTAAACAAAGGGGCGCGGCCGCCATTAAACTCAAAGCACGGCATGGCGCTTTTTTATGAAAAACATTTGTTTATGAACTTCACAAACAAGTGTTTTTTCTTTGTAAAAGCACCCCATGCCGTGCTTTTCACTTTAATGGTGTCCGCGCCCCTTTCTTTAGACGCGGCTCGCTGTAACCTGAATACGCCGAGCAGCGTCTAAAGAAAGGGGGCACAACCACTATTAAATATTGGCATTAAAAATGACAATGCCTTTTATGTATGTGTTGGTTTGCAAAACACATAAATAAAAGGCATTATCATTTACAATGCCAATAGCTTATACTCTCGCAAATGTGAGACCTATTGCATTGCAAATGCTTGTTCTCAATCAGGGATGAATAATCTCCGGCCCTAAATCATGGGGTTGTGTTTGTCCCTTGCCTGCAATCTCTCTGTGGCCTCTAGTGTGCCAGGGGCGGCTCCTCCATGTGGGCGGTGGAGCGTCGCCCCACTGCTTTCTTGCAGTGCGAGAAGCAGAAACATAAAATGGTATTTTAAATACCATTTTATGTTTCTGCTTCTCCCACTGCGAGAAAGCAGAAGAGTTTGGTTGGGGGCAGGCGGGTGGGCGGGTCTGCTCTAGGGCAGGGGAGGAGTGGCTTACCCACTGCTGAAGGCGCAGACTGTTTGGTCGGTCCTCTGGGGCGGACGAAACCAGTCATGTGCACTCTGCCTTTTCTCCATGTAGGCGGCATGCAGCCTACATGGAGAAAATGGCCTCTCCATAGACGCCTGGCTGGTCGGCGTCCCGACCAATCACAACGCTTCCATTGCAGCGTTGTGATTGGCTTTGGGGAGGAGAGGGAGGCTGCCTGCTTCCTGTTCAGGAGAGAAGCAGAGACAACGCGGGACCGGGCCAGCGAAGGTAAGTTAACTTATTTTTTTAATTAACCCCCCCTCCACGTGGTCCCCCGCGAATCATGCCTGCCGCGACTGTAGTGTGCTAATATGCTGTTTTTTCCTTCTTGACTGAGTAATTTAAGAAAAATGGTATGTACATCAGGAATGTGTGAAGTTTCTGCAAAGCGTTGAAAAGACAGATTGCAAAATTCACTTTCAGAAGTCATATTGTGGATGTGGAATTTTGAATTGGGGTATTGTTTTCCTTGAACAACTTTAGAGAAAAAACAGGAGCCATAATTAAATTGTGAACAGTTTTTTTATCTCTTGTAGTCTTTTAGGGATTTCAACAATATTCGCTGTCATCATTCATTGCTATTAGTTATTTGAACGTATTACTTAATTTGAGGGAGAAAATAAATTACAAAGTACTCTCGCATGGTCCAAACCTTAAGTGAGTATTGGAGCAAAGAACGACAATTTACAAGTGGAGAAAAACATTATCAACAGAGTTCCATATTACCATTAATGTTTACAGTGCAGTATTGGGTTTAGTGATGTCCTTTATAAGTGCCAGGATTTAATTTTCCAATGGGAAATGTGATTATTCACTTACGATGCCGTTCCAGGTACCCATACTCCTAACTTTTTGTGCACGGATCGACAAAGCCCATGTAAAATTACATTTTGCGTTTTGGGAACTCTCCTCTGATCGCATCAAAGTCCTTTTTGAGGTTGTTTATTGCAAGCTGCCATTGTCTTGGAACATTTGTGGTGGTCCTTTCGGACAGCTTCCAAGATACTTCTGGTCAAAAATGGCACTAAAAACTGTGGAAAATCCAGCAAGTGGCCAGATTTCCTTCAGCCATTTTTTGGTCGAGAGCAGGAAAATACGTTCTTCTTTTTGAGGGTGACATTTGAGGTGGTACTGCTATCATAACTTTATGGATATTTACAAACATTCTCTTTGGTCTTTATTTCCACTTCAAAACATATGGTGCAAGGAATGTGCCCCACCCCAGTTTTTTCATGGTTTGTAGCTAAAAGGGACATTGAAACATGTTTTCCATATGCAGTGAGATGAAAGAGGCCTCTGACACTGTTTACTGATGAGCAGTGCTGCGAGCAGGATGTTCGATGTAGGATTGTGCACCCAATTCACCATAGTTCAGTTTTCTTTTATCATGAAAAACCACTTTTTTTTTTTTTTACGGAGTTTTATATAGCGCGAACTTGACCCGAAGGTATCGGGTATCAGAGCGCTTTACATAGCACCAGTTGCGTTACATGAGGACACATTCATTTTTTGTTAGGCACGTGGAGATTAAGTGATTTGCCCAGAATCACAGGATGTTCAGCGTCATTGCCGAGACTCGAACCCGGTTCCCCAGATTCGAGGTCGACCGCCCTAGCCGTTAAGCCAACTCCTCTCCCTTGATGCACAGATCAGTGAACCATATATGCCGCCGCAGTTCAAGTCATAAAATAAGAACTAGCTTCACCATTGAGGTCATCAAAGAGAACTTGTTTCCCCTCTTACTCTAAATATACTACCGATTGGAAATTCTCTCATCTGAGTCCAGATTGCACATTGGAATCTTGGCAGTGGCGGCCAACACAACCAAGAAGTAGAGGGGTGGGTGGAAGAGGACCAGGGGAGCGCGGGGGCGGGTGGGTAGTGGGGTTTAATAATCAAAAATAAGACTTAACTGAAGCTGCCGGCCGCCTCCCGCATCTCCCCTTGGTGTTCTTCTACTTCCTGGTCGCAGCAGACCCTGGGACAGCATCAAAGACTTCCTGTGCAATCCCCGTGCTGCTCTCATGCTATGAGAGCAGCGCAGGGATTGGCCTGAGCGGACTGGTGTGATGCTCCGCTCAGGCACAGGAGTCTGTGCTGTTTTTTCCAACCCGGCTGTGCTATACATCTGGGTTGTAGAAAACTAACTGTGCATGTCTGTTTGGCTGGCCTAAGAATGCCGGTCAAACAGACATGCGCACTTAGAAGCGCACTCCACTCCTCCCTCCCATGGCCCGGCTCCGCCCCTCCCTACACACGCTGGCTCAGCCAGCTGGTAAAAATTAAAACAATAATAAAATATTGTTTTATTTTTCAGCTTCTGGCTCTGGGCCAGTGGGGCGACGCTACTCCGCCATTATGGAGGAGCTGCAGCTGAAGCTTGGAGTTAAACCACACTCAGAATTGAAATGAAAACATTCATGAGACCTCTGTAGACCTTGTCCTTTTTCTTCCTCATTAGACAACTGACCAAATAGCCATTCTTTGAACAGTCTGTGGTCTTCGCCCTGATGAATTGATATGGTGGTTGTGTTTCATCTGTAGGTATAATGCTAACCAAGATTTTGTTTTTATTATTTTTGCACACAGGGCCTATTCTTTCCCACCCATTCGTTTCTCTCCAAACTGAGTACAATTTGCAACTTTTTGCCCTTTCAGTCATATCCTTCGTAACTGACTCACTGCAAAACTCCATAAACCTTTATCCACCCTGTATACAGTGTCTTGTAAATATAAGTGCTGATATATTTTGCCAATTTTAATAAAACTTTTGACGCTATCGAACTGGTTAAGCCTAACCATTACTAACCAGTGCCTGGTCAACCACAGCGCATACAAAACCTGCCCTTCGATTATGCCGAGACTTTTATTTGTTATTTAATTGCTCCATTTTTGTACACATTTATTAAAAAATTATTTTATTGGTTTTAAGAACATGAAAACACTAAACTACAATACAAATCATCGGAGTTTGCCTAATAGCAAAGTTATTCATTCATTCTGAATTGAAAGAATATCAAAAGAGTTGGACATCAAGGCATCAGATAGTTTGGAGGATATAGTCCGTTTTAAAGTTCACTTCCTACTCCTTGCAATTCAGAAATAGTGTTCGAAAATAGAAAACAATCAATGTATCCTTTTCCTTTGTTAAAAGCACATTACGCTCAAATGTAAGGCTTTTCATTAACATAGGCTGTTACACCTCGAAATCAATTAGGAATATTAGATTATTTATTATATATGTAACGATAAGTAAGGTACACTCATAAAGGCAACTTTTTCTGAGTTAATACATTTTTGTTTAGATTGAGTACTACACAAGACCTGCGGCTGCATTTGCCTCCCATCAGATCTTGTAATTTTTTGAGCTATCGATTTTTTAAATCTGACGGCAAGGTTGCTCTTTAGGTGCCTTGCTAATAACTACCTCATGCTTTGACACTTTTGCCTTTCCACAAGGAAATTAAGTGCGTTTTTCTAGTATTTGTAATTGAAAGTTTAAGAATTTAGTTATTGTTTTTCTTACATTCAGCAAAATATTTTGTGCGGCATGTGCACCACCGCATGCTTGAACGCTGCAGCTACCAGTTTGACAAACCTTGATTGGAGCATGTTTGAATAGGCTGAACCTCAACCGTGATTTCCCAAATGGGCGTTCAGGAACCCAATATGAATCAGGGCACTTACCAGCTTTATCATGGTTACGAAGCGTGAGTTAGATTCCACAATACAATACAGTAACCTGTCTATGACATTTATAGTTGCACCAGCGCCTGAGCACATACTCACTGTTCATTCTCAGATCAGTCGTTATATTGTTTATGCAGAAACCCTTTTAAGTTAATCAGAAAGTCCCCATGGCACCCTGCCTCTCCCCGACCCTCCGTTGAGCAGCACGGCGCTGTCCATTGTCCCTGTGATCCAACAATTGACCTCTGCCACCCACAAATACTCTGTGGAACTATGCTAAGATGTATCTCCATGGCGTAGATCGGCAGTTTATTGTGTCTAATTGGCAATAATCTTGTTTGTACAAATGAAAAAGGGGAATATATCTTGTTGGGGCTATGCTATCAAAGTTGTCAAACACCATAAGAAAAGCCCTCCATTACCTCCACACCTCAAGAACAGTCTGCCAAAAGAATCAAGCATTTGCAATGCAATAGGTCTCGCATTGGTGAGAGTTAGAGGTATTGGCGTTGTAAATGACAATGTCTTTTACCCATGTGTTCTGTTTTGGAGTGGAGTGGATGTATGTGGTGTGGAGTGGAATTATGTGGGTTGAATTGGTATTGTTAGTTGTGGAATTGTGTGGAGTGGATTTGTGTAGTGGAATTATGTGGCATGGTGTGCAGTTGAATTATGTGCAGTGGGACTGTGTGGCATGGAGTGTAATTATGTGGAATGGTATTTTGTGTTGTGGAGTAGTATGTAGCGGATTTTAATTATGTGGTGTGTTGAATTTTGTGGCATGATGTGGAATTCTGTGGTATGGATTGGATGTATGTGGTGTGTTTAGTTGAATGATGTTTGGTGTTGAATTATGTGGTGTGGAATGTAAATGTGTGGAGTTGAATTGTGTGGCATGAAAGTGTGGCGCTGAGTGGAATTATGCTGATTGGAATTATGTGGCATATCTGGAGTATCTATGTGGATTGTTGCTATGTGACAGTGGTTTTATGTGTGGTGTATTTATGTGGTATTGAGTAGAGTGTAAATATGTGGAGTTGAATCATGTTGCGTGTAGTGGTATGGTGTTGTGTTATTTATTTCATGCTACAACCTCATGTTAGGTTAGGTGATGTCACGCTATGTTATTGAAGCCAGTTTTTTTGGGTTCAGAAAAACTGAATCATCGCATTTACCTGTGCTTTTTCTTTAGATTCATCCCCTACCGCCAGATAATAAGCACCTTCAGCCACTGACTTTGGCAGGAATTTAAAGGATAAACTTGTTGGGTGGGGTTAAACGGACAGTTAAATATTTAGGATGCCAACATACATTGCCATTAGCAGTGACCTTCACATTTACTATATTTTCATATATGTGAATAGATATGAAATAATAACCAGTGCAATATGTTTAGCAACATCTGTCATACACGAAAGTAGTCTATCCTTTAAAAAAATGCCTTCAACCAAAACTGTTACCTCAAATCCCAGTATAGATTCCGCATACACAACACGCTGCTGTACTGGGCGTTAGTAACAGCCTCTTCTCCATGCATAACAGCTTTGTAAAAATCAATTATTAAGATACACATGTAGTACAGAATCGACATTTCAGACAACACAGTTAAGGCCGAGACAGCTTCCCTGCTAAAAAATGTTTTTGGGACATGCTTCCTCGCTGCCGTCCATTCATAAATGTTCCCTTTATGTACGCCTTCTGCAGTGGGAGATGTAACAGTGGGAGATGGAACATCTCCAGACGTTTCCAGGGAGTACATCTAATAATGTTAGAATGTATGACAAAATGAAAATCCATACAGGCAGCATGCCTCGCTTGACAGATTACCAATGTGTAGTGGCAAACCACCTTTACTATGCATAACGAACGCCGAGTTTGATGGGCACAAAAATACACTGGCTACCAGATGCCGGCATCATTGTTCACCCAAAATGTTAAATCCAGGGTGAATTCTTAGTTATATAGGCCTCATCTAACTCCCCACAAGTCTACCTGCAGGAGTTTTAGCAAAGCAAGTTCCCCAAAGTGATGGATAGCAAGAGGAAAGGCGACAGGGCTGTTGTTCAGGTTCCTATCACTGATTCGAGCCTTAACCAATCCAGGCCTTAAGACGGAAGCCAGATTAGTACCTGAAGGTACTTGCATCAGATTTCCTTCAATATCTATTTTAAAGTCAACTGAGTTAAGCACTCACTGCTGACATCTGATATTAGTGCAGCTGATGACTTGGAATCGGAGCAGAGTCAACAAAGCCTCTCATCCTCCAGAGGTCGATAAACAGAGTACCATTAAATGGGTATCACTAGTGATGGAGCAGGGTTTTCGTGAAATAAACCTGCTCGAATTGAACTGTAGTGTAGTTCCTATTTCCCTAATAGGCTCTGCGCATTGGAATAATATAACCTATAGGCTTGACATAGGACTACGGTCGGTATGTCCCTATCGAGTATATTAAACTTAATTACTTGTGCCAGCTAGCTCAGAGGCCACTAGAAACTCCTTGAGAACAAGAAGGGAGTAGTTTCTGGCGCCCGAAAAACATGACAACTTTGTTTCCCTTTAGAATCGGAACACGTCTCAGAATCGTGGAAACAATAGATAACAGTTTCACTCAGTCAATCGTGCATGCTTAGTTTCTACAGAGTTACACAGAAAGGAAAGACGGGCGTTTCAATAAAAGGGTTTTATTGAACAGTCTTGTTTCTCGTGTAAGAGATATGTGCTGTTATGATCACAAGACAGTATGCAAGATAAATAATGTACAGTGTAAGCAGTAGAAATAAATAATACTGCGCTAGCATTATCTTTTAGCATATATTCACGTACATAAATAACATGAGCTAAAAATGCGAGTACTCATACGATGCGTCTCTAAGCTAGTTCTACCCCAATGTACCTAGTCTAGGTGTAGGGAAAGGTAGAAGTAGGTGGAGTATTCTCTAGTCTGGTATACCTCGAGTATGTTAAGTATAGTACGCCAAGTATAGTATGGTATGCCAAGAGTCCCTCTAGGTTCTAGTCAGCTCCATACCTTGAGAATGAGAGAGGTGGGAATCTCTTGCCGGATCTGGAACTCAAACACCCCGCGAAGGGAGTCAGAACACTGGAAGCTGGATTTGTCTGCGTGCAGGAATGACAGCGTCTTCTCAGTGCGTCAGGCCGGGATACGGGCTCCTCTGAAGTCGAGGTCTCCTCTAACTTGCTTGGGCAAGGGAAGGTATATTTATACCTGGCAGGTGCTTTGGAATGTTAGCATTGACGTGAAGTCGTACAGAGGAAGACGTCAGGAATGAACCCTTAAGGTATATCGGTTCATACATAATAGATGAGTTCTTGGAGAAATCAATAGTCCTGTGCTAGGGAACTGCCGAAGCTTAAGGGTCTGGTTTCTAAGAACTCGTTGTGACGTTAGGGTGGACGGATGTCGGTGACCATGCCTGTATTTGGAGTGCACGGTTAATGCCTAAATAAGGACAGGGATTCTATGCCTATATAAGGGCAATGCGAATTGTGCCTATATAAGGACATGATGTCAGGAAAACCTATATACGGACACCTAAAGCGGAATACAACACCCACTCCACTTTCGATTGAACGATAATAAATGCTAAACATTTAAATGCTAAACATTTAAATGCTAAACATAAAATTGAGTACCACATGTTGCTAAAAACATTTCTAAAAGCATTTTAAAAGAAGCTCAAAACTGTTGAAATGCAATAGGTACTGTACATTTAAAGCATCGTTTTCATTCTAAGCATATAATGGAAGTAAAATGCAACGTGAATGAAACAGAAATATATACATATGACGAAATGGTAGATAAGTTCTCAAAATCAAAGCCATTGCATATCATGGAATGAAATGAAATGTTAGATAAGTAAGGTGACAATGTGTCCCTGGAAGTATTCAAAGAAGTCCGTTTTATAAGACTAGTTCTACTGTAAGCAGATTGTTCATTTGCCATGTCTTTTGTATTGAGAATTTTTTTAATTAATTTAAAAGAAAAAGTTCAATTTCTGGGAATAGTTCCAAGTTTTGAAAATATGAAGGCCAAATTTCATTGTTGCCCTGGTACACTGTGAGCCGAATCAAAGTCAGGGTATGGGTCTGGCGTAAACATTAGATCATCTATTTCCGTAGCCAAAATATCGTCCACCGAAGTTGGTGACATTTGGAACACCTCGTTCAGAAGGTTAATTGCACAGAGATGAGAAACATCGCCTTCAGCAGAAGAAGCAATGTTCGCGTCCGTTGTTACCTGTGTGCCTGTTGATCCATCTCGTACCTCAGCAGCAGCCGGAAGCGTCTGTGAGATCTCAATGAATGCCGTCATCAGGATTGGTAGCCTCTGGGGACAACAGACAGCATGGGCCGTTATCGGGTCCAGCAGAGTATCGATATCCGTTGGCATGACTGATGGGAGTGTTAGACAGGTGTCTAGCACGCATTCTTCACCGCAAAACAGGCAGCGTAGAACAGGTAAGATGCAATCTTGCCAGATTGGTCTGAATGGCAGGAACCACGTTGTATTTAGTTCCCGTAGACGAGGCATGCCCAAAAGCTGTACTATTCGCTCACGGCATTTCCGTTCAAGGAGAGCTTTGTCCACATCGCTCGGAGTGATGTTGGCGAATAGGCTTGCCATAGCGTAGTAGGAGGAATAGAAACAGAATTCCTGCAACAAGTGCTAGAATTAACGGCGCACCACCAAACACTGAATGTGCGAAGTTTGGGATGATTCCGAGGACAGCCTGGAAAGGTGCTAATAGTCCGGAACAGATGGTCTTAAATACATGTACAATTCTGTTTGTATCAGACATGTTAAAGATACGTCCTATCATTCCTACGAAATGTATAGGGCAGTTTGTACAAATTAAAGCCTGTATCTCAGCCGAAGTCCTTGCAACTTGTAGATCATAGGTTTCTTTGGCCGAGGTCAAAGGCACTGATTGTTGTATAAGCATGGCTTTCATTCTGCTTAAAGTATCAAATCGTATAAAAGAGACATTCAATGAAGGCCATAAAGGCGACTCCTGACTGTGTCTATTGGGGCAAACAATACTTGCATACAGCAAGTGACCCTGGAGTTGACCGTTACTAGATATGGGATGCCTGGCAACATGCCACAGCAACTCTGATCATTCAACATGAGGTAACTCCCATTAGAAAGTTGGCCAAACATTGGATTAATCACAGCAGCTGGTGTACCCTGCTGGTGGCAGGACAAATTTGCCACAGAACCATTACAAGCCCCGTGTAAAGATATGTCCTGACAAATGAGTGAACCGCTTAGTGCACTTTCACAGTGTGTACCGCTTAGAAACACTTCACGATCCCCACTCCAACATCTATATGTGTAAGGTAAATTCTAGGATGTCTTAATGTATTCTTTATCCAACCTTTCATATTTGCCTGCTTGCATCTGTTTAAGGCAATACTGAAACTGAAAAGTAGTCACAGGTAGACTAATTTTGCCATGAATAAGCCATTCTGTAGCTGGTTTTTCTGCGACTGTGAATGGTAATTTTTCAAGTTTTTCAATGCTCAGTACTGTATGCTTTGCTCCCCTTTGTGCCAGTTTGATCTGTTTATCAGTTAGATTGTATTCTGCAAACAGAGCCGACGTGTTGATAAAACGCCATGGCACATAGCCCGCACGCAAAGATTGCAGCGTCCAGCTTAATAACATAATAGAACGCAACTGAGATTGGCCTTGCTGTAACATGGCTAAATCTTGTTCCAGTATGTCGATAGCAGAGGATACAATATTGTCCAATGAATAAATTTTGGAGGACAAAGTTGTTAACCCATTGTCGACCACAGTGAGAGTTTTCTCCAAGTTAATACGATCAAGTTCACGTATTCGTTCTGCGGCCTCCATCTATGACACCTTCCATGCTTCATTATAAGCAGCATAGATGCCGGCATATATGAAACGTTTTTGACGCGGTTTTCTTGGTCCAAGCAAGAATTCCCTAAGGTCTGCGTCTTCTTTAAGTAAAGATAAGTGTTGTTTCTCATCCTTAAGTGTAGATTTTTGCAGCCAATCGAGGCATAATTTTCCTACACTGTATGTTGTTACTACCCCCGGATGCTGTCTTTGGACGTATCGTGGGTCTGGCCTATGAATAGTAAACCCCTGTGTTTTATTCAGGAATCTCTCTTGACAGTTGTTTGTGTCTGTGGGCCAGATCAACCATTTTCTCCCATCAGTATTTGTTCTGTTGAGTTGTAGTATTGTCAACTGTAACCGCTGCCTGTGTATTGTTATTACTGGCAGGTGTTGGTACAGAAGGAGTTTTCATATCTTTGATCTTGGCTAACCCAAGGCAAGACGTTTGTTGGACAGTGTCATTCAAAAACATTATTTGCTGAGGGATGATACAGGCTCTAAACAAAGCTTCTATCCCCTGCACTTGCCAATCTTTAGTACCCCAGACAGATTTTGTGTCTATTGTATCTTTCCATAAGTCGAAACCATGTCTAGACAGTTGGGCAATAAATGCTGCAGAGTAAATCTGTTTTGTATTAGTTAACATAATTTTCAGTCCTGTTTTGTTTACATTTTTATAGTAAAATGTTTCTGGCTCAGATGTATTGTATCCTGAAAAATATGGAAACTTCTTAGCAAATGTTTTTGAACTACCTTTCGGTGGTGTAGGACAATGCTCCCATTGGTTAAACATAAACACATTCCTAGGTGTTGCAGATTTATGCAAAAAATGATGACCATAGTGGTTAAAGCAATACAGCTGTTCATACTCTGATGAACCCTCTAAATATTCATTATTAGAAAATGCAGCAGACTTTTCTAGGTCAAACATCATGTTATTTACAGTTTCAAAGTCCCAATCATCAGAATAGGTACTAGATGAAACAAAATCACTTAGTGAGATCTTAAATAAATGTGGAATGTTCAAATGTTCCGTAGGGCCGAAAATATCGAAATCAGTTTTGTCTCACACTATACCATCCTGTATAGGAACGGCTGTGATGTTTACTGCAGGCAAGTCTCTTGTTTCACGATGGGATGATTTGTGAGGTTTTAAAAGTAAGTTCACTTCTTTTCTTTCAGTGTCCAAATGGATGTATCTGCCATTTATAAGCACGCTCATAGTCATAACCAAAGCTAGCCAAAGCAGGAAGAAAAATATTCCAGAAATAACCCAAAGTTCAATCCATGGTGAAACTAGATAAGTCTTTTTCAAAAAATGCAAAAAGTCTTGTACTTGCTGTTTATAAGTTTTTGATGCTGGCGACGTCTTGGGCTCACTCGGATCCTCAGAAAACGTATCAAAGTTAATGAAGTAGCCAGAAGCAGTTCTGTCCATTGTTGGAATTGCATCAGGATTTGTAGAAATCGCTGGAACCAGTTGATCACTTGTTACATTGGTGTAGACAGGTGTATTTGGACGAACTGTTACTTGAGTTTCAAGAGGGATGAGTTCCATAGCATTGTTGCTCAGTCCTTCATCTGTTACCGCTGAATTGTCAATGGTTATCAGTCTTTCAGTCTGAACCTCTTGGATAGTAGCGAGAGGAGTGTGTCTGCTACTAGGTCGGAGTCCACGAGGCCTACTATTTAGTATTGGCCACATACTGTGGTTTGATGAGGTCGATGGACACAAATCTTTTCTCCTTTTTTCGAGCAAGGGGCGGCAGAAGTACTGTTCTTGTTCCGTGTATGGCTAGGACAGGGACTGGTTGTCTGTAAGAAGGTCCAAATTCCTTCTTGTCCTCAATCTTCTCTCTGACTAGATCCCCAACTTTTGGAATCCAGACAGGCCTTGCTGGGACCGCCGGTTTTTCCCCAGTGGTGGTTGGCTGCAGGAATACGTTGCTTTGTTTCGATCTTAGTTCATTTAGATCCTGTAAAACAGCCAAACGATCTTCGATATCAAAGGGTTTATTTTCCACCACTGTGCCTCTACATTCTAGATCAGGCACCCACATTCTTGTCCCAAATAGGACCTCATATGGAGTGACCCCCCCTAGAGAACTTCTTGGCAAATTATTTAATGAGCGTTGGACCCCATAAAGATGTTTGACCCACCCATCACCCGAACCTAATACCCTAGCTGTTATAGACTGCTTTATGTCCCGGTTTTTCCTTTCCACAACAGAATTTCCCTCAGGATGAAACGGAGAGGAGTACCGCAATGCAACGCCCAGACTGGCCATGGCTTCTTTGTAAGCCCAAGAGCTGAACGCAGGGCCCTGGTCAGAATGTAGCGTGCCTATTGCGTATGTGCCGATAAAGACTCGCAAATCTTTTATAACAGTTCGAGCGTCAGCTGAGCGCTGAGGCCATATCCATAGGAACCTTGACTTAGTATTTGTGGGATTACTAGTATGTCCACAAGTGACCGCCTGTGCAAGTGACCGCAGTAGTCTAATGCTGTACTAAGCTAATGGTTGTCTGTCCCTGGCAGGCTACTTCGTAGCATGGTGTCCTGGTGGCGACTTCTGCATCTCGCTGTACCTATAGTCTATGCAGTCATTCGATGAAGATAGTGAATCTTGGTGTATTCTATTGCCAGGCCACCAGTACATCTCTGTTTAATGTCAGATATTGTTTTAGAGATGCCTTGCATGTGACAGACCCTCTCCCTCGATGTGTTTCATAAGATCAAAGCTGCTCTACGTTCCATGTTTGGAATTACCCTATCCCCCACTCCAGGGATTCGAGCAAAAGGAACATTGTTCGCATCAATTACATAAGAGTACTTGAGTGGAAACTTTTTGGTAACGCTGCACCACTGCCTTTGCTCGTAGCATTGACAGCCAACATTATCTCACTGTCTATTCTCGTTTTTGAACGAGTGATCGCAGCTACGGAAGCCGTCTGAACAGCCCCCTTTGCGGCTTCATCAGCCAATGAATTCCTGCAACGTGAACGCCATCACGTTGATGACTCAGCGTGTGTATCACGTGAGCCTTTGGTAGTTCGCTTTTAACTGAACTACTTGTTCCCAAAGCGTTTTATGCTTTATTGTGCCACCTTTTGCATCTTTGAACCCATTTTCAAGCCAAGTTCTGTATATATTCATTATACGACTGCACACAGTAGAAAGAATCGCACACTATTAGTGTGGGGAATTCTCGATCTGTACTTTCAAGTGCCAGTTTGAATGCTTGTAGTTCAGCTCGCTGAGCTGTGCAATCTCCTAGAGATTGGGTTTTAGTGAACATCGGTCTGAAGTTACCATCGCGCATGCTACCTTTAACGATTGCGCACACTGCACTGTAAGCTTGCTTACTCCCTGTAGCGGGTTGTGCGGATCCGTCAGTGTAAATTATGAATTCGTACTGATCGAGAGGCAGAATTTCAGTGGGCAGAGGACATTCATGTTCATATTGCAGGAACGCTTGTGTTTTTAGATCAGAATCAAAAACATATTCAACATCTGTTGCAGCAAGAGAATTAACCCATTGTATCCATCTAGGATGTAATGCTTTAGCATTTGGAATGCTCGCTTTAGTTACCGCCTTTAAGGCCGGAACTGGGGTTACGACAATAATGCGTTTCCCTTGGGCTAGAGCTCTTTCTTTTGCTACAGCGGTTTGAACTGCTGTCAGTATTTTTAGGTCTCGCCTGAGCCAGCGCTTAGCGCTGCTCTCGGCGAGAGTTTTATTAAGCGGGTTTTGGAAGTGCAAACAGCAGTGGCTTGAGTGCTGGCGACACAGTCTTGCTGTCTCACGCAGCTTGCACTGTGCGATCAGGCACCATATGTGCTTCCATCGGCCATCTGGCTTCCCACCCTGATAACTGGCAGCGGCTTTTATCGTTCTGCGATTACTTTACACGGTGCACGACCAGCAGTTCATGTTGATTCGACCTAATGCTTGTTCCTGTTCTGGGATCTATTGGCGTCAGGCAGCCTTGTGGTATTTGTGGGCCTTTATAAACTAATACAAATATAAAACGCATCATTTTAGCTAACCTAACATTCTACTAATACATGCTGTCCCGTTTCCTACACCATGACAATCTAATGGTTGAAGCTTATTTCATGTGTGTTAAATAATACATAGGCAGGGGCACTTAAAATACTAATATCTTTTTTGTAGTCTGAACTAGTTGATGCGTTCTTTATCTTTACATTTCATCCATTGCTTTGGAAAGTTACTGAAGCTCGATGGTGTACCGCTACCTTCCCTACTACGACAGGGATCAGTGGACGCCGGGAAGTAGTTAACATGTTTTCTGCTTAAGGCATTTATGACACGTAGGCTATGCATTGCACCAGTACTGTACTTGGTTCTCCCCGCTACCTGTCTGCTTCATAAGTATGCTTGATTTAATCAGCATCAGTTTTCAGAGTTCAACAGGCAGCTGTGCTGTCATCAAGCGATATATAAGTAGCTTGATTATGTTCACAGTCTGATGAAAGCAGAAACCAATTTCTCTCCAGCAATTTCTCATTTTCGGTCAGGCCATAAACTTATGTGTTTAATAGGCTTGGGCTAAGACAAACCTGCGGACTTCACACGTCAGGGTTTTTCTGATGAGTTGTCAGGATGGATGAACACTTGCTATGTCTGGCTTTATTGAAAAGACTTGAACTGTGCAGCTACTGTCTCCAGATAGGCTCGACTGCCTCAAGCACTGTGTTAATACGGTGAAAAACCGTATCTAGGCGTACGGAAGGATCCAACAACACAAGCATGGCACACTTTCCTGGTCTACTGGTACTCGCACAGTTTCGGCGACCTCCAGTAAGGCTGTTTCATGCTGTATCCAGCACAATATCCTTGGTTGCAACAATCATGCAGAGGTCGTTGCATGGCTAGAACAGCTATAAGCTGTCCCATAGGCTAGAGCTCTATTGGCTATGCGGCTTGAACTGCTGTCGAATTTTCAGTTGAAGTGAAGCGCATTTCTGCTTGTGTATACAAATGTGATTTGTATGCAATTGGTACTTTTTCACCCTCATTAAATGTTAAGTAGGTGAATCCGCATTGACCCGAAATTATTCGGATCACTAAACTGCGTTGACTTACGCGTGTTTGTAAGTGATTTGTTGCTAACATGTTAGCTTGAAGTGAACGCAAGATTTCTGTGTGTTCCTGTGTCCAATTCTTGATTGAAAAATCAGGTTTGATTAATGCGTAGAGAGGTTTAACCCTTTCTGCGTAATTTAGAATGTAAGTTCTTCCAAAATTTAGGAAACCCAGGATGGATTGTAAATTTTTCAGCGTCTTTGGAGGTTGGAGCAGCGGACACCTTTCTAAAAAGTTGGCTGCCAAGCTCTTGCCTTCACTTGAAAGCTCATATCCTAGGAAAAGGACATTGAGATGGGCAATTCTGGACTTTTTGAAGTTGAATTTGTAGCCCTCAGAGGCGAAGCCCAGTATAATGGTGCTCACCCTGTTCAAGTGTTTGTCCAGGTCATCGTCTGTCAGATAGATGTCATCGACATATGACAATGCCTCATTATCATAAATTTGTAGTAACTCCGTTACTCTCGCTGAGAATAACCCCGGGCTGTTCTTGAACCCTTGTGGGAGTCGACAAAATTGACGCTGGGTCCCCATTATTGGGAAAGCTGTTAAGTACCTGCTTCCAGGTGCTATGTTTTGACAAAAGAAACCATTTGAGATGTCCAATGTGGTTTTATATTTTTTACGCACAATGTTATTCATTAATGCTGTACTATGTGCATTTTGCACTGCAAATGTTTTAGAACAAGTGTTTAAGTGTCTGTAATCCAAAACTAGACGATATGTATTGTCTGATTTGGAGACCGGAAACAAAGGATTGTTCATTGAAGAGGTGCATGTTTCAATCACCCCTTGGTATTCAAGTTGATCTAAGATCTCCCTGACCTGTTTTTTAGCTTCTTGCTTTATTGGATACTGCCTTTGTGCAGTAGGTTCATTTTTTAGATGTATTTTATGGTGAGGTGAGTCCTCGTCCCATCCTACATGATTTTTGTATAATGCTGGGGCCTGGGCAACTGCCCATTTCCTGGCATAAGTATATTTTAGATGAATTGGAATATGGTTGGAGAAGGCAGGCATAATAATGTCCTCGCCATGTGGGCACTCCCTGACAAATTGTGGTGGCCAGTCTTTTTCTGCTAGAAGTATGTCATAGCCCCTTGAACGTTTTTCCCAAAAGAGTGCTTTCACCTGTCTAGGTATGTCTCCCTCCATCCGGAGTGTTATTTCATATAACCTTTGTGGAGTACTAACCCTGGTGTCTACAGTCTCAACTGTAATGTACTCATTCAAGTCCACTATCTCCAGAAGTTCCTTCAGGTTCTGGCGAACTATTGTGACTTCTGCTGCACTGTCCAGCATTGTCTGAGCCCATTCTCCGTTCTTGAGTTGTGTTCTCAGTATCCTCTGCATGTCTGATCTTCAGACCTGCTACCTTCTTTTTTGAGAATTGAGGTTTTGATTTATTTTTCGGAACGTGTTTGTCGTCTTTTGATTTCACGCGTTCTTCTCTATGTTCTGACCGTCCTCTTCTTTCCGATGTCTGTGACGATATCTGAAAGGTACGAGAGGAACGTGTATCAGTATCTTGATACCTGTCAGGCTTTTTTAAATTATCCCTATTCCTGAGGTTATACCTCATTTCAGAGGGCTCCTTTTGAGGAGACCTACCTCGGGATTGAGAGCGTTTCTCGTTTGAATTATGTTTATTAGTTTCCCACTTCTTTTTAGAAGATGTAGGAGTTTGTTTAATAGAGTCCTTCTCGGGACTTTCAGATAGTTTTGGCTTCAATGGTCTTCCACCCAAACTATCTCTGCCTAATTCTGCATAAGATTGTTCTATTATTCTGGGTAGTTCTGTTTGATGTTCTGTAACATCGAATTCCCGTAATCGTTGGCGGATCGCCACTGCTGCTGCCTCCCCTTTAATATTAGATAATATTATTGTTGAGACCTGGTCGAAATTTTTCAGTAATTTCATACCCAAATTTAGAGCAGGCTCTGCCCCGTATTCGTTTTGAATTTGTTTCAGGACATCTGGTATTACTGCAATTGACGGAATACCATGTGTTTTAGTATAGATGGCAGCAAAGACTGAGCCCCAAGTGGTGCAGTCTTCCAGTTGTGGTGTGATCCCCATTGGTAAACAGATTGTTAGGATTCTGTGTTTCTCATAAGGGCTAGTATTATGAAATACTGCTTCGATTTGAGTAATTTTTTGAGCTATCCAGAATGGAATTTGCTCACGTTTTGTGGGCATTTTTCCCATGACTGCGTATAGAGTCTGTGGTGTAATTTTTAGTGCATTCCCCTGTTGAGGGGTTTGATTTGGAAGTGTTAATGGTGGTTGGACTGTGAAAGTCCGCATGACATATTGGACTAGTTGTCTGTAAATTTTTATCAACTCTGTAAGTTGAGTAAGTAGTTTCTCGTCTGACATTATTTCGAAGTCAGGATGAGGAGTGTAGCCGGCTAGAATCGGCCATGTTGCTCCTGGTCTACCTAGTGGACCGAGCCTGGTAATGTTTCTGTGATGTTTTAGGGCGCCTTTAAACCAGAGCTGATGCTCCTGGTATGTTAGTGGAATTTCAATATCCTCGAAAGGAATATATTCCTCTGGTGGTTCATCTTCTTTGTAGAAGTGAAACAGTCTTGTTACTGAATTTGATTCAGGAAATATTATCCATGAATAGAATACCTCTGTCTGAAAGGATTCGTGTGCCTCTATCACAAAAACTGCTTTACCGCCTCTTGGTGGTAGGCCATGTTTTATACGTTTTAGAGTGATGGCTCTTCTTAAGTTTGGATGGATGTCTATAACACCCTCCTCGGGTTCATTTAAACCTGTAAAGTTAAAAACTGCTATGACTGGGTCAGCCGCAGCTACACCGGTTTCGGTGTTATTGTCCCCATTTATGGACATTTGTTTTTTGAAAAAATGTAGAACTAGTTTCAAGGAAACAAAAAGATATGGTGCACAATATTTTGGAACACTGTATCCTTCAACATTGAGCAAACCAAACAACTAATATATAGGGTGCTTCCCTATTTAGTTTTGGCGGATATTTTAACCCTACCCACTCCAGACGTCTTATGGAGTATGTGAGTAGGGGTCTCTGAGAAAAGCACGACTGAGTTACTCAGTATCTAGCGTTAAATTACTGCCTTACCAAACGTTTGGGCGCCATGTAGTGTAGTTCCTATTTCCCTAATAGGCTCTGCGCATTGGAATAATATAACCTATAGGCTTGACATAGGACTAAGGTCGGTATGTCCCTATCGAGTATATTAAACTTAATTACTTGTGCCAGCTAGCTCAGAGGCCACTAGAAACTCCTTGAAAACAAGAAGGGAGTAGTTTCTGGCAACCGAAAAACATGACAACTTTGTTTCCCTTTAGAATCGGAACATGTCTCAGAATCGTGGAAACAATAGATAACAGTTTCACTCAATCGTGCATGCTTAGTTTCTACAGAGTTACACAGAAAGGAAAGACGGGCGTTTCAATAAAAGGTTTTATTGAACAGTCTTGTTTCTCGTGTAAGAGATATGTGCTGTTATGATCACAAGACAGTATGCAAGATAAATAATGTACAGTGTAAGCAGTAGAAATAAATAATACTGCGCTAGCATTATCTTTTAGCATATATTCACGTACATAAATAACATGAGCTAAAAATGCGAGTACTCATACGATGCGTCTCTAAGCTAGTTCTACCCCAATGTACCTAACCTAGTCTAGGTGTAGGGAAAGGTAGAAGTAGGTGGAGTATTCTCTAGTCTGGTATACTAAGAGTATGTTAAGTATAGTACGCCAAGTATAGTATGGTATGCCAAGAGTCCCTCTAGGTTCGAGTCCGCTCCATACCTTGAGAATGAGAGAGGTGGGAATCTCTTGCCGGATCTGGAACTCTAACACCCCGCGAAGGGAGTCAGAACACTGGAAGCTGGATTCGTCTGCGTGCAGGAATGACAGCGTCTTCTCAGTGCATCAGGCCGGGATACGGGCTCCTCTGAAGTCGAGGTCTCCTTTAACTTTCTTGGGCAAGGGAAGGTATATTTATACCTGGTAGGTGTCTTGGAATGTTAGCATTGACGTGAAGTCGGACAGAGGAAGACGTCAGGAATGAACCCTTAAGGTATAACGGTTCATACATAATAGATGAGTTCTTGGAGAAATCAATAGTCCTGTGCTAGGGGAACTCCCAAAGCTTAAGGGTCTGGTTTCTAAGAACTCGTTGTGACGTTAGGGTGGACGGATGTCGGTGACCATGCCTGTATTTGGAGTGCACGGTTAATGCCTAAATAAGGACAGGGATTCTATGCCTATATAAGGGCAATGCGAATTGTGCCTATATAAGGACATGATTCAGGAAAACCTATATACGGACACCTAAAGCGGAATACAACAGAACCCTCAGTAATATTTATTAACGGTGTGCGGTGAAAACTGTGGAAAAGAGCTTAACATGAGGGAAAATTTTATTGCGCAAGATCGTACTAAAACACTGGAGTAGGCCGCAAATGCTTCTTGACAAATGAAAATAAAAGGACTAATGCTGCTTTTGTGTACTTTATTAACGTTTGCTAGGAAAATAATATTAACATAGTTTGCGCATGGATAAATGCAGCACTGGCTGGATGCGTAATGGAAAGCATTATAAGTGATTAATAATGCCTGTGTTTGTTTTCAGTAGAAGCATGGTTTTCTGCTTTGCAGGAAACTTTTGGGTTAATGAAATGAAAATACATTCTGAAAATAATGTTGAACGAGATGGGGAAGGTGGAAGACAAGTGTCCTTCACAAGTATTGTGTACTTGCCAAGAGTTAGCTGAAAGAACAATTTCTTCATCGAGTGAAGGAACATTTCCTCTTAAAGCGGCACAAGCGGATAAATGTGACACAGAATTTGCTACATGACCGGGATGGAGGAAACGAATGCTATGACAGTGGCTTGAATTTGTATTTCCTGGGATGGAAGTAGATATACAGAATAAATAAACAATAAGACATTGAGTGAGATGGACATGACGAGAGTGGTGTGACAGTACACCCCCTTCTTTAACCAATCGTGTGTAGAGAAATCCTCTGTTCTGACACTAATGTGGGTTGGACATTTGGGTTTTAGGGTATAATTGAGGTTCCTGGTGGGAGGGGTTAGGTTAGTTGGTGGTTTGCTTTCCTACCTGCGTGAGGAGAGGCCTTGTTTGCTGTCTCATATTCTTGAGCTGGCTGTTCCTGTCTGCTAATTCCTGACTTAGTCTTTGCCTCTTCAAATCTTCTTGAGGGGCCTTACTGCTCTCATGGCCAGGGAGTAGCTGTCCTATTTCAATTGGGTTAGTATAGACAGAAAACTGAATTTGCATAACCATTTGCAAATGTAATTTGTCTCTGAACCTTTTGTCTCTTTGCCTTTCCAATCCTTTATGCACTGTCAGATGAGATGTGTTTTGATCATTATTTCTCTGATATTGTTGCTCTAGGATGATCTATGATTTGTACTGTGTTTTGGTATTGATGAGCATTTATTTCACATTATTTGGATAAACATTATAAATATACAAATGAGTCTGTCTTTATTAGAGGTGTTTTCCTAGTTTGAGAATTTTTAGTAACATGTATTAGTTTGCCAAACCCTGTCAACTATATAAAGATTGCATCGCCAAAATTGGTATATTGGAAATGAAGATACAATTTGGTCTTTGGTAAGTTTGGTAATTGTTTGGTAATACACTAACCCAGCGTGAAGGGACTTGTTGGGTAATGAAATTGGGCCTTGTCTGTAGAAAATTATTAATCCCAGATCGCTGGATCACTAGTTGTTTAGGGCACATCAAAAACGGAAATATTTAGTGTTTCGAGCTATATAGGACAAAGCTACTATTTGTTATTGGCTTTAACCTGTGGTGTACCTTCATTGACCAAAATTGAGAAATACTGTAGCACCTGATACCCAAGGGCAAACATTACATTATGTCCAGTAAAGAGATGTTAATTTATGTAGCAAAACCTAATTTAAACTCACAATTGAAGCAGGGTATCAAGGAAACTATAGGCCCTAGTGCAGACAGGTTAAATGTTCCAGCCTCTTCTGCTAGGGTAGTAAAAGACACAGCATTGTCACTGATGTTCAGTACCTGGGCCTCGCTGCTCTGCACTTGCTGCACAATTAGTAGTGGCGCACCGGAGATTCCCCTCGAATAACTAGTCATTTTTAGCCCAAAATCTTTTAGGAGAACACAGACATTCTGTGGGTTTTGGTTACGAAACCCACATTCCACCTCGGAATGTTTTAAACCTAGGGCTAGGTGGCGGCCGCATGTGACAAAACCCAATGCATACAGGGGCGGGGAGGGGGGGGTCACAAAGAAATCAAAAAACTTGTTCAACCGGAGTACAATAAAACTGTGCCCATAACACATCACAGAAAACATGCAGTAAGGGTCAATCCTAAAAGTAACGGATATTGTGTTTCACAAGTTATATTTTCTTTTATGAAGCGAGCACCATAAATCCTTTGGACTCCAGAGGTCACAAAACTGGTATCTTGCCAAAATGTGCCCAAATTAAACAACCGCAATAAAGGGGTTAATGTCTGAATACGCCACTGGAAGAATTGTTATTCTTTTTTTATTTGGGATAGTTTCTGCGCTTCAAAACGTCTGAATTCAAACTAGTAGGGATCCCGTCATAGGGGCGTATATAGGAGAGTGAAATCTCATATTTACCGACCTGTTCAACTGCAGCATTGGGCACTGACCTGGGTAGCGCAAGCAGGGAATCTAGGAAGATGCAGAGTTCTAAAGACTAGATACGATTCTGAGCGTGTCACTTGTCTATTTCTTCTCACACAACACTAATATCAACTGGCATAAAGGTCTACTGTTAAATATATGTCAAAAACATTTTCACCTATAACTTAATTTTATTAAAATTCAACTCTCGATTGTGACACGGTACAAGACTCCACTGGCTAAGCGGGGTACCTCATTACACAAGCATTTGCAATTACAAAGCAATTATCACGGCACTGCGCTTTAGCTTTAAACATCGTAAGCTAAAGTGCGGGTGCCGTGATTGCTTCAAGAATAAAGAAATAAGAAAGCATTTTTTTTTCTATTTCTTTACTTTTGAAGCAATCGCAGCACCTGCGCTTTAGCTTAAGATGTTTAAAGCTAAATGAGGGTGCTTCAAAAGTAAAGAAATAGAAAAAAAAGCTTTTCTATTTCCTTACTTTTGAAGCAACCGCGGCACCTGCTTACGATGTTTAAAGCTAAAGCGCGGGTGCCATAAGCAAAGACAAAAACAGAAAAAAAGGCATGCGTCGTTCAGCGCAGCAAATAAAATAAAAGCGCTGTTGTTAGAGCCAAGGGTGCCACACCTGTTAAATTAATAGATTTTTAAACAAGCATTTACAATACAATAGATCTCGCATTTACGAGAGTTTAAGCTATTGTCATTTACAATGGCAATAGCTCAAACTCTTGTAAATGCGAGACCTATTTCACTTCAAAGAAGCAGCCGCCATTGTCCGGGGCTGCTTGAAAGTGAAAGCAGGCATGGCGAGGAAAGCACGTTGTGCCTGCAGTAGGAGAAACCCATTAAAGAAAAGAGTGCTTACAAACTAAATAAGACATGCCGTGTCGCATCCGAAGTAAAGGGGACAGTCGCCATGGGTGTTTACAAATGCAGACAAGGCGGTACCAAGGAGGGACTAACAACTCTAACAACAACTCACAAGCCAGCGTTAACGAAGGGCAATGACACAAGCCAATAAAAAATATTGGCAGAGAGTGGGCGGGGCTTCTCTTACATACTCCACTACAACAAGTCTCTCAGAGCAGCGCATGCGCCCTGACTCAGGCTCGACCTAAAAAATGGCATAGGAAATTGACTCTGTCTTTAAGCCTGTAGGAAAGTGGGTTTCTGTTACAGTAATCCCACCACTTTTTGCCAGATTTCTGATGAACTTTGACTTGATGTGCCCTGGGTCCCTGCCAATCAGGTTTCCAGGACCTGTGTTCTTTCCAAAACTGTACATTTGTATCCACAATTGGCACCCCTCTGGCCACATGAAAGTCCCATTTAAAAGGTACCAGAGGTACCAAGGGTACTGTGACCAGGGAAGGCCTATAAGGGCTGCAGCACATATTGTGCCACCCTTAGAGGTCCTGTACCTTAACACATACACACTGCCATTGCAGGCTGCATGTTTTGGTGCAGAGAAAAGGGAAGAGTTGACATGCCTGCAACCCACTGCCTATTGTATAGATACGTCACCCCTCTAGCTAGGTGCACTATACCACTGGTGAGGGTACAGTTGCATGACCACTGTACCCCTACAGTGTCTAAGTCCATTCTTAGACATTGTAAGTGCAGTAAAGCCATAAAGAGTACGTGGTCTGGAAGTTTGTCTTTACGAACTCCACAGCACCATAATGTCTTTACTGAAATCTGGGAAGTTTGGTAGCAAACTTCTCAGCATAATAAACCCACACTGATGCCAGTGTGAGATTTATTATACAATGCACTCAGAGGGCATGTTAGAGATACTCCCTGAAAAACAGCCAGCCTCTGGTGGGTTACCTGACTGGAAAACACCAGCCTGCCACCATGAGACAAGTTTCTGGACCCCTGGGGTGGGAGCCTTCGCTACCTGAGCCCAAAAACAAAGCCTTTCCTGGGCGGAGGTGTTCACACCTCCTCCAGGTCAGGAAGAGCCATCTGGGACAGGGGAGCTTCAAAGGCCTTGCTGCTTTTGCAATGCGACCCACAGCCTCTCCTGCTATCAGGAGCAGGCCCCCTTCCTGTCTCACCCCCTTTTTGGCAGGAATACAGGCAGGAAAAATTAGAACAGCCCAGGTGTGCTCACCTCTGCCAACCCCACCCCTCACTTGGGGGAGGCGAGGTGGAGCCCCCTCTTTAGTGCCCCCCATCTTGGAGATGGCAGGCACTCTCCAATCAGGATTAGGGATTGTGCCTAATCCCCCATGTGGGGTGAGCACACCAAGGGTGTAGTCACCCTGAGGGCAGTAGCCCATTGGCTGCTACCTCGAGACCCCTAAAACGCCCCCTAAATACAGTATTTAGGTGGCAGCACTGAACCCAGAAGGCAGATTTCTGCAACCTACGAAGAAGGTTGGAAGAAGTCGAACAGCAGATGGAGACTACAGAGAAGAACTGACTTGGCCCCAGCCCTACCGGCCCTTCTGCAGTTTCCGGAGATCCTGCACCAAAAGTCGACTTGTCCTGCAGCCAGCGACCTCCAAACCCCATGGGAGGACTGACTGCCTTCAACAAAGACCGGATCTCCTGCGAACAGCAGCTCTGTTCAAAAGAAACTCCAAAGACAGACTCTAAGCCTGCTGAGGACGAAGAAACTCGACTCCTGGAACCACCACTGCACCCGTCGCCTACGGCCTGAGTTCAAATGGACCACTGGTCCCAGCGAGGTCCCCCAGTGCCCCAGAGTCCAAGTCCACTGTGGGGTGACCCTTCCTGGACTCCCCGACTTCGCCTGTAGCCTCTGCACAGAGACCCCCCAACCGCAAGTGGCCCGGTTAGGTAAAATCTGACCTCAAAAGGCACCCCTGCATCCGGCCACCCTGCACCCTGGAGAAGAGGACCTGATGTGCACCAGAGGTCCCTGAGCCCTCCAACTTACCTGCCCTGCTGTTGGTTCCTCCCGGAAGACTTCCTGGACCGAGCCTGCAGCCAAAATCCCAAACAGGCAATCTCTATAGGATTGCATTGGGCTCCCGCCCCTCCTAAGCCCCCTGCACCTGGCTGGTGGTGTGGACTTGATGCTTCCTGGGGATCCCCTTTGCCCTGACCTTAACCCTAGGAGCTTGGCTCTCAAAACCAAGTGGCCTGCCCGTGAGCAGCCCCCAACCAAAGTGCCCCCTAGACTCATTGGCTGACATTGGCATCCTGCACTCTGCACTCAGCTGCCCTATTGCTACTGGTGGGGCAATTTGAGTGCCTACCTGGACCTTGGGGAACCTTAGTCCTAACCCCCAAAACTCCCTCTTGTAAGACATTTACTTACCTGTAAAACCGATAACCATTTTTATCCCTTAGGAGCTCATGAGATTGTGGGCTTAAAAATGTTCTGTGTTTAACTGATGTTTGTATGGAGAAAAGATATCTAAACTGCAAAGTCTAAATAGTCTTACTTACAGTGTATTGTAAGAACCTTAAGGGTGGTATCTGGGCATACCACCCCCAATACTCAAAGTAATCCAAAAGTAACTAAAAAGTATTCTAAAAGTAATTATTGTATAATGGAAACTGCTTTCTGAATCAATGCCAACCTGTAACTATTGCAAACGTCAATCCTAACTGTATTTCATTGTGAAATCCTGCATTCCAAGTATATTTTACCTACCTGTACCAAGTCCTGCTTGGTTCTAGAAATAAAATACAAGTATACCTTTTTTTTTATACTTCCCCAATTGGTCTGGATTCAGTCTGAGTGTGTGCCATCAGCCTTGATTGAGTGGATACAATAAATGCTTAACACACCCTCTTGATAAGCCTAGCTGCTCGCGCACACTACCACAAAGAGAGCTGTTAGTACTTACCCAATTTAGCCTCTGCTATGCCTCTGCTATACCTCTGGGGACTCCCTGGACTCTGTGAATGCTATACCTTACTTTGGTATAGTATTTACAGAGCCAGCTTCCTACAAAGCCCCTCTGAAAACATTGCCTAGCTCTACCTGTGACCCGTCCACCCCTTGAAGGGCTATCTCGATTTTTCAGTGTGGCCAAAAGATGGCTTTATTGGTTCCGCAAGTCTCTTATAAGAATAAAGAAATGTAAATACAGATTACATACATGTATACTTACAGGGGCTTTGAGTTATCCCTCATCATTCATTGGTCTGTTCAGCTTTTTATCACATTTTGTTTCTTCCAAGCACAACATACATTATGGGGTGGTGGGGTGAGCCTACTCATGCTGTGAGCTTTGTTGCCCTGTTATTGGTGGCATTTTGCCTAATCTCCTGTGCACATCTGCCTAAAAAGATGCACACTTCAGTGCCACAGCTGGTGGGCTAACATTTTCCTTTGCTAATGTTTTTTTTCTATCTATCCCTAATACTATCTCATTTTCTCAGCCATTCTTGTGTGTTTCAACTATTAGCCCTATCCATGAAAAAGTAGTAACTCTGCAACCATAGAAGTACCTCTGCATAGGAATGCTGATCAACTGCTCTTTGTTGTTCACCAACATTCCCCTAGTACACCTTGGAAAGTATGTGTACTTCTGTCCCATGTAGTCATGTTCCCTTTGTGCAGAGTTGTGCTTAGTGTAGAATTATGCGCAGGTGGGAAAAAGCTTTCTGTGTAAATACACAATATTTCATTTTTTTTATTTTTTTTTATTCTTTTTATTGAATATAAAAGGCACATTTACATCATTCAGATTGTTCAAAACACGGTCATCATATGTTAGATATTGCAACCTCTGATCAGTACAGCTGTAGATATATATTACATTCACATACACATCAATACATCTATTAGCACCGATAACGTTATGGCAGTTCTGGTTCCGGAGGTAACGTTGGTATTTCACAGATTCCTCCTCTGTAAGTGTTCCATCCACCCCACAGTTTAATCCATTTTTTGGGGCAACCCCTTCGTATATATACGGTTCTTTCTGCCATCATGGCCTTGTCCATATCTCTGCACCAGCTCGCACACGTCGGCGCCGTCATCGCTCCCCACTGCTGAGCAATACCCCTCTTAGCCTGCATCATTCCCAGCGTCGCCCATATCTGCTCCATAGTACTAAGATCTGTCGCTTCCCAGATATTTAGGAGACATCGTTTGGGGTCAGGGGGAACCGGCTTTCCGCTAACCCTAGTGATAGTGCTCATGACGGATTTCCAGTAGGACTGTATTATGGGACATTCCCAAATTGTGTGGAAGAAGGTACCAATCTCCCCACATTGTCGCAGGCAGAGCTGGGTAGGAGCTTTTCCTATTTTATAAAGCGTGGTTCTTGTATAGTATACTCTGTGAAGTATTTTAAGCTGTATTAACCGCAGCTTAGAAGTGATCACAACCTCTCTGGGGGACGCTAGCGCTTCCTGCCAGTCGGTGTCGTCTAGTTCACCCACCTCCCCCCCCCATTTGTCCCTAAGCCGCTGCAGGGGATCGGGCATATTGTTGATGATCTTACGGTATGTCATGGAGATCGCCTTTGTGGTCATATGGTCCGTTAGCAGTCTATCCTCCAATGGTGAGGCCTCGGGTGGTGTGGTGCCAGGGGGGATCACTGCCTCTAGAGCATGTTTTATCTGATGGTATCGGAAGAGCTCCGTTGATGCCATCTCATACTGTTGTTGAAGCTGTTCAAAGGGGATCATTGTACCCCGTACCCAGAGGTCCCCCACCCTGGATATCCCTATGTCATCCCAACGTTTGAAGCCTTTGCTCCTGGCCAGCCTGCCCAGCCTTCCCAATTTGTCCGTAGTCCACAAGGGTGTTGCCTGTGTTATCTTACCATGCCAGCCTAATGTTTTACACACGATGGTCCACACTTGGAGCACGTGGTTCGTTGGGTTTACCAGGATATGGGTCTTGTTATAGAGTGCTCAGTACAGGCCCGCCTCACCCAGTTCTAATCTATCAAGGCCGTAAGCCGGGTCTGTATGTGGGACATGGAGCCAGTGATTAAGAATAGTTAATTGAGACGCCCAGTATTATACTTGGCTGCTTGGGAGTGCTATACCTCCATCATACCAGGTGCGGAACAACTTTGCCATAGCTATGCGTGGCGGTTTATTATTCCACAGGAGTTTCGTGAGTTCTGCGTCTATTGTACGGAAGTAGGACTGGGGGACCTGGAAAGGGGTGTCTTGGAGGGCATATAAAAATCTTGGTAGTGCCATCTTGAAGAGGGCCGCTTTCCCTAACAGTGTTAGTGGGAGTGTTTGCCAATGTTTCGTTTCCGTATGCAGTCTGCGGAGAGGAGCTTGAAGGTTTAGAGCCATGAAGGTCCCCGGGTCATGAGTGATGTGGATACCCAAGTATTTAAAGGTGTTTCCTGCCAACGGTATAGGGCACCTGTCAGGGAGCGTTGGTGGAGATCCCCTTAGTACATACATCACAGACTTGGTCCAATTAATCGTATATCCTGAGTGCCTACCATACGAGTCACAGATGTCCAATAAACGCGTGAGAGATCGTTTAGGAGAGGCCAGGTAAAGAAGGACATCATTGGCGTATAGGGAGACCCGGTCTTCGCAGCTCTCCGTCCAGCGGAGTCCGCGAATGACTGGGTCCTGTCGCATCCAGGCCGCTAGGGGCTCCAGGATAAGGGCGAACAGGAGCGGGGACAGCGGGCAGCCCTGCCTAGTGCCGCGATTCAGTGGGAACTCGTTGGATTTATGTCCGTTGGCTACGACATGTGCGAGAGGGGCAGCATAAAGCAGTTTCACCCAGGCGATGAATTTAGGCCCAAATCCAAACTTCACTAGGACTGCGAATCGGAAAGGCCATTCGACCGTGTCAAAGGCCATTTGGGCGTCTAGGGAGACGATAATTGCGTCCTCTTGTATAGTGTGTTTACGACCCAGCACACTGTGGAGACGCCAAAGGTTGAGGGCTGTATTTTTACCTGGCATGAAGCCTGTCTGGTCTGGGTGTATCAGTGTGGTTAGATGTGGTGTGAGTCTATTGGCCAGGGATTTGGCCAGGATTTTGGCTTCAGCGTTAATCAGAGATATAGGTCTGTAGGATGTATACTTTTGAGCCGGTTTGCCGGGCTTTTTAATGGCCACTATCCTCGCTATCCGTTGATCCCGACGGAGTTCTCCTCTGTCCAGAGCAGCCTCATACATGGTTACGAGGTGGGGTGTGAGTATTGTCGCATTTCTTTTGTACCACTCGATGGGTATGCCGTTTGGGCCCATGGCCTTCCCTAATTGGAGATTCCCGATGGCGATCGCTATCTCCTCCGTGGAAAGTTCCACTTCTAATAAGTGAGACTCCACTTCCGTAAGTTTGGGAAGTTGGATATCATGTAGGAAGGCCTCGGCGTCTGCCTGTGTTATTGTAAGCACCGAGGTATATACCTCTTCATAGTGGCGTGCTAAAAGATCCACCACTTCCTGTGGGTTTGTAACCATTTGTCCTGTAGGGAGCTGCAGTTCAGCAATCCATCTGTCTGCCTTGTCCCGTTTGTCGAGCCATGCCAGGAGTTTACCGGCTTTATCTCCGACTTCATAGACAGTGTGCTGAGTCGCGGAGAGTCGCGACCGCGTCTCCTCCCATAAATAGTCCCTATATTCTTGTTTCTTGAGAAGCAGCCTGTGGGCGGCCTCTTCCGAGGGGTCTTGTCCGTGGGCCTTTTCCCGGTCGTCGATTTCCTTCTCTAGTGTCATCACTGTCTGGGCTGTTTCCTTTTTGTGGTGTGTAATGAGGGAGATAGCTTGTCCGCGGAACACCATTTTACAGGCTTCCCATAGGACCAGCGGAGATGTGACCGAAGACGTGTTTTCATGAAAGTATAATTTGGTCTTAGCCCCTTTCCAATTTTTGCATTTTTAAGATATCCCGGATAGATTGGGAATATGCGTTGCTGTGAGGCAGTGTGCCTCGTGTAGAGAACGCTGAGAGGGGAATGGTCAGAGATACCTCTCGGTAAGTGTGTAACATCAAGGACATTTCTGTGTTCCCCTGCTGGTATCAGTATGTGATCGATCCGGGATAGACTGATATGTGCTCCAGAATGGTATGTGTACTGACGTGCCTGTGGATAGCGTAGTCGCCAAACATCTATGAGGCCCAAGGTGTCCAAAAAATCTGCCAAGCCAGTGCGTGTCTGGTGCTGTGGTTGGAGGGGGGGTTGCGATCTAGGGTATCATCCAGTGTTGCATTGAGGTCGCCGCCTATTATTAAATTACCTTGTGGGAGCTGAAGCAAAAACGTGCTGAGCGCTGGAAGTGCGAGTGAGTGGAGTGCGGGGGGGATGTACACCGAGACTATATTGACAACCCGACCTTCCCATTGGCATGAAATGGCCGCAAAACGGCCTTGATCGTCGGTGTGAGTGCTGTGTATAATAATCGGGTGTTGTTTTCGGACTAGAATTCCTACCCCCGGGAACCTGACGTAAATTCTGAGTGTATCGCTAGTCTAAAGCCCCATCTGTCTAGAGCTTTACAGGTCGTTCCTGTCAAGTGGGTTTCTTGAATTAAGGCTATTGCTGGTGCCTTCCGCTTTAAATATTGTAGAACCAGCCCCCGCTTAAGCTTGTCTCGGAGACCGTTGACATTCCAGGAGATTATAGGCAAGTGCTGTGGGCGTTGTGGTGCCACAGTAGAGGAGTCAAGCGGTCTGATCATGGATAATATGAGAGAAGAGTGCTGTGTAATGCGGAGTTTTCTACAGTTTGTACTGAACCGTGTGTGTATGGATATAGTGTGCCAGTGAACAAACAACAATAAACATTACAAAGAATACAATAAAAAATTTCCCCAAAAATTTGTAGTCCCAACCCCCTCCCTGCAAGACGGATTCAGAACTACCCGCCACCCCAACTTTGCAGAGTGCCTAAGTCCCATCACCCGGTACCTTTGTAGGGGGAGAGGAGAGCTCTTGTGGCGGTTCCCCCGGGGGCTATCCGAGAGATATCGCCTACCTGGTGAGCAATCAAATCATGCTCTGACAACAGCATAAAGTTTGGCCACCCATGCGGGTCTTCAGAGAAGGGATAGATCTATACCACCCACTGTGGCAGCAGGTTACCATACCAGATTGTATCTGCATTTATGCGGGCGCCAGTAGTTCAGTCAGAGAACCTGCCATTTCACAATGTCTCACGGCTATCAAGCAGGTTTAAGTCACGCCACACCAAACAAGAAAGGTGCCTGCAAGGTTCATTTAGTCCTCTTGTCGCTGTCTTTCCGTCGCTGACGTCAGTTCCGTTGTCTCCGGTGATTGCGATCCTTCAGCTCTTCGGTTGTTGTTTCGTCCCGGTTTTCCACGAGTTGGGGCCTGTCGCCAGCCATCAAGCCAGTCCTGCGCCTCTTCCGGTGTGGGGAAAAACCATGTCTTTCCATCCGCCACTACTCTGAGTTTTGCGGGGAACATCATAGAGTATTTTAGTTCACGTTTTCTGAGTTCTTGTTTTACTGCGATGAAAGTCCGTCGCTGCTTGGCCACCGCTGCCGTATAGTCCGGAAAGAAGGAGATTGTACTTTGTAGGTAACGGATCGGGGGGGCTGCTCTGGCTGTTTGAAGGATAACGTCGCAGTCCCGAAAATTGAAGATACGGGCCAGTATGGGCCGAGGGGGTGCGCCCGGCTTGGGTTTGCCCCCAGGAACCCGGTGGGCCCGTTCAACTGAAAAATAGTTAGAGAGTCCTCTGGGTTGTAGATGATTTTTGACCAGGTCCTCTACAAAGAGGTCCATCGCAGGGTCCCCTTCTCCTTCCGTACACCCACGATACGGACGTTGTTGCGGCGGGAGCGGCCTTCATAATCGTCAAGTTTCGCCGCCATGATCTTACTGTCGGCCTCCAACTGTTTGACTTGCTTCTTCAAAGCTGCCGTGTCAGAGTGTAGTTCGGTGGTCGTGGTTTCTACCTCGGTCACTCGGGAGCTTAGGTTTCTGAGGTCGGCATGTATTAGAGCGAGTTCAGTGGTGACAACGTCGATGCGGGATTCCAATGATGAGTGGACTTTGTTTAGTGTGGACATGATATCAGTCAGTGTGATCTCTTTCTCTGTGGTGGGGTCCTTGCCGGCCGCGGCCTCTGTTTCAGTGCGATCGCTCGGGTTCTGCTCCGATTGGGATAGGCGTATTTTTCCAGCTTGTTTTGTTGGGTCACTCGCTGGCCACGGCCCCCCATTGCGCCTAGCTCCGTCGGTGAAGATCAGGACCGTCTACTGTGAGCTACTAGCCGATGGTACTCACCGCCGCCTGCCCGTATCGTTGTACCACGTACGCGGCCTGTCGGGTTTCCCACCGGCTAGCTGCAGTTTCGACTGCGCTGTTAGTAGGAGCGAAGTTTATCTTCTACGTTTATGAGCCGTCTCTCTGGACCGTTTTCAGTTGTTGGAATCTGTGTCATCTAAAAATGGTGGTTGCATTCGGGTGTGCCTCTCCTTTAATCGTGGGGAAGCTGATGCAGTGAGCGCTTCTGGGTGGTCCGCTGTAAGACTGTCGGGGTCTGCAGCTGATCTAGGGCCCTTTCGCCTATCACTGGGGTCAGCGCTCCTGCCAGTTCCGGATAGATCCACAAAGTACGTTGCTGGCCAGAGAGGGTCGCCTCATAGGGCCCCACAGTCCTCCTACGGCCTTGAGGAGGTCAGTATCGCGGTCACCCTGTGCGTGTGTGCGGCCCCGCGACCTACCTGGTGTCTGAAGCAGCGCGGTTCCTCTCGCCGCAGGCTGTTAAGCAGTACAAGTCGGGGCCTCCGCAGTATGATTTCGGCGCCACGAAGCCAGAAGCCTCACCGTGCAGGAGGAGGGCCGGGAAGCCTCTCCGTCGATGTCAGGAGAAGATTCGCAGCACCTTTGATCGTTTGCCGCGCACCGCGCCCCGCAGCTCCCTGGAACCGTGGATGCTGGAAGCGGCCGCCGGGTGCTGTTAGCAATCGAGGTCCCGGTCGCCTCGTGGTGGTAGGCCGCACTTTGCTCCGTCACCGTCCGAGTGCATAGGCGGCAGTTGGTGCGCCTCAGGAAGCACTCGATTGGGGCCACGGGAGTTCCAGGCGCCCTCCCACGCAGAGATGTCCGGTATGAGGCACGGATGAGTGTGCAGATAAGATTTTAAGCCACCGGGGGTTCGGAGCTCCTCTAGGCTGCGGCCATCTTCGTCAGCTGCCACAATATTTAATTTTTGTTAAAGGGGAAAGCCCTTCTCCTGCACCCAAATCAAATTTGGAGGTGATCCATTCTTTTCATCCTGCAATAGGACTTATTATAATGCCTGGCTGGAGTAAATTTCCAACCTTTTTGAGTGTGTAGAGGAGCCATATTGCTGCCTGGGATTGCCCACAATTGTAGAAAAGGGTGAGCCAATAAATTAACAGCGAGAGCTGAGCTAAAGTTTCTTCACAATTCAAAAAAAGCTTGTTTCTTTAATATGTTGAAGCTTTTATATTAATAAGTCACATTATAGCACTGAACCATCGCTGAGCTATAAGCTAAGAAAGTTGTCAGCTAAAACCTTATGTGGCCCAGATTATTATAGAGCAACATTATAGTCTATTGAATAAAACGCAATAGATTTTTTTTACAACTGATATTCTGAACTCACATATTTGAAAGTGCATTCATAGGCGGTGATGAAGAAAGAAGAGTTCTGGTGAAATTAAATATTTGTCTAAGACAACAGAATTTAAACGGGGAAGCCACGATTTATCCAAATTTTCTGGATTCAGTTTGTGCAAATCCTCCAGTAAATGGGTATCTATTTGTCTTTCCCTTTCTGCATTTTTAATATAATGTGAATTTGGAGTGCTTTACATGAGCACCAGTTACATTCATTGTTTATAGGCATGGGCCCATTCGCCCAGAATCACAGGGTGTGGATCCGATGCCGAGACTCGAACCTGGCTCCCCAGTTCCAAAGTCGGCAGCTCTGTCCGAAAGGTCACATCCTGCATGGAGGGATAGATGCAGGCAGAAGCCACATGAAATCTCGGCTTATTATGGGCTCGAGGTTCCAACAGGATCTTGAGCATATGCTTGAGGCTCGAGCGTGGCTCAAGCTTTCAGTGTCTTGCCCACTTCTACACAAATGTATATATTTGTGAGTGTTCTAATAATTTCAAGGCAAACCATATTTTTAGTGGCGGTTGGTGACCGACAAAAATGGTAAGAGTGACATAATATTCCAGAAAAGCACATACAAATAAACATTTAAAAATGAAAAAAGAAAAGAAACTTACCTTAGCCTGCAGCACGTTCAAAACCCAGCTCCAGACTCCTCGAGCGCTAGGTCCCACAGGTCCTTATCAACTCAACATACTGCTCTCATGCTGGATTGGCTGGCTGCCTCAACGCTCTGAATGGCACTGGAGGCCTATGACTGCTCTCCATCCGGAAAGTTTGAATTGCACATGTTGGTTTGGCCATAGCAAGGTTCCGGCCAAACCGACCTGTGCACTTCAAACTGAAGGGGCCACTCGTCATTTCTGCCATTCAGCACCAATTACGCACTGGCCCTGGCCTCTCGGTTCTGCAGAATGCTGCAAAAATAAAATGGTAATAAAATACTTTTATTACCATTTTATTTAAAATCCTTTTATTACTATTTTATTTTATTCCAGCTTTGTGAGCAGCAGTGGGGGGAGCGGCGCTGCTCCACTCCTATGGACGAACTGCCGCTGCATATTTTAAAATTCTCGCTTCCACCCCTTTTTGTGGTATTTTTATGGCAGAGACATTTGCAGTAATAATATCCATTTATTGCATTAAGAAATCCCTTAGTAAGTTTCTGGCAGGCATAAATAGAGGCATTTTCGCCGCAAATGTAGAGCATCTTTCTGAATAGGTGCCCTAGCTCTTCAGATTGCAGTAATTCCAAATCAGTAGTGCACCTATAATCCTAATTTACCATAATGTGCTTTAAAACTAAAACAGCTTTTACACCTGTTGTAAGCACACTTGCCTGCTAGAAAGCACCTGTACTGGTTTATTAAAATTATCTGCTGTGGGTAATTTTCTTTTAGATTTAAAATGTTTATTGATAGCCTATGGCAGGGCTTTAAGTGGGATGAAAAACCTGGGGGGGTCTCTCAAAGGGGCGTGGCCATTGTAATTAAGGGCGTGGCTTAAAACCACATAAGCTAAAAATCTGTGCATGGCATAGTGTACCGCCCGACTTGTATTTTGCTGTTTCTGTCATTGCATCCAGATATATGATACAACAAGTAACTTCATACCTACAAGTCAGGACTATTGGCTTTCTCAATGGTTGTTATTTACCTAAGATAAAAAAGCAGCAACTATGGCTTGTATATAATATTGAAAAAGCTTCCACTTCAACCCTGGTCACACCACGACAATGTTGCTGCTCCTGAGTTTCAAAAAGAGAAGGGAAATGCAGAGAGAAAATGACTCTCTTTAAAGAACTTCCCTTCCCCTAGAACACTCACCTGGCATGACGTCATGCCGTAACTTCTCCATTAGTGAGAAGTGAGCAGTGTGAGCACGCACACATCGATGTGCCTTGTGTCACTGCAGTCCGGAAAAAAACGGACCGCCTGTGCCAGGGCACAAAACAGAGCCCGATAGAGACCCGTTTCGAGGCTCCCTTTAAAAAACTGCCGGTGCTCAGCACCGGTGAGACCCGGCCCACTTAAAGCCCTGGCCTATGGTAACTATGTTTAAATGCAAGCATGTTTTATTTTTTTTATTTTTAAAGCATTTGCATAGAATAAAAAAATAAAATAAAGAAAATTAACTATCACTCCAGCTTTCCAAAGTCCTTTGGCTTTGCAGTGCCTTTTACTACATAGCAGTTTCCCCTTCAGCTGCTGTGGGGTTTTCCTCACCAGCACAGTAAAGACTCCTTTTGCCCCTCATTGCTGAACCCACACAAAAGGTGAAAAAACCCTGCATGATCAAACAGCGGGGAATGTGCAAGCAAGAACAAATGAAGGAAAGAATTAATGGCACATCTGTTGGTTTCCCATATGGTACGCAGTATATTCACGCTATAGTTTGGAACACGGTTTTCATAGAAACAGGGAATCGTGACTACATCATCAAGGCCTAAAATGACAAGCATTGGCATAGCCAATAGGTCTCGCCTTTGGGACCTTATAAGAGTGTGCTGGGGGCCTCAGTCTGTATGGATGGACTGTAGAGTGTGCTGGGGGGCTGCAGTCCGTGTGGATGGACTGCAGAGTGTGCTGGGGCCTAAGTCCGTATTGATGGAGTGTAGAGTGTGCTGGGGGACGCAGTCCGCATGGATGGACTGCTGAGTGTGTTGGGGCCGCAGTCCGTATGGATGGAGAGTAGAGTGTGCTGGGGACCTCAGTCCGTATGGATGGAGAGTAGTGTGTTGCGGCTGCAGAGTATGCTGGGGGCCGTAGTCCGTATGGATGGACTGCTGAGTGTGCGGGCGGCCGTAGTCTGTGTAGATGGACTGCAGAGTGTGCTGGGGGCCTCAGTCCGTGTGGATGGAGTGTAGAGTGTGCTGGGGGCCGCAGAGTGTGCTGGGGGGCCTTAGTCTGTATGGATGGACTGTAGAGTGTGCTGGGGGCTGCAGTCCATATGGATGGGCCCTAGAGCATGCTGGGGGCCGCAGTCCCCAGGCTTACACCGTACGGGGTACTATCACAGCGTGTTTTGCTGTGCTTCTGTTCTTATTTTTCCATGCATTATTGGACGCCGTGTTTAACGACAGGTCACTGCACACAGCTGTATTTTACTGCTCTGTATTTCATCTACTTACCCTGTATAGAGTTCTGCAGCAGGTCTTTCTTCGGTACCTTTGATGCATCATGTTGTCCTCTGTGTATTCTGTTGTATCTTCCGTGTGGCCCTCCACAGTACAGCTTTCTGTTTCATTTACTGTGTGTGCACTGTCGCACTCTTGAGCATTGTGCTTTTCTGCATTGTAATGTTTTGTACAGATCGCCTTCAGTTGCGCATGTTCAGTTATCCTGCATGTTTTGGTATGCCTATGTGTCCCCTTTGTGCAGTTGTGCTGGTTTTAAATGAGTCAGTTGAACTCTGCGAGTTGCGTCTTCGGATGTCTGTCCGGCATCAAACGGGGGCCGCCTGTTCTCAGACACGGCCTTTTGAAGGGCTGTTGTGTGTGATGAGGATGCAACGAAACGTCTGGGCATAATGTGGACTTGTGCCCATGCACGCGGTGTCTTTTGTACAAATCTTTGAATCCAAAACATGACAAAGGTATCTCGTGAAGCACTCGGAAGCCCCGCCTGTCTCGAGGTTGCCTATATGACGTCATGTTGGTGTAAAGCGCCTAGGGCCTGTTTCAAGCAGATCACAAGGCCCCTTTAAAAAGATCTGTATAGGTAAGCAGCCATTTACGTGAAGTTACCCGGGGCCTTCGGTGTGTGTCTGTTTGTGTTTCTTTGTGTGTGTGTCTGTTTGTGTTTCTTTGTGTGTGTGTCTGTCTGTCTGTCTGTGTGTGTGTCTGTCTGTCTCTGTGTGTCTGGGTGTGTGTCTGTGGGTGTGTGTCTGTGTGTGTGTCTGTGGGGGTGTGTGTGTCTGGGTGTCTGTAGGGATAAACAGCGTTTACAACGCTGTCATCACATCGCGTAACTATTACAACGAGGTCGTTACAATGACCGCGTTGTTAGAACGAGATGCCTTTACAAAGCAAGTCATTAGATCGACCTGCTGTAGGGGGCGCTCTAACCTAAGGAATAGTATAATTTACTATTCCAACACCTTCCATACTGTTGCACAGGCTGGAGTTGGAATAGTAAATTATACTATTCCTAAGTCAAGCGTGCCCCCTACAGCAAGTCGATCTAATGACTTGCGATGTAAAGGTATCGCGTTCTAACAATGCGGTTGTTGTAACGACCGCGTTGTAATAGAACGCGATGTTATAGCATGCGATGTAACATGCTATATTCGTCTGTGGGTCTGTCTGTGTGTGTGGCTGTGTGCGTCTGTCTGTGTGTGATCGTCTGTGTGTGTCTGTGGGTGTATCTGTGGGTGTGTCTGTCTGTATGTGTCTGTGCCTGTGTGGGTGTCTGTGTGTGTGTGTGTGTCTGTGTGGCTGTGTGTGTGTTTGGCTGTGTGTGTCTGTCTGTGTATGTGTCTGTGTCGGTGTGTGTGTGGCTGTGTGTCTCTCTGTACTGTGTGTCTGTCTGTGTGTGTGTGGGTCTGTGTGTCTGTGTGTGTCTGTGTGTGTGTGTTTTACCCCCGAGGGCCATGTCTTCCCACCAAGCTCTTCTCGGAGGAGGGGGAAGGGGGCAAACAGCCATGGACACATTGGAGGGGATTGGGGTGCATGAGTAGAGAAACACCCACTTAAATGCAGCAAGGAGCACCCAAGCCCTCAGAACATTTAAGAATTGTGAATACTCTGGGCCTCCCAAAATCACCTTAAATTTGACCCCATGATATACAAAAAAGAAATCTACTTTTTTACCCCGTCTGTTTTTAGAATAAATTGCCAGGCGTTTTCTTATATTAAAAACGCCGTTTTATTCACATTTAGAGTGAACCAATGCTATTTTACAGCGCTGAGTTAGAACTTAAAAAAAGCATTGGCATAGCAAATAGGTCTCGCTTTGGGACCTTATAAGTATTTAGTTATGCAACTGTTGCATGGCTAAACACTTATAAGGTCCCAAAGCGAGACCTATTGGCTATGCCAATGCTTGTTAATACTGGCGCACAGCCGTAAAAGTAACGCGGCCGTGAGAACATCAAAGCGGCCGCGAAAGTGAAAGTGATCGCGATCTCGATCAAGCGCGGCGAGCGATGCGCTTAATGAGCATGACGAGGAAAGCCATATGGCGCCTCTGCTCGTAAGCGCGCGCCCGCGCACATGCACTGTAGCTCTAGGCTGGCCATGGTAGCATTTTTTGAGCCCTCACTAAAAGTCTCGCCAGACCAGCGCATGCGCTGGGCAGGCAAGACCTAAAAATGGAGTGAAGCGTTACACTGAATTGCGTAAGCTTATTTTTGTTCAACTATAAAAGATATGTTAAATATTTTTATGGAATACGTAATTGCCAACAAGACATCCTGGCATTAAAACGTCTATTACTAAATTAAGTTAAGCAACAAACAAATGAGTTTTGAGCGTTTTATGAAAACCAGATGATTACTGGTAAGGCTCCAATGAGAAGGGAGAGAGTTCCACAATAAGCAAGCCATGTAGGAGGATGGTTGTCCTCCTGGGTTGAGCTTACAAATCCTTGGAGGAGTCAGTAGACAGGCTGTAGCTCAGCGCAAATTCCACATCGATACATGAGCTGTGATCAGATATTTAATAAAAGCGGGGGTCATCCCATAGATAGCTTCATGACAAATAGAGTGCTTTAAATTTGATTTGTCTTTCATTTGGTAACCACTGTAGGTCAAAGAGATCATGAGACCAAAACATGGTGCAGTAATTTCATTATAACTCTGACTGGCATAACCATTTTCCTCGAAACACGCAGAAGTAGAAAACATGGAGATGACAATTTTGTAATCTGCACTGAACAATCTAGATTATTGGCAAACATAAACTGCAGGATTAGAACTGAGTTTTCAGGAAAGGGATATTTTCCTAATGAAGAAAGCCAAATAGTAGCGACCCTAAGTCCCAGTTCCCAAGTTCCTATTTCGGACCAGTGTTAGCCCCTGGTCCCTTTGGTGCCTCTGCCAGCCAAACCTTTCAACTGTTACTAATCATTGGAGAGGTACAGACCCCTAGGCTTGATACCCCAAGGATCCTTGCTTTGTATACCAGCCTTCCCGGTGATAGTAGTCCCTCTGGTTGAACATTGACGTTGAAGATCGGTTGGAGCTATGACTGGCCTCCCTGAGATCTATGCAAAGTACCAACCAGCCGAGTCCTGGTGGTGACCCTGTTGGCCATACAGTGGTATTTTGACTTAAGAACAGTGCTTATGCCCTCTAAAACTAACACCTTATATGTTGCTAGAAATCCCTGTTTACTTTTTGGCTAGCAGGGTTTAAATGTTGAATACATTTTTGTGCTTTGTGACACTTTTGACAGTCTCTCCTTTTTGGGCTGAAACCTAGTGAGCTGTCCCCGCCTGCATCAAGCGCCCCAGCAAAACAGGAGAAAAGGGCGAAACAGGTAGCATTCTTCATACACTTGTTGCATTCTGTCTGCCACGTTTTGTTTGATTGGCAGCTGTAAAAAATAATCCTTTAAAAAGGACAAAGACCAGAAGGTGTGCGGCGACAGCTGAGAACTACAAAAACACTGCTTTATTGTGAACTATAGCTCTTTCCATCATAAATGCTGTAAAAGCGGTTTGAGTTATATTCTAGCCTCAGGTCCTACCTGGATGGGATCTTCTGCGTTTTGTTCAATTTTACTGCTCTACTTTATGCTGTTGCAAATAAATGCATATGCTTTTTGTACCATATAGTAGTTATAAATCTTTCTCACCGCCTGTAGTAAAATCGACTTCTCGATCACACCACCCCTTGGAAAGTAAAAAGCCAATATGAAATATTGTCATCCAGCGAGCAGTGCAGTAGTAACCAAGGGCTTGGGACAACAGTGTTGAACAGACGAATACTCTCCAGAAGATTGTCTAATAAAGGCCTTACAATGTCCTTGAAATAAGTCACACATGTATTTTATTATATGAAAATAACAGCAGATTTTTTACACAGTACTGTGAGGACGTGGGACGTAAACAGTGAAAAGAGCCATACCAATGTCTTTAAGCCACGATCGATGCAGGGGAAACGAGTGATCCCGACAGCTTGCACCTACAGCAGAGATGGCAGGCTCATTGCAGCTGGTTGTCAGGATGGAACGATCCAGATCTGGGATAGAAATATTAATGTAAGTTGTTGCAAAATTGCATTAATAAAAATGGTTGCAATTTAAATATAATACAACTCAAAATGTTATGTGTACATCACTCATTTTGTTTTTTGTTAAACTTGATCTTTGAATTTGGTGGAAGAAATAATGTTATTTATCTCTAAAGCTGCTGATCCTACATTCTTTCCAAGTACTAAAATCAACAATTATCACCTATATATTTGCAGATAAAAACAATAATGTGCTCTACGGAGTGTACTTTTCATGGCACAATGCTTTTATATGATAATGTTTTTGTGCGGAATCTCTAGATGCAAGAAGTTTGCTTTGCATTGCGATGGGAACAGGGTGAGATTAAGCACGTGTCTTGGGTAAGATAGGAGCAGGTTTCAGACTTTCTTACGGTGCTGGTCTTACCAATGCACTCCATACCAGCCTCTGGTGATATATCTTTGGTCTGGCCAGGCCCACACTTTGAGGCTTGTTTGCCACTGGCATACCGGTCAAGAGTACATGTATGCCATGGACCCAGTTTCATTAAGAGTCTGAATCCCATTATGACAAACTAGAATTTGACACTGACGATTACAGGTAACACATGCAGATTCCATTAGATGGGTTTTGAATGCTTAAAGCGAGAAACTGACCTCAGCAGTCCTGCTGTTATGCTAATGCATAGTAGGAGTTTCCTCATCAATCAGAGTGAAGCATGACAAAGATCCATACTCTCGCCTTGGTAAGTTTTAGACGTGGACCAGTGACTTCATATCCGAAGCTAAAACAAACTTGTACAAAGCTCTGCTGCTGCTTAAGCACACTAAAGACGGGCTCCAGTAAGACACCTGCATTGCATACCAGGGTCACAGGAAGTCTCTTTAAGGCATTAGGTAATGACTGCTTACTCGAATGCTGAACTAACCCCAGGTAAGTCTCAGATCCCACGGTCATCTGTTCTATCCTGTCAAGGTTCAGCCCTTACCAGTTCGCTACTTTGGACAAGCGGGCTGCAGGATGCCTCATGACCACAGTCGAATGAGATCTTGCACTGATCGAGGTATTGCAGAAACATCTTCCACATGCTATTCTGTATTATGTAATTGAGCATATTCTTAGATTCAGAACTTCCAATTCTCAATCATCGAGCACTGCTGCATCATAGTGGCAGGATTAGAAATTCTATAGATGTTTGGTAGAGCTTGTACACCTGGTACCACATTCTTGCATGTATATCATATGCAGGCACGTCCACCATGACCTCTGCAGGTGCACACACTCCCCATCTCTAAATCCTTTGCCCAAGTCCATTGGACTGGGTAGAATACCTTCTTTAGGATCTTCTCAGGGTCCCAACTAAGTTTTTTCTCTACATTTTCTTGTAGTTTTTTTCGATTCCTCCTTTTCTCCAGCTAGTGTGGCTTGCTTTGCACCTATATGGTTTAAAGTGATGTGCATCTTGCCACTCGGTGTTTGCTGCAGCTATCTCACATAACCACTATTTCTCCTGGTTAATGAACATAGATACGATTCACGCTAATGCTTTGTGTGCTGTCAACTGTACGTTGTCCTGTCTGGCCTGCGTGGAGGGCAAAGGTGGATATATCTCAAAGGAGACATTGGACTTCATCAGTCTGAGGAAAAACAAAAAGGTGAATATGTGGGCTCTGAAACAGAGCACACACCACTGACCATCCTTTCTGGCATCCAGGGCCCCCTACCCCACCCCATGGACATCCCACTTCCATGAGAAGGTCACACTTACTTGCCCAACAAAAGTGGTACAAGTAACTCTGAGGATTGTGAAAATATCATGACTAGGCTATGGGGGGCAAGCAGGCCTCCGGCGTTAGAGGACTGGAAAGAAGATCTAGATTTGGGCCAGCTGGAGGAACAGACAATATACCGCTCCCGGTGCTGCACGCGTAAATTTGGGAAAATATGGGGGCCATCGATGGAATACCGGGGTATAACTAACCAAACTGTGGGGGGGGGCTGGTCATGTCTAAGAGACACAGCTAGGACCGGAGGGAACCTGGGACTAGCTCGGCAGCAACGAGAGTTTCACAAAGCTTTAGAACAAGCCGTAATAAATATTCGAAATGAGTTACCGCCCCCTGCAAGTGGCCTGTTTATGTAATGTGATCTGTTGTAATGGAAATGTCATGAATCAACTGCTAAATAAAAAGAAGTAAAAAAAAGTTTCAACCAACCAGATAAACCTTATTCACAACAGGTGAAGTCTCTTCTGTCTTTCTAAACCAAAGCCTCATGTTTTTCAAGCCTTCAAAAGCAGCTTCCGACTCCATGCCCATTCACACAGAGATGTTACAGGAGAAGACTAAACCTGCCACCAAAGACTACCAGAGGTTACAAAGTCTGTCAACTTCACCAGGGTCACATCATCCTCCCTGGCACCATCTCAGGAGAAGCACTCCACTCAAATGGGACCCAGGGGGTGTAGGAGGAAGTAGCTTCTCCTCCATTATCACAGCTGATGACACATTCTTACCATCACCGTGGTCTTGCAGGTGTTTGAGATCCTCCTCCTCCCTTTAGCAACAGTAGAGCTGGCCCATCATATGAAAGTGGAAGGGATATTACTTCCGCTTCTTTGTTCTGGGCATAAGGTATGGTGGGCTCTGTTATATCTGGATCTTTAAGATCCCAGCCATTTACTATCCATGTAGAGCTGAAGATGCTTACTTTGGGCAGGTCATTCTAGCAGGGCAGAACTATATTTGTCTGTTCTCTTTAGACCGTATAGATGCTTACGGTTGGAAATTGGATTACTGGTTGACTGAGGCATGAGCCCTAGTCAAGCAGCAGCCACAATCCTAGTCAGGGTAAGAGGCAGGCAAATCCTAAATTAACCTGTGCTAACCCTCTGGTAACTTGGCACAGAGCAGTCAGACTTAATTTAGAGGCTGTGTGTAAAGTATCTGTGCATCACTTCAAACAGTGAAAACACCACACACAAAGAGCCCACACCAAGTTAGACAAATAGGTCTGAATTTCATAAATAAAACAAGACCTAAATGGTAAAAATCCAATTAGCAGAACCGGAGATATTGTGTGATTGGGGATATCTGGTCTTGCCGGATAGGGACAAAGTCACAAGTTCAGGCCGCGCTGAACAAAGTACCTTAAATTCTTTTTTTGGAGCGTACTGAACAAAGTACTTTAAATTCTTTTTTTGTAGTATTGCGTGGATCCATGTTGACAATGTGTTGCACGGCTGAGACAATGCGCCGGTTCTGAGGTGCGGTGAGGCTTCAGTGCGAGGTCCTGATGCATCGACGTAGAGAATCCTGTTGATGGAGCTTGCGATGCGGTCTGGTGTCAGGGATGCAAGGCGCAGCTGAGGCGATGTGTCGGCTCCGATAAGTGATGAAGCTGTGATGCGTAGTTTCGGCATTTTCATTGAGGCTGCCATCAACAAGGGATGGGAGAAGCCTCTACTGGGAAAAGCGGCGCACAGCGGCGGTTTTGAAGACAATGCGTCAATCCCAAAATGCGGGAAGTGGTGGCGATGTAAGTCTTTTGCTACGGGTCCAATCCACGCAGCAGCAGTGATGCGTCGGTACTGCTCGGAGATGCGTCACTCAGCAAAGAAGATACGTCGTTTCCGCTGGAAAGCACCTTAGGCCCACTTTCAAGGGTCCAGGACTGAGGCAACACCACTGTGCCAAGTAGACTCACAGATGGCAGAGTCTAGGTTCAGGGGTTGGAAGAATGTTGTCTCAGAGGTTTCAGATCAGGAGGCCAGCCAACTAGCCTTTGGAGTCACTCTGGGTTCTGGGGTCTAGTGTTAAGGTCCAGTCCTTCTCCCCCAGGCAAAAGGGAAGCAGGCAGCAGATCAGCACAGCAAAGCAGGAGTCCAGCAGAGTGGCATCCATTTAGCAGCACAGCAGTCCTCCTTCCTGGCAGAGGATCCACAGGCCCAGAAGTATACTGAAGTGGTGGTGTCTGAGGTCTAGCACTTATACTCAGTGGTGCCTTTGAAGTGGAGGAAACTTCAGAGACATGCCTTTGAAGTGTACAGATGCCCTCCCTTCCTGGCCTGGTTCCAGACTTGCTGCGGGGGTATACAGCCCTTTGTATGTGGACAGGTCACATCAGTGGCGGCCGATGCAGGTAAGTGCGTTGGGGCGGGGCAGGGTGGGAGGGGGTAAAGTCAGCAGACGACGGAATAGGTAAAATTAAATAAATAATTAAAACCTATTCCGTCGTCTGTCGACTCAAGCCGCCCCACCCCTCCGCTCCCCCCCCCCGCCCGCCCCGCTCCACTGTGCTTACCTGCATCCGGCCGCTACTGGGTCACAGCCTATTCAAGTGTAAATGAGGCGGTGCCCAGCTCATCCCTCCCATCCTGCCAGAGATGGCCCATTGAGACACACCTAAGCTCCCATTGTGTGTGGCTGTCTAGGAGGAATACACAAAGCCCAACTGCCACCTACATTCAGCCATGTGATCAGGGACAGGCGACGGGTACCAAATGGCTAAAGCAAGAAAATACAGCTTTCTAAAAGTGGCATTTTCAGAATTGTAATTTGAAATCCGTCTTCACCATAAGTTTGGATTTTGAATTAGGATTACAGAGACACCAAACTTGAATTAGCTAATCTTCCCATTTGGAAATTATACTTATAAAATGTAATAGGGTGATCTCAATGTTATCCTATAGGAGATATAGGCCTTGCAGTAGTGAAAAACAAATTCGAGTTTTTCACTACCAGGACATGTAAAAACTTGTACAAAAAAAGTACAAGTCCTGCCTTTTAGATACATGGCACCCTGCCGTCTGGGTTGTGTAGGGCCTGCATTAGGGGTGACAAATATGTGCAAAAATTGAAGATTTGGTCCTGGCAATAGGTTTATTTTGCCAGGTCAAAATGGCAGTGTAACCTGAACACACTGGCTCTGTAAAGGCAGGCCTGAGACATGGTTAGAGGTCTACTTAAGTGGGTGGCACAGGCATTGCCGCAGGCCCTCTAATAGCGTTTCCTTTACAGGCTCTTAGCACATGTAGTGCACTTTACTAGGGATGTATAAGTAAATTAAGTATGCCAATTGAGTATGAGCCAATATTACAATGTTTAGGAGAGCGAGCACAAGTACTTTAGCACTGGTTAGCAGTAGTGAAGCGCGCAGCAAAAAAGAGGTCAGAAAAGTGGAGGAGAAAGGCAAAAAATATGGGGTTGACCTGCAAAAAGGGCTATTTCCAACACTTAAAATAATGTAACCATCCTGCCTCAGAGCAAGAAGTATCTCTTCTTTATGTTAGGAAATCAGAACCAGTCCAAAATGTTGCGTTTTGGCCTACATATGGATCCGGAGATCTTTAACATGATCTGGGCCCCTGTAGTTGATTTTCTTCATTGCTATTCCTGGACGATGAACTAATCATAGCTTCGTCAAGTAAGCTAGCTGAGTCCAACCTGGGCCTCGCTCTCAGGGTAAACAAGGTATGCCTACTGCCATACCATCATAGCAGGATTCAGTCGAAACTGGCCATTCTAGACTTACAAAGGCCTTCCATTGGAAGTGGATAGTTTTGTGCATTAATCGAGCCATGTGACACAAACAGACGAACAAGGCAGTGGCAATTTGATTATTAACAAAGCTTCTAAGACTGCAGGCATCCTAAATTGAGGTGGATTACGATGTTCTATTTCATGAGGACCCATTGCACCACCACCTGGCAGGTCACTGCTATCAGTTGCTGGATAGTCCAGTCTCAAACCACTGCACTGAATTGCCGGGCCTATATGCCCAGCGTTTTGTGGGAGTGCACCTGCCACCTATTGAGAGCACAAATCATGATTTTGTGGTAACTCCCTGCTAATCTCTGCAACCACACTGTCTCCACTCTGCTTCCTCCTTAAGAAACTCCTATAAGTCATAACATAGCGCATCAAGGACCTGAAGAGACATCACCCCTTGCTAATGGCACTGCGCATGCTCCCGTTGTCACCCCACAGTACCTTCAATGCCAAGTGCATCATCTACATATGCATCAGGACTGCCACTCCTGCCTGTCTGACAAGCACACCATCTTAGTTGGCTTTTATCACATCTGCAGCCAGAGCACTATTCGACTGGAGACGACAAAGTGCAGACAGTACTACACCCTTCTGCATTCTAAAGGAATGCGAATGCTGAAGTGTGCTATGAACGTGAGCATGTTCCTGTTGGTCTTGGCACTATGATGGTCTATAGCTATAGAATGCTTTAGCAGGCCTCCATATTTAAATATTTTGATGGAGACTTGTATCCACATATTCCTAACAGTTTGAATTTCCCTGGGCGTCAGACTAGATCTGGAAACATTTCAGCAGTGCCTCTGCGAGCTGGTTTCACAGTGCTGCTTCACAGTGGCCCTGATCCGCTCTGTAAATAACGTTTCGGAGCCTATATAAGTGCCACTCCCATGCTGCTGACGCCAGTTCCTTTCTTTCCACACCACCAGATGTGAATCTGGAGCTACTTCCCATACCTTCGAGACTTTACCTCGAAAATAAAAAATTCAGTGTGCAGGGACTTGGCACTTCCCAAAACGACAGGTTTTCATCCCTGTAAGGATTGTCGCAAAAAAATGTCTGTGACAAAACAAATAATCCCTGAGCACTCCGGTAAATTGGTTAAGTTGGATACATTTTCCATCGCCTTCCTCAGTGTGGACAGATGTGGAATACTCTCCCTTTGCTCTTTGGTACATACCTTGGTGGTGAATGAGATTTGAACACTTTAATTTATGACTGTGGGTGTGTGTATTGGTTTGAAGATGTGATACCTTAATTTTTGATAATAGGAACAGCCCTGAGAAAGCTGATTGGGAAATGTATACTATGACGAAACACATGTTGTCGGCTAGAACCATGATGAATTTGTGGACTGTGCACATGATCCCAGTGGCGTAACGAAGCATGAGGGGGCCCCCCTGCAAAGTACATGGAGGGGGCCCCCTCCGGACTCAGGAGCTTTCAGGCCGGGTCACTCACCTGAAGGGGACACTTGGAGCACGGGGGCCCCCTGCACTGCAGAGGCAGCGGGGCCTTGTTACGCCACTGCCACAAGGCTCTCACAAGTATGCCCCCGGTCTTTACAAACCAGTTCTGATATGGCAATGTCGGGGTCTGAATGTTCATCTTTACCTCCACCTCGTTTGCCACACACTAGCACCCTCTATCCACCCTTTCCTCCTTGGTGGAGGAACGTTCTATTCTGGCCTCCAGAAAGGACATCTCCTGGTCCTGGGAGACCTCAGCTTATGGCTGGAGACTTCTGATTGTCCTGGGAGACCTCAGGTTATGGCTGGAGTCTTCTGATGGTCCTGGGAGACCTCAGCTTATGGCTGGAGTCTCCTGATGGCGCAGCTCTTACATGTCCACATGACGTGGACTCTGTGAATTTGCATTCATTGAACAAGCCATTCATTCTGCTGCTCCCGTACTAGGCCTTCATCTTTGTCTCTCGTCACTTATTTGTGGCAGAGACACTCTCCCAAGTGCTTTTAGATTGCATCTCTCCAGCTCTGAACCTCTCAAAAGAGTCATTTCATTTATTAGAGGGATTGCAATCTCCCAATATTTGTTCAGGTACTCTCTAAAAGTCTCAACAACTTTGCAAAGGTCTGGCACTTTCTTTTTAAGATTAAACAAATACGTGAAAACATTCAAACTGAAATAATGCCTACACCCAACAACCTTTCTTTAAGATCTTAGCACCTGTACCTCCTTTGCACCTGTTGATGCAACCAACCTTGATACCGTACCTCCTGTGCACCTTTTGATGCAACCAACCTTGATGCTGCCCTTGCAGGCTGCGCCCACATGACCCCCTTCAGATTCTGCCCGGAGAAGCTAAAGGAGCTCTGTTTCTGCTTCTCAAGACACCCTTATTGGAATTGTTGAGTCTTCCTTTAGGACAAGGCACCTTCCTCACTGCCTGGAAAAATGCCGCTGTGAAACCCCTCCTGAAAAAGGTTTGCTGCACCCTCGGGATATTAATAACTTCAGTCCAATCTCTCTCACCATTCTGGGTCAGTTAATTGAAACACTACTTTTCCAAGATCTTCAAACATTCGCGGGAGAAAACAATATTTATACCTTTCTCAACTGGATTTGCAGTTTTGCTGGAAATACTTGAGAGTTCCTGGCAAGCTCCACAGCCCCCTGCAACGCATGGCCCAGAAGTTAGATCTATCACTGGAGGCAGACGGCGGCACCCAGATCTCAGCCCTGCGGCCTGTGTGAAGTCCTTGGCTGGATAACTGTCTCCTGTGTGGAACAAGCTGCGCCTGCCTGCCCCTGCCTGCTCCTGTCAGATCCTGACTGCTCCTGTCTGCCCCTGCCTGCCCTGCCTGCACCTGTCAGACCCTGCCTGTGCCGCCTGCTCCTGTCTGCCCCTGCCTGCCCTGCCTGCCCCGCCTGCTCCTGTCAGACCCTGCCTGTCCCGCCTGCTCCTGTCTGCCCCTGCCTGCTCTTCTAAGGCCCTGCCTGCTACTGTCTGCCCCTGCCTGCTCCTGTCAGAACCTGCTTGCCCCTACCTGCCCCTGCCTGCTCCTGTCATGCCCTGCATGCTCCTGTCATGCCCTGCATGCTTCTGTCAGCCCCTGCCTGTTCCTGTCTGCCCCTGCCTGCTCCTGTCTGCCCCTTCCTGCTCCTGTCTGGCCCTGCCTGCTCCTGTCTGCCCCTGATTGCTCCTGTCAGATCCTGACTGCTCCCGTCTGCCCCTGCCTGCTCTTGTCATGCCCTGCCTGCTCTTGTCATGCCCTGCCTGCTCTTGTCATGCCCTGCCTGCTCCTGTGTGCCCCTGCCTGCTCCTGCCTGTTCTAGTCAGACCATGCCTGCTCCTGTCTGCCCCTGCCTGCTCCTGTCTGCCCCTGCCCATAGCTGCCAAGGTTTCAGATTGCTATGTGTGACATTTTCATAATTTCAGTGTAATTATGAGTGACATTTCAACAACTATGAGTGACACTTTCTTGCGAGCGAAATCAAGCAATGAAGACATGAGAAACATATAAATATCAGAAATTACACCCATTTGAGCAACAAGAAACTTTGAGAAGATCTTAAAACTGCTGCAAAGTATGGGAAATGGAAGGGCACTAACTGGAGAGAGACTTTGTGACTTAAGTTCTCAGCAACAGAGGGCAGGCACTGCAGCTGCTCAGAAGATGATCTCATTAATCTGATCCTTCATGACCACATGGTAGCCTAAAAAGCACATTTTATAGCATAGCAAGTGGAACTAGGAGATTATACTGTCACTCAGTCTCAAGCACTTACTCATAGCTGCCAAGTATTCTGACTTCTCATGTGTCACATTGTCATGATTTCACTGTACTTATGAGTGACATTCAACAGCAACATGTGACAACATGTGTAACACTTAGAGTGACACTTTCCCAAGAACAATCAATCAATGAAGTGCATTGACAGAAATAAATATCCAAAATTACACACTTTCAAATAATGAGAAGTTCTAAAAAGATATTGAAACTACTACAAAATACCTGAAAAAGAAGTTCACTAACCTCCTGCCCCTTTCTAAGAGGATTGTACCGTCATCTGTCAGGGGCTCAGTGCTGGCATACATTACACTGCTCTTACTGCTGCGGCCTCAATACTGGTGCTCATTTAGGATTGCCACCTTTTGCAGAAAAACACACAGACCACCATTCCAGGTTTTAACAGTTTGCAAAGGCCTGGGCTTGATTTTTAAGGGAACTTTGCATGAAATTGTCCGTATTCATTTTTGAAATGCACTATCTGTCTTTTTTTACTTTATCAGTCAGGGGTCATTAGGGCAGCTTGAGAACACATTTTATACTGTTTTCTTCTTATATGCACTGTTTAAAGTATGTACAGATATGGGCAAACATACCTTTTGTATCTGCCAGAATATTAAAATACTTACTGTACCGGAGTCGCGCTTCTAGTCTGATAAATTACCTGAATGCTGCTGGTGCTGGCGTGGGTAGTAGGTAGGCTGAGGCAGAGGTTATCTTTCCTGGGCCTAGTGCTACAGAGTGTTCTGGTATACATTACACTCGACTGCTGTCCTTTAACGTTGGCATCAATGCTGGTGCTCACTGCACCGCACAGGCTGAGGCAGGAGATTGAACATCGGACCTGCACTAGTTGGACATGTGTGTGCCAGGCCGGCGGAAAAACAATTAGCCAGCCTATGCAGACTGGGCCCCTGGCTCCTACCCTTGAATTTGCAATTATAATAATGGCATGTGCATTACAGCACTTTGGACTCCTGGCCGGGGACTCGGGCGGGGCCCGGCCTACACTCGAGCCTCCATCATGATGTTGGAGGCCCCAAACATTAGCAGCTGCCTAATAATTATAGAGAGACACTGTTAGATTGTGTCAGTGGACTCACTCGAGCCGACGACATGGGACATGAAGTCTCTGAGAAGTCTGTGAATCAGTGTAGACGAGGCTGACACAGACTGAGGCACAGGGGTCAGTCACATAGGTCACAGCCAGGCAGCCTCAGGCTGGCTGTGTTATTTTTTTTAAAAAACACTACAAAGTTGTTTACTCACGGCTGCACGGTGCAGGCACTCAGCCCTAGCTGCAGCTGCACCAGATCACACAAGCCACACGCACGGTGCCCCCAGCAGCCACTCACTCACAGAGCTGAGCTGGGGCGCCTCTGCTGAACTTTAGTGACAGGCGCAAATTAATTTACGAGCATAATCAGCAACTACTGTTAGTGAATAAAATCATCGACACTTACTTTTTTGCAGCGAGCGAGAGTAGCAGGGCAATTCGGTAACATCTGTGTGACAAGCCGCAACGTTATGACTGGTCTTGGACTACTAAACCCACCAGGTGGCAACAAATGGAAACTCTCGGGCAATAATGGTTCTGGGTGGCTGGTCATGTGTGCTAAGCTCTGGGCTCCAGCTCCACCGTGCGCTACTATGATTCAGATTGCCCGCGCCAGTAGCCAAAAGTTAACTGCAGCTGCCACAGTGCGCACGCTCAGATAACAAACTCAAGCTCATTCATTGGCCGGGCAGTCACTGACTCCTGGACGTCACTTCAAATGCTGCGACGCGCAGTCAGTGTCGGGTGAAAATTCAATTTTGTTACATTTTAGTAGCAGCGAGTGTGCGAGAAACTGCCCAACCCCAAAGCCTGCCAGTACCAGCGTGCACCACTGCCTGCCGCTCTGGATTTCATCCGGAGCCCTCGGGCCTCAGTACTGTGCTGAGGGGGCCCCCTGCAGCTCGGGGGGCCCCCCCGCACCGCGGGGGCTGCGGGGGCCTGTGTTACGCCCCTGCATGATCCTACGAACCCTGTGTATAAAACAAAAGAAGATCTAACCGTACTTTGTACTTTTGACTCGCTTAGAGTGCTCGGGGATTTGTTTGTTATGTTTGAACTTTATACAATTGAGGTGTTTTGTGGTGGAATTACCCCTCCCTGAGCTCATGTTTATTTGAACAATATTGTTTGATATTGTTCTTTATTTTTGAATAATTCACTAGTACTGTGTGGGAGCGTTGTATACTGCCCAGCCACCTTTAACTTTTTTGTTGTAAATGTCTGTGACAGATCCTCATCATATTTGTCTGTGGTGCCTGGGGTTGAGCCATGACCCTAAGTTCTGTAGTGACTGTGCGTTGATGAACCAGAAGGCCATACGAGACTGTGAAGCAAAACATCGCCAAGCTCCAGAAGACTCTGCAACCAAGTCGAAAGTTCAGCCCTGGTCCCGTTCATGATCTAGAAGGCACAGGAGTCGTTCCATAAGTCGGTCTTCATCTCAATAGAAATTGTTGGTTAAGTCGTATAAAAAATACAAGAAATCCTTCCCCGCCACTCACACTCCCCCTGAGAAGGCATGGTGACAGCACCATACTTCTCAATGTCCCTGACAAATTCATTCAACATCGGAGCCGATTCTGCAAATTATTTTGGCGCAACCTGTACTCGACCGAGGCCATGCTCAGCCACCGTGCAGGCCCACTTCCTCCCCTTAATCTGCAGCCATAAAGACGAACGCATACCCTTCATTCCCTGTCCTGCACAGATTCGGACAATTACTATGATGTGGGTGAGGAGATTAGCCAGCCATCTCATGAGGAGAATTGGTATGATGACCTGCAAGAGGCTAGTGGCCTTGATACCTCCTCTGAGTCAGGGCTCATCTCACCCCCTAGTTCTGCCACTGAGGAGCGTGCTTCTTACGGTATAGTGATGTACAGGGAGGGCAAAGCCCTTGATCTCCGGCTTCCCACATTAGAGGTCAATCAACGTTTTTCTGGAAGTCCTCAGACATCCACTGAGCCTCTCTTACCTTTTAAACAGGCCTTTAGAGATACCTTGTTGGGGGCATGGACCAAACCTTGCTCTGGCCCCCGGTCAGCCACCAAATTCTATGTTGGTGGTCATGGTAGACATAAATACTACCATGGCTCCCTTTCTTTTTCTTAAAAACTTTCATTCTTACGATTCCTGTACGATTAGGAATTGTAGTAATGTTTTTCTTTTGACCCAGTATTCAGTCCGGGGTTCAGTATTTCCATTTCTACAAAAACAATCTATTTATATGGAAAGGTATATCGGCATTGTGACAATTCTCCATATTCAAATTTTGTCAGCCTGATTTAGTCAAGCTGGCTTTTTTCAATCTGGAAATTCGTCACAACGACAGAATATCACCTCAAGTGAGACTAGTGGTGGCCTTTGTCCTAGGGTTACTGTAGTCCATCATACATTCTCCATTCTCAGTTAAACCATTGGAAAATACCTGAATCAGACCCTTTTATCCTCTTTGACCTGTGAATTAGCAGTATTATATATTGGGTTCCACTTCATCTGCTTCTCCTGAAAAGGACAGGGGAACGATGGATTTAAAAGAGAAAAAAGATGAACCTAATATCAACTTCGATGACAGTGATCGGTTTTTCAGCTATTTTGTGCAGATAAACAGAGCCCTAACTTGGATATCCCAATGGAACTGGCCAGATTTGCGAAATTTGCACATAAGGTGAAAGAACTTTTAGGCAACGTCACGCCCGCCGCACTTTACTGAAACCTCTGTTGTTAAAACATCGAACAGTTACCCGCACAGATGCCATGAAACCTCCTGTTTGGAACCGGATAGATTAGCGAAAATTTGCACACTAAGTGAAAGTATCTTCGGTCAAAGCCTTAATCACGGACTTGAACTAATTTACGAGTTTAACATTTGTTTTTTTCATCGATTTTATTCGTTTTGCACTTTTAACTGCCGTGTTTTTAGATCTATTTGATCTATGTTGTAGACATGTACATTACATCTGTTAAATACGTACCTACTATAATTGAAGTAACTAAGTGCCGGAGTAACCTTGCTTGACCTCCCTTGTAACAATTTTTATTAATTGACACAATAAAATGTATTCATTCATTCAGAGCCCTATGGAATGATTTTGAAATTTCATCGAGAAAATGTTCTAGAGGTAATAAGAAGGAAATGTTATCCTCTAACCAATTTATCAGTGTCGCAAATTATTCAGCTGACCTGTCAGCTCAAGAGTATCCCATGGACTCTCTATGAGATGCCCCTCCTCACTCGGCTGATATCTTTGAACACTGAGGCACAACAAAAAATATGAATCTTCATTTCTACATTTCCCCACCTTTCAGAAAACATAGAGAAACAGTTTGAACCCTGACATTTTACATTGAGTTGTTCCAAAGTCATGAAGTGTTTTTGTATGTTTTTATGTGTTCTTGATATTCTTTCCAAATGTTGCGCTTCATCATAGATGAGGTGATATTTTCATTACCCATTATGCATTGTTATTTGCACAAGCTTTGGCAAACATACTTTTTTCCTGGTTGGTTGTAGATTTTCTTTTTTTCTCAATTTATTTTTACTCAAGAGTGTTGGCAATTCAGTATTGAATTGCCTGGACTTGCCTGTTCCTTGTATCATAGCTGCTGGTTGCCTTTTTCTTTCTTTATACTTCTGAGCCTTAGTCCCCCGGCTAAGAGTTGCCTGGCCCTTTCGGACCTGCTCTTGTTTCAGCTTGGTTTTAGTTCTGTTTACATTGCATTTCCTTGCATGCTTTTACCTTGGTTCCCTGGCCTCCTTTTACTTTTATGTACATTTCTTTATTTTATCTCTTTTTATTTGGCTGTGTCGTTTTAATTTGCCCTTTCTTGTTGCCTGCCCACTTCCTTGCTCTTTGGGTGAGGCTGGTTATCAGTGCCTGCTTTCCTCTCCTCCCTTCTCCTGAAGCTACAACTTACCTCTTCCTAGGACCTTAAAATTGTGCCAGCAATGCAGATGCCCTGCGTGTGCACCAAAGGCACACCATAGTCAAACCCATCTGTGGCCAGGGCATGATTAGCGCCTAAACCCTGGCTCTGCAATGCTCCAGTTGCAGGTAGCACTGAATTATTCCACTGACCGCTTAAGCTCTAACTTGGTCCCCCGCCCATGAATGCAAGGCCGCCTTCCCTACAACAGTGGAAGGGACCTTCAGCTTCTACTAATTTCATTTATCCTGCCTACCACACCCCTACCCCCTTCTTCTCCAAAAGAGGAACCTCCCACTTCCATGGCTAATCTTTATTGCCTTTACATTAATACCTGCTTTATTCCCTGGCAGCCAACATGCTTTTTCTAAGGGAGACCTGGCTTAATTCCACTTCTGGACCCTAGATTGGCATTGCGATCCTGCCATGCTACATTACTAAGCATGACTGAAAGCACAAGCTGGATGTCGAGGCGGCATAAATGTTTTAATCCTCCTTAACCTGCACCATCATCCCCAGAGATGCCAAAGATTGGATAGCATACCTCATCTTTAGAATAAGTGCCATCAACCAACCTACCATGGGTGGCATCCTCACCTACGCCTGGCCACGCACCCCTGGTTCCATAAAAAATGTAAACTCCAAATTTTTGGAAGCTACTTCATCTCACTGGGTAATTTTAATTTTCATTTAGAGGACACCATCAGCATGACTCTAATAACTTCCAGTACCACTTAAGGGACGTCCTCTCCTCTTTCATACAAATAATAAGAGGTATTCATCAAAACTATGCTCTCCTTTAAAACTGACTCTCCCAATGATCCAGCCTTCATTACATCTTAACAGTTGGCTAAGAATCCATCAGCCCAGCCCTCACTACTCTCTTCAATCTTTCTCCAGTATCCGCATTCTACCCCACCTACTGGAAACATGCCACGGTCCTTTCTCTCCTCAAGAAAGTATCGGCGGCTGACCCTAAAGTTTTAACCAACTTCAGACCTATTTTTCACCTTCATTATCCTGCCAAAATTCTTGGGAAATTGGCCAATCACAAATCTCCATCTACTTTGAATTCCACCACATTCTCAACCCCTCTTTGTTAGGTTTTTGGTCTGTGCACAATACGGAAACTGCTGCTGCCACCCTGATCCTGCTCGGTCTTTCAACAGCGTTCAATGCAGTTTATCATGTCACTTAAGTGCATCCTGGAGTCAGGCACATTCTTGAAGGACCTCTAGTGGTTTCAATCCTTTGTCTCACAGATTGCAATCCATTTTACGTACGCCTTTCCACTCTGAATTCCTTTATATTTCATGTGGTCTTCCGCAATGTTCTTCCCTCAACCCCTCTCTATTCAATGTATAGCTGGTCCCTCTAGCCACACATCAGATCTTTCGGCTTCTATGTTCTCTCTTACACTGACTACACAGTGCTGATCATATCATTGTCAGAAGACATCCACAAAACCTAGGCCAGTTTCAACCAATGCATAACTACTGTTGCTAAGTATATGAGCAGCAACTGCTTAAAACTGAACTGCGACAAACCTGAGGGAGTCCAGTTTGGGAAAAGCATTGCCCACTGGTCTGAAGTCTGGTGGACTAAAGATTTGGGCCCTACCCTTAGCCGGTTCAGTCTGCTAGAACCTGAGGATCATCTGAGACCGCCAGCTCTCAATGGCTGACCAGAAAACAGCTGTCTCTGTCACCAGAAAGATTTTCACTTAGCTCCCCATGGACACTCAAAAAACCGTCACCCAAGACCTCATACATAACTAGTAGGTTAGGCTGTGGTAATGCTCTCTTTGTGGGCATCTGGTCCCCCTTCTCAGAAGGCTGCAGGTGTTTCAGAATGCAGCCACTAGTTCTGAACCTCCTCTATTGAACTCCATACATCCTTCGTACTAGAATGGGAGGCCGATTTTGCCCCTACCTGGCCCCTAATTCCTGGAACAAACACCCCTTGAGAATTCACTGTGCAGTTCGCTACTAGACTTTAGAATGAAACTCAAAACATGGCTGTTTTGGCCCCTTGTCTCACGGTTCTTTTCTCCAGACAATTCATCTTCAGATCCAGTGCCATACCTGTGTTTGGTGATATGTGCGCCCATACTGATCCATCGAACATAACATGTTTCCCATCACCAGGTTGCGATGCAGTATCAAACCGTTTGCCACATTTGTGGCTGACTCAAGGACATACATACATTGATAACTATTTTGTGTAAGTTAGGCATGCATGGCAAAATTGTGGTAAAGCAGCAGTTTAAAAAAGGTGCGTAGCAGTGCACTGCTCTAGAAAGTATCACAGACATGGTGTGAAAAGCATACATACGGGTCTTAGTGGGGTTCACGATTCCAGTGCCTGAGTGGATTATAGACAAGTTGACCCATGTCAATTAAGGGAGGCATGAATATACACCTAGCTACGACTCAGAAAAAGCCCTGGACTTCAAATAAGGAAGGTGGTAACTAAAGCTTGGAGAGTGAAGGTTTAACGTGGGGGCAGGGGAATGTAAAAGGAGGGAACCAAGGAGTGGGAAGAGGTCTGCTGCATTGGAATAAGGGGTTGAAAGCATAAAAGACTTGGGAAGAGTCGGTGATGGGAGAAAGGGTGGCTGATGCAAATAGAGAAGGTACGGGTGAAAGTAGTTAGAGGAATGAGATGGACTTGGAAATGGACGACGTACCCATAGCTCTTGAACTGATCACCTAATTTTGTAAATGGAAGCCTGCCACTGCTGTAACGCTTAATCTCCAGGTGAGGTAGCTTTAGGGGCATGTCCTCCAGGATGATGTTATTGTCTCTTTTCTGTACTGTAGCAGTCCGTTATGTCTCATTTGGTCTATCTGAGGTCTCAAGTGAATTGCATGATCTGCTTTCTGATATTGGGCTCTGGGGCTCTGCACCTTTGCCCTCTGTGTCCCTGTTGTCAGTTTTTGTTTTCTCTGTGGTGTCTCCTTTTTTTTGCCTCGCTTCTCCAGTTGATTTGGCCCTTTGTCAGCTCATCTTCAAATGGTGTGGTCTTCAGACTTTACTCAGACTTCGCGCTTAAATGTCTTCTCTTATGCACTTTCTCGTGCAACTGGTCAGCTTTAGGTAGTTCCAGCTCAGATTTTGGCTCCTGCATTACCCCATGCTTATTGTCTCCAGTGTGGCACTTGGAATTTCAAAACAATCAAATTTTGTGGTCAGTCTTGAAACATCTTAATCAATTTTTTCAAAATTTGTAGCAGTTTATCTCCCCCTGCCTTCCACTTAGGTGAAAGGTTAGTTTCTTTATTCCTCCAATAATAACACTACCCCCCATTAGTCTGCCTCACTATGATGAATTTCATGGTCATTCAGTAAACATAACATATCGGTGGGTCCTTGCGTGCCATGTGTTAGTACACTGACAAACCTTCCCTGCTCACCTCTGCAGGACGGGTTGCATCAGATTACGTTCATCTCCCAGGGTCATGTGAATCACCCTGCTCTTTGTGCGTAGGCTCAGACCGTGAGTTGAGTTCAAGCAATTGTGAAGGTACTTGCTGGTTCACATCATGGTCGAAGGTTGGGTATTGGCTTTTAATCGTCAAAGCATCCAGGCAGCCACGTTAAGCGGTTCCAACAGGAGTTGATTCTGTGCATCCGCTCATACAAGGAAGTTATGTCCATCACTTCCTGCTGTCGATGCCACATATTGATAAAGATGCCCCCTTCACTAGAGTGTAGCCACTATGTTGCCATATTCCCAGCGAGAGCTCTCAGCGGACATGTGTTCCATGTTAGGCGCTTTGCGTACCCCTTTTGTGGATTTTCTAGTGACTTGCCCATGAAGGAAAAGGGCATAAAAGATAGTACTCAAGTAGAAATTACGGCAATGATTAAATCTGAGTATGCTAAAAATATATTTACACATTAAGAATAAATGCCAAGATGCAAAGCTTCAAGGAAGTGTGCAGGCCATGACCGTATTTAGCATGTTTACAGGCTAAAGCACCAGCTTGCATTTGGCCATTTTCAAGTTTAAATCAAGATGCCCGTACGAATGTCATAAGCAACTTTTTTTTATTTATCCAAAGCGTATTTCCTTTGTTGATGCAAAGTTGTGAAAATTGGATACTTACCAAGCGCAGAAGTAGACAATGACGATGAGCTTTGAAATCGGCTAAAATTAAAAGAATGCAGTTGGATAAAAAACAGAAGTGTATTTCTTGCAAAGAAAGTAAAAGCTATGGTATGTAATGGTGACATTGAACAGCGCCCCTTTGTGAATTTATGTCCTCACTGCCCAAGTACACTTGACAGATGGATGCAATTGACATTATCCACCTGGTGTTACAGTATTTGCAATTACGTGGAAAGATAGCTAGAGAATCATAAACATTTTCTTAGATTTCGTCCTGCACTCTTTTCTGGCTCTGCATTAATAGGATAAGCCCTTGGCAGCAGTCTCTCCTTAATTCTGTAGTAAACTGAACATTGGCGCCATCAGTCGAGCTTTAGTATGCGCTTGTTGCGTGCCAGGGATTGTGTGAAATTGAAAAAGGAAAGGTTCTGTGTCCTTAGCCTTCAGAACTAAAATACTGTACATTCATTCTTATGGAAAGTAAACAGGGTGGGGATAGGCCTGGTGAGGCAAGTAGTGGGGGGTATGCCTTTTAATGTGTGGACAATTACTACAATGTGTTCTGTCTGGTCCAACAATTGCTTAGTGTTAAGGACCAGTCGAGACACACCAGTGTTTTAGACTTTATATATCCATTAAATGTTGCCTGGAATATATGGCTGTTGTATAGTGTAATCATGGGACTAACGTGAAAACAGAATAACACAACATATAATGTGGTGGTGCAACATATATATATATATATATATATATATAACAACTGGTACACAAATCAAAACAACAACAGAAAGTTACTTGGACTGGCCGTCCAATTGTTACATATATGGCTCAATCTACACCATGTGTTATCCTTCACACTGATTTCAAGGGTGTAGTGACTCGGGACGTGATGTTATTGAGCATCGACGTTTCGACCCAGGGTGTATGTGTTAATGAAGAAACATCATGGGGGTCTTCTTCTGGACTAAGATGTTTAATTAGTTTATTTATTTATTTAGAGAGTTTTATATAGCGCTGGCATGACCCGAGGGTATCAGAGCGCTTTACAACATGTACACAGGTAAATAAGAAAGAACAGACAGACAGAACAAAATGGAGAGTCGTTTGGAAGGCACTAAATCAATGTGTATAGTTTTTAAAGCTCTACATGGCATTGGGCCTAAACCTTTACAGAGCAGATTTGTATGGTATGTCCCTTCACGCAATCTCCGTTCTTCCTCAGCTAAACTGGTGAGAGTACCCAAGTTCAGAAGGGTCAGATCGAGTGGAAGAGCCTTCAGCGTTGCAGCAGCTTCGGCATGGAATAAATTACCAACCGAACTTAGACAGATAGATGATCTACTGCGTTCAGAAAGAAACTGAAGACTTGGCTCTTTCCCAGGGTGTAATTCAGTGCTTCTTATTTTGTAACCGTTCTCACACTCTAAGATACTGTTCCTACGTGTTCAAGCGCCAGGATACCCGTAGGGTCAGAGTGCGCTCTATAAATTCTATATACAATACAATACAATACTACGGTGTATTGATCCGAAGGTTAAAGGTGCCGAGCGAGGAGGAGATCCTTTAGTTTTTTTTTTAAGGTCACGAAGGAGGGGTTAGTTCTGAGATCTGCTGCTAGGGAGTTCCAGATTTTGGGGGCAATTCCCGAAAAGGAGCAAGCCAGGGCTTTTTGTTTATGCCTCTTTGGGGGAATGAGAAGTAGGTTGTTGGTGCTCCTCAGGTTTCTTGCCTGGCCTGCCTTGGTGAGCTTGGCTGCCAGGTAGACTGGTTTACCAGTGTGAAGGACTTTGTGGGTGAGACAAGCAGTTTTGAACTGGCAGCGAGCTTCAATAGGGAGCCATTTGAGGTCTTTCAAGGAGGGGTAGATATGATCGTGCCTTTTAGCTCCAGTGACCAGCCTTGCTGCTGCGTTTAGAGTTGTTCTCATGGGGGCTAGGTGGGATTTTGCTGTGCCTGTGAGGGTAGCATTGCCGTAGTCTAGTCTGGATAGAACCAGGGCTTGTGTTGCGGTCTTGAGATCATTAGGCGGGAGGAAGGGCTTGATTTTGTTGAGTAGTTTTAATTTGTAGTGGGCACTCCTTGCGGTAGCCTTAATGTGTGAGCTCATGTTCAGGTTGGGGTCCAGTAAGATACCCAGCTACTTGGCAGAGCCGGTCAGGGTACAGTCGAAGTTTAGGGAGTCCATAAGCTTAATCCATTGTTGGACCTGGTGGGTTTGTCTGTCATTAGAGAGGAGAAGGATTTCCGTCTTGTCTTGGTTAAGTTTTAGGTGGTTGGGTGATGGCCAGTTTGGGATTTTTTTTTAGAGTATCGTTAAGACGGCGTATGTCTTCTGGGGAGGAGACTTCCAGGTAGAGCTGGATGTCGTCTGCATATAGGTGGTAGGTGATTTTGGCTGGATTGATTATGGTAGTGAGGGGCTCCATGTAGATATTGAAGAGAGTAGGTGAGAGGACTGAGCCCTGAGGGACACCTGTGGTTATAGTGGAGGTATCGGAAATTGCATTATTCATTTTGATTTGTTGAGAACGGTTGTGAAAGAAAGATGTGAACCATTTCAGCACCATGCCGTCAGCTCCGATACGTTGTTTAATGGTGTTGAGAAGAAGTTTATGGTCCACCGTGTCGAAGGCCGCAGATTGGTCTAGAAGGATGAGCAGGTAGCAGCGACCGGCATCCATACATATGTGGATGTCGTCTGCTATATCTAGTTAGGCTGTTTCTGTGCTGCAGCCCTTTCTAAAGCCTGATTGGTGAGAGTCCAAGAGATTGTTGGTGTCGATGTGCTGGTTGAGTTGGAGTAGGACACATTTCTCGAGGATTTTGGCCAGGAAAGGCAGGTTTGAGATTGGCCTGAAGTTGTTAAGGTCCTCAGGGTCTAAGCCCGGTTTTTTTAGTAGTGGAGAGACTTGGCGAAGTTTTAGGCAGTCTGGCATGACCCCCGTGCTTAGCGAGCTGTTTATTATCAACGTCCAGAGGGGTGAAATAACGTGTCTGAGATTATTTGCCATGGAGGCCGGAAGGGGGTCTGCGAAGTGGGAGGAGAGTTTGAATTTGCAATTAGTTTGGAGATGCCCATTTCTGAGAGTGGGTTAAATGCTTTCCAGCAATTAAGGGTAGAGGGGGATCCTAGGGTTTGGTTGCCCTCCTTTGTCTCAGGATGGGGGAATCCCTACTCCGGAGTCAGGGGAGAGAGGGGTGCGATTATTTGTGTCTGTGGGGTGGAGGGAGAATATGGAAGGCGCTTGTGTGTGGCGTTCAAGGGAGGACTCGATCATCATGATTTTCTCATCAAAGAATATGGCGAATTTATCGCAGCGTTCTTTGGAGCCCTGAGGGGCTTTAGCGGGTGGTTTAGAAGTCTGGTTTTTTATGATTTTGAAAAGGTTTTTCGGATGATTTATTGCATTGTCAAGGGCGCTGCGGAAAAAGGCTGCTTTTTCTTTGATGATGTGATTTTTGTATGTTCTGTGTTCTGTTTTGAGTTGGTGGAGGTGAGTTGAGGAAGGGTTTACTCGCCAGAATCTTTCTGCAGCTCTGAGTTGTCTTCTTTCTGTGTTGAGGTCCTTGTTGAACCAGGATCTCGAAGGGGTGTCTCTAATCCTTTTTAGTTTCAGATGTGTCCTATCAACAGCCTAAGTGAGTACAAGAGTGAATGCACGTAAGTCAGGTGTGTCAGTTAGTGGAGACATGACATCTCCTATTGAAAGGAGCCAATTAATGTAACTCACCAAGCGAAAAATAGCAAATATTAAAGGTTCTTATCAATTCCGAAGGGATCCTGCAGGACAATGCGGCATTCAATCAAGTCCTGCGAGCGAACGGTGGGGATAACTTGACCAATTACTCGAAATCTGAGGGTAGGTAAATGAAGCACCTTTAGAGAGGAATAATGTGCATTAGACCTTTCTGAAATCAGAAGGAATGATGAAGAATGACAGGTGGCATTCTGTCATAGCCTAAACTTAGTTAAAGGGTTGAAGGTATTGTGTGAAATTGAAAAAGGAAAGGTTCTGTGTCCTTAGCCTCCAGAACTAAAATACTGTACATTCATTGCTATAGAAAGTAAACAGGGTGGGGATAGGCCTGGTGAGGCAAGTAGTGGGGGGTATGCCTTTTAATGCGTGGAAGCAGTGAAAGAGAAGGCGCTGGTCAATCATAGTCCTTGATAGAAATAACCTCAAAATTGGTACCAGTTAAATGTCTAGAATATTAACTATGAAGACACAATACGTTTTATAGTATATTTTTAACTGGTTATTATTTCATTTTTGTTTGCCTAATAAAGCAATCATTTGTTATGTTTATGCCATTTATAAAGCGCAAACTGCTGCCCAAAAGGGTGTCCTGGCGTTTAACTGAGTTTGGCAAAAAAAAACCCTGGTAAATCCTGCATGCCTTTTTTTTTTATTTTCCACAACAAAATGTTATTGTTGACAGACAAATCAGCCTTTATATAACCAGGGTTACCGACATTACAATAGACATAGTATTAATAGTGATGTCAACATTTACAGTATCCAAATATAACAGGTTAGATGTTAAGGATATCCGAGTTAAAACCCAAACAATAAATAGTGCCATTTTCTCAATATGTAGTCTGACGCATGTAGTTCCCAGCCACCCAGGTCGAATAGGTGTATAGTATAATCTAATCTGTCGCTCATCATCTGATCATCACACAAATTCCACAAAATTTGATGCAGGGGGGATGGGCTCTAAATAGAGTCCGCGATAGTCCGCCCACCTCTCCCATATCTTTGGGTGTTTCTGGGGGCACCCCCTCGCCTTGAAGATTGGTATCTCCAGCCCCATAGAGAAGTAGAGACCCCTCTTCCAAACCTCCACCGATGACGGGAACGCATCCTTCCATGCCCTGGCAATATCTTGCTTCGCCAGTGTGAGTCCAAGAAATAATAAATGACGCTTATACCTATTGCCACTATTCCTTTTGTGATATGTAGCATAGCTAGGCGTGGTGATTGTGGAATATCCCATCCCAGTACTTCCGAGAGGCCAGTGATCACCCCTCGCCAAAACCTCGATAATGCCGCGTATTGCCAGACTGTGTGCATGAGAGTGCCCTCTGCGACCGGGCAGCGCAGGCAATGAGGGGAGGCGATCAGTCCCGCCCGCCAGAGCCTGTGTCTAGTGAAATAAACCCGGTGGAGATATTTGAAGTGTATAAGACGGAGGCGTGCCGCGCTGCGCAGGGACTCCAGCGCCTCGACTCAATCCTCATCATCTATAGGACCAAGATCTTTTTGCCAGGTGTCCCGTGTTGTGTTGCGTGTAGTAGGGCTATTGGTCACAAGTGTACGGTATATTGCAGTAATTTTGTGGTCACCCAATTCCCCCATAATGACTTTGGCCTCGATGGGATTGAAGTCTGGTATGTGTTCTTGGTGTGCTATATAGGGGGAGAATGCATGGCGGAATTGAAGGTAGCTGTAAAACTGCGAGCTGGGCATGTCAAATTCGGTTCGGAGCTCCTGGAAGGACTTTAGGGTCCGACCATGTAGGACCTCCCCAACCGTAGAGATACTATTGGCCTCCCAGCCCGCGAATCCGGACAGCATGGACAGCTGTGGTAGTAGGCCGTCAGGCCAAAGAGGGAAATCCTGCATGCTTTAGAATAGATATTTTTATAGTGTACAATTTATTAACATTTTTAATAATAGAAACCACTTTAATTGAAGAGAGAAATCATTAATGCAAATATGTTCATACAGTGGGAAACCATATCCATACAAAATCAAATATATTTCAATTTTGGGTTAAAATATTTAGTCCAGCGGTTAAACAGTGTTTTTATTCCACTTCTCTGGTGTAAGGTATTCACTCTCCTTACGTCTAGAACAGATATGTTTTAAGTGGCGATGGGCGGAGTTTTGTTTCAGGTTAAGAGGGAGTCCATTCCAAAACGTATCTGCTATCTCCCCCCAAATCAATCTTACTTGTAGAGTGGGATAGTAAAACCTAGCAGTAGAGGCTGAGCGCAGCGTTCTTTTGGGTTGATATTTAGAAAATTTGTTTGAAGGTTGCTAAGGCCACAATGATGAAACACCCGATGGGTGAGTCTTAAACAAAACTTTTTTCTTTTCTCAATGAAGAGCCACAAGGGGGTCACATAAATCAAAGTGTCTTTCATAAGCGTCCTTTATTGCTTTCTGTTGGATAATGGTGCGCCTCAGATGTAATGGATTAGTGTGGAGCAGTATTTGAATTGATGTGGGTGCCAGAGGGCATTTTTGTTTGCTTCACTCTGGTTTATGGTTGCCAATAGCTCTGCTTCCGGTTGTCGTTATGTGAAACATCTTTGTAAGTGTTGATGCCATTTTACGAGGTTATGTTATGCACTTTAACATCAGTATCTGAGGCTTTAGGTTTTCTCGTTCTAGGCCATCCAGACCCATCCGGGGGACTCCTTACTTTCGGTTCTCTAGCTGGAAGTACCGACATGTTGCAGTTCGGGCCTCTTGTTCAGACGAGCTAACCTGGACGATTAATTTTGGTCGTGTCAAAGGCACACCTCCTGGTGGTGGTTTTTTGATGCAAACAAGTAGATCTGGAATGGACCCCACTTGTTCCTTATCAGATGGAATACTGCTGGGTCTAGTTGCCAAGCACTTGAGTCCCTTAGATGACTAGTGTTCCAATCCTCAGTGAGAATGAACCTCCCTGGGAGGTATTCTGCCACCTCTGAAACTTTCCTGTCGAGGCAGAGTTGCCAGAGATCCATGGCCAGATCCACCAGAACTTTTGACCTGATACCTCCCAATAGATTTCTATCCCTGCCTGCTGATACATTGTCCATCTTGAGCATTATTGGATATGACAATCTGTCTCTCATCGTGCACTTCACTGCAAAGGATCCTCCTAGAACCTACAAGCAGTTGATATAAAGTCTTGATTCTAGTTCAGACCAAAGTCCCCCAGGTAGTTGCATCTTCCCCACCAACCTGAGTTTCTGCCGTCTTTTTCTTTTACCAGATTTGGAACAGAGCCAAAAATGGCTTTCCCATTTCAGGTCTCTCTGTGGTTGAGCCACCACTTTGGTCCTTGCTTCCTTTGTAAGGGGGACCATTGTGTCGTAGGTGAAATACCTGCTGCAGTGGGATGCTTTGAGCCTTTGAAAGGCCTGGTAGTGCAGTGAACCCGTAAATCTGATAGAGACATCTAGCCGCAGATTCCTTAACTTAGAATATCTCCACAGGCGTCAGACTGGATCCGGAAAATCTTTTTCCCCCAGCAATACCTCTGCACGCCGGGAGGTGGCGTCGCCCGGCTCCGTCCTGACGTCGTCCACGGAAGTGACGTCAATGGAGCCATATAAGACCCTCCTTGCGTGCTGAAGTCAGTTTTCTTCTTTTCCGCGTCCTAATGCGGATCCGGGAAAGTGATACCTCTGGCCTGTTTTTGTTATTTTCCGGCCTTCTCAACGCCCTTTTTGCGTCAGGAACAGTGTTTTTTCGATGCCTGCGGGCTTCAAAGCGTGCCGGTCCTGCTCGTGACAGATGTCAGTGACGGATCCTCACGAAATATGTATGTGGTGCTTGGACGAGCACCACGACTCTGTGGAGTGTGACGCCAGCCGACAGCTGTGGCTGACATCCCTGCGGGAACGCCGCATGAAGTTGCTGTCTGCCCGGATGTCCCGAATGGACCCCTCGCGACGCCGGTCTCCTTCTCCAGCGGAGAGGTCCACCCGGCGCCAGTCTTCCCAGGAGGACGTTCCTGTTCGGGGCAGGTCCCGGGATCGTGACCGTCGTTCGACATCAGGTAAGCACCGGAGGAAGTCGCGGAAGTCATCGGCTTCGCGTCGACATGACGTCGGGGCCCGCTGCTCCCGGTCTTTGCCGTACTCGGGGGGCCCCCAGGAGTCGGACCCCGCATATCCCCCATTTCCGGGTGCTGGGGCGACTCGAGCACAGATGGAGGACTACTGCAGAGTCCTGCAGTCCTTTCTGGCTTTGCCCCACCTCCCTGGCGCGCCTTCGGGCCCCACAGGGGGGGTAGTGACTCAGGTCGGGACTCCGCCGGCGGGTTTACCCTCGGCACCGACCGAGTGCCCTGACTCCGCCTCTGGAGTCGCTGCGACGTCAGGACACGGCCCGGAGGGGCATCCCGGAACGTCTAGCCCTTCCTTGGCGCCGTTGCACAGCCTTCCGGGGCTCCCTGCGTCGTCGCTGGAGGTGGCTGCGGCGCGGTGCACAACACCAAGTCGGCACACTCTCTCCCCACAGGGTTCCACCTCGGGTGATGTTGGGTCGACGCCGGTCCGACACCGGACAGTCGAGGCCTCTTAGCAGGTCGCCGGCGCGACGTCGGCGCGACGTCGCCTCGACGCCGTTCGCCGCCTCGACGCCGGTACTATCACCGACTTTATTGTTGGAGGATGTGGTCCCCGTGAATTCACCACCCCCAGAATCATTTCCTCGCTCTCCGGAGCGTGCGCCAGTGGGGCATTGGCCGGCTCATCCTTTTGCTGAGCCCCTATTGGGTGGCCGGATTAGCTTGCGTCCGTCACCTACAGATGACTTGCTGTCACCGCCTCGGGGGGCCACGGAGGCTAGTGGGACGTTTGTCAGGGCTGTTCGCAGGGCTGCGGATATTTTAAGAATGCAGCCGCCCTCAGTCTCTAGGCCTTCGGATCCGTTGCTGGATCTTCTCCACCAGGGCGCGGGGGACATGGAGCCCTTGTTGCCATTTGCGGAGTCATTATATGACATCCTTCTCGGGACGTGGGCGAGGCCCTCTTCGGGGGACCCCGTGGATCGTGCTGTGGCTCATCGCCATCGCCCGGCTCCCGATGACCCTGCCTGTTTAACTCTCCATCCTGGGGCTCAAGGACTTGTGCTTCAGGCAGCTCTCTCTTCCACTCCTGTTCTGCTGCATCCTCCCACTCGGGAGTCTCGGTGGTTGGAGTCATGTGGCCGCGATGTGTTTGCGTCCACCAGCTCGGGACTCAGGTCCCTCAACACGTTGTGCGTGTTTGCTAGGGCTACTTTTGCCCTTTGGGACTCTGTAGAGCAGCTCCTCCCCTCCTTGCCGGAGAGCTCTCGTGCCGATCTGGACCGGCTAATACGTGATGGCCATGATATGGCGCAATTTTCGATTCGGTCCGCCATGGACACCACTGACTCCGTCGGTTGGGCTATGGCCAGGTCGGTTGTCATGCGCCGCCATGCGTGGTTGCGCGATGTCGTTTTCCCAGAACATGTTCAGGAGCGGCTTAGAGATCTACCATTTGATGGGGTCACTCTTTTTGACGCCCATGCTGATTCGGCGGTCCGGCGCCTCCTGTCTGTTTCAATGACTTCCCAGGTTCTAATCCTCGTGGAGGACTTTTGGTTTCATGACGGTGCCGTCGCTGTTTTTTCGGTTGGCCGCCTGGGTTACAGACGTTCTGGGTTGTTTGGCTGTTAAGCAGCGTTCTTTCCTTTATTCTACGGTACAGCTGGTTCAGCTGTATTTCTGCCTTTCTTTTGAGCCTCTGCCTACGAGCTTGTCTCAAGAGGGACCCTTGTTTTTGTAGGGTTGTGCCTTACCCTATGTGGGGTAATTGTTGGCTGTTATATAGCTACTATTCCTTACCCAGGAAGTTTTGTGCACGTTAACTCTTCCTACTATTGTAGGACGTCTCCTCTGGTGAGATCCATGGGGTTGGCTTCTCTCCGGGGGTTCACATTGGTGTCTACGGTCGGTCCGTAGTTCCTTCCTGTCTCAGTAGGGGCGCCTTCCCTGCTGTTTCGTTGGGGTTTTTTCACGCCTATTTTTCCTGGCATGTTCTTGCAGCTTCGCTGTGCCCGTCTTACCTGTCTGAAGGTGGGCATGCGCCCCTGAGGGGGCAGGTCGCTCTGTCCCGCTCCGGAACGGTCTCTTCTGTATTCTGTGTATACTCACCATTTTGGTGCACACAGGTTATGCTCTACGTCTTTTTCTTGTGGCTCAAGCCCTGTCGGGGCTCTTGACTAGGGCAAAGGGAGTTTCTGCCAGCTCTGTCTCGGCTGTGTGTTGCCTCCTACCCAGCTTCCCTAGGAGGGTCTCCGGTCCCTTGCTTTTTGCCGGGCAGGGGGTCAGGTTTTTTTTCCCGCTCCTGGCCCTGTGCGTATTTCATAGCTCTTCAAGGCGTGGCTCATGTCTGTGACTGTCTTCCACTGGTGTTGTGCTCCCCCCAGCTGTTTCTCTGGGTGTGAGATCTTACTCCCATTTCTGGCACAGTTACTTCTTTGATGTGGCATTACAGTGCATGTATTCTTCTCGACATTCTCCTTGTTGGTAGACGGTGTCGGTGTATGCGGGTGTATGCCTTTTACGACAGGCTTGTGTCTGTGTCTCTCTCTCTCTCTCTCCTTACAGGGAGTGTTGTGGTCTATGTTCCCGCCTGCCTCGGGGGAGACCAGGTTTCTTCCCCATCGGGGAAAAGTTGTTGCTTCTATGTTCTGTTACTCTTATGACCGCCCACCGGTGCCGTGGTACCGATTGAGCGACTTCCCTTCTTTAGGGTTACGTCACTTAAGGTATATATGCCTACATTCCTGTCTCTTTGTGTATGTGTCGTGGGTTCTACACGCCACGGGGGTGCTCGCATGCTAGGTTCTTCTTGCCCTAGTATCAGGACTTCTTGCTCACTCTCTCCTTCGGGAGCGAGTCCTCTATGCGTTCCTGGTTTTGCCGGTTATCCCCTCACAGTGGTACCTTTAGGTACGTTTGGCTGCATGCCTACCTACTGAGCTTTTTGCTCGATGGTAAGTCTTCTGTCTCTGGTGGCACTAGACGATGGGTTGCGGCCCTGCCACTGTTGTCAAATGTTCTCAGGGGGTACACTTTACATGTGTGTTTTTTTCTTTAACCACACGAGCCTCCTGTTGCGGCTCCTGTTCTTGGCCGGACAGTCTTAGGACTGTCCCCTGTTTCATTTTGGCATCCTCTGTGGTGTATGTTCAGACGGTATGCTCTGCCGTTGTCATGTTGTTTTGCCCCTTGGGGCTTCGTTCTTCACGGATCGTGGGCACCGGTGCTGGGCTCCTTCTTCGAAGGAGTTCCTGCATTTTCTTGCGTTTTGGCACTGGCCTTTCTAGTTCTGTATTTCCTTTCGTCTGTATATGGACGAGAGAGGTCTCACACCGTCCCGTGCCGGGTTGTGGTGTTTTTGCCGCCCCTTGGTCATGTTCCCTTACGGAGTTTCCTGGGTCTGATGTCAGTTGCCCTGGCATTGCGGTTCCCACCGTGTTTCGTCAGCCTTTGACGAATAGGTTCTCCTGGAACTTGGTGGGTTATCTCGCAGACCCTCCTCCTATGGGGTATGGCTTTGGTATCGATTCTAAGTTAAGGAATCTGCGGCTAGATCTCTCTATCAAATGGACGAGTTACTTACCTTCAGTAACGATGTATCTGGTAGAGACACTGTCTAGCCGCAAATTCCTTAACGCCCGCCCATCCTCCCCGCTCTGCGAAGACCTTTTCAGATGGTGTTTTTACACCTAGCCTCCTTCCGGTGGCCTTGGTCTTCCGGAGGGTGCTCTCGCGCCTCCCTCTGGGGCAGGGTGTGTTGTTCGGCGTGGGGCCCTTAGGCCTTCCCTTCGTCCTAGTGTTTGGATGATGGCGTGTTCTCGTACCTTCCTTTGGAGCAGGGGGTGTTGTTCGGCTTTCGAGCCCTTTGGCCCTCCACTCCGTCCTTGTTTTTTGGGTGGTTAAGGTCTATGCTTTTCAATGCTTTCCAATGTTGCTCCACCTGTGTTCCTCAAGCGTGGAGTTCTTCTGTTTTCCTCCCTCCCTCCGCCCACGCCTGTGCCTCCTTCTTTCTATGGCAGTCGATTGGGTTCGGTTCTCTTTGGTACTACAGTCCTTCAAACACTGGAGGGTGTGTGTGTGTGGTGCACATTCTAGTGATCGCTCACTTCTAGTCACTTGTCTGCAACATGTTGCTTCACTCTTGTGGTTCTTTTATACTCCATCCTGTGGTGACAGGCTGTGCCTTGCTTGTCATATCTTTCATTCCGCTGCGGTTACCTCCTCCAGGTGGGGCAGGGTTTGTCGATTTGCTGGGCCCTTGCTGAAAGCAAGTGCTCTGTGAGCTCCCTTCAGTCCCTTCTGGTACTGGGTGCTTTTTCAACCTTTGTATTGTTTCTCATTCTAATGTTTTGGCTCTCATTATCATTTTTCTTCTCATTGTTGTTTCAACAATTTTGCTTCTTTTTAACACACTGTTCCTATGCTATCGCAGTTTTTGTCATGGCTCCGCGTTGTGGCGCAGAAAAGTTTTACTGTAGAAAACTGACTTCAGCACGCTGTGATGGTCTTATATGGCTCCATTGACGTCACTTCAATTGGACGACGTCAGGACGGAGTCGGGCGACGCCACCTCCCGGCGTGCAGAGGTATTGCTGGGGAAAAAAGATTTTCCGGATCCAGTCTGACGCCTGGGGAGATATTCTACGTTAAGGAATCTGCGGCTAGACAGTGTCTTTACCAGATACATCGTTACCGAAGGTAAGTAACTCGTCCATATAGCATGTATGGAGGATGCCAGAAGTCCCACTATTCTTGCTAGGGAGCCGACGGGAGACTTGATCCCTGACTAGCATCCGTCTGAGCTCTCTTCCAATGAGCATCAGTTTCTGGTGCAGAAGTGGCAGAGACTGTTGCACCACATCTATGACAAATCCTAGAAATGTCAACACCTGCGCAGGTTCGCGCTCCTAGAACATGTAGTAAGGTCCGTGTGCAATCCAGCTGTACATTTAATCGAGCTAGATCCTGGTCCATAAACAAGATGTTGTCTAAATAGACGATAAGCCTCATGCCCCTTGGTTCTTAGGAGTTTCATCATTGGTCTGAACACCTTGATGAAGCACCAAGACGTAGAGGATAGACAGACGGATAGGGTGATGAACTCAAATACCCTTCCTTTCCACTAAAATTGAAGGAATCTTCTATTGGTTCCGAAGATTGGAATCATAAGGTATACATCCTTCAGGTCCATCCTTACCATCCAAACGTTTGGTAACAGTGTCCCTGAGAAGATGAATCACTACCATTTAGAAGTGATAGTATACCTCCCAGGAGTGGAATTCCTTTGGGTTGATTACTGACTGGTAACATTTGTCTTTTTTCTGAACTGGGAATAGTTTGCTCACAAAATCCTTCGGGTGTAGTGTTACCTGTATTGCCCTTTTGTATAAGAGCGTGTCTCTCTTGCTCACACAGAATCTGTGCCGGATTTAAGAATACCAACCCAGTGGGTCTCCTCCTCTGAATTGGAGTAACGTACAACTTTGTACAAAAGCCTTGTACAGTCTACAAAATAAATGCATCTCCCATTAACTTCTTGCACTCATGATAGAAGTCCCCCAACTTTCCCCCTGCACTTATTTGGTAAGAATAGATACATTTTAATGTGAGACTACCTTTAGCATTATTTGTACCACAGAAGGCTCTTCTGCCTCCCCTGTCTCTTGGTACCATGTGCTGGAGAAGAATCCACAAATTTTCTTTGGCCTGCCAATGGGATTTGAGCTCTCTGGGAAGTGGGAGCAGCCGGTAGAGTGCTCCCTGCTTCCACTGGCCCCTACAAAAATCTTCTGTCCGAAGACACGCTTAATTGATTGCTGGGCTTTATTTACAGAGGAGGAAGTTGTCACAAATTTACTGATCACTTTAATTGGTTCCCTAAGAATATCCCATCAGCAACTGAGCCCACCTCTGGAGAGGCTAAGTCCTCTGGGTCATTTTTAATAAGTAAGAAACATCGCTGTTCCGTAGACAAGGTGCAATTAACCTTTCCCAGGAAACACACCACTCTTTGTGCCCACTTCAAGAAGATGTCCGGGGATGTTAAGTTACTGGTGTCTTTCGCCTCCTCGGCCATGCCCAGTTTTTTTGTGAGTGGTCGCAGGATGTCCAGGATATCCTGGCAAGTCCGCCAATAGTGGTCTATTCCTTTTCCTTTAAGAAATTTAGTAATGAATGTGGCCATCTTGCCATAGATTTCTTGTGTTAGGGAAACTTTGCCCATGAGAGCTGGCCTCAGACACTCTGCCTTGAGGCAGCCTCTGACCTCCTTGTCCAGTGGCTTTCTAATTCTGTTACTAATGTACTGGGCCATCTTGTCTGCCTGGGTCCACTCCACAGGACCCAGGTGGTAAATAGTATCCGGATTCAGCATGTCTACTGGTTATTTGATCCCTCACTTATCCCCTGAGAGATCATTAGACAACTTTCCAATCTCCTGGGTTTGCTTGGGTGTGGTTCCTTACCCTTAGCTTCATCTGAGTACTGGTTCTAAGAGTCTTCCCCATCGTCAAGGCCTTCCATATTGGAAGGTTCCACCTCCCTAGAGGTATTGTCTGAGGCTGTCCGACACTGTTTAAGAAAGGCCTGCCTTAATCTTCCGAAGGCATCAGAGGAAGGAGATTTCCCCAGCGCTTTGGCTTTTCCCCGGACCCTCAGGATTATCTCGAGATTCAACGAGTTGTGTAGGTACCCAATCTTTCCCCAGCGGGGTTTCATTGTGCCCGTCAGCACCAGAAGCAGTATTTGTCTGCTCAAGGACTCCAAGGCAGAAAAGAATGAATAGTCAATGCCATTCACAAATTCTTTCTAGAGAGGTAGGACTAACTGGTCTCCTAGCATGATCCCGTATTCTCCTCCCTGCTGGCACCTGCATATTGCTCAGTTGTATTATGAATCAGACTGGCAAAAGTGACAGCACCTGGAGAAAGGTCCTCTTTTTGCGATACCTAGTGAGGGGCTAGGCTGTGCCCAAACACACTATTGCCCTTGGATACCCCAGACAGACTCTACAGGTCTCCAAATAGGAATTTACTATGAGAAACTAGGGAATATGCTCCACTGTGATTTTAAATGCACATATTCTGGAGCTGCTTGAGTTTTGAGTAAAAACCTGCTTGCACTTGAAAAACTGCTGACTGCCGCTCCATGCACATGGTCTGCTAGTCTCGCTGTAGGGTGCGTTGTGAAACCAGCGGCATGCGCTGTGTTCCTGCAGCAGGAAAAAGCGCCCTCTACTGGCACACAATGCACTCCACTGTCTACCCGATTCAAGTTTGCCGGCCCGCACCTGACAGAAAGACAGCGTCAGTGAAGGCTTAAGCCAAGCGAGTTGCGCACCCTAGGGCGCTGCTCATTCGTCTCTTTAAACAGCCCCCGTTCCCACGTGAAGCCACAGCGACACCCTTAGTGGGATGGGGCTGTAACCTGGAACGTGAAATCTTAAACCCACAAATAACTGTGCAATTAATATATAGACAAGACACATTTTAAATTTGGACACCAGGTCTCCCAATGGGCTCAATACTAGTGAGGACTTATACACTTCTCTCTAACATCTCTTAGATTCCTTAGGGTAGTAATGCGTTTTATAAGTTTAAATAACAAATAACAGGTGAATTTTAAAATCATGCTTTTACAGATTGATTCAGAAATTATCACAATTACAAACATGACTGTATCTCTTTGAATGTGCATATTACAAGTTATAGAAAAGTGTTTTGAAACAATCTGCAGCCTGCAACCTCAGACGATGGATAGACGACTGTGCCAACACCCTCGCCCCGCTGAAAAAACTCACCTACAGTGACACCACCAAAAGAGCCAGCTGGTTCACCCCGGAACTCCTAGCGTCCAAGCGTACCTGCCGGAAACTAGAGAAGAAATGGCACAGTGATAAGACACCGGACAGCCACGCAGCCCACAAAGAGGCCATCCGTAACCACCACCACCACCTCATCAGGTCCGCCAAGAGAATCTCCTTCAAAGACCGCCTCGACAACAACGCACACAACAGCAAGGAGCTCTTCAACATCGTGAAGGAACTCTCCAACCCCAGCTCCAACACCAACGACATCCCGCCGTCGCAAGCCCTGTGCGATTCCCTCGCCACCTTCTTCCACCGCAAGATCGCCGACATCCACGACAGCTTCAACACCCAGACAGCCCCAACTAAGATCGATGCACCAGACCCGCCGCACACCATCGACCACGACCCCTTGCCAGCCTGGGCCAGCGTGAACATCGATGACACCATCAAGACCATGAGCACAATACACTCCGGCTCCCCGTCAGACCCTTTCCCGCACCACATCTTCAACGAGGCCAGCAGCTCCATCGCACCCCACCTGTGCAACGTTATCAATCTCTCCTTCGAGACCGCGACCTTCCCAGAGAGCTGGAAACACGCAGAGATCAACGCCCTACTCAAAAACCCAAGGCGGACCCGAGAGACCTCAAGAACTTCCGGCCCATCTCCCTGCTTCCGTTCCCAGCCAAGGTCATCGAGAAGATCGTCAACAAACAGCTAACCCGATACCTCGAAGAAAACAGCATCCTGGACCCATCCCAATCAGGGTTCCGCAGCAACCACAGCACTGAGACTGCCCTCATCGCCGCCACCGACGACATCAGGACCCTGCTGGACAACGGTGAGACCGCAGCCCTCATCCTGCTGGACCTCTCCGCCGCCTTCGACACTGTCTGCCACCGCACTCCACGCGCACGCCTCCACGACGCAGGGATCCGAGACAAGGCCCTGGAATGGGCCACCTCCTTCCTCGCCGGCAGAACCCAGAGAGTCCGCCTCCCACCATTCCGATCCGAAGCCTCCGAGATCATCTGCGGCGTACCCCAGGGATCATCCCTCAGCCCAACACTGTTCAACATCTAGATGGCCCCGCTCGCACGCATCGCCAGACAGCACGACCTCAACATAATCTCCTACGCCGACGGCACTCAACTGATCCTCTCCCTCACCAAGGACCCCCTCGCCGCCAAATCCAACCTCCATGAAGGAATGAAGGCCGTCGCCGATTGGATGAAGATCAGCCGACTAAAGCTGAACACGGACAAGACAGAGGTCCTCATCCTCGGCTCCAACCCCTCAGCTTGGGACGACTCCTGGTGGCCAACGACACTGGGAGCAGCCCCGACACCCACCGACCACGCACGCAACCTGGGAGTCATCCTCGACTCAACGCTCTCCATGGCCAAGCAAGTCAACGCAGTCTCCTCCTCCTGCTTCAACACCCTCCGCATGCTTCGCAAGATCTACAGGTGGATCCCGACAGATACAAGAAGAACAGTCACCCAGGCCCTCGTCAGTAGCAGACTTGACTATGGGAACGCCCTCTACGCGGGAGCCCCGGCCAAGCTCATCAAGCGACTGCAACGCATACAAAACGCCTCCGCACGCCTGATCCTCGACGTACCATGCCACAGCCACATCACCCCCCACCTGAGGAACCTGCACTGGCTCCCCGTCGACAGGAGAATCTCCTTCAAACTCCTCATCCACGCACACAAGGCACTCCACAAGACTGGCCCAGCCTACCTCAACAGACGACTCTTCTTCTACGTCCCCAACCATCAGCTCCGCTCCGCCGACCTCTCCCTCGCCACCGTCCCTCGCATTCGAAGAACAACCACCGGCGGCAGATCCTTCTCACACCTCGCCGCCAAGACCTGGAACACCCTTCCACTAAGCCTACGACAGACCCAAGACCTGCTGACCTTCAGGAGACTACTCAAGACCTGGCTGTTCGACCAGTAGCAGCAACCCCCCCCCCTTTTTTTTTCTCCCCAGCGCCTTGAGACCCTCGCAGGTAAGTAGTGCGCTCTACAAATTCTGTGATTGATTGATTGCAGCAATTACTACTCTTTGTTTTACTGTTTTTTCCACTTTTTGCACACATCACTTAATGGGACTGGAAGGTGTGGCAGTATTAACCAACAATGATTACATAGGCATTAGGGTGCTGCTACAAATCATTCAAATTGCTACAATTCATTAATTGTCAAAATTGTTTTCATATTGGAAAACCGCAACTTTTTAAATAGAATGGTTTATAGGAACTTTATTTTAAGAACAGACGTCATTAGGTCTAGATGAAGCTTACTTTGGGTGTAATTGCAAGGCCAAACAATAATAACAGCTTATAGAGAATAAAATGCACTATGCACTTTGAGTATTTGCGATATTTGCACAAGTGCTATTTTTGCACACAGGCCCAAACATAAATGGGTCTGTTTCTTGCAGCTTTATTTAAGAGTTGGTTTTTATAATTTCTATTTACATGCGGTAGAGGTTTTTCAATTATGTTTGTATGGATATGTAACAAGATCTGGTATATTAATACAAATAAGTATCAATAATTTTTTGTTCACATCATGTTACATATTTACATTTTAACAAATGCAGTTGCGTATGATTTGTCAATTGATTTGAACATTGTTAAAATGTTGATAGTAACAATGCTGACCTTCCGATAGTCTGTCTTTTATGTTGTGGTGGTTAGGTATCACGTGTGCACTACTAAAAGCAACAGCAGTTTCATAGCACATTATGTGAACAAGGCCAGGCTTGGCCGAAACGCGTCATGACGAATTATATGCAATAAAGTATTGGCACTTATATATCGAAGTCGGTGCCCCGGTGTTTCATTGGTGTTATAGATGTAACAGAGTTGGTACTAAATATAATATATATATATATATATATATATATATATATACATTTAATGAACTTAGTGGAACAGCAGAAAAGAAAAATGAACGGAACATTTTCATCTCGGAGGCCCACTGGAGGGCTTTTAAATGAAATGAACACTACAGCACAGAAACCTACTAAAGGTAAAGGAATTTTGAAAGTGCACTACTGAGCCCAGCATGCAACACTTAGTTGAACTCACCTGTGAGGCTCACTGAGGGCCAATTAAATGGAGATGCAGAGGGGAGTACCTTTTCACCATTTCTGTGCAGTATCATGTGGCCTGTGACGAAGGAGCTGCTGCTCCGAAACGCTTAAGGCAAGATTTGCATCTGAATGAAAATGGCAGTTTCCTTTTATTAAAAGAATCAGTGGAATTCATCTGCTCTTGGAGTGCGTCTTCAACTGGGGAGGTTTTGTTGAATGATATCTATATATATATGTATATGTTTATATGTCACAATTTCAAAAGGTGCAACAAACAAAGTGAATTAGAGAGAGCATGCAAAAAAGACAATTGCTTGTGGCGTTCTGTGTCACTTTCCCACTTTCTTCCATGACGATCTTTCGTAGTAAAATAATCATAAAGCGAAGGACTTATCTGGCAGCTGAGCAGAGAAGAAAGAGGAAGTACTATTCACTGGGGGTTGGTTGACATGGAAGAAAAGGATTACTATTGGTTCATTCTTCTTTGGTACTCTTGGGATATGTAGTTTCAAGACGCTTTATTGATCATTTATTTTAATTGGCCTGCTGAGTTAATAAATGGAGAAAGTCTATAGACAAGCCTCCAGTCGTCACATAGAATTCCTGTTTTTTTTTCTCACAAAGACAGTATTGGCTGTATGATTAAACTACTGGACGTATGGATAATGTATTAGTATTTACATATGGAAAACCTACGTACACAGTATGGAAGCACTGCACATAGTATAAGGGAGTTGGAAGAAACAGCCCATCGAACAGTTCAAATTCATTTTCAGTAGCCAAGGAGGGTGCGGTGTGGAGTACAGTTAATGGACCAGATGAGCTGTGAGGTTGCTTATCAAGAATTGATTAGGTGTTCGTTGAAGAGAGAGGTCTTTAGGTACTTTATCAATTGCTGGCAAACCTCATGTGACAGGAGGGGTGTTCAAGAGGGAGAGAATACTGGTCTTCTTCGTTGCTCTTTTTTGGGGAAAATATTGACTTGGCAGAGGCTAGTAGATAAACCTGGGAAGGTGAATTAGTGTTTGCTTCATCTGAGCTGCCTTTTCGCACTATTGAGCGCTGAATCAAAAAAAAAAATCAAATTGGTCATTTTTTTTTTTTAAATAATGTTTTTATTAAGTACAAACTTCCAATCATCACATGTAGTAATTTACAGACATTTCGACCTCATAGCATCGGGTGCATATTATTTAACAGCAGACATATACTCAATCAAGCATGTCAGGTGCAGAATGATTATTCCTAGACATTTCCATTTCCACAGTTGGGGATATACATAAGTCTCCTCGATATGCATTCCACCCACTCCACTTTTTTTGTCCCACTTCTTGGGACATCCTCTAGATTTAAACACTTCTTTTTCTGCAGTCATGCAGATTGGTCAAGTTTTGAAGCATTCATAAACTGTTTCTCACAGTCACAGGAACCAATTCCAATCTTGCCGAACCACATAGGTAATGATTACTGAGAGGTGTAAGATTTTGACTTTAAATATTTCTTCTTAATTAAAATACAGTTAAGATTTAAGAATGGCGCAAACGCTAGTGGAATGGAGGGCGGGCATGGACTTGTACATGGCCGCAGAGAAAGTGACATACAAAGCCAGAGTTGCCCCAAAAGGTTCACCAAGATCTGGACCCCATGGTTAAGATACTATGGTCTCGAAGTGGATAATGAGGAGATGGACAACAATGGCTCATTGTTCTGATCCCATTCCGAGATGTACCAGTATATGCATGTACTTCCTGATACGGCTTGTTAATACTGTAACTTGCGTCCAAAAGGTTCCTTTATTATGTGTAATGTATATGTCATTGAATGCTGGCCACCGTTGTGTTAATAAAAACAGTTTAAAAAAAATGATTTCAGAATGGCGCAGTCATTTACAGTATTTGTAAACGTGAAAATGTCACTCTTGACTGTGGGGAGTTTGGAAGGAATGAGGGAATAGTTAGAGTTCAAATTCCTTCCTCTGTATGTGCAACAAGTCTCAGTGGGTTATCTGTTTTTGCTAATAGGCAAGAGGATATCCTGATGTTTACTTTTATGAGCTTCGTTTTAGGTATGGCTTAATAAATGGCAAATCTGTTGCATATGCAAAGAAGAAGAGACTGATCTTGTTTTCAAATCTGCAGGACTTGTAATTTTTAGCTTGAAGAGAGATATGCAAGTGTCATACATAAGGAATGGTGTTTAGCTGTTGTACTGGGACAATGCGGCATCTTATAGTTTAATTTGTGGCACTGTTAAAAAGTTGTTCTGGATTTGAAGAACCCATTTGGATGCAAACATTTCCTGCTATCGCATGCGTGCTTATCACTACGTGGACAAATATACTCCCATTAGAAGGATTTATTTTCTATGTCCATTCATGACTCTAGAAATGTAATCACAGGGTAACTAAAATGAACCCTTGTATAATTAATGCATGCATACTGCAGCATAGCAGTGGTTGTCCGGTAATTCCATATATGCCACTGACCATGTTGTTAGCCCTGCCCTTGCATTTAACAAATCAGTACATTGTGATGGTCATTGTCTGTGTCTGAGTGAGTGCGTATTTGTGTGGTGATCTGGCTGCATCAGTGCCTGTGTGTCTTTCGGCCTGTATGCAGTAGGGCCCTTATGCTTCTCAGGGTTTGGGGTGCTTATGTGTCTTTTGTCCTATATGTATAGATACCTGAATGTGCCTGTAGGTCTGCTTGAATAGGTTCCTTATGTGTTATCCGTCTGCCCATCCATTTGTGTTGTATTTGAGTGTATGTCTATTTCCGTCTAGGTGTGTATGCTGTGTACATGTGTGCCCGTGAGTGTTTGTGCTTGGATATCTGCTATTCTGTGAATATGCGTGACTGTATGTTGGTTGCCTGTTTCTTTTAGTTTGGTTGTAATGGTGCCTGTTTGCCTGCCTGCCTGCATAGGTGCATCAGTCTTTGTATTTTTGTAAATTTGCATTTGTGGATGTATATGTGATCTGTGCGTGAATTTGTGCAGATAATGACTTGAGGTGGATATACACGGCATAAAAACCAGTAGTATAGCCTCTCAAAATATTTTTCACAGTTCTTCCTCTTGACTCCCATTATTTAAAATATCAGTATTCATAATAAAGTCTATGTAAAGGGTGAACAACAGCAAATTGTGTGCAATCAGACTAGATAAAATCGTTGCATACAGTAAAGCAATGCACCAGGTTTTTTCCCATCCTCAGCAGGCTTATTCTCGCCCCCACCAGATGATTATTACTCAAGGGTTCATTAACATCCCAAATAGTTCTCATTTTGACTGCAACTACTTTCTGTTTACCCACAAGCAGGCATTGTCTCATCCAGTACGCTTCTTTACAGGCCCAGCCGGTTTCTGCTCAACTCCCACAGGCTTCTTTCTGTACAACTCCCACAGGCTTCTGCTCAACGTCCGCAGACTTCATCTTCATACTCCTGTTTCTCCATAATCAGCTTGTAGTCCTTTCATGGTGCCCCATAGCTGGCACCAAAATCTTTGGCTGGTAGTGGCGCACCAATCGCTTGGCAGTATCTTCCTGGAAGAATGCATGGAGTCCTGTATAAGGAAAACTATGAAAAAATGTAACTAACTGATCTCTAACTGAAAGTACAAAATAATCTTCTTTAGTCAGGTTAAAGATTAGAAAAATAATTAGCTCTCACCTGGGCTGTACTTCCAACACTCATTCCACAGCATCGTAACTCTTAGCCTCATGACTGACACAGGGTTGGCAAACTAGGATTTAACAGGTAGCCATGAGGAGAAGCTTTGGGTGAGAGCACGCCTGTGAGGTTTTAATGTATTACTTGAAGAGGGAACAGCACAGAGAAATTTGAAATGGACTGAATGAGTATTGAATAAAAATTATGTCTAACTAGATCTAATGTATCCCTCCAGTCTGGCATCCTTTCTGTTTCCACTCCCCAAAGCTTCTTGATGTGATGTTATTTATTCCCGCACACCTGTGCCTAAACATCTTAAACTTGTGGGTTTTGTCCCCACTATCTTTCCTGGAAAGAAGACCCATCCCTTGCATTGCACCTTTTGAGTTCATTGTCTTTTAATTACTGGCTACGGATTGCTCCAGTGGACTTCTATACCCATCCACTACGGTGGTGGGATTCCAGAAAACAATCCAAAAAGACTAAAGATAACAATGTTATCTCTTATCCAGTGAAGACCTCTAGATGAGAGGTGGTGCTTCTGTTAAAGGAGCACTTCTACTCCGTAGTATGACACCACTTGAGAGAATCCTAGGAAAGCAATAGCTAAGTTTTTTAAATTTAATTATTGAGTAGAGCCCAAGGACTATGCTTGCAGAACACAGACATTTTATTATTCAGAATTGATTCAGTTTTAGGTCTAAACATTTCAAAATCCACAACCTGCTGTTAAAGTAGGGTTTTGAATGGTGCTGTCTGTTCTTGAGCTCTGTTTTGGGGTCATATTCTGTTTACTCTTTTTGTCTTCTGGCACTCTTATTTCATTCCCTGTTTCTTAGAATCCATGGCTGCCTTCCTGAGACCTTGTTTCTCTATTGTTACTGTTGTGGTGTTCCTTGTTTCTAATAAGCCAGTCCAGCTTTTGCTGAGCCTTTCCGTTTATTCTATTCCATGTCTTTCGTTCCCTTTGCCTTCTCTTGTGTCTGTACTGATAACCCTAGTTGTTACTAGGTGTCAGTGAAATTTGAGGCTTGGAGCTTTACCAGACTCACTTTAGTGCTCTACCTGCATATGGGGTGCCACCTAAGAGTCTAAGAGAATAATGGATTCTTACCTTATGCTCTCTTTTAGTTACAGATCATCATTTATGGTGGTTCTTCCATTATTCTGTGCTTCTTATTTTCCTGACACTTAGGGTATTGTTCTTTTCATTCGGTCGTATACTGTAAATGTTTTTCCCCAGTTTCCCCCCAGTTCCTCTTAAGTCTTCTGATCGCAATCTGCTTGAGCCTCCTACAGTCTTCAGCTACTGTCCGGCATTTCCTCTTCCATTCTGCAGGTTCTCCCTAGTTTATGCTAAAACCACTCCTTTCAAATTCCCATTTACCTGCATAAAGCAAGCTCTTTTAGCAATTTCAGTCATGGTCTCCTCAGGGGTGACATGTTAGATGATTGTTCTTTTTGATCTCTAGGCAGTAAGAGTAAACAGCCCTTCACTGCATGTTACTTTCCCAGAGCTATGTTAACTGGTTGGCTACATTAATAGTTATTTGACTGATTTGTAAGTCAGTCAAAATGTCCCCAGAGTGCATAAGGTGCATCAAAGTCATATGCTTCTTTTGAATCTTCCAAGGCACCATTCGGCAAAAAAGGCCTTGAGTGACTTTCACTGGCTTCCAGTGGAACAGCCAGTACAATTTAAGGCCCTCTGTATCTTGCACAGGCCACTTCACAAGAAAGGCTCTTCTCTGCTAAGGTCACATGCAACTCCTTAAATTCTTGGGAGGTCGCTTAGATCCTCCTCAGCTCATTTGCTTCAGGTCCCTAGGATTAAGAGAGAGTTGGGGAGGCCGTTCATTCTCCCATCTGGCTCCCAAACTTTGGACTACACTTCCAATTGAAGTGTATCAGCTGACCTTCAAACTTTCATTTCGTAAAGCCTTGAAAAATCTGGCTCTTTAGAAAATAATCTTCCTCTAGTGGCGTCCTGCTACTATGATGACTGCTCCTAGCACTGGAAGGCCTACGCGTAGCCATGCGCAGTATAAAAATCAATGGAATATCCCCAGTAAGTGTAACGTTTCAGGGGCCACGCGTGAATAAGGGGGCGTTCCCGAAAATAGACCCGTGGAGATTGCGAGCCCACGTGCTGAGGAATAAGCTGCGGGAGGGTACGGACTGGTATTTCCAGGAGAATAGTGGCACGGTGGAGTCCCACCGTACACTATGGGAGGCATATAAAGCAGTGATCAGGGGCCAGGCACAGGCGCTTATAGGGGACCAAAAAAAAGAAGAAGCACGACACTTAACATCCCAAGAACATGAAGTAAGTCGGGCAAAACAGAGAGCGACAGAAAGGGGAGACGCCAACTCGCACCATGCGCTGGCTATGCGCCAATACGAACTAAGGGCAGCGGCTGAGGGGGCAGCGCGGGCGCACGATTTGACAGTACAACACCGGCTCTATGACGTCGGCGATAAGGCATCCAGGTTGCTTGCATGGCTCGAGAAACGTGATAGAGAAAGGTCATGGGTGGCATCTGTCCAGGACGAGAAGGGTATTGGCCGCACGGACAGTGCAGAAGTTGCGGAGGTGTTTGCCTCATACTACGAAGGGGTCTATTCGCCAGTTAGCGTGAGATCTGAAAGTGACTGCTGTGAATTCCTAAGAGACTTCGCATTGCTGATGGTCTCGTGAGATGACAGGACGGCTTTGGAGGCTGAGATCACGGAAGACGAACTGGCGACGGCACTGGGCTCCTTAAAAGTGGTAAAGGCAGTGGGCCCCAATGGACTTCCCGTCGAGTTATTCAAAGACTTGGCCTCCAAAATAGTGGCTCCACTGCGTAATATGTTGCAAGAGGCGCAAGAAGAGGGGCACCTGCCAGTCGATCAGCGGATGGCCACTATTGTAGTAATACACAAGTCCGGGAAGCCCCCGGATCGCTGCAGCTCGTACAGGCCGATCTCCCTTCTTAACGTTGAGGTCAAGGTCTTGGCCAAGACTCTAGCCAATAGAATCATACCGATTATCACCGGGTTGGTTCACAGAGATCAATCGGGATTAATGCCCCATAGAAGTACCCGACACAATCTGCGGAGGCTATAAGCAGTGCTGCACACGACATGGGATTCCAATGGCGCACAAACTGCGCTGATGGCGCTAGACGCATCCATGGCCTTCGACAGCATTGAATGGCCGTATCTGTTTGCCGTGCTGGCAAAGTTGGGTTTTGGCCCGAATTTTTGCAACTGGGTGCGGCTCCTCTATCAAGACCCGATGGTGCAGGTGCGGGTCAACGGCGTGTTGTCTCGACAGTTTCACTTGAGAAGAGGTACGAGACAGGAATGCCCTCTGTGGCCTCTACTATTTGCGTTGGCATTGGATCCCTTGGCGCACTGGATCAGGAGGGACCCTATAATATGGGGTATTGAGGAACCCGAAGGCTGGGAAGATCGTATATCGTTATACGCCGACGATATTTTGCTGTATCTCGCAAGGCCCTACTACTCAATTGCCAGGGTGCCTCATCTCTTCGATTTGTTTTGGAGCTATTCGGGCTATACTATCAATTTGGAAAAGTCGGTGGTGTTTCCGCTGGCAGGCCCCCTTCCCCCCCCGAGACTACCAGTGCAGTGCACGGCACCGGTGGCTACGGAGGGTTTTAAATATTTGGGGATTCAGGTGGTACGGAATCAACAGCTGTTCTGGAAAAGAATCTCAGCCCCCAGCTGGAAAGGCTCCATAGGGATGTACTTCATTGGCGCACACTACCGCTGTCTGCAGCAGGCAGAGCGGCCCTCTTCAAGATGATGGCCTTGCCGTGCTTGTTATACATCCTGCAAAATACCCCCTATTCCGTACCGCCGTCGGTTTTCAAAAAGATTAACCAAGCTACTCGGGAGCTACTGTGGCAGGCAGGTACTCCTAGGATAGCACTACACAAGTTGCAGCGAGGGGTGTATGATGGAGGTCTGGCGATTTCGAATATACGACTGTACTACTGGGCATCGCAATTACTAGTGGTAAATGACTGGGTATACTCGGATAGAGATGAGCCAGCATATAGAGTAGACCGAGACGCTATGCCTGGGGGGAATTGTGAGCCACTGCTGTACTCGCGAAAAATAATTCCTAGCTGGCTCTCGCATATGGCGGTTGTCGTGACGTGCTGGAGGGAGGCAAATCGGGCCCAGGGGTGGCACAATAGGCTGACTAGCCGAACGCAGCTGTGACTAGTGCAGGATTGGCAGAAGTGGCCTCGCTCCAGGGGTTTGCAGGCTGAAAAACGATCGGAATAGATAGATTGGGGGATGTGTGGAGGGAGGGAGCCCCACTTTCGTTTGAGGACCTACAGCGGGAGTTTGAGCTGGCTGAGGCTCAGAGGTTCAAATATTTGAGGCTTCGACATGCACTACTGACTCAGCTGAAGGGCGACACTTTTCTTCCAGACTACTCCCCCCTAGAGGATAGATTGTTAATAGACCCTATCCCCGAGAAACCAACCTCCATGATATACCGAAAATTAATGAATAATTTGCCGGACCAGTTGACAGCCTTGAAGGCCGCCTGGACGGACGACCTCGGCAGCATAGAGAATGAGGAGTGGCAAGAGGCACTCCAGGGCCCGAGGGAGGTAGCAATACGAGTACGCTTCAGATTGATTCAGCCCTGGATTCTGCATTGCTCCTACTACCCTTCGACGCTCCTGCACAAAATTGGAAGGGCTCCATCAGCACAGTGCGTCCGCGGTTGCCAGAGCGAGGGCACCTTTCTCCACATCCTATGGGAATGTCCTAAAAGCGCACGGTTCTGGCGCAAGGTCACGGAAACTATGGTCAGAGTGGTGGGTACTGAAGTGCCCCTAGACGCAAAATGGCACCTACTAATCATCAAGGGTGAGACAGTTTGGCCCAAATACGTCACCATCTGGCTCACCTTGGCACCGGGGGTCGCGAAACGCAATATCGCTAGGGGGTGAGGGGCGACGCTCCCTCCCTCAGTCACCGATTGGGAAAAAGATAAGGACTGGTGCCAGAGGGCAGAGGAAACAGTCTATAAAAGTAGAGGGTGCATAAAGAAATGGGAGAAGGTGTGGGCGCCATGGCGGGCATACAGGGGTACATTGGAGGGCCCACTGGACGCCGGAGAAAACTTGGCCGACTAAATAATGCTGCTTGTTTTATGTGGACTTCTCCTTGATTGTATTATGATTTCCTCCTCACCATGTCATTTATTCTTATAACCAATGTGGAAGTATACCCGACGTGCATGCACTGGCAAATGTAATTATACTGTCTATTGAGCTTTTCAATAAAAAGAGTTATAAAAAAAAAAAAGAATCAATGGATTAGAATACCATGTGCACCGCAGTAAAAACCTTTTGCAACTTTGATGTGGAGAAAATGCTAGTACATGGGATGACAAACAGCTGTTTTCTTACAATTGTCATTTAATTAGAGTGGAATTTGGTTGCTTTGCACAGGGCCAGAATCTGTGCTGATTTCACAATAGTAATTTAAAAAGCAAAAAATCTTTTATTCAGCAGGTGCTCTTCCACATGGAGTGTAACACTTACTATTTCTTTATCGCCTAGTGAATTTTCAGCTATGAGCCAAATCTCACGCATTCCTTTCTATCCTCACAGTCTGGAAACCCAAAAGACGAATTCTCTGGGTTTGTGTCTTCCCCTACCCCCTCTCCCCCCCCCCCACCTTTAAGTTTATGATTGTAATGCGAAGCACAGCAATCACATTGTTCAACTTAATCTGTTTGGCAGTAAACTAAGAACAAGGAGCTGTGCAGTTCACTGATAGATTCCAAGTAGTCTGTACAATGAGAAAGCTTGATTTTACTACCTTTAGGTAGAGTTGGAGAGTAATTGCACAGCTCTCAAATATTACAAGAAGCTATTAATTATGGATGTAAGTAACCTCTGGCCAACCTGTACTTATTCTGGTATATCTAAAGCCAGGAGACAGTGGGGAACACATTAAAAATGAGCAAAACCGAAGCAAAATTCATTTTTATTGTAAATCCTACCAACAAACAAAAGAGCCACATGTTTGTGTACTGATGTTTAGTTCATCAGTACCCAGAATTATTTATTAAAGAACAAGTAATCTTTGTTTCCTTTAATGTGGTGATTTTGCAAACTGATATATATAATGGAACCTTTTAATAGACTAGATGGGACAAAATAAATTGTCTAGTAACAAGTGTTTGAACAACACTGTAAAATCTTTATAAAAATTCCTGGTATTGGTATGTGAAAATGTGTGGGAAATGAAATGTTACACCAGGGAAATGTTTATTTCATCAAGAATTGGCCAGCCATTGTGACATCGAATGATAAATGTTTTTGAAATTTTTTACTTGAAAGATGGGGCCAGTCCTTTTTAGGTCGAGCCTCGAGTAGCGCGCAAGCGGTGCTCTGCGAGACTTTATGTAAGGGGCTTTTAAAAGCTGACCACACGCTCGTGCACAATGGCCTTTTCCCTGCGGTTACCCGCACGTTTCAGGCACGAACACGACGACATTTTGCATCCTGACGGGTGACTGAAAGTGCCTATGAAATTATTTAGAGGACACTTGTGACCGGAACTGGGTTGATTGTTCACTGCTCGTACCTGACAATAGAGGATAGACTAACACTCTATACCTCATATGATATATAAGATTAAAGCACATACTGATCCTTAAAAAAGGAAAATCTTTTAAGTGAAGGAATATAGTCAAGATTTGCAGACAATGTGTTTTTTGCCCTGAAGAAGTCCGAGAGGACGAAACGCGTTGGCTACGGTTTTTGTTTCATGCTGAACAAAGGAAGTTATCAATATAGAACTTAAAGGAACAACTCTGCTGAATTACCGATTCTGTTGTCTTTTGAAATATGAACTACAAATGTTGAAATATGATCTATTACTTGTGTATAAATTTGAATTTAATTTAAGTGTGCTGGACCTTTATGTGGTTTATGATATTGTGAGATACTCTGTATCTTAGGAGATTTAGGGGCATTGGATCTCTGGTCCTTAGCACCTTGTGCGTCCATACAGGAATTGTCTCACTAAGGATAGGTGCAATCTCTTTTTGCCTCAATCCTCGTTTCTATTTTCCACAATGTTTCAGGCACGATGTACGAGCGTGTGGTCAGCTCAGCACGCTGCCGCGCTCGCTCGCCCCCGCTCTTCTCTGATCCGGCACGGGTCAGTGCCACGCTGTGCTGCGTGTACAAAGGCTGCTTGTGTTTCTTGGCTTTAGGCACCACGGCGATGTATCTCTTCCTCCTCATGCACCCTTCCATCGCCAGCAACGTGCTCAGCCCAAGGACCTTTGAAGAAGTGCAGTTCTTCAACGGAAACACCTACCACAAGGGAATCGACTGGTAAGAAGAAAAACAGAAAGATGCCTGCACCATTAGCACATCCCAAACCTCGGCAGAGCAATTACAGATGTACTCATGACATTCACATAATTGCCTGACGGGATTTTTTGCACTCAAACCCGTCCTTCACAATGAACAGAAAATTAATCCGCTTTCACGGGGCTCTCGATCGTGCACCCCCCACGCGTGGTCCCGCGCACCAAAATAATGACAGGACTTTGCTAATAATGTTCATTATTCTGTCAGAAGCTTTCGGTGTTTTTGCCCGCTTTATCACTGTTTTAAGCTCTGGAAAAGTCCTGCAATGGCTCATGTTCAAAACCTGCCCGCTGGCTCGAAGCGTAACATTTATCCAAGGGCTTCCCAGTAGAGCAATGTTACAGTGTGAATGATTCCCGCGCAGAACGCTCGGCACAGGCTGCGCCATGGTACTTTTTTGATGACTGGAGAACATCTGCGTTTCCATAGAGGACTGCACGAGATGCCAACATGTGCAGCGTGCCAAGGGGCGCGCACCTGTGAGGCGTATGGGCTGTTGCCGCCAAGCCATTTTGGAGAACGTCATCATTGCTGCTCAGCTATGTGCTGATATGAAAAGTTTATTAGGTGTCGGGCTACTGTGAGGATTTGCAGTGGTTTGGACAAAAATTGAGTTTTTGTGTTCCTCGCTTTCTTATGTGGCCATAATTGATGGTTCTAGTGGCTAGATACGCTCTTATGCACCCCTCCCCGAGCTTAAGAATCACCTTATCTTTGAATAAACTTTGCTTGTTGCACGCTGTCTAGGCTGCTCCAGTGCATGAGCTGCTGGCAAACACGCAATGAAAAAAGTGGCTATAAATAAGTTGTGGACAACGATAGACGTCACTAAGTGAGGGAAGATTGCTAGTTGTTTTTAGCAGAACACCGGGCAGCAAGCATAGTTTTTGTACTGCTCTGTACAAGGGGTAGAAAGCATTGCAGAGCCATGTCTACTGTCATATGGCGCTGCTGCTCTGTTCCCCAGCGCCGGTGCTTCCTACTGCCACGCACACATCTTTGCATCATAATGCATGGACTAACTTTAAAATATTCCTCACACTGGATGTGTGATATATGGTGCAGCACACATGCAATTTGTGAAAAGTTAGGAGAAAGGAAAACATTTCTCCTTGCTAATGTCTGCCTCAAGAGACATTAGTTTTTGGGCGAAATGCCCTGTCTATCAATTTTAGGGTTTTGCCTCCAAAATCATGGGTGGTAGTCTGGGAACATCCAATAACCACCCACGGGACAACCCTTCATGCCAAGTAATGCAAAGCAGAGCAAAGTGCAATTTGCGTTAATTTTAGGGCTACTTTCCAGCACAAAAAAGATTTTGTGCTGGAAAGTAAATATTTTATTAAGACTTTAAACAGGTTTGCATCACTTTGCGTGACTTTGCACCAGCGCAAAGGCACAGATAAACTAACGCAGCCCTTACACAAAATGCATGTCTGGATTTACTAAGCCACACAAAGTCCAATTTGCATGGCTTTGCTTGACTTTAAAAAACAAAGTAACGCAACGCAGCACATAGCATTGCATTGAGTTACTTTGTGTCTGGGAGGCGTTCCATGGGTGGAGCATGGACACTCCTGTGCATCCACCCATGGATTTTAATACAAATCCAGATTTACCTCAGGCAGTAAACCTGGGTGTCCACCAAAATGGTGCACCTATCCAAGACTGGAATGGCAAGGAGAAATATCTTCATTTCTCCTCGATACGTCCTCTTTCTATGTATGCTGCATTCTGCAGCACTTGTAGAAAGAGGAATATGCCTCTAAGGATTGTTCCCTTCCTGCACTAAAACAATCCTGCTGGTAACTTCGGCACCAGTTCACTGCCTGAAATGCACCAGCACTAGTCCTTAATTTGAGTCCGTTTTTGTTGGAAGGAGTCACCAGCTCTCATTTTTGGGGGCATCAGCCATTTAGGTTTCGCTAAATGGCTGATGCCCCCAAAAACGAGAGCTAAAAAAACACACAAAGCAGAAAGATGCAGGAAGAGGAAGAAGGAAAAACAGTGTCATAGGGAGAAAGCAGGAGTCCACACAAGTGTGATAAAGTGACAGGGGGTATTTGGTAGTGAGTTAAATGGCATGAAGTGGATTTAAGAGTGCTCAGCCTTGGTATTCGGCAAGCCAACATTTAATTGCAACAGCCAAGGGATTTTAGGCACCGCCACTCATTCTTTTACAATATAAGCACTAACTAGTGCTATGAGACAGCAGAAGTTTGCCATATGTTAGTAGATATGGCATATTTCTGCTCGCTCCCTTTCACGAAACACAGCGTAGCAAGTTGCCTCGTTGTGTTGCATGAAAGGTTAGTAAATATAGCCCCTAGTTTTAATAAATCTACCCTGTGGAGTTTCTGCATTTTATATAGACACTTATGTGTCCTACTGAGAGGAAGATCTTTCAAAAGGGACAGTCACTAATACATAGCATGAAAACAACAATGCAAGACCGATCTCACCTATGGGTTGATGGTGTGCTAGAGCTGTAAAACCTCTAACCTCTAGGCCTGTTATTAGTGAGCCAGTCCGACAAATGTGTATATATTCCAGGCCAGTAAGACATGGTAGTCATGTCGGTACTATAGGTCTTATTTAGAGTTTGGCGATGGGGATACTCTCTCAAAAAGTGTATGATATCCCGTCTCCCATGTTAAAAGGCTTTAAGCTATAGACTATAATGCACTAGTAATACGATGGAAGGGACATTCACCATGTTTGTGATGGAGTATCCTGTCCGCTAAACTCAAAATAAAATGCTATGTCTATGAACTATTCTATAAAGCTAATATTCCTCTACTTTAAAATATATAAGAGATTTAATTTCATGAATCATAAAACCAACTAGGAACTCATCCTTTAGATAAATGCAGTTTTACAGAAATTGCAAATTAATTCAATTAAGGTTTAAAAGTAGTGCAACATCAGTCTATCAACTGTTGGCGGCATACAATCTATTGAGCAAGCTGTTTGTGTCCTCTTGCTATGTAAATCGGCAGTGGGTATGTGGATCGCTTCCTCACCATGCTTCATGTGAGAGATAACAGGCATCATGTGATGTTGCAGTGTACCTGTGCTCCTCCTTAATCCTGGACGGCTGATACCACCTCCTGCTCACATGCTTTGCCTTCTGCTACTATGAATAATTATGCTTCTCCCAGACAGCATCCTTCCATTTATTCTGTGGTCCCCAGGCACCCACACAGAAGTGAACAAAACTGTAGATATTGCGCAACTGCCAGCACCACAGATGCAGGGGCAAAGGCAGAGCAATAGGAAAACATGAAAAGAAGGAAAGTGTTTAGGCTGCTGCAATTATTTAACTTAGTTCTACTCTCATAACATATATAGTCAGTCTTCTTAAGTCTTGACCTACAGACAGCATCAGCCATTTTTTGTCGAAGGCTTGTCTACAGCGCAGTACACATTGAGTGAGCTTTGGGTCAGCCCCTTTCTCTTGATTGAGTGGCTTTCTTCTCTCAGTTCCGTGTTCTTTGCATTATTGCTCTGCTCCCTATTCTTGTATTTGTCCCACTCTTAAAGCTTTTCTTATTTACCATGTTTCTGATAGGTTGACTTGTATACTTCCACTGCTGACTTGAAGTATCTACTTTTTATTTGTGTGGGTTAGGCTTTCCTGGCCCTCTTATCCTTTTTTAATCTATTTATTTATTTTACTTCTTTATGCAAAGGCCTGAAAGCTGCATACTGTTACCAGTTTGTTCGCTCCCCCGCCCCCCCAACCTCCTGTGTTTCCTACCCAACTCCTCTTCTGTATTTCAAAATAATTTTTCCACGGACCTAGCAGCTCTACACTGCTGTAGGGTGTCTCATTTATATTCCTCTGTGCAGCAGCTACACAAACAATTTTTTATATGTACCCATCATCTTAGCATGGTATATAAAAGTAAAACAAATAAACAAAATGGCCTCCAGTGTGTCAGTACGCAAACACACACGGAGACCAACGTTTATTTAATTAACTTTCTTTCTTTTACTTGAAGAAACCAATTCTAAGATGGCCACTTTGCCTGCACGTACCCTCATTAACAAAGCCAGTGGGTTTCACTGAGAATCTTATTGGCTTTGCCAATGTTTGTGTTTTTAATTTAGTTAGAGACTGTCAACCAGTGTCAGGATATTTGTATTCCTGACATAGATCTGAAACAGGTTTGAAGATGAAATATCCATCAGTAGTTTACTTTTAGCACAAACTGACAGAGAGCAAGTGGATGCAGCAATTATGTTGTTGGGTATCCTGTGCCATTGACTAACAAAAAGACTTTGGGCATCATTACGATGGCGTGCGGACCGCAACGGAATGCGGGACCGTCCGCAAGGGGTGCGGTGGTTCCGCACCTGATATTAGGATGCCACCGTGGCGGTGGCAAGCCCTATTCCCAGCATTGTGGTGGGCGGTGCTCACAGCACTGCCCGCCACAATGCTGGGAATAGACGTCGTGCATTGGCATGCACAAGGTGACAGACACCGCGCGGTGCCTGCCACTTTGTCCATGCCAATGCAGGGGGGTACCATAGGTACCCCCCATGTGCACCCCCCAACTATATGGGGGCCCACTACGGGCCCCCAAAGGCAAAGACCACATGCCTTTCCATGGCGGCAATGCCGCCATGGGAAGGCACATCTCCGCCTGCATGCTAATATGGATGGCGGTGTCTTGCAGACATCGCCACCATATCAGAGCCCTTTTCCGCCCGGACTCCTGTCAGACCGGCAGAAAACCGGCGGACGGTCTTAACGTCCGCTCGGGTCCCCCCCCCCGCCATCGTAATATGGCGGGGGGAAATTGAATGCGGGCGGTGTGAAATAGCGGGCGGATCGTAATAACCCCCATAGTTAGGTGGTAGAAAAGACAGATTTGGTGTCTCTGTTATTGATATTAGGGGGAACCGTAAGAACCTTACACTGTTTATTAAAGTAACCGTGAGACACTACAATCTGTACTTGGATATCTGATCACTGATACTAGACCCAAATCTAAATTGCTTAACACTGTGGCATCTATTGTAAACAAGCATTGGCATAGCCAATACGTCTCGCCTTTGGGACCTTATAAGTGTTTAGTTATCTAGCACAATATCCTTGGTGCAACAACATCAACTGTTGCATGGCTAAACACTTATAAGGTCCCAAAGGCGAGACCTATTGGCTATGCCAATGCTTGTTCAAGATGGATGCCAGACTTCAAAGCTCACAGTGGTGTTCCAGCAAAGATAAAGAAAATCCCGCAGCTTTTGCAGGGATACGTTAGAGTCCCACTGCTCTTGCTGAGGCCTGTATGAGCCGCTGCACACACATGTGACCCATGCGCTGCTGGTCCACTCTCTATAATGGGAGTGGGGGCACAGACATACGAGATGCCACTTTGGAGAGAGTATATGGCAGTTCCTGAGGTGTCGTGTCTGCAACAGAGCCACTGAATACAGGTCCGAGCTCAGAAAGATGGAGGCGAAGATGAACCAGAGAGTCCTAAGTCTTCTCTCTCTCCCAAAGAGTAGTTTAGGCTCCCGTACCACTGGGAAGGCCATGTCTGCACCAGAGCTGCTGAATACAGATTTGCGCTTAGGAAGATGGAGGGGAAGATGAACCAGAGAGTCCTAAGCCTTCCCTCCATCCCAAAGAGTAGTTTAGGCTCCCGTACCACTGGGAAGGACATGTCTGCACCAGAGCCGCTGAATACAGGTCCACGCTTAGGAAGATGGAGGGGAAGATGAACCAAAGAGTCCTAAGCATTCCCTCCCTCGCAAAGAGTAGTTTAGGCTCCCGTACCACTGGGAAGGACATGTCTGCACCAGAGCCGCTGAATACAGGTCCACGCTTAGGAAGATGGAGGGGAAGATGAACCAAAGAGTCCTAAGCCTTCCCTCCCTCGCAAAGAGTAGTTTAGGCTCCCGTACCACTGGGAAGGACATGTCTGCACCAGAGCTGCTGAATACATGTTCGCGCTTAGGGAGATGGAGGGGAAGATGAACCGGGGAAGATGAACCGGAGAGTCCTAAGCCTTCCCTCCCTCCCAAAGAGTAGTTTAGGCTCCCGTACCACTGGGAAGGACATGGTCTGCACCAGAGCTGCTGAATACAGGTTCGCACTTAGGAAGATGGAAGGGAAGAAGAACCGGAGAGTCCTAAGCCTTCCCCAACTCCCAAAGAGTAGTTTAGGCTCCCGTACCACTGGGAAGGACATGGTCTGCACCAGAGCTGCTGAATACAGGTTCGCGCTTAGGAAGATGGAGGGGATGATGAACCAGAGAGTCCTAAGCCTTCCCTCCCTCCCAAAGAGTAGTTTAGGCTCCCGTACCTCTGGGAAGGGCATGTCTGCACCAGAGCTGCTGAATACAGGTTCGCGCTTAGGAAGATGGAGGGGAAGATGAACCAGAGAGTCCTAAGCCTTCCCTCCTTCCCAAAGAGTACTTTAGGCTCCCGTACCACTGGGAAGGACATGTCTGCACCAGAGCTGCTGAATACAGGGTTGCGCTTAGGAAGATGGAGGCGAAGATGAACCAGAGAGTTCAAAGCCTTCCCTCCATCCCAAAGAGTAGTTTAGGCTCCCGTACCACTGGGAAGGACATGTCTGCACCAGAGCTGCTGAATACAGGTTCGCGCTTAGGAAGATGGAGGCGAAGATGAACCAGAGAGTCCTTAGCCTTCCCTCCCTCCTAACGAGTAGTTTAGGCTCCCGTACCACTGGGAAGGACATGTCTGCACCAGAGCCGCTGAATACAGGTCCGAGCTTAGAAAGATGGAGGGGAAGATGAACCAGAGAGTCCTAAGCCTTCCCTCCATCCCAAAGAGAAGTTAGGCTCCCGTAACACTGGGAAGGACATGTCTGCACCAGAGCTGCTGAATACAGGTCCGAGCTTAGGAAGATGGAGGGGAAGATGAACTAAAGAGTCCTAAGCCTTCCCTCCCTCCCAAAGAGTAGTTTAGGCTCCCGTACCACTGGGAAGGACATGTCTGCACCAGAGCTGCTGAATACAAGTCCGCGCTTGGGAAGATGGAGGGGAAGATGAACCAGAGAGTCCTAAGCCTTCCCTCCCTACCAAAGAGTAGTTTAGGCTCCCGTACCACTGGAAGGGCATGTCTGCACCAGAGCTGCTGAATACTGGTCCGCGCTTAGGGAGATGGAGGGGAAGATGAACCAGAGAGTCCTAAGCCTTCCCTCCATCACAAAGAGTAGTTTAGGCTCCCGTACCACTGGGAAGGACATGTCTGCACCAGAGCTGCTGAATACATGTTCGCGCTTAGGAAGATGGAGGGAATGATGAACCAGAGAGTCCTAAGCCTTCCCTCCCTCGCAAAGAGTAGTTTAGGCTCCCCTACCACTGGGAAGGACATGGTCTGCACCAGAGCTGCTAAATACAGGTTCGCGCTTAGGAAGATGGAGGGGAAGATGAACCAGAGAGTCCTAAGCCTTCCCTCCCTACCAAAGAGTAGTTTAGGCTCCCGTACCACTGGGAAGGGCATGTCTGCACCAGAGCTGCTGAATACTGATCCGCGCTTAGGGAGATGGAGGGGAAGATGAACCAGAGAGTCCTAAGCCTTCCCTCCATCACAAAGAGTAGTTTAGGCTCCCGTACCACTGGGAAGGACATGTCTGCACCAGAGCTGCTGAATACATGTTCGCGCTTAGGAAGATGGAGGGAATGATGAACCAGAGAGTCCTAAGCCTTCCCTCCCTCGCAAAGAGTAGTTTAGGCTCCCCTACCACTGGGAAGGACATGGTCTGCACCAGAGCTGCTAAATACAGGTTCGCGCTTAGGAAGATGGAGGGGAAGATGAACCAGAGAGTCCTAAGTCTTCCCTCCCTTCCAAAGAGTAGTTTAGGCTCCCGTACCACTGGGAAGGGCATGTCTGCACCAGAGCTGCTGAATACTGGTCCGCGCTTAGGAAGATGGAGAGGAAGATGAACCAGAGAGTCCTAAGCCTTCCCTCCCTCCCAAAGAGTAGTTTAGGCTCCCATTCCACTGGGAAGGACATGTCTGCACCAGAGCTGCTGAATAGAGGGTCGCGCTTAGGAAGATGGAGGCGAAGATGAACCAGAGAGTCCAAAGCCTTCCCTCCCTCCCAAAGAATAGTTTAGGCTGCCATACCACTTGGCAGGCTGGTGCCATGACGAAGTGCATGCTAGGTGCCTTTGGGGGCCCTGATCCACAAGCTGAATGGGACAGCAAGAAACACAGCATTTCCTCAGAGACTCTGCATGTAGGTTATTTGGTGAGGTGCCATTATCTTTGTGGTGTTCTTCTGTTGCTGTGTTGGATTGCTAGTGCTGCAGTGGCTACCAAGAGAAAACGCAAAGGTGTTTTCTTTTGCTCCGTGCATATTCAAAAGTGATTCCAGTGAGCCGCTTGCTACATCCCTGATTAAAGAGGGAGTGGCAAAAGAAGAGCAGGATCTGCTTTACTCTATTGCAACGTTGCACACCATCCTGGCAAACATGACTGACACTATAGAGGTGACTGAAGAAAGTGGAAAGTCTTTGCCGTGGGAGTGAGGCAAAAGTTGAAAAAAGTGAAAAGCAGAATCTTAGCTCTGCAAACGCAGTCCACGGACACTACAGCACAAATAAGAGAATATCAGCCTTCTAACCAAAATTGCTGAGATTACAAGATGGCAAGATTTGCAATATGAGGACAAAGGTCCATAGATTGGCCTTGAGAATGTGGGTAAGAACAGGGAATTTCAGATGGAACAGTGAGGGTAGTTGTGCTGCCAAAAGGCACCAAATCCTACGTGCAGCAGTAAGAAACAGAATAGTGAAACTGGCAAACTCAGGCCTCATTTTTCCCCTGATATGAATGCCTGTACCCTGGCATAGAAAATTACCCTGTTGCTCTAGAAAAGGACAAGACAAAATGTGGAATCATTGAGGCAGTGTTTTTTACGGCTTGATTGCAGAGTCAGGGGGGGAGATGTGCCTTTTTGCACTCTGTACTAGTACTTTTCTGCAAGGGTAGAACTCAAGTGCTGGGTGTTTTTTGCTCATTTTTGTCTGCTTGTAAAGCTTCTTTGTGTGATGGAATGGGTTCTAAGTCCTGAGGGTTTGGCTAGTGGGAGCCTCTCCAAGGGAGAGGCGAGACATTGTAGGTAAGTAACTGCAAGATGTTCACAGTTTGTTGTATGATGCCTGTTCACTTTTTCTTTCTGGGTCATAAACTCCTAGGAGCAGTAGAGGTGGTGGTTAAGGATTACTCAGGCAGTGAAATACTTAAACAGAATTCTACTTTGCTGGGGTTTACATGAAAAAACACTAACTGGGCCTAATGTGCTTTATCTGTTGATGTATTTTGTGTTGGCTTCTATCAATAAAACTTTTGCCATCGAGAGGTATTATTAAATGATTTTTCTTTTATAAAAAATCCCAAACTGTATGAATATATCTATGATGTAATTAAAACAATTTATAGGGTTGAGGCGTCGGGTCGGGGCTGTCTTGAAACCTCCACAAGACCAGAATTCCAGTCAAAACCAGAAAGGTTTATTCAAAATTAAGATCATTACGGAACACTAAAAGTTATTAGTTAAATCATGGGGAATTCGCAATCCTAATATGTCAAAATCAAATTATGCTGGAGAATTAACACAAGGTCAATTTCTAAAGCAACCAGTAGCCAGAACCAGAGTATAGTCTAACAAGAGGACTTACAAAGTCTGCCTCCAAAGAGTGCACCAAAAAGACTGGCAGATATCCCAAAAACGTCATATTTTATATGTTTTTTTTTGTTGATAATCAACTTAATTGATTTTTAAGAGAGCAAAAACAACAACACAGCACGTTTGACCAATAGTCCGTGGCACTTCAGAGTGCGTTTGCATTGATTGTACACAAATAAGCATATCAGTCCCCATCCACAGCGCATAAACAGTGCAGTTATATACACAGGTAAACATCAGTCCTATTCATTCTAATTGATTCGTCCATTTGCCCCAGATCTTTTTTGTTTGGTTTGGCATCCCCGAGCCTCAAATAAGGGTGTTTCCTGTGCGGCACACCAATTTACGCCCTGGCACCATTTGGCTATTCTTGGGGGTTCAGACTGTGCCTATGTCGCGGCAATGTCGCGCTTAGCTACCACGTGGCCGTCCCAAGGAACAGTTTGTCAGCTCAGGACCTATCTAGATTTTATATGGTTTTAAGCAAAGAAATCTACACACATTTGCTTATTTTTAATGGTATGAATGTGTTGGACTAGCAATGTTACAAGGCTCAGACCAATGAACATTGGAATTTATTAAGATGCATTTAGAAACACCTACTTTACTGCATATTAATAAATGAGGAGAGCATAGGCAATTACTGTGCATTTATGTAACATTCCAAGCAATTACATGTTCAGTGAATGAAAGGCTCTATCGTTCAAGCCTAGGAAAATGGCCTTGAAAATTACAAATTCAGGAAGGTGCTGAACATGGCTTTCTTCAGAAGAATCATCAATCAATGATTTGTAGAGTGCTTCTTTTAACCTGTGAGGGTATCCAGACAGAGGGGGAACAGGTGGTAGTTGGGGGAGGGGGGTTGCTAGGAGTTGTCAGTCGAACTTCCAGGTTTTTAGGCCATCTCTGAACTTCTGTTGAGTGGATGCAGTCCGGAGGTGGAGTGGGAGGCCATGCCAGGTCTTGGCTTCCAGGTAGGAGAAGGTGCGTAACATGAACTAATACATTTATATTATATGAAATACACACCATGAATGAGGCTTCTACTTTGTTGATTTTCTAAAATGTAAATCCACACCGAAAATCACATGCACGTGGAGAATGCCCATTCACATAAAAAATAAAAGTGCACTTACCTTCTATAAATGTAAAATGATGTTGAGGCAAGCTGTGTGCAACCTAGTCATGTTAACTTAAGTGCATCTAAATTAGGCATTGTTTTCTAACAATTAAAAACGCTGCCACATATATGAACTTGGCCAAGATTTATGTAGTTCAGCAAACCAATGACAATCGTTTTTAGGTCTCGCCGACAAACAACTTCCATCTGCCTGTTGGCAAAGATCTATTGTGAACCATACCAATGTTATAATGGGCTTTGAATCATCTCACTTCTTACCATTAGTTTGCTTTCTCGTCACTCTCCTTTGCTTGCTTCTCTTTTGATGGCTTTTCTTACACTTGTTTTGCTTGTTTTCCCTCTCCTGAAGCAGAATTACTTCACCATCCTTTTGATTGGTTGACTTGCATCTTTCCACTGTTTACACTCTGGGAAATACATTCTTTTTTTCTTCGATACTCCATGCAAGGGCATGGGTTGCTTGCTTTCTCACTTGTGCGCTGCTTCACTACCAAAATCCAAGACCCCGGTGCTCTCCTTTTTAGGTCTTGCCTATTGCTGGAGCGCGCATGCGCTCCTCGCTCTGCGAGGCTTATTGTAATCGAGCAGATTTCCGAAGTGGAGTGGAAGCCCTGCCCATGATTCTCATTGGCTGCCGACATCCTTTATGCTGAACGCTAGCCTCCGATTGAAAATGAGGCTTATTTGTTCCCGCCCTGTCTCCTTTTACCCCCGCCCATCCCGACTGGATTGTTTGCTTGCGGTGTTAGACTGTGGCCTTTAATTACTGGGTAAGCACTTTTTGTTTCCCCTTCCCTCTGTCTCTCTACCCGAGCAGATGGAGATCTGCAGAGACACAGCTGCTTGTTTTAATGGCAGGCGCGTGTTTATTTTTGCATCGCGCTTTAACTTAAAGTGAAAGCGCGATGCAAATATAAACAAGCGGCTGCGTTGGCGTAATGGCGACAGCTTGTTTTATTTTAAATGGCGCCATCGACTCCGCAGTGCAGCCACAGTGCCCCGCTTCCGCTGTCATGCTGGCATGTCTCATGGAAGAACTGTTCGGCCGATCACGGGCTTTGGCCAGCAATAGGTTCTGCCGTGCTCCTCCCCCACACTAGATTCCAAAAGGAGGAGTAAATAGATCATAGGAGCCTAAAATGGTGGAACCACCAACCTCATCCGTACAGCGCTGGCCAGACCGCCCACCGCCGCCTTAGCAGTAGTAGAGAAGATCGCGCCGGTCGGTATAACCTGTTTTTTTTCTTCATGGCGTGTGATTTATTTTACAACTTGGCAGGGAATGTTTGCGTCTGCACACTGCTTAAATCACGTGTAATACTATTTTGCTAACATGAGCAATTGAAATTCGCATGCGGTTATAGAGTGTTATTTTTGTTTGAAAAGTAGGGTACATATTTTTATTTCGTTGATTGTGCGTGGTGAAAACGCAGCTTTTCACCCGTTGAAAGTTGCGTGGAATGTCCCACGCGTTCTTCTCGCAGCTATATAAGTCGGTCAAACACGAACGCTGAGCACACCAACAAGAAAACAATGTACTTTAACACTAGAATGTTTGTTGAGCGGATGATTTTCCTTCATAAATTGTCATATGCAAAATCACGAGGTAACACAACTGTATAACTTAATAGGAAAACTATGACTCGAATTTCAAACTCATTTGTTCCTTTAGCCGGGTGTGTAGCTTGGTCCGTAAAAATTGGGGAGAGGAGGAAGGATCAGCTTCACATTTCCCAACATTCACATTGGCATATCTTGCTCCTTATTGCCTTTGCGCGCCTTTATTTTCCTTGCAACTTACTTCTTTCAATTTTTATGTATTTTTATTTTTTTAAACAGACACGGCATGCTTTAATTTTATCGGCCGCGCACCTTCCGTTTCTTTTTTCTTTTTTTTCCAGCATTGCAGCTTGCTCCTCATGTCCCGTGTCAGTCCGCTCCAGCGTCCATGCTGGTGGTTCCCTGATCTTTTGTGTGTCTCACTGTTTCTTGGGCCACTTTGTATCAATGTCCCAGCATTTGTGCTCTCTCCCCCCCCTCTCTCTGTTGGTGTCTCCCTGTCTCAGTCTTGGTGTTTCCTTGATTCTGTGTGTCTGCGTCTTAGTGTATGTGTCTCCCTGTGTCAATGTCTCCCTGTCGGTGTCTCAATATTAGTGTCTCCTACTCCATGTTGATGTCGCCTACTCTGTGTCTCCCTATCTCGGTGTGTCCCTATCTTCGTGTCAGTGTCTCCCTCTCTTATTACAGTTGGTGTCTCCCTATCTTAGTGTGTCCCTGTCTTCCTGTCTCAGTGTCCATATGTCCGTGTCTGTGTCTCCCTGCTCCACTGTCCGTATCTCCCTCTCTCTGTTGTTTTCTCCCTATCTGCATCTCGGTATCTCATCGTCTCAGAGTCTGTATCTTCCTCTCTCTTTGCCAGTGTCTCCTTATCTCAATTTTTCCATGTCTCAGTGTTGTTTTCTCCGTCTCAATGTTTTCTCCCTATCTCAATGTTGGTGTCTCCCTCTCTGTGCCGTTTTTTCCCTGTCTGTGTTGGTGTCTCCCTCTCTGTGTGTCAGCGTCTCTCTGTCTCAGTGTCAATGTCACCCTCAGTGTCTGTCTCCTTCGCTCTGTCAGTGTCTCTCTCTCTGTTTTCCCTTTGTGTTATTTTCTCCCTCTCTTTCTCAATGTCTCCCTGTTTCAGTGTTTGTGTCTCAGTGTCTGTGTCTCCCTGGCTCAATGTTGGAGTCTCCCTCTCTCTGTGTCAGTGTCTCTCTCTCTCTCTCTGTCCGTTTTCCCTCTGTATATGTAATTTGCTCCCTCTCTGTCTCAAAGTCTCCCTGTTTCTGTGTTAGTGTCTCCCTGCCTCATTCTGTGCGTCTCTCTGTCTGTGTTGGTGACTACCACTCAGTGTCTTACTCTCTAGTGTTGTTTCCAATCTTGGTATCTCCCTCTCTGTGTTGCTGTTCACTGTTTCAATGTCTCACTCTCTCTGTGTCTCACTCTCTTGGTGTCTCACTCTCTCAGTGTCTCACTCTCTCGGAGTTTCACTCTCTCGATGTCTCACTCTCTCGATGTCTCCCGATCTCGGTGCCTCCTTGTCTCTTCCAAGTAGTGTTGCAGCCTTTATTGGTGTTGCCTTTTGGCTGCTATCCTCAGACGTTTCCTATATTTCCTAATATAATTGGCCAGCCCTGTTGCATTAATAACTCACAGAGAGCTGCAGGCTTGAACTGATGGGGTTGGCAATTTGACCAGTTGTTCATTTTATAGGCCAAATTATATGCACAAAATTGCTCTCACCTTACGTCTGTTAACAGACGTAAGATCGTCAACAAACAGCTAACCCGATACCTCGAAGAAAACAGCATCCTGGACCCATCCCAATCGGGGTTCCGCAGCAACCACAGCACTGAGACTGCCCTCATCGCCGCCACCGACGACATCAGGATCCTGCTGGACAACGGTGAGACCGCAGCCCTCATCCTGCTGGACCTCTCCGCCGCCTTCGACACTGTCTGCCACCGCACTCTACGCGCACGCCTCCACGACGCAGGGATCCGAGCCAAGGCCCTGGAATGGGCCACCTCCTTCCTCGCCGGCAGAACCCAGAGAGTCCGCCTCCCACCATTCCGATCCGAAGCCTCCGAGATCATCTGCGGCGTACCCCAGGGATCTTCCTCAGCCCAACACTGTTCAACATCTACATGGCCCCGCTCGCACGCATCGCCAGACAGCACGACCTCAACATAATCTCCTACGCCGACGACACTCAACTGATCCTCTCCCTCACCAAGGACCCCTCGCCGCCAGATCCAACCTCCATGAAGGAATGAAGGCCGTCGCCGATTGGATGAAGATCAGCCGACTAAAACTGAACACGGACAAAACAGAGGTCCTCATCCTCGGCTCCAACCCCTCAGCCTGGGACGACTCCTGGTGGCCAACGACGCTGGGAGCAGCCCCGACACCCACCGACCACGCACGCAACCTGGGAGTCATCCTCGACTCAACGCTCTCCATGGCCAAGCAAGTCAACGCAGTCTCCTCCTCCTGCTTCAACACCCTCCGCATGCTTCGCAAGATCTACAGGTGGATCCCGACAGATACAAGAAGAACAGTCACCCAGGCCCTCGTCAGTAGCAGACTTGACTATGGGAACGCCCTCTTTGCGGGAGCCCCGGCCAAGCTCATCAAGCGACTGCATCGCATACAAAACGCCTCCGCACGCCTGATCCTCGATGTACCACGCCACAGCCACATCACCCCCCACCTGAGGAACCTGCACTGGCTCCCCGTCGACAGGAGAATCTCCTTCAAACTCCTCATCCACGCACACAAGGCACTCCACAAGACTGGCCCAGCCTACCTCAACAGACGACTCCTCTTCTACGTCCCCAACCGCCAGCTCCGCTCCGCCGACCTCTCCCTCGCCACCGTCCCTCGCATTCGAAGAACTACCACCGGCGGCAGATCCTTCTCCCACCTCGCCGCCAAGACCTGGAACACCCTTCCACTAAGCCTACGACAGACCCAAGACCTGCTGACCTTCAGGAGGCTACTCAAGACCTGGTTGTTCGACCAGTAGCAGCACCCCCCCCCCTTTTTTCTCCCCAGCGCCTTGAGACCCTCGAGGGTAAGTAGTGCGCTCTACAAATTCTGTGATTGATTGATTAACAGACCTCAACAAAGATTAAAACGATTAAAGAAACACCCAGTGCTGCAGTCTTAATAGGCCACGGTGTATGATATTAACTTTAACAAAGAATCAAGGAAAGGGAAAAGAAAAGAGATTTTCTCTTCTGGAACACAGGTGGTAATTGTATTCTCTGCCATCTTCGACCCTCAGCCCAAGTTGAGAACAGTCCATGAAATTGAGCAGGACATGGCATAGAATGGTGGGTAGTGTGTGCAACTGTGTGCGCAAACAAATTATTCCTTGCCTCAACCTAGGCATAAGGAAATGTACCTTCCGTAAAACAGTTAAAGTTGAACAGGATTGGGGTTTGTGAATTAGTTACATTCTTATCCCTCAATGTGTTCTACACTTTTCTGTTCCTTGCTGACATCATTTACTTATTTACTCTTTCTGTCTGTAAACTTTGTAATAAGTCTGGATCCTAAGATGCACAAATTAAATTTAAATGCTGCAGCAAGTTACAAAAAAACCATCTGTTTGTCAACTTTACAATCGGATGATTTTTTGTAAAAGTGCCCCATGCCGCGGTTTCACTTTAATGTCGGCCAAAGCCCTTTCTTTAGATGCGGCTGTCTAAAGAAAGGGGCGCGCACTCCATGAATGTGAAAGCGCCACATGGGCGCTGGTAATTTGCAATGCAATAGGTCTCGCATTTGCAAGAGTTTAAGCTATTACATTGCCAATAGCTCAAACTCTCGTAAACGCGACTCGAGAAGGCCCTAAATTGCAATAGGTCTCGCATTTGCGAGAGTTTAAGCTATTACTATTGTAAATGACAATGCCTTTTATTTATGTTTTAAAACCCAAAGCATAAATGAAAAGAATTATCATTTACAATGCCAATAGCTCAAACTCGCGTGAATGCGAGACCTATTGCATTGCAAATGCTTGTTTCTCCCGCTGCTAACCCTCAGCTCGTCCGTTCACCTGCTCCTCCCATTTAAAAAAAAATGTTTAGACACTTTCAGAAAGCTCCTCCTTTGCTACCTCTCGCCCACTCTTGTCACTCATAGATGCTCACAGTCCCCGCTAGTCTGCTCTACCATTGTTTACCCATCTAATTATCTTCTTTTTTTAACATATTTATATTTTTGGAGGCCTTAGCACCTGCAATTTTCTGCCTGGCTGCTCTGATCTTAAAAAAACAATTATTGTCAAAACAATTGGTCCAGCCTTAGCAAGCTGGTGTGATTTTGTTGTTTTTTAATTGCAAGTACATGCCACAAAAATAAAAATACATCCCATCACCTAAGTTTGAATGCCTTATATGTCCAATAATAATTTTACATTTAAAAAACATTAATCAAGTGGCTATTTTACTATGGATTTTTTTTAAACAAGACTTTTAGTTGTGCCGTGCATTTTTGTTATTTGTAAAGGAGAACAAAATAAATCACCACCTAACCAAACATTGAAATAGCAGTGTGCTACAGCGTTTCATTGTCGGTCAAATAGTTCAAAACAGTAAGTTTAAACATTAGTGCATGCAGAATAAATAGCTAGCAGTTAAATTTAATATAAAAAATAAATTAAAAAGCACACTTTGAAACACCTTGGCAACTAAAGAAAAATTAACTATTTTTAGGTGTATGTGAACAACATGCACCTGCGCTGTGCGGTCACTCAAAGTAAAAGGAGGCAAAAAGGATAAATTGGGCTGACCCATTGCCCCATGCTGTATGGGTGGAAGAAAAATGTAAATGACAATTCAACAGACCAGTGGATGAAACCCAGTGACCAAAAGCCTCTCTGTGTATGTAGATTACATATACTTTTTGGACAATACCATTAGGCTGGTGAGACAGCTAAAGCTGTCTGAAAGGCCAGACCTTAAAAATTACTATGGCACACGTTTTATACTTTTAAAAGTTTCTGCTCCAAGATGGGTGTCCACCATCCTGGATGGTAAATTCAATACAAACAAATGGCACCAGCGTCACCACACATGCTTACTAATACAAAAACAGGTTCTGCTTATTCGAGTCTGTTTGGATGAAAGGAAAAACGATAATGGGGGTATCCAAACAAAACTTCCACATGATGAGATGTCTTCAAAGAATTTGCCCACACCTAGGCTTTCCTACGGATAATCTAGTTGCCATCATCCTAGTACTCATCCACCACATTTATGCCAGTGAATTGTATCTTGGCGCACCTATGTTAATGCTGTAGAAACAACAGAGGATTCAAAACGTGGCTGCCAAACAGCATCTCACCTTACTGTTGCGGAGCCATGTACCTCCTCGCCCCTTTTCCTAAAACTGGCTCCCAGTAGCTAGAAGGATCACCTTGAGAGCAATGTATATATGACTTGAGCGATTCATTGAAGATGTAAACTGTGATCTATACAAACTGCACCAAGTTTAGAGCAGGTCTTCAAAACTCACGTACATCAACAAGAACTCACAAATAGGATTTATGATATCCAACATCCAACAACCTTCCAATCACCAACTTTTCAGAAGGGCACCTCGAAACCAATGAAAATCAGACTGCTTACTGGACTCATCAGGAGGCATAAAGTGATGTACAATGCTCCAATGTAGTATGAACATTTCAGAAGAGGCAGACCCTCCGAGCACCACTTCCATCTCTATAGTATGCTTTTGTATTGCAATAAGTGTTGACCAGTCTAAACAAAGAAAAGGAGGCACCAAGAACAGCAATGGTAATTTAAAGTTCATGTGAATAAGGTGGAGAAAGATATTGTGTATGTCTTCCACAGAACACTTTCAGTATGGACTAGGAAATGAAATCCCTTTATTTAATGTTTAACTTTTGTTGATGGAGGGTACTGACACTAATTTTTGGGGAACAGGACTTATTTTTCATCATCACACTTGAAGCTAGAGCAGGATAGAGAATAGCACAATAGGGAGAAGGAAGAAGGGAGAGAACCATACGAAAAAAGTGACAAAAGTAGAAAGCAGGGATGAAAAAGAGACCAGCAAGAGATATAGATACAGGTATTGTAGAGTGTTGGAAGGGAGAGAGAGGAGATGCTATCATGAATTATCAGCTTTGCTTATTCAGCAACCCTGACATTCGGGAGTTCTTGCAGCAGGCTCCTAAGAACACCATTAGGCCACTGCACTTTTTTTTGTAATTAGAGATGTAAGTGAATATATTTGGCAGTAGCTTTTTGTAAGAGGTCTGCCCAGCACTCCACCTTCTTTCTGGCTTAGTATGGAGCAGTGGACTATCAAAGGGAGTGGGGGAAAAAGCTAGATATTTGTTAATGGGACGCATTACACTGACTTGGTGCCTCATGAATTTTGATGGGGGTTTGGATACAGAATGCTGGGTATTTTTTCCATAACGATCATAAAGAGAAGTTAGAAAGAAGCGCTTGAGAAAATTGGAAAGGGTGGCAGGAAACCACATCCGTTTTCTATGTATCGAGCACAGATCTGAGGTCTCTCCTTGAAAGAGTAGCCAGAGAGAGTTAGGGCCACATTTTGTGTGGTTTTCTTATGCCTCCTGTCACCCTTCACATCACATCCTTGTGACACGCTTGGAGGAGAAGCTTATGAGGTGGAATGCACATAGCATAGTTTAAAGTAAGACATCAGGACACAATAACAGACTCGGGCAATTTAGAAATTTTGGTTATTGTATTAACGATCCAAAATCAGTGCCTACAAGCTACATTTTAAGTAGCTCAGCTAAAATGCCAATAGCACATAGTATAAAACCACACATTTAGTCAAAATATTCTTAGAAGGATGGTTTTAGCATTACAGATTCCCACTACCAATAAAGGCAGAGGAGGGTGGCTCAAAGAAAGACTCATTCAATAAAAGGACAAGGGGTCAAGTTAAAGTCCACTAGGAAAACAAATCAATGGGCAAAGGGGAATAGAGCAAAATCAGGAATGTTCAGATCTGGTTTCTCACCAGTCAGTCCAAAAGAGTTCAGCAGGTAAGTTCTTTGCAAGAGAGAATCAGGGGCATGAAAAGGTAATCAGTTGGTCGGCACAAGAAGGAATCCAAATTGATCAGCAGCTGCAGTAGAAGAAACCCAAAAAAGAAAAGCTCTGAGCAAAAAGCTTAGGAGGCCAAAAGCCGCTTTAACCCCTATTTTGGGGTGTTAGTCTTTATAGTATAGATGCTGCCTTTGTAACATCAGTAGTCGGACCACAATGGTCGGATTATTGTGCGGTCATCTTCCGTTTGTCAGGTACAGTTTGCTACTGCAGCATTGTTTCCCAAGCCAGTCATGGGAAACGACAGTCTTTGCCATCCTCATAGGTTAGTTACAAAAGAAAGATCATTTTGTTTCTCCTTCATGGGCACAGACCAAGAATCGGTTCTCACCAATTCACACACAAGGAAGAATAAGACTTCATTCATGACTGAATCATTACAGTAGGCAGAACAGTTAAAGCAACATTTGAAGAAAACATGTAAAAGTTAATTTCACTAAGCCATGAAATAGAGCAGCCTAAGCAAAAAGAATTTCAATGTATTTAAATCATCATTTCTTTTTGTAAATCAAACTCATAATAAGATTCAAACATAAGAAATAATGGTAATATTGTCAGTAGTTATTATATAGGAGTGATCGGGCGCTAAATATGGCCTATTCATACAATTTTCAAAAAGTAGCAACATGTAAACTATTTCTAAAAATCATTAAAACAAAATTGTTTTCATTATTATATGTTCTTTATAATGTTAGGTACCTATACTAAAAGTTTCAAACATGTAACTCTTTACATAATCGGTTTTCACTGATATCGAATTTGTTATGACACCCTGCAATGAAATCAATAGAAATGGTAAACTTCTCGTTAGTTTTCATAACACCTTTGTCAATAATATAAGGTAATCAGTTACTAAACATCTTAATCTTATTATTTGATTAACCCTACTGTTTCTAGCTTATCAAGCACACTTTTACGGTGCTGATACTTCAACTTTTCTTTGCCAACATGTGTAAATTGCACATTTAGAATTTCAGTGTAAGATTAAGTATGTATGTCGTGTAAAGAATAATCAGTATTAACACTGTAACAGGGCCCCCTCTGATGGCGAATTAAGCAATCACAAATTACCGCATCAGATCGTCACAAAGCACTATTTTGTGGTCTTTAACATTTTCTTCTGGACTCCTTTAGAATTTTCATTTTGTCATAGTATTGACATTGTTTATCTTCCAGTTCAAGATCAATTCTCATTCTTTTCACTCTTCGTTAGTCCTTTTTAAACCTACAGAATTTGATAGCCAATATTATCAGCATTATGCACAAAGAGATTGCCACTAATGGTCCTAAGATAGAATTAAGTCTTTCAAGTCCTTGTTTAAGTCAGCAATTTTTTTCATGTAACCTTCTAACTCTATGCTCTTGCCTGGTATGTAGGTGCAACAATGTTGGACCTTTAACAACAGACAGATTCCGCACTGCTTCACGAGAAGGATACCAAGGGCAAGTCAATTTTGTATCACCATTGATCTTATTGAAATCATTTCTACATCTACAACAGATAATCCTCCAGTTGTACTGGTGGCTAATTTATGAACTATAGTAGACAACTTTCTAATTTTCTGAGAGTTTAGTGCTACTCCTACAGATGGTATTAAACCTCCAAAAATATCTCCCACTATTTCACTTGCACTCACACTTCTCTTCATTTTCCTGTTCTCTTTCTTCAATTCTCATTCAATTTCTTTCACATGATAAATTTTTGGAAAAACAATTCCCAGGTGAAAACTTGCATACCATCTTTTTGGTAACTTGCAATAAGCATTCTGTCCACAAATATAATACACTCCACGAAAGATAGGATCAACTCCACTTAACCATGTTCACATTCACTAAGTCCTACAAATCTTTTTCTGTGTATACACAGTTTTGCCTTATGTTGCCAGTCTAAAGCTAATGCAGCCATTCCTTCTATTATGTTATTTTTTTATTGCAGTAATTTCCAAGGAATTCGTTTTGATTTGGCATTAGTATTCATTGTCTCATTATTTTGTCTCTCTACAAAATCAATGACATTTTCAGCTCTCCACATTTTACATGTTTCATATATGTTTTACATATTTCTATGTGCATAAGCCATGTCCAAAGATTCACTTGGTCTAAACAGATAGCCCATAGTTTAAGCTTGCAAAGCATCAGGATGTGGATTTAAGCATTTAGCACAGGAAGCTCAGAGAAGAGCCAATCTTGATTAGAATAATAATAAAGCAATTGATCAGTACCATAAAACAAACTAGTTCGTAAACTGCAAGAAATCCTATTTGTTAATGGCAAGCTATGGTAAGTTATGCCTTCAGCAATTGATGTAGGTATTTGCATACATACGTAGCAATCACCATCATCTATAGTATTTGCGTATTAATTCAACAGATCAGTGTAAGTGTTCAATGAGTAATCAGTGTTTGGAAAATCATGATGTAACAAGTTGTCATTCAAAGCAGTAAAATCAGTGCTGTTAACTTTTGCAGTTTCAGAAGAAATTGTAAGCTTAGAATCTTCTTTGGTTACATAATGTGGCAAATTGAAAATCATAAGCAATGCAAATAATATCAAAGCAATAACGGAAAAGATTCCAGTATATACACGTTTGCATATAAGAGAGATTTCAGTGTTAAGCCTCATGGCTTCTCAAGTTTCAGACTGTTAACTAATTAGGAAATATAGCAGCAGGTGTTTTGAGCAACTTGTCAAAGTTCTCCACTGAAATATCAAGGCACAGTCAATAGTTGCGTTCAATACGGAAAACACACAGATCAGCTTTGTTGATGAGTATATTCAGGATAAATTGCGTCAGTCCTTCAAGCGGTACACCAATATTGAAATACAAATCCACAACAAAGTTCTTTTCAAGGAGGTTCAGGTGGACTCGTATTGTTAAAGCATAAGGCAATATACTGATGCTCCTATTCATTTGCAGCAGATAAGTCTGTTCAGGAGTTGAGTACTTTTGACTGGGTACTCTCGCTATTTTTGATCTCCTTACATCTGTTCGATCATCATCACTGTCACTCTGATCAGACTGTTCAGAACTTTCAGGAATAGTTGGTGGTACTCGTCCTTCTGCAAACAGCTTCTCAAGATCTCACCTCTTCGAGGCCAACGGTCTCCAGGTACAATTCGCTTTCTTGTTGCACTAGGCCCTTCGTTTGGATCGGTCTCTCTGGTAGTCAACTCTGTTTGACCAGACGTCCCGGTTTTCCCCGGACGGGCCCGGTTTTTGGAGCAGTGTCCCGACACTTTGCTCTAAATTCCAGAAATGTCCTGGTTTTTGTGCAGTGCCCGGGTTAAACAGAGAAATGTCCTGGTTTTAAAATAGTGTCTCAGTGCGCATGCTTACTTCGCACAGGTGCTGAGACGGGTCTCTATTGGACTCTCAGTTTTTGCCCTCAGGGTGAAAAAAAAATCTTACAGCTGCAGCAATACCTCCCTTCACTGCCTTCAAAGAGACCCGTTATAGTTTTTCACAGTCTGATTATTCCAGAACTGAAGCACTTTCAATGTTATGTAGAATGAAGCCAAAGTTGTTGCTCATTTAGCTTATGCAGATAACAATTGACAAAGCTGATAGTCCTGGCTTGTTGTAGGTGTATTGTTACTTGTATTATTTATCTGGATAGCAGGACAGAAGCAGCAAATTTTTCGGGCGGGACACAATGATAAGCGCAGATTTTTTTAGCTTACGTGTCTTATAAGCCACGCCCTTAATTACATCGGCCATGCCCCTTTGAGAAACCCCCCCAGTTTTTTCATCCCACTTAAAGCCTGGGTACTTCTGTCATGTCACCTGGTCTTTGTAGAGCACTGTATGGGACTTCAGCTCGCGGTCTAGTTTGGGAGCGCTGGAAGAACACAGGGTGCATGAGAGGTTGAAAGGAGTGTGGGGGGTAGCGTCGGTTGTCGTGCGCAAGTGGTCAAGTTACTTCAGCCTCCAAGCCTTCTCGAGTAGTATTTCTACTACATCTGAAGGCCCTGTGTGACGTAGAAGTGGTGAGATGTCTGCAGGTGCAGTTGTCTCATGGGACATGTTTGGGAGAGATACACAGGGTCAGAGGCGAGCTCTGCTTGCTGTGACCTACAACACGTCCGTGCTGTAGTACCCTTCTCAGCACTACTCAGACCACCTACCTGGGAGGAAGCTGGGCGCTGGACAGTTCTACCAGACGTCTGTAATTCTTCGTCTGTGTTGGCAGCTGTCATTGTAGTCCTTTTTCTATGTCTGACAGCTGTCAAATAGTCCTACCTTTATGTTGACGGTTACTGCAAACTGTTGTCCTACTTCTATGTCTATGACCAGTTCCAGTTTTTTGGGGGGGAGAATCTGGTCACCCTAGATTAGACCGTTCGGTACCGACAACAGTTGACTCTCTCGGACCCCCCTCAGGCCAAACGAGTTCTGTTCCAGTAGCTTGCTGGTCCCCAACAGCTTGACTAACCTGATCCTTCCGCCTCACTGAAACCACCAGCACATCGGGAACAGGTGCTGTTGTATCATCAAGGGGACATGGGACTCTGCAAGTGTGTGCGGCATGTACCCAGGTCGGGAGACCTCCACACTTCACAGCAGTGTTGGTAACCAGGATCACCTGGTACGGGCCTCTCCAGCGGTGTTCCAAGAACTATTTTCGCACGTGCTTCTTCACCATTACCCAGTCACTAGGACTGAGGTCATGGCACTGCTCCTGTTCAGTCGCAAGGGCAGCTTCTCCAATCTGGTGAGACACAGAATGTAACACATCAGCCAAACCTTTGTGATAGTCAAAGAGGAGATCATCGGTTATGTTGTTTAAAGCATTTGCAGCAACAGCTGGCTGTCTCATCACTCGGCCCACTATTACTTCATGTGGTGACAATCCTGACCTCCTGTCTGGTGTAGTTCTCAAACTCATCAACACAAGAGGCAATGCATCGGGCCATTTCAAAGACGTTGAAGCTCACACCTTCAGCAATCTGTTCTTCAATGTTTCATTGATTTGTTCTACAAGTCCAGAAGCCTCTGAACAGTAACTGCAATGGAGCTTCTGCTCATCCTGTAGTGCTGCTCATAACATTTGCCGGACCTCATTGTTAAAATGAGTTCCTCGGTCTGACTCAAGAGAAGTCGGAATTCAGAACACAGAATCAACTGTCTTAACAACAATTTAGCCACAGTTAAGCTGTGCTGTCATTTTGTCGTGTTGGATAAGCTTCCACCCACTTAGTTAAAACATACAATGACCAGTGCATGTCTTAACCCGTTGCAAAGTGGCATTTCAATGAAATCCATTTGCATCCCGTTAAAGGGACCTGCAGATTTCCCTACATGACTCATGACAACTTGCCTTTTTCTTCCTGCTTTCTGTTGCTGTCATACCACAGTGGCACAGTGTCTCGGCAGTTTCTCTGAATCTGGGGTTAAACCACACCTGTTGAAAGAGATGCATCATTGCATCTCTTCCTACATGTGCAGGACTATGATAATGTCTAGCCATAGGTGACAACTAGCTATCAGGTAATACAGGTCTGCCATCAGTATAAACCCAGACTTCATCCTCCCTTTTTATACATCCTGCTCACACCCAACCTTGCTTTTCTGCTTCTGTCACTTCTTCCTGCATACTCCTGACCTCATCCCAGGTGTCTACTGCTGTTAACTACATATTATGATTTGTGATGTCTGAGGTTTCATTCAGTAAATCCCCATTGAAAGTATGCGCATTTAATGCACAATACTTTGCGATCTCATCTGCATATTTATTGCCAACGGTCACGTAGTCAGTGCCTTGTCTGTGTGCTACGCACTTATCTACTGAAATTTGTGCAGGCAATTGTAGGGACCGCAATAAGTTTCTTACACTTTCCCCATCTCCCATTGACGATCCGGAGGAGGTCATGAACCCACGTTGTGACCACAATTTGCCCGAAGTCATGTACGACTCCAAAGCCGTACTGACTATCCATAAAGATTGTAACTCTAAGTTGTTCTGAATGTTCTGAAACGCTACTAGCTCGCGTCAGTGCAACCAGCTCTGCCGCTTGCGCAGAATACACTCCTTGCAACCATGACGCTCCCACAACACCATCAATCGTGCAAACAGCATAAGCAGCACTAAAATTTCCTTCACTGTCTTGCAAACAGGAACCATCAACATACACATGATCAGATTCAGGCAATGGTTCATCTTGGATGTCAGGACGGGACATGGGACACAGTGTAGTCACATCCAAGCAATCATGTCCAACTTCATCAATCACAGTTTCATTTTTTTAGGCAGTGACAACAGAGTGGACAAATTCAAAACTGTGCACCTTGTAAGGGTCACATTCTCTGCGCCCAAAAGAATCTGCTTGTACTGTGTAAGGTGACTGTTCGTCAGATACTCTGTCTGAGTACAGGTTAACAATATCTCTACTGAATGGGATACAAAATACAGTTAATGGATGTCCCATTAGTATGCTTTCACACTGTTCAAGGTTTACACATGCAGATGCTACCGTTTTCAAACATCCTGGCAGTACTGCAGCTACAGGGTCATAATTGCTGAAAAATAGGCGAAGGACCTGCATTTGTGTTAAGACTGAAAGAGCACAGCCTTCTCTTTCATTGCAGAATAACACAAAGCCCTTGTAATCTGGCATTCCCAGAGCTGGTGCCCTACAAAGGCATTCTTGCAGCTTAGTGAAGGCAGTCATACAACTGTCATCCCAAGGTACCGGATCTGACAGGTCTTTGTGTGTCAGCCTCTGGAGAGGTTTCGATGTTAAGGGAACATTTGGAATCCACTGCCAACAGTAGCTCACCATTCCTAAGAACATGCAGGCTTCTTTTTGGGTAGTTGGCAAAATCATGTTAAGAATCGCTGCGATTCTTTCTTGTGATGCTTTTCTTGCTCCTTTCTCAATGTGGTTTCCTAAGTACAGGGCTTCAGTTTGGCAAAACTGTATCCTAGTCGGCGATAGTTTGTCTGTTCTCTGCAAGATGATTCAAAAGGGAAATAGTGTAAATTCTGGAAGCCTCCTTAGTATTTGACACGACAAGTAGGTCATAGTACACTACTAATACTGAATGATTTGGCATTACCAAAGACTCAAGATTCTTTTTAAGGATCTAATTAAAAATCGAGGGGCTCTCTGTGTACCCTTGTGGGACTCAGCAGCATGCCAAAACATGGTTGCCGAAACGGAAAGCAAAATGGAACTGACTATCCTTTCGAAGAGTAATAGAAAAGAAGGTGTGACACAAGTCAATGACTGCAAACCATTCAGCTTCACATGGAATTTGAAATAGTATCACAGCTGGATTCGGTACCACAGGACAACAATAAGATTTATCTTCTGTAAATCCTGCACAATACGATACTTGCCATTCAGCTTTGCAAGCCCATAATGGGAGAGTTGCATGGACTTCCCATTATCTCCTTTAGGATCCCTTGCTCGATCATTAAGTCAATCACAGGAGTAATTCCGGCAATAGTATCTGGAGTCAAATTGTATTGTGGGATTCTTGGATATTCAGCATGTGGCTTTATTGTGATTGACTGGTTCAAGATCTTTTATTAGTCCGATATATTTACCTGTAAAGTCCCAGACTTTAGGTAACACAGTGTCTCTCAGTTCAATAGGCAAATTTTCTCTTGTCAGGAGAGGATACATTCCCATATCAGATTTCTGTCGGGACAATTTTAAAAACAACATCCTAATCATTTGTGTGAAATTCAATACCTGTTGGTGTGCAGTAGATAGAATAATTTAATTTACACAAAAGATCACGTCCTAGCATATTCACTGGACTTGAATCACACACCACAAATCAATGTCAATCCTCAAAGGAACAGCTTCAGAAATTGGGGTGGACAGCTTATTATTTGTAACTCCTACAACTTGGATACTTTCTCCCGAGAGGTGTAGGTTGGGAACCTCTGCTGTTCTTTCAGTATAGCAGGTAGCATCAGTGTTGACAAGGAATGAGACATGATTCACATTCACTTCTCCGTCCACATAGGGACCACTCTGGTCTACCTCCAAGGCTGCGCCAGGCACGCAGTCCTCCTTCCCCCTCAGGCACCCTCAGGATAACGGGTCTGGATCGAAATTATCTATCTGTATCAAACACTGTTATGATGCATTCTAATTTTGGAAAGAATTTCGATGCATTTGCCGATTCTGATTCATACTGTATCTTTGTACCTGGACATTCTGCTGAGGCATCGGAGCTTGTGGTATCTGCATTGATTGGGATTTATTAGGATTCTGAATTCTCTGTCTTTGTGCCTGTTGAGTCTGGATCATGTTATTTCCCTGCACTCGTGTTTCCAATGCCCACATTTTCTGCACACGTGGCATGGGTTTGTCTTCTTCAAAGCTGACACATTAACATCCGTTCTAAGATCTACTGGAACACCACGACCTCTACCTTGAGACTGGAAATTCTGCTGTTGAAAACCATTGACACCTTGCATAATTGGAACTTGATTATATCCTCCCTGTACTGGAACCGTAGTTTCAAAACCTGGCTGATTCTGACCTTTCTGTGTTGCTCTCGCTTGAGCAACCATTCATTTCTCTTTCAGCTTTTTATAATTCCTGTCAATCTCATCTCCACAGCATTTGGCATAACACACGATATAGTCCAGCGGTTTGTTTTGCCAACAGATTAATTGCTGACGAATCATAGAAGGAATCTCTGGTCTCAAGCCATTCATGCTTCTGCATACAAAATGTCCCATATTTTTATCAGTCAAATCTTCCATTCCAGTGTACTGTTTAAAAGCTTGTACCAATATCTCGCAATAGGCAGTAAGCTGATTCTTTAAGCTCTTGGGTTGTTCTGTCTATTTGTTGCTAATCAATCTCTTTAGGAGAAACCTTTTTGTTTTCAAGTGAATTATCAGCTGTTGGTATTTCTTCAATACCACTGGAGATGGCGCACCTGTTCTAGGATCTCTTACTGGCTCTGCTTCTGGCCAAACCACATAAACTTTACATTCAGCCCATAAGTCTCCAAGAACCACAATGTCAAACAGGGTATTCAAATTAATCCACAAAACCTTTGCCATTTTCCCTAATCTTTCCATCTGTGTATACCACTCCACTGGCTTTTCTCTCAATTACGGAAATGTGTTTGTAGATAACAAAATATCAGTTCTTTTCCATGGCACATGTACATAACCTCGCCCTGGTACTTCTCTCATAGGAAGCATCTGTATTTCTCCATCCCGTCCGTCAAGCACCATTGGAGGTTTCTGCACTCTAACTCTCTTTACTTACTTCTTTTTAGACCATCTACTTTCTCATCTCTCTCTCTCTCTCACTCCATTTCTTAATCCGGGTCAATAATTCCTTTATCTGCAATTTCTTTCCAGCTGGCCTCATGTTTGCAAAGTCTCTGTTGTTAAAGTCTAATCTGTAATTTCTTTGTAAGACCTTTGACTTCTGAATGTCTGTTTCATATTTCTGAGCCAATTCAGTTAATTTCTCATGTGTCAATCTAGCTCATCGGGTAATATATTTGCAGAGAAACACTAGTACCTTCTCCTGGTAGGTATCTAATAGTGATGGACTAAGATTTCCCTGAATCGTTGCTTCTAACTCTACTTTTAGCTTAATTACATCTAACAAATGTTCCCTTCTCAAGACAGTAACTGGAGCTGAACCTGGCATTGAAACTGAGGTAGGAACTGGAGTCGAAATCGGAATTGGAGCTGAAACTGAAACAGTTTCTGTACTGTGCGGAGCCGCAGTTGATAGAGCGACTGGTGCGCACAACTACAATGTTTTCCGGGACAATAGCGCAGAAAGGCTAGGCATGTTGCGGTCAAGCCAGCAGTAATCGGGCGGAGACTCTGATCGAGAAGCCTCCCGCAAAAGCCTTGAGTGCAGGCCCAGTCACGCGCGCAGGGAGCCGCAGGTAGTACGAACCTCAGAACACGCGCACCCAATAAACAGGGAGGGAAAACAAAGGGAGCAGAGTACACAAGCAACCCAATCCGGACCAGCGATCCAGAGGTTGACCCGACAGTCGGCTACCTTGTGGAACTATTGAAGGCTCCCAGGGCACTTGGGGACGGGCTAGAGCCGGCAACACGCAGTGCACATGGCAGGCAGGTGAGAGGGTGAGGTGAATAGGTGGGGACCAGGCCCTGGCCTTGGAGCCGACTAAATCCGCAATAATAGCCAGAACGTCACCTGGATACCGCAGATCGAACCGGCAGGTGAAGACCCCCCAGCGTTGAATGCCCCTGCCACAGCACCTAGACATGGGACGAGTGCGCAGCAACATGCAGCAGGCCACAGTGTGACCTGAACCGCAAGAAGCACTGCATACCGAAGGCGGAGATGCTAGTGCTATGCTGCACGCAACACTTGCAGCCAAACTAGACTCAGTCCTAACAGCAGTGGAAAAAATAGGGACAGCACTGGACCACACTTGGACTTCCCTGGAGTCCAGAATAGATAGTCACGTCAGATTTTACAGTGTTGCGAGCTGACAACCACAAACTGGCAGACAGGACACAAACGAACAAGCACTAACAGAGCTGAAACCAGTTATGCACAACCATACAGCGGCCCTACAGGATCTACTCGACCGTGTGCACACCCTAGAGGATAAAATAGAAGATGCGGAGGAACTGTCGCGCCGCAACAACATACGCGTGGTGGGTCTCCCTGAAAGAAAAGGAGGGCGCAACCCCACAGAATATGTGGAGAGGTGGATGAGAGATCTACTCCCGGCAGGGGCGTTGTCACAGCAGTTCGTGGTAGAACGTGCACATCGAGTACCAGCTCGCAAGCCGCCACCAGGTTCCAGGCCGCGACCATTCCTCTTCAGAATACTCAGTTACAGAGATCAAGACACAATTCTTAGAGAGACACGCAAGCTCAAGACGATCACGATTCAAAACAGCCAGGTCCTACTGTTCCCGGATTACACAGCGCAAGTACAAAGAAGACGTGGGGCCTACAATGCAGTAAAACAACAGCTCAGGGACTTAGACATCCGCTACTCCCTGATATTCCCAGCTCGTCTGCGGGTGGCCACAGGGGACTCTACCCGGTTCTTTGATACACCTTCTGATGTTTGGGACTGGTTGGAGGAGTCCGGCCTAATGTCGGGGCCTAGACCACAAAACGATAACGTAGCGCCGTCGCAGAACAGGAGACATCGCCGGCGAGGCAAAAGCAGGGGTTCTGACCATAAGGCAATGTCAATGGTGGTCCCGGATCAGGAGCAGAGACTACAGGAACATCAGGAGGCAATACATGTAGCCGCAGCGATCTGAGCCCTCTCCCAGGTTTCGGATCCAGACATGAGCCCAACTCGTTCGTCCAGCACGAGCGGATTGATTCCGGCCAGGTCAGAAGATCTAGACTGTCTACATCCCTCAGAAGTAACACCACAGACAGCGGACACTATAATATGAATGCCTGCCAGCCTTAACTGTGATCTGCTAACATGTGAACTTACGTCATAAAAGTGGCATGCTCCACCCCAATGATGCATATAGCATAGCACGAATGGAAGGGCGGAGGGTTGTACCGGCAGCAACTAAACATGTCTGTAAAAGATCTGTTATGACCATGCAGTAATTCACATGCACCCCTAGAGTTAAAAACTAGAGTGAGTTGTTGAATCACTTGACAGAACACAGAAGGGCGGGGGTACAACGCAGCACACAAGCTCTAGCAGCGCACACCCACGCACAGAAGCTAGCAAGCGCAGATGTTGCCCAGTTTGGGCGTCCCAGTTTGGACGAATATCATCCGAGAATTCGCCCTCATATAGTTATGCAGGATCAGTTGAAACCCCCGTCATAATTTTAGTTTGGACATCTCAGAGAGCTTCCGACATGACTCAACTCCCTGTAGCCTGTCAGGCAATATACATTATGAGTCGAACTTCACTGATATATGGCGCAAGTTAACATTGTTACATGGAATGTACGGGGTATGCACACACCATTGTGATGTTACTCAATATTCTCCTATCTACTGCGCAGGTCCACAAATATAGCCCTATTACAGGAGATACACCTGTCACAAGGGTAAGTAGACTGACTACCCCAACGGTGGAGGGGGCAGGTCTTTGGCACTAACTATTCCTCCCAGGCACGCGGGGTCCTTGTATGGATAAAAGCTGGGGTTCCAAATATAGTAGAGGAGACATTAACAGACCCGGAAGGCAGGTACACACTGGTGAGGGGCATACTGAATGGCCAAACGCTGCTCATAGGCTCCATCTATGCACCTAACATAGACCAACCTTCCTTTCTAGACAAACTGACAGGAGTATTGGCTAGATGGAGCAGCATTCCGTGGCTCATAGGGGTGACTTTAATTTGGTGCTTAATGTAGACCTAGACAGGTAATTCCCACCCCTGACAAGAAGCACAGTGGTATCTAACGCACAGGCCCTAAAGACATGCCTGGAACACTGGTCACTGACGGACATATGGCGCTCTCTTCACCCTAACACACGCATCTATTTGTTTCACTTGGCAGTGCACGCATTACATGTCAGGCTAGACCGTATAGTGGGATCACAATCCCTCTCCCCGCTCATAAAAAAGATAGAATATCTCGGACGCACACACTCCGATCATAACCCACAAATATTGACACTTACCTGGGATGCAGGCCCTCCCCCAATCCCCACTTGGCGGCTTCAACCAGCAGCAGTCGAAGATCATGCATTCCGATCCTCACTAGGGACCGCACTCCTGGACTACTTTTGAGACGAACGAAGGCACCACAGGTGACATGATGTTGGAATGGGATGCTTTCAAAGTGACTATGAGGGGCTACTGCTTGGGCGCCACATGGAACATTAGGAAGCAACTAACCAACTCACTCAACACCATAGAGCGGCAGTTACTGCGACATGAAACAAAGGTAGGGACAAACACCGGAGGTGCACACAAGCTAGCAGAACTGCAGGCAGAGCACACAGACCTTTTAGAATGGCTCCGATGTCATAATTATACGGCACACACCGCACGCACACATTCTAAGGCACACAGAGCAGGCCGACTATTAGCATGGCTTATACGCCAGGAACAAACTCATCATCCAATCAGTACACTACGTGACGAGGGGGGAAACACCATCTACATGCAACATGAAATACACGCAGCCATGACACGTCACTACACCACACTGTATAAATCTAGGGGGCACTGTGATGACCAGAACCTGACTGCCCTTTTAGATGCATTGCACCTCCCAGAAGCGGCACCGAACCACAGGGAGACATTAAATGACCCCCTCATGCTCAAGGAGATCAGAGCCGCCATAGCCGCGCTAGCCACTGGGAAGACGCCGGGACCAGACGGTCATGGGCTCTTACAGACCCTTAGCTCTACTAAATGTAGACTACAAAATATTGGCAAAAGTTTTAGCGGAACGTCTAACACAGGTAGTCCCGTCTTTGGTCCACAAGGGTCAAAATGGGTTTGTCCCTGCTTGCAGTACCTCCCTAAATATTCGGCGATTATTTAGAATGGCGACAGACGCTCCTGCACAGTGGCCAAGAGCAGGATGTCTGACACTAGATGTGAAGAAAGCGTTCGATTCCCTGGAACGGAAATATCGATTTGCAGTACTAGAAAAATATAATCTGGGCCCAGTGTTCCTCAGTCTGGTTTGATTGCTATACACCGAGCCGACAGTCCGGGTCAAGGTTGGGCCCTATATGTCGGAAAAAGTCTTAATACAGAGGGGAACCAGACAAGGATGCCCCCTGTCCCCTCTCCTTTTCTCGCTGGCCATCGAGCCACTAGCAGAGGCAATTCTCACCAAACTACAAGAGGGCATACCGCTGGGGGATGGCATGCACATGGGGTCATTGTATGCAATGACACCGGAAGAATTCCCAACAACTAGCGCAAATCCTCAGAGATTTCGCCGCCCTATCGGGTCTGAAGGTCAACACCACTAAGTCCTGCCTCTATCCATTTAGCCCCTTAAATAATAGGAACCAGGAACTTTTTAACCAGGTCCTGCACACGTACTCCTAAGACGTAATATGAGAAATAAACCAGTGTGCAGTTCCTAAGTGTGTGGGAGTGTTCAGGTCTGTTATGAAGTGCCCTCACACACCCCGAGGGATGTCTTGCTTCATCATTGAGCCTGCTCCTCGTCGGGCCGGCGCTGCAATGCCATACGGGCACCCGCGGAGGGGCTCTTTGGCGGAGATCTTTTTTTGTTGAAGCCGTTGGGTGTGTGAGGGTTTGTGGACAGGGTAGTGTCGTGAGTGTGCAGTGTAATTTAAAATAGGTCTAGAGCTGCCCTTTTCAATAAGGGCAATGAGACCCCTGTTTTTTGAGGTCAGAGATGACGGGGGGTGTCAGCAGAGCACTTGGTTGCTCACGGGGACCGAAGCAAGGGTAGGATCACAGCTAGTTGCAACGCCACCCTACGGTACGAGCAACCAAGTGCTCTGCTGACACCCCCCCCCGGTCATCTCCGACCTCAAAAAACAGGGGTCTCATTACACCAGGCCAATTGACCTGGTGTTCAACAGCAATGCTGGTTACTACACTACGTCATGAACCAGCTTTGTGGTAGTGTAAGAGTTGAGATTACTTCTCCTATATATCACGGTCCTGATGAATTGCCACTAGACCCGTTAGGGGCTTCTTTAGGCAAGAAACATGTCGACCCCATGCACCACACAGACCCTGTAGGATCATTATCTCCAGGCAGGGCTTTCAGTTTTTAGTTAGGTTAGTGCACCCTGGGAATAAAATTATTGAAAAGGGCAGCCCTGGTCCTATTTTAAATTACACTGCACACTCCCAACACTACCCTATCCAGAAACCCTCACACACCCAACGGCTTCATCAAAAAAAGATCTCCGCCAAAGAGCCCCTCCGCGGGTGCCCGTAGGGCATTGCAGTGCCGGCCCGACGAGGAGCAGGCCCAATGATGAAGCATGATATCCCTCTGGGTGTGTGAGGGCACTTCATAACAGACCTGAACACTCCCACACACTTAGGAACTACACACTGGTTTATTTCTCTATCCATTTAGCGACATGAACCAAGACCCGGGGTACGTCCTCAATGGGGTGCGAGTACAATGGCAGGCAGGCACTTTTCGGTACCTGGGTATAAGAATATATAGGCAGCCCGCTGACCTACTCGACGTTAATCTGGGCAGAGCACACACCGAGATCCGTTCCCAGATGTTGTTCTGGAGCACGCTCCCGCTAGCGGTGACAGGCAGAGTAGCCCTGGTTAAAATGGTGGTCCTCCCGAGATTCCTCTATTATTTTACAAATCTACCATTTTACATTCCCCCTTCCTTCTTCCGGTCACTGGAGAGATTGCTCGAAGACTTTATCTGGGGCAACACTCATCACCGGGTAGCAATCAAGCAACGATATCTACCCACGCCCCAGGGAGGCCTCGCAGCCCCAAATCTTTAACAATATTACTTGGCTGCGCAGCTACAATGGGTTGCTAGATGGTTGGCCGACCGGCAACGTGAAGACACCGCAACAGCTGACCCACCCTATTCGCTCTCACAACTGACTGCAGCCTTCCACCCTAATGCGTCACTCAGACAGCCAAAACCGATAGTGCTTGCAGTGACCTTTAAATGCTTCCGCAGAAGCCTATACCCGACTAGGAGTGTCGTGCCAAACGCACCAGCGATGCCTTTGGAAGGAGCACCCAGGGGCCAATCAGTAGTGTCCAGAATTGAATTGCGAAACTGGCATGAGGCAGGGGTTCAAACTATGGGAGATTTATATCGAGACGGGGAGCTAATCCCTTACACGACACTAGTGGAAGAGGATGAGTTACCCTCAGGGCAGTTCCTTTTACATCGGGCATTGATAGCCACACTCGCGGCTAAATGGGGCGATCTGGCAAGGGAACCACAAATGCACCTCACGATGCAATGTGTGCATGTCATGGGACAGGGCAGGCATCTCACGAGGTGGTTCGCGGCCTCATTGTGGCAGCATACAGCAATCGATCTGACCTCGCTGCGTGGTCACTGGGAGCAAGACATGGGCCGCCCATTCACAGATTGGGAATGGGCCTCGGTACTGGAGAGCCCGGTGCGCATTCCCAGAAACGGGCGGCTCCGCCAGATCCAGTATTACATCACTCAAAGGGCGTATCTTACGCCAGCATGAATCAACCGGTACTTCCATCGTATAGACCCAGCCTGCATGCGCTGCACCCTCGCAGACGCAGACCTGCTACACATGCTCTGGGGATACCCTTGATACAAACATATTGGATGGACGTAGCACATATGTTGGTCACATGCACGGAGCGCACACTCCCATTCGAATGGCACACATACCTCTTACATCTATATCGGAGGAGCCGGAGCACCAAAGTCACCTCTAGGTTTCTAGATCTGGGACTGATAGTGGCCAAGAGGCTAATTACTAGGAAATGGAAGACGCAGGCGCACCCCCACATAATAGCATGGAAACAATCCATGCTGGCTTGGGCTAAGGCAGAAGGTGTGGCGCTCTGCAGAGAGGACACCATGGGCATAGGCAAAATCCCAATAGCAACACACTGAGAAGTGATTCTGACTGATTTAACACGCATACATACCACCATAAGTGACGACACACATGCACCCAGCTCTGCGGATCAGGAAGGCGCACACGAGGACCAGAATACACCCTGACCTGGTAGGCGGAGCAGGAACAGGGGAGATATCCAGCATATGCACCCCCGTACAAGGTGCTCACTGCGCCACTGGAGTCAAGCTATCCTGGCTGATGAGGGCTGAAAGCCCGAAACCGGTCCTAGGATGCTTGATTCCGGTCCACGGAAGACATGGCTTGGCAGTTCGGTCTGGACTGTTCCCATGAGGCACAGGGTCAAGACTGATTTGCATATGGCTATGTCTGAACTGGGGTGGCGTGGTGAAGCAAAATAACGATGGATTAAACCCAGATCTGTGACTGGGGGTGAATGTTTGCCAATGTGCAACATTCCGTCCATCATCTTGTGTGTTTTGCATTTTGCCCTTAGTGGGAAGGGTATGCCCAGACGTGGGTCCCGTGCTCACTGCGCCACTGGAGTCAAGCTATCCTGGCTGATGAGGGCTGAAAGCCCGAAACCGGTCCTAGGATGCTTGATTCCGGTCCACGGAAGACATGGCTTGGCAGTTCGGTCTGGACTGTTCCCATGAGGCACAGGGTCAAGACTGATTTGCATATGGCTATGTCTGAACTGGGGTGGCGTGGTGAAGCAAAATAACGATGGATTAAACCCAGATCTGTGACTGGGGGTGAATGTTTGCCAATGTGCAACATTCCGTCCATCATCTTGTGTGTTTTTAATTTATGTTGTCCCTGTTGCGTTATTACCTTCCTCCACAACACAAGAAGTTACAGAATATGTGATTAGTCATAGCAATGTAAGACATGGTTTTTCAAAAGCTACAGGAAACGTATAAGGCTCTGACACTGAGGCAATGTCACTAATGACCAATAAATAGGTACCATTGCCTATTTACATAGCTGGAGAAGGGAAATAACTGTCAACCTCTGCTTACTGTATATCTGCCGCTGCTTGACCTGTTTCAAGGATAATGATGAATCTGTACAACACAGCATATGTAACATCTAATGTTAATATATTTGAAAACTCAATAAAAATACTTGAAAAAAAATATGTAGAAACAATGGTAATATTGTCAGGAATTATTATAAAGGAATTATCAAGCCTAAATATGGTCAACTAATACAATTTTCAAAAAGTAGCAACATGTAAACTACTTCTAAGAATCATTAAAACAAAATTGTTTTCATTATTATATATTCTTTGTAATGTTAGGTACCTCTACTGAAAGTTTCAAACGTAAATCTTAACATAATCGATTTGAACCAATGTCGGGTTTGTTATGACACCCTGCAATGGAATCAATAGAAATGGTAAACTTCTCGTTAGTTTTCATAACACCTTTGTTAATAAAATAATGTAATCAATTACTAAACATCTAAACTTATTATTTGATTCTTCCTACTGTTTCTAGCCATTCAAGCACACATTTACGATGCTGATGCTTCAACGTTTCTCGTTTTCTGTGCTGTTTTTGTCAATGTGTGTAAAGTGCACATTTGCAGTTTCAGTGCAAAATTAAGTATGTATGTTGTGTAAAGAATAATCATCATAGAGTCACATAGGTGCATATAAACAACGGAAACAGATCCTGTTGACCCACGCTCTTGTTATCCATAATGTCACTTAGAGGAATGAGGTGGAAAACATTCCCTTGCTGGTACAATTTTAGTGTGTACATCTGCCCCAGTTCCATTCTGTACCCTGTCCTAAGCTTTTCTGTCGAAGATGGGTAAGAGTAGGTGTTGTGGGGCAACCCCCTCCCCCTTAGAGGGAACCTTTGGAATGGCGCAACAGACATTGTGAAATACTTGCAGTTGACAACCATATTGTTTGTCAACAGCAGTGAGGTCACAGCATGTAAGGCTAAGTGTGATACTTGTCTGTTTTGTATAATGACTTCCTGCGAAAATCATTTACAACAGCATAAACCTTTCTGTTAGTCATTTTTATCATGACCAAAACCTGTGTTTTACCAGTGTTAATAGAGAGCTGTGGACAACACCTTAAAATCCACTGCCTGTCTGTGGACAGAATCATAAGCCTATTCATTTTGTGATAATGACTAGGGAAACTGAACACAAAGTTGAATGAATGAGGGGATTTGTATAGCGCACAACTACTACTAAAGTGTCCCGGCGCTCAGGCATGCGGCCAAAGAAGAGGTCGACAGTTAATCTTTGAACAGATGAGTTTTCAATTGTTTCCCGAATAGCTTTTTATCAGGAATGCATCTGAGGTGGAAAAGATGATCATCCCAATGTTTAGCCACCAGAACCGAACAGGCTGGACCGCCCTACTTCTTCCTTTTGATGAAAGGGATGGACTGAAGACAGGCCGACTAGCAGAAAGATTCCTGGGCAGTACAAGGTTATTCTATTGTGTAGGTATGTAGGGCCAGTATTATAAAAAGCTGAGTGTGCTGTGGTCAGGGCTTTAAAGATGACCCTTTTCTTCATTGTACGCCAGTGTAGCTGGTTGTGGTACTGAGTGATTGAGGCAGACTTTGGAAGGTTAAATAGTAGGTGGACTGCCATATTCTGTTTCTTTTGCAGTCTGTGAATAAGGTAGTCAGGGAGTCCAATGTATAGGACGTTGACATAGTCCAACCTCGACAGCATTAGTGCCCGTACTACCGTTTTCTGGGCTTCCCAGGGCAGGAATTTGAGGAATTTCCTCAGCATCCTTAAGATCCCGCATGCAGACTTAACCACAGCTGCGATCTAGGATTGGAAAGATAGGTTCCTGGCCAGTTCAGTGGGGGGAGAGGAGGGGCTGGCTGGCCATGCCCCTGACCATCTGGGGAGAGGATCGGCACCAAATAACAGGATCTCTGTTTTTCTAAGGTTGCATTGTAGGGAGTTGGATTAAAACAAGCCCATAACTGCTGTCATGCAGGCCCCAAATTTAGTCTTAGCCTCAGGTTCATTGTTATTATAGGTCAGCATCAAGTTTGGTATCGTCGGCGTAAGAGACCACTTGGATGTCAAAGGATTCAATAAGATAAGCTAGGGGGTTGAGTATATGTTAGAGTGTGGGGCTCAGCGCTGTGCCCTGAGGCACCCCATACTTTATACATGTGGCTTTAGAGAAGAAAGGCTTGAGCCAAACAGCTTGTTTCTTGTGTTCTAAAAAGGAACCTAGCCAGGCAAATGCTTTCTTTTCCACCCTGATGTCTGCAAGGCGGTGTAACAGGATCTCATGTGAGATCGTGTCGAATGCTGCAGAGAGGTCTAACAAGATTAATGCAGCATTCTGGCCTGCATCCAATGTGAATTTAATGGTATACGTGATCTCTATAAGTGCTGTCTCAGTACTGTGTAAGGCCCTAAAGCCGGACTGAGACGGGTGAAGGAGTTTAGACGTTTCCAGTAAAGATGCCAACTGGGTGTTAACGATTTTGAAAATCCCCAGGAGCAAGGAGATTGGTCTAAAATTTGAGAGTGTTTTTGGGTCAGCGTTAAGTTTTTCTAACAAGGGAATGACATGGGCCCTTTTCCAAGCGGGGGGTACTATCCCTGAAAGCAGGCAAGTAGAAAAAAGCTCCTGGTAGATAGGTGCTAGGCTGTTCCCTACTACTCTCATAATTTGAGGTGGAAGGGGATCCAGCAGGGAGCTGGATTTACTTTTTTTTTTAATGAGTCTTTTTATTAACAATAGCTCAGAACATTTTCGAATACACAGACAGAGCAAAATGCAGCACACACATTTTAGCCAATTGACATCACAGTTCGTAATCCTACCCGCCCCCACTCTCGGTCCTTGTCTATTGTGTCAGCTGGAAATGGAGACTTTCAAACATACATGTGATCTCCTCCCTATCATCTCCCTCCCACCCGCGTCTGTATCCCCGGTATGCCCTCCACCTACCCCAGATCTTGTCCCATTTACGTGAGCATCCTCAGGCCTTATATATCACTTTCTCAGCCCCGGAGCACCAATCTAAGTCCTCCTCCCATTCCAACAGATCCTTTGGATAGCTCACCCACAACTTCTTGGCTATATTCCTTTTTACCACTATTGCCACCAACTTAAGCCATATTGTTATGTATTTGGGCCATTTTGCCTCGCCCGTCACACAAAGTAGGAGCCAACGTGGCTCCACCGGGATCTCTAATTGGATTTACTTTTATAAAAGAAACTTTCCAGTTCACTGGTTGTTGGAGGAATAAACTGCAGCAGTTTGTTATGTGTTCTAGAGCCAGGGTAACAGTGCGCTTTACAAATTCAGTAGATTCTTGCTAGTAGTGGGAGCACAATTTGGCGATACTGCCAGGTTTTCATTTTTGGGATTTTCTCCTCAAAGAACAAGCTCAGTTGAGAGCAGAGGGAAGCACTAGTTTCCAAAGGTGGTGCAGAGCCTAAGGGGTCAGTAAAACCAGACACGATAAAAAAAAAAATCTTTAGAGTTGTTGTTCGCTTTATCAAATTTTTTTTTTTTAAATATCTTTATTGGTCTTTTCTTATTTTTCCATTGTCTTACATTACATGACAACACAGAATTATCTAGTACATGGTTCGAATCTGCACAAAGCAATGCGACAACAATACAATCTAAATCTACTGTTCGTGTCACAACTGAGTGTTTCCATTGCGTGATAACACACATATTTATTACCAAGAGGCAGTTTCTCATGCATTACTGTAATTACTTGCCCGCCGTACATCCCCACAGTTTCCAATCTGCAAAGAAAATCGCCAACGCCATATACTAGCATTCCTTGTTGCATTCAATCTATTCGTGGCTAACGTTCATGACACTAGCAGACGTTGGAGACAATAGTGTTTGATCACTTCAATAGTTCAATGAGGGGATTCCTCCAAAGAAAAAGAAATAAGGATAAAAGAAAATGGGCCAATAAAAGATATATTATCTAAATAACATTTAACAACATATTTAAATAGCTGCCATCGAGATGCAAATAAGATAACCATTGCATGACTGAGTGTGGGATCGTGTATCTTGTATGTTACAACATGGTGACTCGCCAGGGTGGAACTCGGACTCATGTGGGTGTTGGGAGTCAGTGTTATGGCGGTAAGTGACAGGGTAGTAAGGGGGGGGCTCACCACATCAGTCCTCCTCTATGGGGTGGCGGCTAATAGATCGTGACTGCTATCCACCAATGCCCCGCCCTCCGCCGGCTGGGACCTTCAGCGTGTATATTATGTAGCAGCTAGTTGGGTATCGTCGCTTTCTTCGCTGCTGAAGGCTGTGAATATGTTGTCCCAGTGCTGCGCTATGGGGTACCTGCGAAGTCCCGCCGTTTCCTCCCTGTGCAATGCCGTACTCTCGGCTTGTGCCCATATCTTAAGTGATCTTTTCCAGCCGATTGTCTCTGGGGGGGGTATGCCTGCTTCCACCGTTTTGTAATTAAGCGTTTGGCGACTATCAAACCTAGGTCTCTAAATCGTGATGTGACTTTGTTCTTCTTGGACCTAACATAGCCCCCCAGAATGCAGATTTCCCACGTAGGTGGCAAAGACGTGTCAGTACAGAGCGCTAAAGTTGTAGCAACTTCTCGCCAGTAGGTTTGGAGGGAGGTGCATGACCATAGCATGTGGAGCAGATCCGCGTCGAGCTGTCGACAGCGTGGGCATTCAGAAGTGGCAATGTTAAAATATCTGTTTATCTTGTCAGGGGAAAGATACGCCCTTTGTATGATGTATGTTTGTATTAACTTGAACTTAGAGTTTCTTGGTACATATGTAGCACCAGCTAAGATGTTATCCCATTCCTTATTTGTCCAGGGTTGGCCTCTGTCCCTTTCCCAGCGGGTGCGGAGAGTCCGCATCGGTTTCAGCGTATGTGTGAGTTAGGCCGTCACCAGCCAATGTACTATGTGCGAACCAGCCCCCATCACATATAAATACTGCAGCAACAGATGTGTCGGTGGCTCGCACGTTAAATCTCCCAAAAGGGCCGACAGAGCTTGTAGGAAGGTGGAATCTGACTATATGGTTGCCCCCACTTTTTTTATGGTGTTTTGCTGGTTTATGACTTAGTTGGACTGGGATCCTGCTATTCAGGGCCCCAGTCTATCTGCTTTCTCTGTAAAAGGTTTCCATGTGCCTTAGGCACATCTCTGATTGGAATCTGAGTGCCCTTATAAGTCCCTAGTATATGGTATACTATGTACCAAGGGCATAGGTACCTCAGTGGCCTACCAGGGGCTGCAGCATGTATTATGCCACCCCTGGAAGGCCATCCAAACTGACACCACAGGTCTGCTACTGCAGCCTGGGTAAGGTGGTGCATGCACCTCTTACTGTGATATAGGTTACCTATATCACTAAATACATACACACATATAAACCTATAAGTCACTCCTAAGGCAGGCCTTATCAATCCTGAAGGCAGAGTGCGTGGTTCCTATGTGAGAGGGTGCCCCTGCATGAGCAGGGCCCCTCTGCAGCGGTCGGAGACCCTTCTCTGATGCTGTTTGTAGTGCAGCCTGACCATATACTCTTAAGCGCATTATAACCTCGCGTTAAATGCTAACTTTGGAATGGCTGCACCCAAACATGTCGTGTTTGGTGTCAAACATCTTGGAATACACGAGTCTGGCCTCCTGCTGCTGGACGAAACTCCGACAGGGGAGGCCTGGACAATAGTTTTCCTGTCCCAGGGAGGTGTGACCACCTCCCCAGACAGGATAATGTGTATTGGGGCTGGGCGGGAGCACTTTCGGGTGCTTTGAAGTCCTGCACTGGGGGCACATTTGGTGTCCCTAGTGCATACCCCAGTTCAAACCGGATCAGGGGCTTGCAGCCCCTGCTTTGGCGCGAACTGGACAAAGGGAAAGGGGTGTAGCCACCCCTCTGCCCTGACCCACCCATAGGTGGGGCCACAGAGTAGTCCAACCCCTATCCTTAGTATAAGTATAGGAACCCAGTCCTTAGGACTTTAGATTATCCCTGGACGAAACTCTGAAACTGAATCCTGGACCTTCGACGCTCTACTCACGATTAGAGGACAGAAGAATCTCCCTTGGGGTCAAGGAGTGACTCCCCTGCTTGGCAGGCACCAAAGAAGCATCTGTCCGGTTCGCATTTCTGAAGCTCCCTGCCGGACGCCGAAGTCATCGCATCACCAGAGGTGGATTCTCAGACTTCCCGAGGCTACTCCTGAGTCCCCAGCAAAGCTGAGGCCCGTGGCTATCGTGGGTGACTTGAGACCGTGACCCCTGGACACCGAGCACATTTGCAAGTGCATCCTCTTCTGGGTCTCCCAAGAAGTCGTGCTTTGGGCTCCGAGTAGCCCTAGCCTCCAGCACCACCTGCACCGAAGATCACTGGCCCCCACTCCACGAGTGTCCTGTAAGCCAGATCCACGTGCGGCGTCACGAGGCTCCTTCGCGGTCGCTAGCCCGTTGGCTAGTAGCCCTTAACGAAGGCCAATCTTTTTCTAACTTGGCATCCTGGTTGCTCCAGGCCTGCCCTCACTTACCCTCGCTGGGTGAGTTCCCCAGACCTTGCTGGTCTGCACCATCGACGCCATCTTCCTCTGCATCGAGACTTGCCGTTGCCAAGGCTTGTTGGGTCCAATCCGGTCGCCGACACCTCAGCACTCGACAGACATCGTGTACCAGCCCGAATCCTGCTCCTGGTCGCCGACAACGCCTCCTGGACCTCGTGGCTGAAGAGTCAAGACGACCGTCAACGCACCTGAAGCACTCGACATCGGTGGGCATCTGTCCATCGCCTTCCTGGTCACTGGCTAGTGACCCAGACTCTGTCCCCTCTGCTTTCAGGTTCTTCAGAACTCCGATCCACTCTTGGATCCACCCGGACACTTTCCACTTGGTCGCCAGCAGCACTTTGCAGCAGATCGCCATTCAAATCGACGACGAAACCCGACCCCGAAAGGCACCTATGCACCCGGCTTCCCTGGGTGAGGTAACACGAGTACTCCGGTGCTCCCGTGGGTAGAGACTCTTCAAAGTCCTAGATCTCAAAAGGGTCCCTTTTCTCTAATTTCCCGATCACAACTTTCTCCATAGAAGTCAACGGCGTATCGCGGTTGTGTATTTACACTGCACACGCCCCCCGTGGGTCCCCTGTGTCACTACCTTGGGTGGTTCCTTGTGGTCCAAGCACTTCTAGAGGCTCTAGGCCTAGTGTCTAGTTCAGTCGTGGTTCTTATACCACTTTATTGGTATATGGTTTGGTACGCCCCTAGGGCCCAAACGTGTATTTGTGCTATTACTGTGTTTAAATAACTTCTAACTTATGTATTTCGAACTCTAGCCTCATAAAGAGACTAGAGGGGTGTGTTTAGCAATAAATACATATATTTTGAATATATACCTGGTGTGGTGCTCTTTCATTTGATCACTCAAGAGATTATAGACTGGTAAAACAAGCTGCTTTACATTCCTTCAAGACTTAGCCTGAAGGTTGCTCTCCATAGCTACCACTAGGATAGCTTTCAATAAGGTTGTCTTTAACCTCTCTCCAATAAGGGGTTGTTTGGACTGGTGCAAGGTGCCCACTATAATTAGTGGACAGCATATACCAGGCCAACTTCTCACAGAGCTCTCATGAGAGAGGCATGGAGAAGGAACTGCCCTGTAGGCAAGTCAGTGTCTTCCGCCAATGCCTCAAATGTTAAGAGTGTGCCATCCCTGTAGAGGTCGCCAAGAGTGTCTATTCCTGCTGTATGCCAATGTGTGAGAATGGCTTCGGAGGTGCCCGTATTCCCTCTAGGCATCCCCAAGAGCGGCTATATCGGGGCATATGGGAGAGTTGCGCGGGTGAGATATAAGCTTCTCTTGTAACATCTATATGCTAATCCCAGATGCAATTGGGATGGACGTGGGGACCTGGCAGCTGGATGGAATAAGTGATTAATTTGAGCGTGAGTCCACGGCTGCTGCAGGGTCGCTGTGTCCTCCAAGTTATTGCCATTTAGCCACTTTGTTACCCACTGCAGCTGAGCTGCTATATAATACAGTTCCAGATTGGGAACAGCCAACCCCCCTTGAGTGGTAGGAGCATGCAATTTCCACAGCGCAACTCTGGGTCTGCCCTTGTTCCATATGAGGTCACGGGACAAACGCTCCAGCTCACGGAAGGTTTTGGTTGGAACATAAACTGGGAGGTTTGAGAAATAATATAGCAACTTGGGAAGGATAATCATCTTCAGCAGGGTAACGCGGCTCATAACATTCAATGGTAGCGACTTCCAAAATTGTACTTGGGCCCTTACCGCCGAAATCGCTCTCATTAAATTGCCCTCCAACAAATCATCAGGTGTCCGATATATGAGGACTCCAAGATAGCGAAAGGTGGTAGGGTACCATGGGAGAAACGAGCCATTGATGAGCACATCTGTTTCTACCGTGTTCACGCTAAAGGGGTAAACTCCGGACTTGGCCCAATTTACTCGGAGGCCCGACATTTCTTCAAAGGCCCTCAGCACATCTGCTATGGACGCGGGAATATCAGTGATGTCACGTACATATAACAATAAGTCGTCGGCATACAGAGACACGGCGAGCATGCCATCCCCCAGCTGTATGCCCCACTCCTCACCACTTCTGCGGAGTATCATCGCCAATGGCTCCATGGCTAGAGAAAAAAGCAGCGGGGACAGCGGGCATCCCTGACGCGTCCCTCGCCGCACTCTAATGGGTTCAGACACAAGCCTACCAGTGCGAACCCGAACAGTAGGGCGCTGATACAGCAGTTAGACCATACTTAAATATTGATCACCTAACTCGTATTTGTTCAGCACTGCCGCCAGATAAGGCCATTCCAAAGAATCGAAGGCCTTCTCCAGGCCCAACACCAGGCAGCCAGAGCGGGGCCATCTGTGTGTCGCGTATTGCTGTATCCTAAAAAAACCTACGGAGATTGAGTGAGGTGTTCCTAGTTGGCACAAAACCGTTCTGGTCTGGGTGTACCAGTGTTTTCACTAAAGGTGAAAGACGTTTAGCAAGTAGTGATGCAAAAATGTTGTAATCGGTGTTGAGGAGTGCTAGTGGGCGATAAGAGCCCAACGATTCAGGGTGCTTGTCAGGCTTGAGAAGGGATACTAGCAAGGCTTCATTTTGCGTATCAGTGAGCGTGGATTCATCCAACGCAGCCGCATACACCTTCAGCAGCTGTGGTGCTAATATGTGCGTATAAGCCTTATAGAATTCAGTCGGCAGTCCATCCGGACCTGGCGACTTCCCGTTGACTAACGAGAATATGCGTCCCGTATTTCCTCCGCAAGAAGAGGATCATTTAATTCCTCCTTCTGTGGGCTTCGGTAGATCAATCCCTTCTAAGTAGATCTGTAGCTCCAGGGACGTATTCCGTGCGCGAGATATGTAAAGGCCCCGGTAATGAGTCACAAACGCAGCATGTATGTCCCGCTGCGTGTATGCTTCGCCCCCGGCTGCCGTGCGTACAGATGTGACCGGAGACGATGGCTCATCGTGGCGTATGAGCCAAGTGAGCAGTTTCCCAGCTTTATCCCCCATATGATGTGTTCGCGCCGAGTGTGCAGCATAATTAATACACCGTAGCCGTTCTAGCAGTCGTGCATGTTCCTCCCTGTAGCTATCAAGCAGGCCCTGGGATCTTTCCATCGCCTCTCGATCCCCAGCTGCTAGCTTTCTCTCTAAGGTGGTAAGTTCTTTTTCCAACTGAATTCTAATGCCTGCTTGTGCTCCCAATCAGTGACCCCGCACTACTACCTTAAGTGCATCCCACTCAAGCAGGGGCGATGAGGCTGTGCCCGCGTTCTCGTCAAAATATTGAGCCACATTTGTGGCCAGTAGGTCTCGGAAGGGTGCGTCAAGTAGAACATCCGGTTGGAGTCGCCACATGGGAATTGGCGGCACTGTGTCTTCCCATTGCAATTCTACCATGTGTGGGTTATGATCCGAGTGAGTCCGTCCCAGATAATAGGACCCGGATATGCTCGAGAGAAGATCATTTGACACCATAAAGCGGTCCACACGTACATGGAGCCCGTGCGCTCCCGAGTAGTAAGATTATACCCTCACTTGTGGATTGTGGTGGCGCCAGGCGTCGGATAAGCGCCAATGCATGGCCCACTGGTTTAACGCTTTCGCTGAAGCGTGTGTGGCTGTGCCAGGCAAGGGGGGAAAGGAGCGGTCCAGTGACACATCCATTACACTATTATAGTCTCCACCCAGAATCATGGGAAGATCGTGCCATTCAGCTAGTTTAAGGGAGATCAATTCCAAAAAGGCTGTCTGTTCCGTGTTGGGTACATATAGTGATGCAAGCACGATCTGCCGCCCCTCCAAGACTCCCTTGTCTATGACATATCTACCTTCTGCGTCAATGTAGGAATCTACCACCCGGAAGGGAGTCCCTGGTCTAACCCACACCAGCACCCCACGCGCATATGCCGAATAGCCTGTCGCATACAATTGACCTCTCCAGCGCCTATGCAGCCACGCTACTTCTGCCTTTTGCAAGTGTCTCCTGCAAGAGTGCTATTTGGACGTGATGGCGTTTCAGATAGGAATAAATAAGATATCAGCGTGATGGGCTAAGAATGCCTCTCACATTCCAGGTCCCGATCTTGACAGGTGCCATAACTTTTGAAAGCCAGCAATGCCTGTGGCCCAGTCAGGCCAAAAGGTGGGGTGGGCGGGTGTGGCGCGCGTGCGTGCAAGTCCGGTGTGCTTCTCCCTGTGCAGAGCAATGTCCCAAGTGTCCCACCTCAGTATGCAAAATATGGCATATTGAACAATACAATAATCAACAACTATAATAAATAAAAAATAATAATATCACACGGGCTGTTGTGCAACATGCAGCCTCTCGAACTTAAAATGAATACCAAAAGGGTGAATGTGCAACAGGCAATCGTCCAAACTACACATGTAAACATCATTCAATCTATGTCTGGGGGGGTGAGCTGCGCGTTACAATCTATGAGTGTCTAGGGTTAGCTTTATCAATTATGTTTGTGTAAAAGTGCGACTTGCTAATTTCAGGTTTGTATGGTATATACTCAAGGCCGCTCTATATCGGCTTTTGTCGGAATCATCATATTGTTTCCTCCGGAGGCCTTCCAACTTTAAACAGCGCTTTTGTTCTTCCGCTAAATCGCTTGTGAACCATCGGGCCGACTGTAAATGTCTGGCTGTTCCTTTCTTGGCTACTGGGTCTGCTGTGGAGGTGGCTTCGGTGATCCAGTTGTTAACCTTGGCTTTGTCAGCTAATATATTGCCCATAAGATTGGGCTTGGTGGTATCAAGGATATCCTTCAGTAGGGTAATGTCCACCTTATTACAGGTTGCGGTTCATACGAGGGCACCCCATTCTACCTAAATTTTTAGGAGCAGACCAAGACCATGAGAATGGATGGTAGTAGGAAATGGTCCGACCACAGGGGTGACAGTCTCCAGTTTAGTGTTAGAAAAAAATGCCGTCAATGCTATGACCTGCTTAATGAGTGGGATCCATTAGAGATGTAGACAGATCAATATTCACAAATGAGTCGCACAATTTTGGTGCGAGGCTGTCTACGGATTTATCCAGCTGTAAAATTCTACAATGCAGGCGAAATACAAATATTTTAAGGACACAGTGATGTCAGTTTAATTTCAGTGCACCCGGAGATTTATACCTTTCTTAAAAACTTTTCTCACACATATTTAAAAACTGCTGTCAACTGTGGATAAAACGGAAATGGCATTCTATACGTTATCAATAAAGTAATAATCTTCTTTTTCTTGGCTAATGCACAGTATCTGTTTAATACCAGCACCATTTCTAGGTTCATTTCTCTAGAGAAAAGAGGCTGGATTCAAGGAAGCCAGCTGTTCGGTGCATGTATCTGGTTACAGTCTGTGAAGTGTCACTAAAATAAAACACAGCTGGGAAATGCTCCACCTATTTCACCACTATTCGTGCTAACTGTTCTGTATCAAAAACTGTTGAAAATGTGAAATATGTGCGAAGAATATTTCCAAAAGAGGATGATGGCGTGTTTTAAGAACGACCCAACAATGAATTAATCGAGTACAAACTTTAATGGTTATCGTTAGTGGGTATTTCTTCAAAATTTCGAAAGCAACACTTCTTAAAAATGTTTTAAAAAATGAAAAAAACAATAATAACCGTTCTCAATTATTAGCTCTAAAAATAAATAATTTGAAAAATCAACACTCCCAAATTGTTTTCAGAATATATTGAAGTAAAGCCAGTGTGAGAGGGTTTAGGTATAAGGGGCTAGCGGTATTAATGTTAAGATTAGAAGTTGGGGTTAGGGGTATAGGGTTGAAAGTATACGGCTAACGACTTGGGGTAAATGTTTGTGGTTTAGAGTTAAGTGTTCTTTATTAAGGGTATAGGGGTTTAATTTAAGGTCTTAAGAGAATAGGTGTGGGGGTACAGAGGTGAAGGGCTAGGGCATATGGTTTAGGGTAGCGGTAAGGCTATAGGGGCTAATGGTATGGTGTGAGATTATAGGGCTAGGGCTTAAGTAGATACGATTCAGGGATAATGGTATGGCGGTTTTAATCCATTGGGGTTAAGGTATTGGGCTTTAGAGAATAGGTGTAGAGTTAAGGGTATAAGTCGTATAGTAATTAATTTAAATGGAACACACTACAATTTCAAAGTAATGCAATAAGCAGTTTGAACAGGTGCTATTTCTCAGAAAGAAAAAGAAATCGAATGTACAAGGTACAGCTTATCAATATATAATTGCTCCACCCTTCCAGTTCCAGTGGAGTCAACATTCTCAGTTCTAACCCTCAAATAACAAATTTTCAGCAATAGTGCACCTTAACTTAGACTCGCGTCAGGATTATATAGTGCTAGGATTTACAGGGGCGGGTGTATTTTATTAACATTGCAGGTCATGATTGATCATGCCTCCTGGCAATCAATGACATAGAAGAGAAATCTTGCTTAACAGAGATCATGCTAACAACAACTTCTAAATTTGCTGCCATCAAAAGCTTGAGTCATACTTGTATCCTTAGATGCCTGACACTGTAGATGTTGCTGACAGTATGTAGCATGCCATAACCTCGCTGTCTTTTTCTCTCACTTATCATATACTCGGTTGTATATTAGAATATCGTCTCCAAAATAACATCTGCCATGATATCAAAGACCAAAATATAGAGACGTGATTTGCTTATAGTGAAGTATAGATTTACTGTTCATAACTCCACCTTTACATACCTTGAAGATATATATTGTGAAAGTACATATTTTTGAAGTTAAGTGAAGTTAACCTATATTTACATATTGTAGGAAACTGGACTCTATTGCAGCCCCCCCCACACTTTTGCCTGGTATGGTGGCCCCCCTGACTCTGTTGGTCATGATGGGGTTACTCAAGTTGTAGGTAACCTTTTTGGGAAAGCTGGGGTTTGACCTGGCAAAGATAGGGTTAGCAGAGGTAAACACCTCTCATCCCAAAGAAAAGAAACTGGCCAAAGAAGCAGACATGGTGCATTTTATGTTGGGTCCCAACACTGTTGAGATAGGTCAGCCTCCCAGAGCAAATGACTTGGACAGGAGGTTGTAAGGCAGAGTAGGCCCTGCAGCAATCCAGCCTTTTTCCTTACTTACTCTTTCTCATCTGAGAGACTAGGTAGGGTTTCTCAGATTGTGGCTGAGCTTCCTTGCCTGTTGGCTGGGGGAGAGGGCTTGTGTAGAAATCTAGACTCTGTTGCAGTACCTGCCCACTTTTTGCCTGGTATCTGGTGCAACTTTGACTGAAAGTGTACTGGGTTCCTGCTAACCAGGTCGCCAATAAGAGTGTTCTTTCCCTAAACTGTACCTTTGTTCTACAATTGGAATTGGATCCCTGTAAGTTCCTAGTAAGTTGTACCTAGGGCTTTGGAACTAAAGATGGTCCCTAAGGGCTGCAGCACAAATTGTGCCCCCCTAAGGGGCCCCTCACCAATCTCATGCAAACTTCCATTTCAGCCTGCGTGTCTTGGTGCAGAGAAAAATGAAGAGTCGACATGGCAAACACCACTGTGTGCCATGCCAGCAAAGCACTGCATGTGGTGTAGGTAAGTTACCCCTATGGCAGGCCTTACAGACAGGCCTAAGGCAGGGTGCACTATACCCCATGTGTGGGCATATTTGCAAGAGTGGATGTGTACCTGTGATATCTAAGCAGAACTTTAGATATTACATGTGCACAGTATGTGGGCTGGGCACTTGTGATTACGTGTTTCCCAGCTACATGATAGCTTCACTGTACCCCAAGGTGTTTGGTACCAAACACCTCGTCTTCATAAACCCATACTGATGGCAGTGGTGAATTTATTCAGCAATGCACCCAAAGGGCACCTTAGAGGTACCCCCTGAAAACCTATCGACTACTAGTGTGTTGACTGACTGGTCTCAACCAGCCAGCTACCATAGACAGTTTCTGACCTCCTGAGGTGAGAGCCTTTGCTCTCCGAGGCCAGGAACAAAGAGTGCCCTGGGTGTAGGTGTTCACACCTCCTCCACACAGGATGTGCATTCCAGGGCAGGAATCTTCAAAGGCCTTGCCGTCTTAGTTATGCGACTCTGGCGTCTCCAGATATTGGAGATGGCCACCCCCTGTCCTGCTCCCACTTTTGGCAGCTAGACAGGCTGGAAAATTTGTAAGGTTATGAGGTGTGCCCACGTTCAGCCAGCACCACCACTAGGGTGGACTAGCTGAAGTAGACCCCGCTTTTCAGATGCCTCCATCTTCTTTTGGACGGAATTAGCATTCTAGGGTCAGGATTATGCCCACTTCCCACAGGAAGTTGTCATTTAGAGGGTGTCGGCACCCTGAAGGTAGGTAGCCTTTTGACTTCTACCTGTCACTCCCCTTAAATGCCCCTAAATTGAGTATTTAGATGGCACCCCTGAACACAAGAGCTCAGATTCGACAGATCAAGAGAAGGAGGACGATGAAGAGTCACTGCCTGGCGAGAACTGCAGCAGTTCTGTGGACTTTTGGCGTGAAACCCTGACCATCCTCAGTCCTCTCTCGACAATCGCGACTGAGTGCCTCGTCCTGCGAGCTAAAGAACTACCAAAACCTTGGAGTAGAGGATCCCCTGCTGTACACAGGCATCAACAAGTAGAGTTCGGCCCATCGCCTTGGAGCTCCCCTTCCCGACCAACACCACAGATGACCAGGAGAAGGTACTCGAGTTCTGGAAGGTCAGATCTGTCTCCCCCACCAAGTGTGAAGACACCAGGAGCCGTGCAGTGCCAACCTCCGGGTGAGAGTCCAGTTCGGATTTCCACTGCACCAGGACCAAGCAGCCGTCGAGGGACGTTGACGTCATTGAGACCCACTTTGTGAGTGGTCTTGATGCCTTGATTTTGCCCCTGCCAGCTGTTTGTCCCTGACTGCCAGTAGCATCTTTGGCACCCAGCCGAGCTAACCACTCTGCACCCAAGCGCCCCGACCCCTGTCCCGATGAGCCGGCTGTGCCTCCTTGCTCCAAGATCCCTTGCAAACCAAGCCCCCGTTTGGGAGCTCACAGACTTGCCCCCATGTACAGCCTGTTTTTGGGTGGCCCCCCTTCGCCGTAGCACCAGCTACCAACTTCACCAGCACCCTCATCCTGGTAGAACCCGGCAGTTCCCGAAGAACTGCTTGCTGGTAGTACTTTGGACCTTGGCCCACTACAACTCCAAACCCTGAAGGTGAACCCCTAAAACCGACTGCACCTACCTTTATGCATCTCTGACTTTTCCTTCCATAGGATTGCTTTGTGCGTAAAGGCGTAAAGGCGCACAAATTTAAAATCTTTACTTACCTGTACGAATTGCTATTGAAAACAGTACTTACCTTTGAACAAAGTTCTTAGTTTTAAACATATAAAAAAAGAATTGTTATTTTTCTAATTTGGTCTCGGATTTATTCTTTGAATGTGTCATTTATTGCCTCTGTGAGTACAACAAATACTTAGCACTACCCTCTGATAAGCCTAACTGCTCGCCCACACTACCACAAAAGAGAGCGTTAGTATTATCTACTTTAGCCTCTGTAAACCAATTGGGGACCCAATGGATTTTCTGCACAGTGTACTTCTTTTTAGTACACTATATAGAGAGCCAGCTTCCTACACATATATATTCCTACCTGGCAGGATGCTATTTTGGAAACTATATTAGGGTTGAATACAAGGACCACGGTTTTAACTACATGTCCAGGGCATTTGTACACTAATGATGTCTGAAGGTGATTCATAGACCTCTGTTACTAGGCGATTCAGAAGCATCAAGCTATACACTACTATTCCCATGACATTCCAGCGCATTTAAGTTCAGATTATTAAACCCTTATGCAAGTTATGGTAATGCATGGCTTTAAAATACATAAACCCGAAATCCTGTTGCTGGCCCATAGGGCTTAAATAGAGACAATGCAGATCTAATGCTCTGCTGCCCATAATACCTTGCATGTTCAGCCACCATTCTCCTCCCGCCTATCTCCACGCTGGCTCTACCGCAGTTCACGGCTGTCTACATAACCTCATTGAAAAGAGACTCAAATTTTGACACTCCAACTATAGGCATGATGATGGGATATGGATATAGAATTGCTTTAGGGCGTTTTAAATTGCAAAAGGTGAAAGTTTTTTTAAGTATGTTTTCTATACTTTCTATCCTGGTCCTTCGTAAATAGTATATTTGTTTAGCCTTGTACCCTGATCTTTTTTTTGTGCTTAGCAATATTCGAAAAATGTTTTTGGGTCAACAAGACCCTTCATGGGTCTCTCCTCTCTGGCTTCCTCTATGAAGCAGGACATTCTTTCCCAGATCCATAGATTGCGGTCAAAATAAGAGCCCTCTGGCTCCCACCCCTCAACGTTCCTGGATTGTGTGGTGTTGTGCTGTGTTGTTCAAGAAAGAAACAATATCTCTGTGCTCTTGTTCCAGCAACCCCAGAGTAGTTTGGCTGTCCAGAGCTCTGCTGTATCTTACCTGACTTAATGGGTGAAGCTCTTTAGTTCGCATCTCCAATGTCCTGGAGTCTGACTCCTTCTCTACACTTTCATAAAACCCCTACTTTCATGTATTTTCCACTAAACAACACAGACCTACGTAACACACATTACCCAAGTCACTGTGTTAGTGGTCAGGGTATGGACTCTCAGAATAATCTCTAGTTGGGGTGCAGGCCCCTCTGTTATGGACTACTGTAAAGGAGGTGTTGAATGCCAAATATGTATTTAGTGCAGGATGGCAGCCTAAAATGAAGGCAGCCCCCTTGGGACGGACATTCGCCTGAAGGGATTTGGACTCATGGAATGGGGAAAGGCTTCTACAAACGTTGGGCGTTCAGTAAATGGCCGTAGAAAGGACTAGGCTACTTTGTAGAATGCTGTGGTGTCATTTGATGGAAGATAATGGCTTCTTCTGTAGGTGTGTTGGCCAGATGAAAGGGATTAAAAAAGGCAGTACATAAAGTATCTGATGAACTGACTGCTTTTTTTTGTAAAGTTGGCACCATCAGTGCAATTGATTGCATTTTGCTGAAGGGAACCCTCCTTGTCAAGTTCCGACAACACCTGATTTATTTTCTTCCCTCCTGGGATTTTAAAACGTGACACACCTTTGCATTTTCGTACAGATTACCTTCCAGGCCATCTCCGTTATTACCTTTGAATGCACTTTTGTACATTGTTTTCAATTTAGATTGTGTAGAAGGTCAGATGTTGTTAGTGAATCTGACGGAGGAATGCGGCTGTGTCTAATCCACTGCACCCCCACACAACTTGAGTGAAAATCACTCAGAGCATGTGTTGAGGTGTGGAATGGAGTGTTAGGAAGGCCTGTATTTAAGTGCAGTGACGCAGTTTTACTTTATTAGTGGGGAAATTCAAGAGCCTTGGAGGTGTGGCACTGAAATGTGCTTGTAATAAATTATTGCTGGCGTCATACCTATGATGGGACAAAAAAGAAATTAATAGTGGGAATTACTGGGCTCTTTCTTATATCGCCTTTAAAGGTGGTAGTTAGTACATGAAACAGGTGGGTTAGCTATTTTTAACTATGCTTATTTTTATATATGTAATTCACAGGGAACAGTTTTCTCTAGAGACCCCGAACTCTGGTTGGTAACCAATTTCAACTATTTATAAAAGCACTGCAGTTTGGATGTACCCTGGAAAATAAAAACTCTACGGATGTTGGTTTCATATCCATAAATGAGAATGTGCAGAGAATTCTGAAATTATTTATTTGCTATTGCGTTTCGGCCCCATCTCTTTGTGAAGGGGATGATCTTACGTCATGACTCTATTCCACACATACCGTCTGTTCCTCTGAAGACCCCGGGGCCCTTGATGTAGATAGGATGACAGGGTGAGATGAGACAGAAAGAGAGACGTGATATCCTATAGGGACTCACCTCGTTTATTTCAATCCCTCCGGATAATCTTCAGTCCCGTGTTAATAAACACCTTGTGCTGTCTCCCGAGATCTTGTAAACCTGATTTTCCCAAAATTGTGATCAGGTAGATGAATGGAAACTCCGAATACCGTATTCAGCAGTCTTCAAACTCTGTTCGCGCACTTAATGGAAAATAACCCAATGCTCACATCTCCTGAGTCATGCTAATGTGAGGGCTCAATTGAACAGATAGATTTAACTCTAATGTGATACTTTCCAAGTAGAAGTTTTCCTTGCACCAGTCATCTCCATGTTGTACATCTGCTCCTCCTCCCATTCTGGATCCTCGTTAGGCCGAGATCTCATTCTTGTCCTGATCTGAAGCCGCTAAAGGTATCAGGAGAGTTGTTCAGCAGGGTTTTATATATCAATGAGACTGTCTTTTCTGTCAGAGTTTTTCACAGAATCCAGTTCTCTATTGGGGAGGAGTCTGGTACACCCAAACTCACATCTACATATTTGTGAAGAGCATGTGAAACCTGCATCTACCTAAAATCTCTGTTGCTTATATCATGATCCTTACACTCCTGTTTAATTTTTTTCATGCCAGTTACGACGGCCAGATCAGGCCCAACTTCTAAAACCCTCTTAGTGGTTCCGATCTGTTTCACCCATCGATAGCCCGTGAGGGGTTTTCTCTGGTGTTTTTTCCTTTGAAACTTAACATTGCTGAGGAAGTTGCATGAATATTCAGATACTTGTTATGCATGGATATTTTGCCTACTAATTGTGGATGGAGATTTAGTATGCGCCCTTCTCTCTTTTTTTAATTATTATTATTTTTTTTAATTGCACAATGTTATACACATATAAATACATTTTATGAATTCATCCTCGAGTTAATTGTGCATTTTGGTTCTCAACTTTTCACTCCACCCCACCCACACCCGGGGCTGGTAAGAGCCACGAATTCAATATGTTTGTACACAGCTACAACAAAAATGTAACATATATGAAATATTTCATATAAATGTCTTCATTACAACCCAAATACATTGTAATATGTCATCACACCTAATCTATCGTTTTTCCTCTACTCATTCCGAGATTGGCGCCCAAATTTTTAAACCTTTCATTTGCGCTCAAATCCCTCTTCTTGCATAAACAGCTTTTTCTAGATTGTACGTAGCCAGAAATCGTGAGAGCCATTGTTGAAATCCCGGGGGATTGGGGTCCAGCCAAGCAGAGGCAATACATAATCGAAATACCGACATCCCAATGAACACCAGCTCATGACCTTCATTGCCCAGTTCTTTTCCCCCCACCCCCAGCACGAATCGGCTTGGTGAAGGGGAGCATTCTATTCCCAAGGCTTCTTTAAAAAATTTGATATCTTGTTTAACCTTTGAAAGCATACTACAGGGAGCAAAAATATGAACAAGATCTGCCTGATATATGGTGCACCGAGGTCAATATGTCTCCTTCCCCCATTTGGCTATCTTATACGGAGTGTAATAAAATGAGAAGCAGGTCTTATAATATTGTGCCTGTAGCCGAGCTGGGATTAGAATTTTCTGTGCACTCGTATGCCTTCTCTTTCCAGTTTATCTGCAGCATCTGCAGCTATTATTTCCATAATGGAGGATTTAGCAACTGCTACCTTTGCTTGTCAATCATCCACATCCCCCCCTGTTATATCGTCCCCACTAAGTCCTCCTCTGCTTGACCCAGTTAATTCTGTAAATCATGTATTTGTTGTCGTTTTTTTTATTGCGAATCAAAGAATATCTCAGAGTTTCCCCTCGTATACCGGCTTTCAGTGTATCCCAAACAACGTCTATTCCTGTGCTACCTATATTTTCCTTTAAAAACTGCAGTATCCAGTTCTTAATATGGCTACAATATCATTCGTCAATCAGCAATGCTCGCTCAAAGCTCCAAGTTTTCTCCCTATGTTTAACATTGTCTCCCTTAATCTCAATCACTAAAGGGTTGTGATCAGACAATATGCGTGGAGCTTTCTCTATCATACACTCATGAAGCAGGGAGTGAGATACAAGGATAAAATCAAGTCGGGCATTAACTTTATGTGGAATAGAAAAATACGTGAACCCTGGATCTGTTGAGTTTTGCCAATTCCAAGCGTCGTTTAGCCCGTGATCCCTGCATAGCGCCCTTAGTGCCCGAAACACCTTGGGTTTCCTGCCACTATACGACCAGTTATCTTTTGAGCCCAATGCCTTGTTGGCAGGTATGTTTATGTTAAAGTCCCCACACAGGACAACGGGAAGTGGCCAAGCAGCCAACTCGCCATTTACCTGTTTGAATGCTCCTGGGTCTAGAATGCTACTATAAATTGAGCAGATGGTGAATGATTCCCCAGTGCTTTTACGGCATTCTGTTATTACCCTTCTGCCCAGCTGATCCGCTAGTGTTCGGGTAAATTTTAACGTATTGTTAGATGACAGGATCGCCACCCCTCGTGTCTGGGTATTTTGTCTCGTCCCCCCAACCAGCCTATAACCTAATGATTTCAGCAGGTACAGTTGAGCACCCTCTATGAGAGTCTCCTGCATGCGTATTACATCTGCCTTCAGTAATCGTAGCCCTGTAGCCGTAATGCGTCTTTTCCTAGGGTCATTAAGGTCACTAATATTGATAGTGCCTAAACGTATTTTACCCATCAAAGGTATCCTCAAGAACGATCATACTGTGCACCTCACCATCCTGCCAGCCCCCCACCCTAAACCCGCCCCCAACCCAAACCCTGCCCCTTACCCCCACCCCCTCCCACCACCTGTAACTGAGGCGTCGCTCCCTCACTGCCTCGTCACCCCTCCCGTCATTTCCCCAGCCACCCGGAAAACAAAAATGAAGTGCCACCACCCAAGCTGCCCACGAGCAATTCATCACATATTATTTCATTCCTAAGCAGATTCTACTAAGTAAGCCACAATATTGAGATTACACAAATTACCACCATATCCAACATCCTAGGTGCCTTAGTATTAGATTATGTAGTGTATTCTCTCTTAGATCCTGTTCTCCGGTCTCCCAGAGATCTCCTTTAAATATGCTTGAGCCTGAATTTCTGAGGTAAAGCTGCGTGTAGACACCCGGAAGACAATTTTTAGTCTGTTTGGGTTCTGCAGATAGACTTCCGCCCCTAACTGCTGAAAGGGAGAAAAAAGCTGCCTCAATCTCCACCTCCGCTCCACTGTGGCGTGAGCGAAATCCGGCCTTGTAAAAAAAACTCACTCCCTTATATTCCTTCTTAGCATTTGGCCGAGCTAAATCATAAAGAGTCTGACGTAACAAAAAATTCCCAAAATATTTCAGCATGGCCCGTGGTCTTTTAGGCTTGTTCACATGGTGTTTTGGGGACATCAGAGGAAACCTATGGGCTCGCTGAATTTCCTTGTCCCAGTCCCACATACTCAGTTCGGGGAAGGTACTACTTAGTAGAGAGACCATGTATTTCCTGGGGTCACTTCCTTCGGCCCCTTCTGGGATTCCTAAAAAGCGGAGGTTGTTACGGCGTTGTCTATTTTCTTGCTCCTCCATTTTCCAAGTCAGATCCTTAACAATCCCCTTGTGTGCATCACACTGTGTCTTTATGGTGGCAACATCCTTCTCCAAATTTTCGGTCCGTGCTTCTACGGAGGCCATTTTATCCGCTATCTCTGCGCATGTTCTGCCCACTTTCCGCACTGCCCCCTGTATTTTTTTAGCAGCAAGACGGGCCCTCCGGTTGTCCATCTTTACTTCCTCCTGGAAGCCCTTGATCGATTGTAGTATCAGTGCTAGAGAAGGGTCGATCTGTTTCCCATTCCCTGGGCTCTCTCCATTATTAGTTATTGTGCGATTTTCCTTGGTTCTAGGCGTTTGTTCCGTTAGAGCGATTAGTTGTGAGGCCGAGTAGTCCCACTTCAAATCCCCAAGACTGCCACCGTCCGAGGACTCACGCAGATTTTTCCTTCTTCCCTTTCTTGTTAGGGATTTTCTTAGTCCTTGCGCCTTTGCAGGGTATTCCGGCCCAGTGCTGCTATTCCAATTGTCCCCCTCTCCTTCACTTGAGGTTGATATGCTTACTTCTGAGATCTCTGATTCGTCAGTTAAAGAGTAAAATATTTCATGGACATCAGGGGATCTAGCCTGAGGTGATGAGGTGATTCCTACTTTTTTTTCGACATCCTGATCCCCATGGTTGTTGGTTTTAACTGTTTTATCTGTTTTGTTGACATTCTCAAGGGTTTGGATGTGAGTGGGGTTGCCTGTATCTGATCCAAGGTTTGTCTGAAGTTTGGGTACAGGTTCTGCCACAGGGTCTGTTGTAACACCAGCGCCAGCTTGTTCTTCACTTCTCCCCCCCTGTTCCGTCAAGCCTTGGTGACCTGCCCCTGTTGGTCCGAAAAGGTTGGTGATTAATTGCTGCCAGTCCTCTACATCCCGAGTGTTTCTCTGTGGGGCTTTCTTAATTGTTTCTGGTTTATCTGCTTTTTCCCCCTTGCCGCTGCGTAATTCACTTTTTTAACCTCCAGCACGATTTTCCAGAGGCGTCTTTTTTCATGTGTTGGGGAGGCCAGTAGCCGCTATTATGGCAGTGCTGGGTTGGTTACTCCTGGTTTTGGCAGCTTTGGCCCCACGTCCTGACATATCTAGCTTTAAAGTATTTCGCCGTGTAAATGTCAAAATTTCCACGGAGACTTCCTTTTGTCTGTGGTATAAGCCCTCTGGCAAAATGAGGACAAGTATATTATAATAGTTTTGGTTTGGCACGTCCTCGCGCCGCAGGTCTTCCGGGAGCACCGAGAGCATCGGATGAAGCAGCTGATGCGTGACCGGGGGCCGCAGGCAGAGACACGCTGCAGAAGCCCGAGCGGTCAGCGCTGATGCCCTGAGCTGCCTCGCACTTCTCATCACGGAGCAGCCAGCCTTTACGAATGCGGAGGGGATCGCATTGGTATAGCCACAGATCTCCGGTTACAAGTAAGTTGACGGCGGCATCTTTGGCGCAGCGTTCTGATCACAGCATTGGGTGCCTAGGGATTCGACCGGAGGAGCGCTTGAGAAAGACGCTCACTCAGGCGCCATCTTGTCATAGTATGTGCCCTTCTCAATGAAAGTCGGACGTGATTAATGCTGTATCTTCTTCACTTTCAAATCAACTCATAATCACTTAACTGTGTATATGACCAACTCTGCATTACAGAATGCATATCAAAATGGTTTGCTTGTTAGTAGTCTACATGACATAGCCTTCACCCTATTGAGCTATATCCATAGATAACTTGTATTTGAACATTCATATTTTATAATAATATACTGTTTGTTCCATTAAGGTGCATTTATTTAATCTTTGTTGATCTACATCTTACAATTGATTTGAGAGAGTTCTCATGTATCTATTGTTTGACATGCTTTAAAGTGGCTAAATGTATATGTTCATTTTCAGTTCTAGAGCTGTTCTAGAGCATTTACTGCTCTAGGTATTTCGTTAAGCAAGGGTTCCATTTCTTGATACACAATAGGTAAGGTATTTGGCCCTTCTGGTGTGGGATTGCCATTACTCTTGTGTGGTCTTCTCAGAAAGAACACTTATCAAAATGATTCATTTGTTTCTGAAGTGATACTCCATCTCTATCCATTTCTCAAGTGGTGGACTCAAACATTCCTTTCCCCCAGGTAATAGTTACTAAATCTTAGAAGAGCCAGGCCACAAAGTGAAGTGGAGTCCTTGTCATCTGCCTGGCCATTCTGGTTATGCATGCTGCATCACTCTCTGCAAGAGGGGGAACAACATAGGTAGACGAGGATGCAACAGCCTGGCAGTATTGAAAGCACAGCCATAATTCACACAGGAAAATACTTTGTTAGTCCTACATTTTAAAGTGGCCTCAGGTAGACTATAGAAGCTTTGTTGCACTTTCATGGTCACAATATTGACATCCTGTATTCCTGATGAAGGGGTGGGGCCTGCTCAATAATGGGGTATAGCTTAACGGCCAGAGCTGCTGACTTTGGATATGGGGAACCAGGTTCGAGTCTCAGCGTCGGCTCAACATCCTGTGATTCTGGGCCAATCACTTAATCTCCCCATGCCTATCAAACATGAATGTGAACTTGTGTAATGCAACTGGTGCTCATGTAAAGCACTCCAATACCTTCGGGCCGAGTTTGCGCTATATAAAACTTCAAAACAAAAAACAAATGGCAGAGTTCTTCTTCTTCATAGTGGCTCCTCCGCGAGCCAAACCAGTGGGCTGCTGCTATCTCCAGCCAGCGGGCCATTGACCCTAATGTCTCACACTGCGAGAGTCCTTTGACTGACTGAGAATGCAGGAGGCAGTAGTGATACACTTTTGAAAGCTCGCTTCTAGTGGCTTGTCAGTCATGCAGACGTTAGCTCTCAGGTAACCTCCAATTAGATCACTGCATGGATGGCCTGACTTATCTCCCTACCTGTTGTGTGCTCTTTTCTCAGCACACCGCCCAGTCTCCTGCTGTCCTGCCATAGTTCACATCCAGGCCCCATGCCAACACGGTGGGGAAAGGGGAGCCCCCAACCACAAGGGAAGTCACTCCCACTTGTTTCTTTTGATCTTGCCGGGAGTGTTAAACCTTTCCTTTCTTGTCTCACCAATAGCTGTGCCTTCAGCACTGTTATATAATAAAAGAAGAGGGAGGTACCCTAATACTCAGAAAAGGGACGGGGTAGCACCAAAGAGAAACAAAAAAAGTCCCTAATCTATCCAGATGTAAATATGTGGATCATGTGTTGGAAAGCAGACTATACAATACAATACAATCTAGTTGTAATAGTCCTGAAGAAGGTGAAGAAGTTACATCTCACCGAAACGCCGCGTCGACTGTTTTGTAGTTTTCTTGTGATGTATTAATTGTATCCGGAATGAGCCAACAATATTGTATTCCTAGCATGAGATGTTTTTAAGCCCACATGTAATTGTATTGTTTACATTTTAATAAAAATTTGTATACTGACATATTAGTTTGAATACTGTTTTCATGTACCTTCTTGTCTTTTGTATCATATTGATACCCATTGCACTCTGAATCTATTACAACTAGATTGTATTGTATAGTCAGCTTTCCAACACATGATCCACATATTTACCTCTGGATAGATTAGGGACTTTTTTTGTTTTTGTTTCCCTTCAGCACAGTTGCCTGCATACTTTTCTGGCAAGAAAAACCCCAGGTTCATTGGTCACTTTCAGACAGGCTTACACCACTCAGGCCCAAGTCTATCAGCTCAATGTGCCTGGTGCAGATCAATTTTGGGAGCAAGCGGGTGTGATGCGACTGGTGTCCCAGCTCTCTGGTTTGCTGAGATTCTATGGTATTTCATCTGCAGGTGCCATGGCCAATTGATGTGGTGCCTCACTGTTCTGCATCTTAGCTCCCAGTATCAGCTGAGTGGTTTCATTTGCAGGAAGGATATCGAAGTAAGGGTGGTGGGTTGTCTGTGCCTCAAGATGCGTCACTGGGTTCACGAGTTCTTGCATTTTCTGCTGGCTCTCTCTCCGCTCCTATCACTCAGTTGCACCGGATAGTTACAAGATTCTGTCAGACTTGCCGGGAGTCTAGAGTTTTCTCCAACATGATCATCTTGCAACTGAGGAGCTCAGGACTTCACTGAACTCTTCAACTATCAAAAAAGACATGAACTGTTACTGCCACATCAGAAAGGAGGATGGTTTTTATATGGAAGAGCATCCTTTATGCCATCTTGTACTGAAAACATGCTGGTTTACCAATGCCTGTACAGCAGAGCCTTTACAAAATGTCTTAGACTTATAAATTCATACAAAGTCATTACATTATATAAATATGGTAACAAAATCCAATTGCCTCTTATTTTCATAATGTCCCAAATCACAATGTATTGTATAAGTTCATTATTTGATCCCCAAAACTGCTCACATCATGATGCTTGCCCAATGATAGGAAAAAACATCTTGTGAGTTTTAAAAACCAAATGCCTCAAATGATCTAAAACATCGCCCTCAACCAACTGGTCACCAAAACCCTGCACAAAGCACACTCGACCTCATCTTCATCTCCAGCAACAGAATCAAATTCAGCCACACCACAGAACTCACCTGGACTGACCACACCATCGTACACTTCACCATCACCGAGCACTCCATCACCAGGCAGCAAATCTCCTCCCACCGCAGCTGGTGCAAGGCTACCAAAACTCAGTGGTCACAGACCCTCACCACATCCTAACCCGAGGCCTCAACAGACCTCAACCAGGCTGTCCAGAACTTTGCCGCCTGGATCACCGACTGTGCCGACAGTGTTGCCCCGCTGAAACCTACTAAAACCAACAAGAGCCCCAAACATGCCAGCTGGTACACACCAGAACTCCGAACCACCAAGCGCAACTGCCACCAACTGAAGAAACGATAGTGCTTCACCAAGAAACCCCGCCGACAGAGTTGCTCACAAAACAGCCCTCAGCACCTATCACTGGCATATCAAAGAAGCCAAGAAAGCAGCCATCACCACCCTAATCGACTCCACTGCCAACCACACAAAGCAACTCTTTAAAATAGTCAAAGAATTCTCCAACCCGATAGACACAGAGAACACCATCCACCCCTCCCAAGAACTCTGCAACACCCTCTCAGACCACTTCCACAGCAAGATAACCAGAATTTACAACAATTTCAACATCCAACCCACCACCATCAGCCCTGACCAGTTCAACCAACCAGTCAACACCAGCCTAACCATCACCACCTGACAACCGATCACCACCCTCACCACTTCAGCCATCATGTCTTCCATCCACTCCGGGGCACACACCGACCCCTGCCCCCAACCATCTCTTCAACCTCGCAATGAACCCAATCAGCACGCAACTCACCGGCACACTCAAGACCTCCATCTCCACAGCAACCTTACCGGACAGAAGGAAACACGTAGACGTCAGACCTCTCCTAAAGAAAGCCTCCGCTGACTCCAACGACCTAAAAAATTATTGTCCGATCTCCCTGCTCCCCTACCCGTCGGAGTTCTCAAGAAAGCCATCAACCAGCAGCTCACCAATATCCTGAAATAAAACCACCTACTGGACGCATCTCAATCAGGATTTCGTGCCAACCACAGCACTGAGACCGTGCTGTTGCCGCATCAGAACACTCTTGACCATGAAAAAATGGCAGCCCTGATCCTCTTCGACCTCTCCGCGGCGTTCAACACAGTCTCCCAAAACACCCTCATCAACAGACTCCACAACATAGGCATACGTCAAGACGCCCTCAAGTGGATCGCCTCCTTCCTTCCAGGATGTACACAGAGCATCTGACTGCCTCCCTTCACCTCTGCACCAAAAAACATCATATGCGACATACCACAAGGATCATCCCTCAACCCTGCCCTGTTCAACATCTACATGACCCCCCTCGTAGATGTCGTCAGATCTCACGTACTCAACATAATCTCCTACGTAGACGACACTCAACTGATCCTCTCGCTCACGAGGACCTCAGACAAAACTGAAGTACTGCTCTTTGGGAATAACACCTCCGCATGGGACTACAGCTGGTGGCCTGCAGAGCTCGGACCTAGACCTACCAACCACGCACCCAACCTCGGCATCATCCTCAAGAGCCAACTGACCATGAAACGACAAGTTAAAGCAGTCGCCTCCTCCTGCTTACACACACTGCACATGCTCCACAGAATCTTCAGATGGTTCCCAACCAACACCAGAAAGACTGTCACTCAGTCCCTCGTCACCAACCGCCTCGACTACAGCAACGCCCACTACGCCTGCATCTCCATCCAGCTCCTCAGAAGACTCAAGACCATTCAGAACACTTCAGGCAGACTCATCCTGGACCTCCCCAAATGAACCCACATCGGCCCCCACCTGAGAAGCCTCCGCTGGCTCCCCATCCAGAAAAGATGTCCCTTCAAGATCGTCATACAGGCCTGCAAAGCCCTCCACGACCTACGACCTGCCTACCTCAACCATTGACTGAACTTTCACTAACCCGCTAGACACCTGCGCTCCTCTTTACTCGCCCTCGCATACACACCCCGCATCTGCCACACCCGCAGTGGCGGCCGCTCCTTCTCCTACATCGCAGCCAAGACCTGGAATGACTTCCCCCTCCAGCTCCGTACGGCCCCCTCGCTGGCTGACTACAGAAAGAGACTCAAAACCTAGCTCTTCGACGGAGACACAGTGCCCAGATACCCCTAGGGGTGACAGAGTTGCACTTTAAAAATGCTGATTAATTGATTTATGTGAACAAATCTTCATACACATGAAAATTGCTCTACAAGTGTGATATATATCTGATAAGTGGTGTGCTCTTCTAAGTATTCAGTTGATCGTTTGTGTTCAGTTTATTTTACCCTTTGTTCGCAGCTTTTCCTAGCATTATTTTGGTGTTAATTGAAAAATTTCACATTTCTAATCGAGATATAAAATAAATTCAGAAAATCATCAAACGCACACTTCTTTTTCGATTTATTTAATGGCTGCGCAGAAATATAGCTTGGTAAACATCGGAAATGATTCTTTGCTAGATTGCAGAAAAACTGTTGATAGTTATAAAAAGTGTGTGGCATAGTGTTGATGAAGAGTAATGAAAAAACATTCACCTCTGTGCACCACAGACCAATTTAAAACGAGTCAGTTTTGCAGTAGGCATATATGGGAACAGCTCAGAATACGGCAAGCAGTGACACGACCCCACTCATCACCTGGAAGGCTCCAAGATACTGGAAAGCCTTGCAGGCTGAATGGAGGCTTCCATTTCTTAAGGAGACCTTCAGTGTAGGCAAAAACACAGTCCGCTTTACCTACTCCTGCACCACCAACAATAGGCATTCTAGAATGTGACTTTGTTTGATGACTTCTCCTGGGAGTTTGAGATGTAGTGTTACATCATTCACCGGATGCCCCTATAGTGGTACCAGCTAGATACCTAGGTGTATCAACTGAGAAGGTTTCTGCTCCTCCAGAAGAAAAAACATTCTCAACATAAGGCGCCTATGGAAGTAAAGTAGGTGGAACACATGCAGCTCCACTCATGGCTTCGAACAACGTTTCTGTAAATGAACACTGCATATGCTGTTAAATCCTTTGCATATGTAGTGTTTAATGCAAATTGTCCCATGCATGTTTATATCATTGCTGGCTGTGTATTGTGCGAACAGAGCTGCGTACACAATGCAGTAGCGCCATTGTGGGCAAAAAAATGCCCTCTTTGCATAATAATGTAATTTTCAGATGGCATAAAAGAGCTCAGTCTGTCATACTGCCATGTATTCATTAAGGACTGACCTTTCAGACATTAAATATCTTGTAGCCATTTTCTAAATGTGCAGGACCCTTTAACAGCCATTAGAGGCAGGTGAATAGGTGTACTATAGACTGACTTCTTTCCTACCGTCGTTGCCTCTCATGCCTTTCATGCTTCTCTTTTTATGTACAAAAAGAACAATTGATCGACAGAATGCTGAACAATGTCAAACATTCACCCCAGTAAAGAGATCTGGGCCTAAATCCATTGTTTTTTGCTCCCTATGCGATTCCAGTTTAAACCCATCCATATGCAAATCAGTCTTGACCCTTTTTCCCATGGGAACAGTCCAGTCCGAACTGCCAGACCAGGTCCTCCCTGGACCAGAAACAAGCATCCTGGGACCGGTTTCAGGGTATCACCCCATATCAGCCAGGCTAGCTTGACTCCAGTGGCATGGAGAGCACGGGACCCGCGTCTAGGCATACCCTGCCAACTTAGGGCGAACAAAACAAAAACAAGGAGATGATGGACAGAGCACTGAAACTTTTCAGACACTCGACCCCCAGTCACAGATCTGGGTGGAATCCATCATCGTTCTTTAGCTCACTTTGCCACCCCAGTTCAGACCTAGCCATATGCAAATCAGTTTTGACCCTGCTCTCCATTAGAACAGTCCAGTCCGAACTGCCAGGCCAGGTCCTCCCTGGACTGGAAACCAGCATTTAGGACCGGTTTCGGGTTATCACCCCTCATCAGCCAGGCTAGCTTGACTCCAGTGGCATAGAGAGCACGGGACCCTGTCTAGGCATACCCGTTCCACTCTGGGTGACAAATGCAAAAAGAACAATTGATGGACAGAATGTTCAAAAATGTCAAACACTCGCCCTAGTACAGAGATCTGGGCCTAAATCCATCGTTTTTTTGCTCCCAATGTCATTCCAGTTTAAACGCAGTAAAATGTACAAAGCCAGAAGAAAATATTTTGTGGACTGGTCGGAACCTATAACTTCAGCTCTAATTAAAAAAAAAAAAAAAAAAAATGGTTCGGAAAAGGGTAGGGCAGCACTTCAGATTTATGTTTCAGATATTTTACACTTAAGCACTATCTATTATGAAGAGCTCAGCATATTTACCGAAAATGCGTCTAGAAGAAAAAATCGACCTGCCACTCTAATTTAAATTAAGCTTTGTGACTGACTTATGATAACGTGCTGAAGAGTAAGTGGCATTCAGAAGTTACCTATTGTATAACGCATTTGTAATGTTTTAGTAGGAATTCGGCAGTAAAAAAAAGCAGCTGCACGGCCCTATTTTGATTAATGCCAGTTTTATTAAAGCATACTTTCGTACATATGTACACTTAGAGTCCAGAGTTTACGCTGTCTGCCTTGCAGTTAGCCAGACTTTGTCCAGAATGCACGAGCTATATATATTAAGGGGTTTGACTGACGCCGCTATGGCAGCTATACTACTGTCGACTGCCTCCAGACATTTCATTTTTCTGACACTCAGTTAATTCGTTAATTGCCAGGCCAAAGTGTGTTACTTAGTTTTCCATAATTTCCGCCCCATGTGTTAATGGAAAGTAGTGTCACTGAACCAGAGTGTGCTTTTTATGAGCGTGTTAGTGTTTTATTATGTGAGATATTTTTACAAAATCCCACAAGAGGGAACCTAAGAATCCTGCTTAGCGAGAGAAGGCTTTGAGAAAAGAGCATTTGAGTGGAACAGTAGCGACCGCATCCATTTTGGACGCCTAACTGCAGCTCTCTAAAAAAACCGACACATAGTCATGTAGAATATGTTGTAAACATCATAGGTACAATTTATCTTTTAAGTAAAAGTCAAACATTCAGCATGAACCTGGAAATATTCGAAATATCATATATTTTACTTGGCCTGCGAGGGTAACTGTTTTAAACATTGTGTGTGATAATTCAGCCACAGATTCTGCTTTTGTTTAACAACTGTTAACAGCCCAGAAAAGGCTTTACTTGAAACTGCAGTTTTTCCAAGACACTTTTTGAAGCTCCCTTTCTGGGTGCTCAGTTATGATTTATAATTTTGCAATTGATGCTTCAGTGAATATTGTTTCAGTGTTTGGTATGAGCTCGTTTCCCTTACTCTTGGAAATACTATTCTTTGCTCTGGGGATATTGTAGCGAGTGGTAGACTAGTGGGTTTGAAAACTAAATTATAATTTTGGTGCTTATCATACACTATAATACATCTAGGGTCTGGGTGCCTTAAGCCGTTAAAGTGCATTAAAAAAAGTACGTGAATTGTGATGCTGTGCACAATGGGGGCAGGGCGAGTAAGCATGAGGGCGGGGTCAAAGGCGTGGCAAAAAACCCCGAAATATTCTGTAACTCTTTTCGGTATTTAATCTTCAGGTATGTACATATAAAATAACACACAGCTTAAACGTAAAATAAGTGCAAGTTAAGTTAACCAGTGGGAACTAGTATTTTATGAAACCTCTATTATTTAATACACTGCAGTGGTCTGTGTCTGTAACCAGACAGCCACGAATTGAATTCTAGTTGGAGCAATGAAGAATAGTTAGGGGCTAACACAGGCTCCTGCAGCCCCTGAGGCGCAGGGGCCTGTGTTACGCCCCTTTAAAAAGCACACACTTCACATCCCAACTGGTAACACCTTTCCAATACCTCTCAAAAAGAATAAATCTGTGTCATCAGGAAGTGTCAAGTGATTCCAGTAATCAAAGCCAATACTGGCTTCCGAGCTCCCTTTACATTTGCAGATTGACCCATTGTGCACATTTGCATTTCTTTCAGGTAAGCTGGCACAATGGCAAGAAGCCGGTTTAGCTTTCTGCCCTCCTTCGGTTTCACAGTACAGGAGACTCCCTGCCTAACACTGTATCTGAAGTCTTTCAGCTCTCGGAATTAACCGTCCTGGGATGGTTATCTTTTCACATAATGTAGGGGAACTGTTTTCCTTCAAATAAAAAAGTATGGGCACGTTGTGCCCCTCCCATCCTGTCCACTTCTACCACTGATTGCTGTTGACAGCATCGACCCTGGTGTCGCATCTTCTATGCTGTAGTTGTTGAGAATGGATGAAGGGTGCAGACTTGAAGCGGTTTACATAAATTCGAACTGATCAAGCAAACACCACTTGCTAAATGGGTCCCTTTCCCTGTAACCCAATCCGATATTGCTGAGGACGAGAAAGACTGACCTAAACATGGAAAGAGCTAGAAACTCCTACGCAGAGTTGGTTTCCAGCTGAAGTGGCAGAGGCTCTGCTTGGAGAAAATCCTATTGTTTATCAGCTTCCCCTAGATGTCACCAAACAACCCCCGTTATCTTTGTTTTGCTAATGGGTAAATGAGTAGGGGTGGCCTTAGGCAGCTAAAACACTAGAAGGTACAAGCCTTGAAAGAACTCCAGCATGAGAGCAGGTCTTTTTTTTTTTTTGATAATTAACTTTATTGGTTTTAAGATCAGACACGTTAACATCACCGGATAAATGGTTGTGACTATAAACACTGATTACAGTCACCAAGCACAAGAGCATTCAAAGGAGTGGATCAGAGCATCGTCGCAACCCCGCCGCCCCATCCCCTCCCCGGAGAAGGAAGTGTCATATTTTTAGGGTATCTGGCCCAACCATTTGCCCCAGACTTTGGTGAATTTGGCAGGGCATCCTTGTGCCTCGAACAAAGGTCTCTCTTGTGCAGCGCACTAGTCCACCCCCCAGTACCATTTCGCCAAGTTGGAGGACTGGCCAGCGCCCAGGAAGCCGCGATGTCTCTCTTGGCCACCACAATTGCTGCCCCAAGGAAGGCCCTGTCTGCCCGGGAACCATCAAGGCCCTCCATCAACCCCAGGAGGAGGCGCATGGGGTCATGGGGAATCGGCCAGCCCAGGACCTGTGAGTTCCGTCACTATTCCTGACCAGTATGAAGCGAGGCGGGGGTATGTCCAAACTATGTGGTAAAAGTCCGCTGGTGCGTGACCGCAGCGCGCACAGTCTGGGGAGGGGCGCAGTCCTGCTCTGTGTAGGTGTGAGGGGGTGATGTATGCCGCGTGGAGGTAGTACAGTTGTATGAGGCAGAGTCTGGCTGAGGACGTGATGGTTTTAGGGGCCATGAGGGCGTCTCGCCAGTCTGTCATCTAGGGGGCCCACCCATCCCTCCCAGCGCGTCCGGAGTGAGAGCAGAGTTACCGACCCATGTTAATGAGGGTGCGGTATATACGAGAGACCCCCCCTCTTCCCAGATTCCCCATCATGACTTGGGCTTCGAGCGGGCTAAACTCGGGGAGGGACGTGCCCATTGGGATATGTGTGTGGAGGGCATGATGAAGTTGTAAGTATTTATAGAACTGCGAAGCATGGAGGGTGTACCCCTCTCGGAGGTTTTGGAATGTCCTGATGTGGTCACCCGCCCACACGTCACCCAGCAGAGAGATCCCGATGCGGTCCCATCGCTTAAACCCCGGTAGTGCTGCCACTTCCCCCAACCATGTACCGTGCCAGAGAGGTGTGTGTTGTGTGAGTCGTTTGTCCCACCGCGTGTGCCGCAGGGCCGTGCGCCACGCCACACGGACCGTCCTGGTTATCGGCTGGATCCCCGGGGTATGGGGCACCCGTACAGGTATGCTAGTATTTGAACGAAGTCCATATTTGAGCTCTGTCATATATGCCGGATCCGACCATCCCCCATTAAACCAATCGTGTATTACGAGAAGCCGAGTGGCCAAATAGTATCGGTGGAGGTCGGTCATGCCCATGCCTCTGTCAAAGGGCGGGATCTGGCACCGGGCAAGAGCAATCCGCGGTCTCGTTCCTCCCCACAGAAACCTCGTGATTACCCCATCCATGTCTTTAAACCAACTACGCGGGAGGTGAAGAGTAGTGTTCTGGATGATGTACAGGAAGCGCGGGAGGATCATCATTTTGAATAATGCAATCCTATTGAGCGGCAGAGTTTGCCAGCGCTTGAGGTCGGTTTTGGCCTTAACGACCAGCGGGGTAATGTTCATTGCCCACTCCATTTCAGGAAGCAGAGCGACCCACACCCCTAAGTACTTGAAGGACTGTCTCCTGATGGGGATGTTGTTCTGCCAATCGAAGCAATCTCGGGAGAGATGGAGGGGTACTAGCGTCGACTTCCTCGGGTTGAGGCGGAGACCCGAGACGCTTTCAAAGGCTCGGAGGACCTCCAGGGATCGAGGGCCGGAGCCGGTCGGATCCGACAGATAGAGCAGGACGTCATCAGCGCATAGAGAGATTTTGTCAGTATGATGAGAACCCCAGGACCAGCCCTGTATTAGGTGATCGGATCGAATGAGGCAGGCCAAAGGCTCCATTGCCAGAGCAAATAAGAGGGGTGAAAGAGGGCAGCCCTGCCGCGTGCCCCTTTGGATTGGGAAGGTCTCGGAAAGGGTTCCATTAATCAGCATCCTGGCTCTGGGGCGGGAGTATAGGACCTTGACAAGGCTCTGGAACTGTTGTCTCACGCCCAACAGTTGCAGGACATCCTCTAAATAGTGCCAATCCACCGTGTCGAATGCTTTCTCAAAGTCGACAAGGAGGAGCGCAAGATAGGGCGAGAGGGCCTGGCGGTGGGCAAGAGCCAAGTGGAGACGACGGAGACAGTGTCTGGTGCTTCGCGCCGGCATAAAGCCGCATTGGTCCGCGTGGACCAGCTTGTGAAGGAGGGGACGAAGTCTCTGGGCGAGGACCGTAGCATAGATTTTAATCTCCGTATTGATCAGGGAGATTGGACGATAGTCCGCACAGTTGGGGGACGGTGGTTGGGTCTTAGGGAGTACGATGGTAGTCGCCACGTCAGTCTCTGGAGGGAAGGAACCAACCTCAGCCAAATGCTGGTAGAGGTGCATAAGATGGGGGACCAACAAATCCCGATAGGTCGCGTAATATTCTTAGGGGAAACCGTCAGGTCCCGGGGTTTTCCCGGCCTTCAACAAGGAGATCGCGCCATGTATCTCTTCCGGGGTAATGGGGAGGTCCAGGTCGACCGCCTCGACCACTGAAAGGCAAGGGAGGTGTATTCCCACACGACGGAGCACATCCGGGAGGGCCGCCTCTGGCGTGTGGGCGGAGTACAACCGGGCGTAGTAGTCGGCAAATGTTCGTGCGATATTAAGTGAAGTGTGTTGGGAAGCGCCCGAGAGGTCCTGGACCCCCGGAATCACCCTGTTGGCGAGGGGGTACGAGGTCAATCTGTGTAACAGACTACCGTTTTTGTTCCCCCAGCCATAGATTCGGGCCACAGATGAGCGCCACAGCATCTTGGCTGAGTCCAGGGAGATTTGATTGATCTCTTCTCGAGTGAGTGTCAGTTGTCTGTCTATGTGGGCGTCAGGGGTGTCGGTTTGTGCCGCTTCTAACCGTATAACTTGGGCTTCCAGGGTGGTCAGGCGGTCGGTTAGTGCCTTACGTTTTGCGTGTACCTGGCCTCTAGCCATGCCGCGGATATTGGCTTTCCTGGCTTCCCAGAGGGTACTCGGAGAGGGGACTGATCCCTGATTAGTGAGAAAATATTGACGTAGTTCCTCCGCTATGGCCTTTCTAACCTCGTTGTCTTGCAGGAACCAGGTGTTCAGTCTCCACACCGCCCTTGCCGCTTCCGGAGTTCCACCCAGGTGCAGGGATAGGGCTGAGTGATCTGATATTCCCCGGGGAAGGATAGCTATATTGGACACCCTGTGGCAGTCCGTGGCGGGCAGTAACACCAGGTCAATGCGGGAGTGCGTGTGGTGGGCCGCCGAGGTGTGGGTGTATTGAGTTCCAGACCCTCCAAACGTCACACAAGCCGAGTGCGGCCACCCAGTCTGTCAGTCTCCGCGCATGGGCTACTCTTGTTGGAGAAGGAGCGCCCGGCGCGTCCAAGGCTGGTCGCATGACGGCATTAAAGTCTCCCCCGATCACCGTCTGTCCCAGGGGCAGGGAGGAGAGTGCGTCTGTAAGGTGTCGTAGTGTGGAGGCGAGCGTGGCAGGTGGGACATATATGGATACTAGATTAAGGGTGTTTCCCTCTAACTTCCCGGACACAATCACATATCTACCTTGGGGATCCGTTGAGACTCGGTCGGGGGTGAAGGGGAGCCCTTGCTGCGTCAGAACTGCGACTCCTCTCGAGCCTCGCACAAAGCCCGAGTGCCACACTTTATCGAACCCGTATCTAGCCAGGAACGGACATTGGGTCCCGAGGAGATGTGTCTCCTGAAGTAAGAGTATATCGGGCAAGTGTCGTTGGGCGTATCTCAGGACTGCTGTTCTTTTGATACAATCCAGCATTCCATTCACATTCCAGGACAGGGCGTGGAGGGGCCTACCTAGGGTGGGCGGGGGCATCGTGGCCGTTGTATGAGATGGGTGGGCCAAGGGGGAGTGGACCCCATCGGGGCGTGAGTGGGGCAGCGCCGGCGCACGTGTCCAACTAGTGCCGCATGGTGTCTGGTCGCGTGGCGTTCGGCTGGTGAGTCAGCGTCAGGGTATCTTTGGTCAGTAGAAAAATAGTCTGTATCTGGTGAGAACTCAAAACAACCCAGGGGACAACGGTCCCCTCCCATTCCCCACTTTCCCCCCCTCCCTATACTTCCGAAACTGAAGCATCTGTCGCCCTGAGAAAAAAAAAAGTTAACAACAACAACAAGCTAAGTTAAAACGCTTAGCTGGGGTTCGTGCGATGCTAGTGGACCCCTCCACATCGTCGAGTGTAGCAGTCTGCAAGATTTGCCATCTCAATGTGCAATGTCCGAAGGGTGTACCATGTCCAGCCGCTGCCTCTTCGGAGTTTCCACCTCCTTGCTCTCGGATGTCAGGCCGAGCTACCAAGTGTCGGGCTTTTGGAGAGATCTGTGTCAGAGGCTACAGGGTTCCAAGGCCATGGAGGGTTCAGGTGCTCAGAGGGCGTTTTCCACTGAGCTTTCTCTACTGCGATCCCATGAAATTGACATGTCCGCGTCGTTCTTGGTGTCTGGGGCTCTCAAGCCAGCTGACGTGGGGGACCCTCTACGTGATCCTCGGCCCCTGCGGGAGCGCGTGCGCCTCCCCTGCTGCTGCGGGGGGAGTGGGCCAGATCCGAACAGTCCGGACGGTCCAGCTGAGGCTGCAGGGCGGACCTGGAGAGACCTCTCTTAGGTCAGCCAGGTCCAGGCAGATTGTGGGGTCTCAAAGAAGAGCGTTTTGTCCTGGAAGACGACTCGGAGACGGGCCGGGAAGATGAGCCCATATCTCAGGCCAAGATTACGGAGTTTTTGCTTGACTTCATTGTACGAGCGGCGTTGGTCCTGCACCTCCTTAGTATGGGAGCAGGTCTTATAATATTTAGCTGGAGAAAGTCTGCTCCTCTGAACTCATTACTTTGCTTCAGAGTCCTGCCTACCTGCTGTTACTCAGACCAGAAACGGCTTTGTAGTTGCAACCACTAGCTTGTACTTTCTTACAACCACCATTTCTTAGAGTTGTGACGCCAGCTCCATGTGCTGCCGCTACCAGAGAAGAGTGGCCTCGAGTGGCGCAACTTGAGCAGTTCTCACATCTGATGAGATATGGGCTGGCCTGGTTCTGCACTCCCACCAGAGGCAGCTAAGGGATGATCTGCAGAGCGAGATTGGTGCTCCCCAAACATAGAATCACTCACTTTGCATTATAAGAAAACACCATTCTGAGGGTGTCGGTAATGCTTGTGTGGTATCCTACAAATGATTAGCTGAAGCATGTTTCTTCAGAGCAGGTTCCAAGCTTAAGCTTTAGATGTTTTTTGCCGCTAGCGCCAAGATTCTCCTTGGTGTGAACGTTGCGCTTTAGAAAAACTCTCATTCATTCAATTCTTACATAAAGACTCCATCCTTCAGCCCGCATAGCAGGAGTACACCTGACTCAGAACTCTCAGCAGACTCCAGTAAAAACATTCCAGAGTAAAATACAAGAATACTCTAATACCTAAAAAAAAAATCACCAAGGTACCCACATTGAACAACTTACTTATTTTGCACTTTCATGTAATAATTTGTCCCTGTGATGTGTAAACCTGTCTTAGATGTTGGACCCTGCTTATTTTCAACAGCTGCACTCTCCAGTTCAAGGTTGAGCTCTTTCCTAGAGTGTTGCTTGGTTGGAACGAGGAAGTGACCTGTAAGGTGGGAGATTTTGAAAACAAAATGAGGGAAATGAATTTTCCTCATCGACTTCTATTGAGACAGAGGCAATTATAGGCGGGAGACAGCTAAAATGAAGCCATTTGTGGTTAAAATAAACGTGTGTCTGGTGTCATGTGTGAAGTGTTGACACTTCACATTACTCACAAGAGGCTGGTTGCTTCAGTGCTATCAGGGCCTTTTGACTACAGAATTTCAGGCTGATTAAACCTCTCCTGTATGTTACTGAGCCAGTTTAGCAACGGGAGGTGAGCATTACGGTAGTGTTTAGGGGTTGGATTAGAAGTGACATAACCCACAGACGTTTACAACTAGTGTGTCTTAAAAATATGAGCAATGTTTCCATGTTTATGACTTAAGTCCTGTATGATATATATCTCTGCTAGTAGAACTCTCACAATGTCCCTCTTTTCTAATCTGACATACATAACAATCCCATTACTGATTTTCTGGGGTGTGGAGTAAAGACTTTCCCTAAGATGAAACATGGTTTCTCTGTGGAGAAGAAAAAGAATGCTAAAAAGTGCATTTGTACAGAAATCTCTAGGCCAATGTGCCTCAATTTGTTCTGTGTAGAATTACGCACAGTAAGAAAAAAAGCCTGTGAGAGATGTCACATGACATTCCCAGAAATTTAACTTGATACCGCAATTTCACAAGTCTACTACTGGGAATGATTTTGAATTTACAAAAGTAGTAATTCTGCACCAGTGCGTATGTGTACTTCTACGGGTGCAGATTTACCACTTTCTTCGTGAATAAAGTCCTAAGTATGCACAAAATTGTTTCTTTCTAGGACACTTTTTTTTGCTAAATGACAAGTACACAATGTGCTTCTGTGCAGGAGTAATGATCCTTCGTACAGTGCTGGAGCTTGAAAGATTGAAACATTTCAGGAATTCTCTTTCAGGACATCATATGGCTTTTAGCCAGTGCATTGCATTGCTGAGATGCACCATTTGACTCCAATTATTAACACATTTTCATGAGCCTCCAGTCCACATAAGCTCCAGCACCAAAGGGTTTCAACCCATGTGCAACCCAGACTGGTGAGCTCAAGAGCCCCACCGCGCAAAGCTGCTTCAGGATCACACTACGGACGTTTTTTCAGCAAAACCTGGTGTGCTGAGACAGATTTGTTTGGGGCCATTCCTGCTGAAGAAAATCATTTTTATGCAGGTTTTCTTAAAGCTACAGGTTTTCCGTGCGCTTCTGATATGACACTTTTGCAGTATTGCAATTCCTCAGGGTCTGTCAAGGCATCGCATCTGTCCATGTGGGTGGATGTATGATGAGGACAGTGAAAGAATCTGTCATCCTGGGAATTGAAAAAAATAGACCAAAAGAGTGCATTTTACAGCATGAAGGCAAAACAATAAAATATATTAAAGCATATAGGTGGAATCTTATTTGCACTTTTCCCTGATGGTACACAATACCTTCATGACTTTAATGTTCAGTTGAGTTATAGTGAGGTGATGGCATACAAGTTAGATAGTGCTGGGCGCAGAGGAACCTCTGTATCCACCAAAAATCCTGCACAGCCAGATTGTACATGGCTTCCATGCATACTCCCCCAGTGCATAGCCTGTAGCCCTGCTATAAATCCCGGTTGGAAACTTATGAATGGTTTCTACTGAATGTAGCATGTCACTTTTTGCACTCTATATGGGAAGGATCTACTGGTTAGAAAATAAGCTACACTATCAGACCAGTAGACAGTCACTGATAACTAGCTCCAAGAATCAACTTGAATTTTCATTACAACTGTTCATTATATGTTCAAGAAACTGTATACCACCAATTGGGCACACTAGAAACATTTGTAACTCATCAAGAGAAATTTTCACCAGGAATTTTTGTGTTTAGTATGTCATTAGTATTTGTATAGCTTTTCCCTACCACTTACAAGGCCCAAAGTGCTCTCCAGGTGGCTGAGTGGAGGAACTGCTCTGTATTATTTAATTATTGCTTCTACCATTGGCAAGGTTGTGAAATGCTCCGATTTGCTTCAAGTTCCTGGGTGCCTTTCAGCACACATGGACAGAAATGTCAGCCTGGATGGCACTGTAGAGCGTGCACCCCGCCCTGATTTTTCTAGCAACATCTTGGCAGTTTTTTTTAAATTTTTCACCTGGGGCACACCTCAGTCACGCTTGTGTGCCTGAGCTGAGGGCCTTCTGTGAAAACATATGAGGACCATAGTGGGGTCTGTATTTTGGAGAGCCACACAAAGTGTACCTCACTCTCCTGGAGTGTGACTGTTGTCATCTTAATTGTCTGAGAAGGGCTGGCAATAGTGAAAGCAACTGATTGTTGTAGAAGCAATATGCCTTTTTTATCTGTTGCCTTCCGTGGGATTG